>JAQJVK010000010.1:18692610-19363388 GCA_035578135.1 Flexamia atlantica
GGCAAGTGCAGCTTTGCAAACCTTGTGATCGGCCGCTATAAACCCACGCGTGTATTTGTCAGTCGCGGACAAACGGCAAAAACAGCTTTACGCTATTAACGAACGTCCAAGAAATACGCTAGCGCGTATCTCCCGATCGCGGATAAACGGCCGATGTAGCTTTACGAAACTCGCGATCGCCCGTTGAAAGCGGTCGCGCGTATTTGCCGATCGCGAACAAACGGAGAATCTAGTTTTGTGAAATTCGCGAACAGCCGCGTATTTGCCGATTACGGATAAACGGCCGATGTTGCTTTTCGAAACTCGCGATCGGCGGTGTTTGCCGATCGCTGATAAACGACAAAAATGTACCATTGCGAACTCGCAATCGTGAAAACCGATCTTATGTATTTACTAATAGCGGTCAATCGACGGAAATACCTTGCTAGAAGGCGTGACAGTGATGATTGTTCATATTATTGGCCACATAATGGTCGGCTAAAATTTTGCAATGGCACTGGTTTTGCCTATTGATTCAACTTCCTAAACTAATTCAGGATGTAATTGAATCGCAGCTGAAAGAATGGTTATTTTTCATAAATAAGAAAAAAAATTACAAAAGTAAGGAACTTAAGACTTTTAAATTAAATTTACAAACAAACTAAAAATTGGTATCATGATTGAAGAAACAAATGAGTATGTTTGAAATCTTTTTGAAAGGTAACTCTGGTTTTTAGACAGCCAAAAATACGTTTTCAAGTACTTTTATCTTACTGTTTCTCCATAAGAGGGCTGCGGGCCCAATAAGGGTTACCGGTATATTTTCCACACCCCAATAAAACCCCAGGAAAAATAACTGTTTGCCCCCCCTGGGAAAATATCCTGCGGGCGCCCTTGACAGACGTCTAAGTGCCTCCCCAACAAGTTGCTTCCTAGCCATAGCATCAGATCGCCACCTCATGAAATAATGCAATGCTGTCAAGGTGCCACCCCCCTCATGTCGCCACCTTTCTAGTCCAAGGTTGCAGGTTGTAGTTAGCATATACGTCTGACGCCACCTTGCAGGCATGCGTCAAGGCGCCACCCTGACAGATCACCACCTCACTCTGTTTTCATCTTTGATAACGAGAAATAGGTTTTGCAACCTTCCTCCACCTTTGCTTCAAAAATTGTAAAATGAAATTCTTAGCCGCTGAAGGTAATAGTAGAAGTATAAAATTGAAAGTTTATTTATTACATTAAGGAGGGTTAAAAGTAGATATTCTATTTTAACTGAAACCTATTTCATTTTATTTCACTTTATTCATAATCCTAAATTTTAAGTTTCATCATTAAAAAGTTTTGTAATATAAATTGTATATATTATTTATGTGTATCATAAATATTGTTTGTGCCGATTCCAAAAATCCTTGGAACTCGTTAAAAGCACTATGGACCATTTATAACACACTTAAATATGTAAGGTCCTCTTGTAAACGGATGAAATATTTTACCAATAAAATATACAGTGAACTGCACAGGGATGAGGATAAAGTTATGATGGTCAATGGACCAAAATTCAATTTCATCGGACTGAAGAAAACGTTGTGGATTACAACTCAATAAAGAAAAAAAGAATGTGTAATATCGATCTTTTAGCTGACAGAATAGTTCATGACAGGGTGAACACCCTCTCTACTCCGAGGTGGCGATTTGACGCCACCACACATAACAGATAGCCTCCCCGCGCCAAGTCGCCACCGCGGCCACCCACCCCCTCTTCAAAAGATGGCGATCAGATGTGGATGACACACGACAACCTGCCACCTCAAAACCAGTTTGAAAGGGTGGTGATCTTTTGGGGTGGCAACTTGTTGCAGTGGCACCTAGACGCATTCCCATTCATAGTAGCCTATGTTAAATTCTTTAGAATTACAGTACCTCTCGTTGCAACCTGTACACATGGTGTCATTTAGCATCTCTGATTATCAAAATAAAATTCAATTCAATTCACCGATGTAAAGTATAAACCTCAGTGGCGGTCCATGGGCTGAGGGGCCGCGAGCATCGCAAGTGGGCATGGTCAAGGGACGCAATCATCAAAATTCAATGAAATACAAAATCGTTATCAATTATAAATTAAAATTTGTACACAAATAAATAACTACGGATGAAATATGATCGCAGACGTAGTTTAATTATGATTAGAAAGCTTAAAATTTGCTTTCAAACTTTTGATCAAGAGCACAAGCAACTCCATGACTTGCTTGACTTGTGTGTGGGTGGCACATAATTGTACCGTTGTTTCATCGATGGCATGGCGGACAACTGTGGGTTTTTTAATGAGTCTAGAAGACGACAAACACCTCATTCACCCCATTCAAGCAGTGTAGATAATTAGTTCTCCAGTAATTCCTGTTTTTTTTTTTTTTTTTTTTTTTGCTTTGAGAGTTACTCGAGGGATAAAATAAATAAAAGTTTATTTACTATTTAAAAAAAGATTAATTCCTCTACTAATTATTCCACACCTTTAAGACAAAGTTTGTTAACTTTTACTCAATGAATTTATACCTGTGTATAAAAAGCTGTTGATAAAAAACAATTACACATCAATAACAGTAACATCAGTTATATCAATAACTGTTTATTTTTACAATGCTACTGTATATTTGGTCAAATTATTATTGGTAAATTTAAACATTGCATTTATATGTTCAGTGCTGGTTCAAAGTTGTTCTTGAAATGAAGTGGAAGATCAAAGACTAAAAGAGACTCAACCTCAAAAATCAATCTATATAATTAATACGCCAACACGAAATTTGTCTTATGTACTCCTCCGTCATTTCTTAACCGATTTTGATCATTGACGGCTCATTGGAAAGAGCGTGTCGCGTAGATTTGCAAACTGGCCTTACATTTTTGAAAAAGTCCCTTGGGCTCTGCCCCATTGGATTTTAAAGTTCCCATGTTATCCTTATGAAGAACATAATTGTTTACATTTTGATCAGCTGGATAATTTAATTGCTGTTATTTTTTAATTTGTGTAAAAATAACCCTCAAGACGGATCGTGTTAGCATGATTGTGTTTTAAATTTGTCGCCATTTGAATTATCGCTCTACTAGAGTAGCGCACGATTCCGTGCGCTCGGATCCACTAGTAATTATGTTAATTTATAAGTGAACTGCTTCTTTATAATTGGGTTGTACCTGTTTTGAAGCATGTAAATAAAAAAATTTAATTTTGAGAATCAATAATGCTAAATTACACCTTGGAGCAGGTTATTAGAAAATTTTGGCCGTTTCCGTTTTGGTAGGAACCATCTTAATAACAGTTTATACAGCTCAAACAAACCTGTTAGGTATATTTTAAGACTTCAACTCGATATGTTTATTCTACTTGAACTTATGATTTTTTTGGAGCTTTAATTTTCGATGCCTCTTAATTAAACTTAGCATTAATGAATTTTGTTTTAGCATACCTTCAATATTTTAAAGTAAGCAAGGAGTGGATTTGATGTAATAAATTCGTAACATTTGAGTTATATCGTAACCACAAAACACAAGAATTCTTAATGTTAAGGTAAAATGGCTAAAGTTTCTCTCTATAATTCGTTATGGCTTGTGTATTTTTGTTCGAAGATCAACTCAGAATGAAAGTTGCCTTAAACGTTAAATTGAGCGAGGTTGTATGTTTTTCTACTGTATAATGTAAGCGACACTATAATAGAATATAGTCTATCTCCACCTCCGATCTTTTAATAATTTTTTTCCCAAGAGTTAAAAATCGCTTAGTAATCGAAACTGAATATTTTGTAGGCAGAGATACCTGTAGTGCCTGATATATCGACAGTAAATATATGTTCCATACAGATAAACTATCGGTTAGTGTTTTTGCTAAACTGCTTTACAACGTTTTTTAAAATAAGTTGTAGCCAAATATTTAAAAAATATACACCAAATGTAGTTTGTAGAGGGAAAATGTGTACCAAACAACTATAATGTCTTACTTCAATAATATACGTACTAGAGTTTCTTAAGTGACATTTGTATGTAAATAGCACTTTGGCCAGCCGAGCAGTATTGTTATCGATATATAATGTAGCTATTACAACATAGTTTGTGGTACTGTTTAATTATACGCTGTTTTAGACGTGCATAGAGTTACTAGTGTAGCAGCCTGTCAGTCGAGGGGTCCTTACTGACACTAACTTTTTTTATACTCTAGTACTCGATGAGTGCTTCGCATTACGTTAAAAGATGTGCTGTTTTCTAGTTTTAAGAATGGTTTAGAAGCAATACCTATAAATTCGAAAGCAATAAGGTTTGAAGCAATATCTTGTGATAGCAGCCGCGGGCTAGACTGACGCTTCCTTGTGTTCATCTCTCGCTTCGTATTTATTATTTTACCATAAATGTTATAAGACTTCTGTTGCTTTTTTGGACAATTTGATTTAGCCACTAGAAACTCAAGTAGTAGACACTGTTGGACTGTGAATATAGGTCATTTGTAAACCTACTTTTATCATTTTTTTATTACTAGATTTGTTAACCATTCTATACTAGTTTAAGCGATGTGTATACTCTAACAACTATCTGTTGAGAAAACATAAATTAACTTCAAACATAGTTGTCGTAATTTTTATTCCCGTAACCCAATAAACTATCGGTTCTCTGTGACAGCATCATAGAGGAACATGAAATGAGTCCTCATAAAACGTAAATATTGCTGATCAAACAGCGATGATCCCTTTCATTTTGATGACTAAATTGTTACTGACATAATCACCTCTGGGTATCGCAAGCTACCCCTTAGTTAAAGTATTAAGTTGTTCGTCCAACCAGGCCCAAGCTGGCCCGGGGGGCAGAGGGACGTGTCCCCCCGGGCCCTCTCCTTTAAGGTATAATGGCGTCCTCTTGACATTAAAGAGGTTGAGACACTTGTATGCAGATTGCACGCACACTGGGCGCCTGTTTCCTGATCAATAAATATTATGCATTTTTTAGTTTCTAATTCCCTCTAATGAGGTTATTTATGTTGTCAACTTTCAAACTCACCTCAACTGTGATCAACAAAAACCTATGATTTATTTACGTGTCATTTGTAGCGATTTCAGTAATAGTATTTTTTAGTTCAAAATTAATAAAAATTTAGGAACTTTCCAAAAGTAATCTCTTGCCCACTTTTGTGATTTTCATAGTGGTAAAACTTTAGTGGTATTGAATAAATATTCACAAAACTTGAAACACCTGGCGGCAGAATATGCGAAAGATGTGAACAGCCACGCAAGACAATTCCTTGTGTAGCATTGAATAGGCGTATTTATCGATAGTGGGAGAAGTACGAGTAACTTGGCGAACAAAGGATATCCTACATCTTTTGTTTTGTAAACGGAATTTTACTAAAAATTCCTGGGAAATACAAACTTTTCAAAATGCAACCAGGAGTCAGCCTTGCTTCGTTGGATTTTTGGAGTTGCACAGTACGTTTTTATTCCTCTAGATTCCCTAAACAGGAGTTTATAGATCTTATTTTCTATCATTTCCCAGGGGAGAACCCCCGGACTCCCTCATGCTACGGGGTATACAATACCTCCCCCAGGGCCCCCGGTGATTGGGACCCCCCAAAGAACTTCCTCGGTGCGCCACCGCCTGGCGCCCTCAACGTACTTGTCCCCCGCCCTCTGGATGTACCCACCATGGGCCTCGCCCAACTAGTTTCAAGTGTCGACTTAGACGGACTGGCTTCAAATGTGTGAAGTTCAAGTGTTTAAAGGTCCGTCGTCCGTCATTCAGTGAAAAGCTTCACTGAGAGCTTCACGTTATCAATGACTTAAATTTGAATTTTAGCAAATAATCAAGAAAAAATTCATTATTCATTTCATTTATTTATTATATAAAATCTCAAAAAGACTTATATTGGCCTCATCATGTTATGTAAAACCTATCGGTGGGGTCCAATAGTACAAGAATCAAGAAAAAAAATAGATATTTTACAGTATTTTCAGTTAGTTATATTCCAAAAATTGACTTTCTAAATCTTAAATTACTTTTATTCCTAAATTTTTACTGAATAGCATTAATTTATGCAATTCTTAGTTATTTTCTTAAAGTATGGATCATGGGTTCTGGCCAAGGAAAAAGTTTCTTAAAATTACAATCCACTTCTACTTGTGAAATGATCTTTCAAAAATGAAGTCTCGATTGACGACACAAGAATCGAGTCACCCACGATTGAGTTGAGGGTGTTTTTGAACTCGACTGTTATTTTTGAAGGTATAGGCATTCCAACGATCACATGGCACTCTTGCCTGTTGATGATTGCCAAAGTCCCATGTGCAGCCAGAGCTTGATTAAGCACTGATTGCAGCCTAGGGCGCCAGCCGGTCAGGGGTTTAGACTGGTTTCAAATGTTTGAAATTCAAATGTCTAATTAAAGGTTCCTTATTCAATAAAAAGCTTCATTGAGAGCTTCACATTATCAATTACGGGGCATAATATATTTTTTTAATTTTTTTTATAATAAAAAATAGGAAGACCCCTCTCTGCCCTTTTGTGTAAATCCAGCCTAACGAATAGCAGCCGTGTGTTATTCCTTAGCACAGTTTTGTACTGCCTCACAACCCTATCAGACACAGTTTCTAAGACACCAAACGATAGCAGCACGTTCTAGGTAATGGCAGAACCCACTTTGGCCAAATAGAGGAAATAGTTTCAATAAGGCATACCGGAGTTTCCCCTGTACCTCCCTGAGTGGTTAAAGCTATCATTTTTTAAATAAAAAAAATAATATTTTGAAAGTACTATCGCAGATAAAAACATCTATGGTACTATGTAGAGTTTTATTAATTACATATTATATAGGTCATATGGTCATACTGGATACATTTAGTCAAATAAAATTATCTAAGAACATGCATACCACCCATATAGCACAAGTACATCGATTTCATGTAAACTTGATGTACAAAATGTCAATATCAATGAAATCGTTGATGTCAAATTGACGTCGTAATTGCTCAAAATTACGTCATTTTGATATTAACTGGAGGTAAAAAGGGCAATCAGTTTAATGTAGAATATAACTAAAAGAGAACACACTATTTGATGTCAATATTATATCAATTTGATGTCAATGTCAAGCTTCCATTTTTTAAATAAATGTATAAAATACATTATTTATAAAATGGAAATGGAATACATTATTTCAAAATTTGCATTTAAAAAAATGAAAATGTGGGAATTATAATTTAAACACACATTTATTTGGGCTAAGTGAATGACTATAAAACGGAATTCCTGAATAAAAAGATTGTGTACCCTTATAATTTCGAACTCACGACCCTGAATTCTGGACTGAATGTCCTAACCTTTCGACCTCTCAGCTGTTTCAACTTGCATCTATTGAGAAAAAAGTGCTTATACTTAGTTCACAAAGATTTTCAACATGTAACATTTTGTCTACAATTTCTGTTTATTTGGCATGTTATCTTTCAAAATTAACATAACTTATTTAGAATTATCATAATACATTTTTTTAATAAGTGAATTTTGATCCTCTTTTCAAGAATGTTGAATAAAAATAATTAAACATTTTTATAGTAAGTTCAATTAAGCTTTTACTTCAAAATGCCAAAAATGTATATTTTTAAAGGTAAACTAGTAATAGCACTTTTACCTATTTTGTAGGACTATGCTTTCTCTTCGAATTTACATGTTAGACTCATATATCAATTTTACCCCGTTTAAACGATGTCTGTTTAACTAAAACAATTAGCCTATACTCAAATGTTTATAAATAACATCTTTTAAATAGAAACATCAATCTTGAAAAAAAGGTATGCACCAATTAAGTCAAACAATAACAATAAATTGAACACAGTAACTTAATTGGAAATTATAATGTTAAGTAATTTGAAAATGAAAGTAACATTTTATTTTTAAACTATTTATTTTTACTCGTTCTACATCTTTTTTACACAGTTTTTATGTGGAGAATAAACTATCGAATGTTATTATTATATATAAATGTATTTTAACAGTTAAATGTTACATTAAATAATTTTTCATCAATTTGACATACATATTTGATGGGCAGCAAATAAGAGGATGCAAGTAATAATACTTACATCATTTTAACATCAATTTGATGTGCAACTTTTTACTCTGATGTCAATTTGATATCATTGATCACTTTTTGACGTAAAAATGACATTGTGTGCTACACTATATTATATGCTATACTATGCTACAAAATTCGACCTAGGTATTAAAACCCAGTCACCCAGAAACGGACTTATTATCAGATTTGTTCGTTTAATAAACATTGTCATAATTAGATTAAATGTTATGATAATAGGTCGAATTTTATATCACTTTTCATAACTTTTTTAGTAGATTTCAAATATGCTTTTAAAAATGTTAAATTATTATTCTGTTAAAAAATGTACCATTGTATAATTACAGCCAGTAGGTTACTCATTGCCTAGGCAGCGGACAGCCCCGCTGGACGTGGTGAGGGGTTACAGGGGTGGCCTCAGGTAGTCCCGGGTCCACCGGCCAAGTTGAACTGGACAGAATATAGTAAAATATTATTAATTTTAGATTTGAGGTTAGTTAATATTTAATTAGGTGCATAATGTCAATTATTGTTGTTTCCATATTAGAATACAACAGCGTGCTTAAGCCCCATACAATAACAGCTCGGGACTCGGGCCCCGCAGTTGAATTTTAATCTTGGTCAGTAAGGGAAATCAACCTCAAAATGGAAATAATTTATGTTTGCAATAATTCTGCCAATAAAGTTTGGTTTTCATGAACTAATAGCCTTAATTATACATTATTATCAGTTATCAGTTCAAATTAAATTTGTAAAGGGTTAAAAATTACCATGTAATTTTTTAAACATACCATAGCACATGAACATAGGGGGGCCCGAGGCTGATCCTGGTCACAGGGGCCCCAATCGAATGTGGGGGCCAACGCATAACCACCGGTCTGACACTTAAATGGAGCCAAGTGGTAAGCTTATTGGAGCGGTTTAGTTCGATACACTTTATTCAGATGGCGTTGTAAAAACATGACTTTCTTCTTCTTCACTGATTCAGCCAATCAGAACGACGATAACGATCTGCTAACTTCCCGTTCCGTTTCCCCTGATTTTCTGTCACGACGCGACGTGTACACAACCATAACGAGTTGGAATTAATTTGAGTGTGGGAAAATACCTAAAGTACGTTTGCAGAAAGTTGTTCTAGTGTAAGCTGTTTCGCAAAATACTGTACTGCGTGATTCATGTTGTGCTTAAAGCTATTGATGGAAAATAAATACGTAGATGTTTACATAAAAGCACTTAATAAAAATTAACTAAGTTAATTTTTACTAAGTGCTTTTATGTAAAGATCTACGTATTTATTTTCTATCAATCGCTTTAAGCACAATAAGAATCACTCAGTACAGTATTTCGCGAAACAACTTGCACTAGCGTCAAACGCACTTAATCTAAACAAACCGGTAAAGTCATTAAAATTGAAAGTCTAGCAAACAAAACAAGAAAACGAAAATATTAACAAAGCAGACGACGACGATCGATATGTCGCATCGACGACCATCGATATATCGCATCGATCTTTTTTTAGTTCGTAGCACCATAGATAAAAAATACCCCAGGAGCTCCTGGGGTATTTTTTATCTATGGTAGCACTTTATTCAGATAGCGCTGCTGTTCCCTTACCACCGAGTTAACATGGGAGTGCCATCTCTTTACGAAGTTCATTATTACTCTATGCCATAACTCCCTTATTGTTTCAGGTACAAGACTGTAAGTAGGGTCAGACTTACACAAAATTGTATGTAGAATCTAAATATTTAATCAAAAATGTGATACCATTCATGGTTTTCCGAGAATGATGCTCAAGTCCAGAATGTTACCTGTCAACATGTGAAATTTTATAATGTTATTTTTAAACCCAGTGGCAAGACCTGTATTAAACAGATTTTTTTACCTTTTTTTCCTGAAGGTCTTGCAGTGTTTGCTGTACCCATCATCATCATCATGTTTGTTGTATCCAGTGTTTGGGTACAACAAACACTGCAAGACCTTCAGGCAAAAAAAGGTTAAAAAATCTGAAATTTTATTTTCACTGGAAAGATATTTTTCTCCTGATTACAAAAAATACCACAAATGTGATATTAGATAGTTATTTTAAATGAAGATGCTTATTTATTTGTCCGTAAAACAGCTTAATGTTGCCAATCAGCTGTTTCGAGTCAATAAGCTGCTTATTACAAATCAGCTGTTTTCATGGTTTTCATTTCTATGATATTATCCAGTGCACCTATAACCCATTATCATTTATAAAAAAAAATTTCTCTGATTAAAAACACATTTGAAGAGGGAAATATCACATGTGTGGAATTTTTGTAATCAGGAGAAAAATATCTTTCCAATGAAAAAAAATACATGTTGGCATTTAAAATTCTGGACTTTATTCTCAGAAAAACATAAATGGTATGGCATTATTTTAGGAGTTTGTACACGATGACGTCACTTTTTCGATGATGGGGGGGGGGTGAAGCGGATTATGACGGTTGGGAGGGAGCTCCAAAAATGGGCAAAAAGCGATGACGTAATTTATGGACGGCCCCTAAGGCAACTGCAGAAATAGAAATCTAGATCTGGGGACTATTTCTAAACGGGTTTTACAATTACCAGCTACAAAATACTAAATACAAGTTTCAATCCATGTCAGTCGTATCTTTACGGGTTTGAAACGGAATTTTAGTATTACAAAGTCAATTATTATTGATTTACAAACATCGTTTAGAAGCAGCCCTAAGAGATAAGTAAGAAAATAGGCTTTGTGGTTAAAAAGACAAGCCTACCTGTTGACATTTAAAACAAAAAAAATTGCCGCGTCGGCTGAGTCCCTCCGAGTAAATGTTTGTGTGTGTGTTAGTGTTGTGAGTACTACTACTACAGTACTTACAACTAAGAGTACTAACACGTGCGGTGCCTGATTACTCTGCTTCCTTGTTCCTTTATGGGGATTTCAGCGATAGCGCTTTGTCGCATTTAAAATTATCATCAGTTTACATTGACCAGATACAAGCTGGATACACCGGTTCGTATAACCTCTATTCTTAAAGCATAGGCCCACTAAAAGGTATAGGTCTAAACACAGTGATAACTGTATTCTCAAACTATGGCAGTAAGCTGTCAACAATTGCCATCCTTGACTTAAATTGTCTTTGGGTAATAAGAACCCCCATTTAATTTTAGATCAGATTTCTTTCACAACATTTCAATTTAAAAAGAGTCCCAGGCCTACATTACATTACCTTCATAACAAAAGAACCTGCCACATTTATCATCCATACTCTGCTACTGTAAAGCAAATCAATGCTACAGTTTGTTATCCCAAATGTTCACTAAAAATGTTGATTACATTGCATTACATTACCATTATGGGCTGTAGTTCCGCAGAAGGTGCACGCTTTGTCTCACTATCTAGGGGACTCGGTGGAAATTGGGTTATCGGGTGGGGAACTATCGATAAAGACATCGACTTCCAGTAAGAGGCATTTTAAGGTGATTATGAGTGAAGGATGATTGTAGGATGGCTGTGGCGCAATCTTGTAGTCTTGTTATGTTACTGACTAAGGCCCCTAGACTGGACTCTTAACACGTTCACTGAAAATGGTTATGATTGCGACCCTAAAATGCTGAAAAAATAAAACGTGTTCACTCGCCCAGTAATAAAGTACTTGTTTCTGGTTAGCCAAAATGTTGATTGAAGACATGTAGGCCCCTAGACATATTTTTTGGCAGGAATTGGTGACGTCGTTTCCGGGGCTGGAATGCCAGCCCGCCGCCAAGGGTACCAGTCGTCCTCTATTCACTCGGCCCTATGTATTCCACAACTGTTTTGTCACTCAAAACACCCTCTAATACTTTTAAAACAGTTTAAATCTGTAGATTTGTATTTATATTTATTAGTTAGTCAATGATTATATCATTATTTATCTAAATAAAATGTTTAGAGAAATATTTATGCGTCATGCCATTACATGCTGGGGACCAGTGAGGGGATGCGACGTCAGTATCGTCATACTCGACCCTGACCAATCTTCAGTGTTTGAGAACACATTTTCAATAATAAGTTCATTGTCAATATCCTCCTCCATTGCACTATACGGATCTCCAAAATCCCACTACATACTTACAGTATGCAACAACAGAGTGAAACAGCAAATGCCAACAGTGAAAAAAATGGCCGACCTGGAAACAGAGTGCGCCGATATTTAAAACGTAACTTGCCCTACTCGCGGCAATCGGATACAACGTACCCTTTCAGACACTGAGCTCAGACTGAGGCAATGTTATAGAGCGGAGCATAGTACTGATTTTCCAGCCCGCCACAAGCCGTGCCGGTGGCGTGGGGCTGGATTTCCAGCCCTCAGAGCGGCGAATGTGTTAACTAATAGCCCAACAGCCAATGGCAACTAAGGGACCTCCATTTTAACGTGGGATCCGAACCACAATTTTGCCTGGTTTACAACTTACAAACTGGTCTAATTATAAGGAAGGTTTCATAAATGTAGTACTCAATAATGTGGACGTTAATCCCCATAAGGGAACACCATGTCCAAAAGCTATTGCTCATAACTATCCACAATTTGTATTCAAAGTAATTGGATTACTGGACACACAACAGTCTTTTAAATGTTGCTAAGTTATCAACTTAGGGGGGCTTTGACTAGGCGGTAGGCCTAATTGCTCACTTCCCATCCAAAAATTGGTTTTTTTCTTCAAAATGTAGGAAATAATGCGCTGATTCCTGAAATGATTGTCATTTTACGCAGGAAAGGGCAGAAAACCCTGGAAAATAGGAAAACCCAGGAAAAATCAATTACTTCCAAAATGCATCATTTGGGTGCCGGGAGAGCAAGCTGAACCAGAATATACAAGAATTTTTAGATGCGATGAATATTAACAAAAATGCGGCCGGAAAAGCTGAAGAAAAACTTTGTCTAAAATATGTCATGTGGATACTCAAATTAACTGGATGTAAATAAAAAACGTCTTACAACACTTAATAAATTAACGGAAATTGAGAGCTGAACTGTAAAATAATATGAAAGGATTTTCATGACATGTAACAACGTTACCTAAGTGTAACGTAATTAAATGCAAATAATATCATACAATTAGAAAAATTCCTTTTTTTAGGTTGTTTTAGGTTAATATTACCAATTTTTTAGGAATGAGTTAGATTAGGAATGGTCGTGTTAGTTTGGATTGAATTAGGTCAGGTTTAGTTAGGATAGGTTAGGTTAGGATGCATTATGTTAAGGTTAGGCCTACAGTATGATTGGTTTAAAAATGATTAACATAGTTAAGTAAGGATAAGGTTAGAAAAGTTAGAACATAACAGAAAAATCCAAATCTGACAATAATACCAAAAAAAATACTGCCATTAAAACTTATCTCAATTTATCTTACCTAATCTAACCCTTTCGTATCTAAACTAACTTAATATATCACAACCCACCTACCGGAATCATACAATTAGACAGAAATAAAAATTTCAAATTTTTTTATTGAGGTTTTTATACTTAGGTACCACTAAGTAGCAAAAACTAACCAGAAATAACTGGTTTTGTGCAAATCTATTGCTTTTCCAACACTTCTTGCCGTAGCTTGAGTCAATTTGCATTGGTTGAAAATGAAGCAATTGGTTGCTTGATCATCTCAGAAAAATTAGGTAGTTTGTACCCAAACTCTAATGTTTGAGAAAATAAAAAAATCTACTTTTTTACATTTTTTGATGTACCGTTTGAAAATTGCGGCCATTTTTGTATAAGGCTGCAAACCATTTTTACCGTTTGTAGGCGATTTCTTAAATTCAACAAGTTGTCCCAGACCTTTCAAAGGAGTTTCATTATTTTCAGTATATCCTGGCCTTCAAATTAATACCTCAATCAATCACCTAGATTTCCACTTAACTAAGTCATTGACTTTGAATCTCTTGACTAAGTTTAAAGAGCTCAAAATTATTGATCACAAATGAAGAACCGAAAGTTTGATTGTATGGGTTATTTTCTCAAAGAGTGAAGTATTTCTAAGCTTCAATATTTTTTCCCCTGTTACACTATATTGTAGGCTATTTTTATAATTTTGATATACAATTAAAAAAAGAGAATCACCCCTAAAAAATATAAATTTAAAAAAATTATTTTTTTCCCTCTTTTTTGATTTTCAATAACTCTGTTGGGGACCAGACAAAAACCTGAAAATTTTATAGGAGAAAGGTCTTTATGATATAGCCTTAAACAGTAAAAATTTCAACTTTTTAAGTTTAAGATTCATTTGGAATTTTTTTTTATTTTTAAATTTGAGCTAATAACGCAAACAAAAATATAATAAGTTTTGTACCATTAAATTCAGCTTGCCAAAACTAACAATTTAGTATTCTGAATCATTCATGTCCATTGCTTACCGAGATATTGAAAGCGGTAAACATAATATTTCGTGCCTACATGTTATCCATATTGTTAATGAATGGATTCTCTATCTCTCTTATTCTCAACATAGGCTATCTCAATAAAACTGTGTCCATGGCCTTATCTAGTGAAGCATTTCAATTTTGAGATTTATCTAGAAGTACTAAAAATCTTTTTTATTCTAGCAAACACCACATTACCTACATTTTTTGTAGGATGAGCCTATGCAAATTTGCTGCTTGCAATTGTGTACCGTACTCAATTTTGTCTGGTCCCCCAACAAAGATTAAAAGGAAACAAATTTCAAATTTCAAATCTTTTTAGGGGTGAGCCATTTACTTTTGATAATTCATCGAAATTATAAATTCAATATAGAGTAAC
Source organism: Flexamia atlantica (assembly GCA_035578135.1). Taxonomy (NCBI): domain Eukaryota; kingdom Metazoa; phylum Arthropoda; class Insecta; order Hemiptera; family Cicadellidae; genus Flexamia; species Flexamia atlantica. The sequence continues at coordinate 18,707,452 of JAQJVK010000010.1, forward strand.
AGGGGAAAAATATTGAAGCTGAGAAATATTTCCGTTGTTCATTTGCGATCAACAATTTAGAGCTCTTTTAAATAAATACAACAAGGAGGTATTCTAGTTGAGTAGTTGTGGTATTAATTTGTAGGCCAGGATGTACTGGAAATAATGAAATTTGTTTGAAAAGCATGTGATAACACGTTGCAGAGTGATTAAAAAAATTCCTGCAAACGCTAAAAATGGCATGCAGCCTTATACAAAAACGGCCGCCACTTTCAAATTATGTGCTAGAAAATTCTAAAAAAAAATATTTTTAGACTTCCCAAACACCAAAGAGTTTTCTAACAATCTAATTTTTCTAAGGTAGTTGGGCAACCAGTGTTGGACCACTCGGTACGGATTGACCCATTTCATTTTCGGAAGGAGTTACTGTAATATGAACAAACATTGCCTAGGCCACTTGGTTGAAGCTAGCTCACGAATTCATTTGGCACCTAGAAGGATATGAAAACCAGTGTTATCAGAAAAGATGCGGCATTTTACCCGCCAACTCCATTAAAAATCCCTGGTTTCACCCAGGTTTTCAGCAGTGATCCCCTCAAAATCCCTGCTGGTACCTAAACTGGTTAATTACCCAAAAAAACACCACATGACTTTAAAAATACCCGAACCGGCTGGTTTCCCAATTTGCTCGATAAATGGGGAGATCTTCTCTATATGAAAATATGTCTATTTTTTTCAAGTATTGAACTCTTATTATGAAAACAAATTATTTTGCTCGTCTTGGATAAATATTGGATTTTTTTAAGGCAAATCACACTTAAAAATTACCTGGCTCTAACTGGTTTTGATGTATTCGAGATGTCAGGTAAAGCCCCGCAACACAAGTCTACAATCCCTAGTTTTACCCAGTTTTTTCTTAATCCTCTTAAAATCCCGGACTGACCTTCAAAATTACTGGAAACATGGGAATAGCCTTCAAAATTATTGAAAACATAGCAAATAGTCTATTTTGGTTTTTTGGGGCTATGATTTTTGTTCTCTTGGGCTCGTTCGTTATGGTCTTTCTTGCAACCATTGCAGCAGCCATACCACCTGTTTTGCAGTTGGTTTTTTACATAATACCAACTTTTGATCACAAAACAAAACAACTGAATTTCAAAAAATCCTTTTAGCTTGTCCAAAATCCTCAGTTTTACCTGTTTTATTTTATATCCAGAGTGTTGGGGTGAATCCCTAAAGCTCAAGTCTAAAAACCCCAGTTTTATACTTGGTTTTTTCTTGATCCCCGCAAATTCCGTGGTCGGCCGAAAACTGGGTAAAATACCCCGTTTTTGGCAACACTGATGATAAAATGATTTATGACTATAATTCCTATTGGGTCGTTGGTAGCTGATTTTCAATAGTAATAGACCCCTTACAATCTATAGTAAAATTAAAACAATTCTAGTGGTAATTATGCATTTTCCAATAGGCCTTCTGGTCTCAAAAACCAATTCTTTTTTCAAAGTGTAAGAAATTTGACGCTGATTCTGGAAATGATAGTTGTTTTTTTTGCGGTCACAGCTGAAATACCTTGGAAAATTGGAAAAACGGAAGGATTTTTTTTTCAAAATTGGTCGTATGGGTACCACTTGAAGAACCCATGGGAGAGCGAGCTGAACAAGAATATACAAGATCCAGTGGAAATTAACGGAGTTACAGCTGGAAAGTGTTGGAAAAGTCAAAGAAAAACGTTTAAAATATATCATGTGGCTACTCAAATTAACCCTTTAAATGCCACTGCCATTTCACCATGTAATATGCATAAAGTGCTAGGTAAAACCCTACAAATTTGCAAGTGTCTGGGAAAAAAATTATTTAAAAAAACTATTTAACCAATTTTTATATTTTTTTTGTTATTTTGTTTGTTATTAAGTAATATAATAATAAGAAAATAAATTTCAAGTTTGAAGTAAAATTTTGAGTATAAAAAATTAAAATAATTTTTTTTTAGTTATACCCCAAGAAAGAACATCAAAATATGATATGAAATCATATGTATTTTCGTATTTTACTGTGAAACATAACGACTAACCAAACGGCACAGCTGTCTGACGCTAGTACTAACAGCTGTCAAAAATAATTGCGTTACTTTTTTCTCGTGAAGCCCATGACTCCTAAGGAGACAGTGAAATAGAAAAACCAACATCAATTAACAGTTTGGAGCTTGGAGAATGTCATACAGCAAATAACAGATAAAAAACAAATGTATATAATGGAATATTTTTATAAAATACTGATCGTCTACTATGTAGATGCTGCGGCACTCAAAGGATTAACGGAAATTCCAAGCTGATTAAGAATATGTAAGAATTTTTATGATCTAACAAAAAGTCCAGTCAATTTCACAATACAGTCGACTCTCGCTAACTCGAAAGACCACTGTTCTGCGATTTTTCTTCATGTTACGTATAGTTCGTCGTAGGCATAGTTCGAGTTATAGAGGTAAACTAAATGAAAATTCGTGATATAGAGGTAAACAAAATGTAGTTTATACCCTACATCTTCGACAAATCCAAGCTTTAACTTATTTAAATATTACATATTAATGAAAAATACAGCATTTATAATATAATAACCTGTAAAACACAAAAACAAATAAGATAATATTATTTCTGATTAAAAAGTCTGTAATCTTCCTCTCCTTAAACATGTAAAAACTATTATTACAGTATTGATCATATTTTTGATTAAAACATTAATACAAAGAAACTTTACTGTATCCCCTACAGAAACAAAAATAAACTTACAACTTTGAATATTACTGTATTAATAAGTAATACTTACAGTACGAAATAGGCTACAAAATAAAAAACGTGTGAAATGAAATAGAGTAAACAGTTCAGAACGCCGTGATCTCGTATTACAGAGGTCCATTCTGAAATCTTCGTGGTATGGAGGTAAACTTCGAGCTATGGAGGTAAAGCGTGAATCGAATTCGTCTTATCTACTGAACTTCGTGTTATAGAGGTAATTTTTGTGTCCCTTCGAATTATAGAGGTAAAATATACCCGGAAAATTGGTTCGTGTTATGAAAATTAGTTCGTGTTATGTATAATAATTTCTTCGGGTTAGACAGGTTTTTCCAAGGGGATTAAAAATAATTCGTGATATCGAGGATTTCGTGATATCAAGGTTCGTGTTAGCGAGAGTTGACTGTAAATAATAAAAACTTCCTAAGCGCAAACTATATATCCAAATATATAAAAATATAATAGTGTGTATTTTATAAAATATAATAGTGTGTAAAATATAATAGTGTTAGGACTAGGGCTCTCCTAGTCCTAACACTGACGAGGGGCTGTGTTTCCCATAACCAACACGTTTTGACATCAGAAACTGCGTAACTGTCAGGCTCTGCCATTGCAAAGAGTCCTTTGAGAATTGGTGCATTTGGCCTAGTGGGAGAAGTATCGAGAACTACGATTTTTTCTATCATTGGACGCCCTTACACGTAATTTACTTGTGATTAAATATGTGTTTAAAAAATAAGAATGTATTGAGTAGGATTGGTGTTTGGGAGGGGGGGGGGGGGTTATTTGGGATGGGAAGGCCTCACATACGCTAAGGCTGGCACTGTTGCAAAGATGTAATACATTGAAAAGGACCAAAATAATCTTCAGGACTTTAGAAGCGTATGTTATTACGTTTGCAGTTCCTCCTTATGATGTGGAAATGACCCGAGGCTGATATAGTCCTTGCATATAAATTTAACCTTAATTTTATGACTAGTTAGCACTAAGCAGTTATTTTTTCATTCATTGTGATTCGTGATTTCGTGGTAACACTACAATGTTCACGAAATATTTTTGTTCATCCCCTTGCTGTGGTAGATTCAAGTGGCATGAGAATTTTCAATATATTACTTAATAAAGGGACCCATGCTTCATCTCTCTCGTTAAATTTGAATGAAGTTCTTGGTCCTGATGGTTAAAAATATTCATGATTATTATCATTATTCAGACAGTTACCATTATATTATATGGTTACGGTACTGAAAGTTGCAGAAATTAGAATCTGAACAACTTAATGAGAGAATTTTCCTGGTGACAAATCATTATTTTTCTAAAGATTAGGTCAGTTTAGGTTATTATTAACTTATTATTCTTAATTTTTATTATTCACTCAAGGATTGGCTTAGTACGATTCAGAATGGCTATATCCTACCCCTGATGCGTAGGTCAGATCAGGTTAGATTTTAATCTTGATTAATCTTTTACAGGGGACTTCTCGTGGTTACACACCTTCCAGCCCTAGTTGGGATTGGGATGAGGATTGGGATATTTCCTGTGCTGAAGCTGTGATAGAAAAGTATAAGAGATATTCTAAACGTGCAAGAGTTAAGAGACGCTGTTTGAAATTTCTACATCTTCGGCGTGTCGCCGTTGCAAGAAGCTATCTAGCTAAATGCTTAACAGATCAACCAGTATTGACAGGAAACAAGGAATTGTCTAGAGACGCTGAAACTCAGCCATTGCTTAGAGACTCAGGAAGCCAGCCGATCGTACAAAACCTTGCGACCCAGCCATCGGTGAGAAGGTCTGAGAGACATCCATTAACAAGAGACTGTAGAATTCAGCCGTTGGCAAGGAATACTGAAAGGGGGCCATTAGTTAGCGATCGTGCGATCCAGCCGTCAGCAAGGAATACTGAAAGACAGTCATTAACAAGAGACAGTGCAATTCAGGCATTGTTGCGGGATACTGATAGACTACCGTTTATAAGAGAGCCTGTAAGTTTTCCTGGGTTGAGAGAAATCGAAAGTCAGCCAGCATCGATAGCACCTTTAGTCGGACCGACAAGGACACGCAACTCGCGGAGATCAAGAAGAAACCGTAATAGGAGAAGACAAGTAAAGAATAAAGAAAATATTATACCAAAAAACCCTCGTTTGTAAAACTAGGATAAACATACTTCCATGTAAGTATAACCAATAAAATTATACTATATTTTAATTTTCTTCTTAATTTTGTAAAATTATTGTTGCTCGAATGACGTCGACAACTATTAATCAGTTCATACCCCATTGTTGTTTCAAACAAAATAATAGTCAACATGTGTGGAAGAATTTTTTTTCCTCCGTGTCCAATGTTGTGGAAGATAAAAGGCTATCAAGATCTAATATCGATCAGCCCACATATTTAAAGCTGGGTCAACAAATCCAGGTTGATCTCATAAAGGTAAGAAAGGGAAGGCTGAAGGGAGATATCCTGGCAGGATACAATCCGTATAGAGGAGATTTTGAGACCGAATTCAATAACAAAGCAGAATGCTTGGTGGTTTTAGCGAGTGAGTTAAATAAAATTAGTCATAAAAGTGGAGATGCAAATGAAAATAAGAAAGAAGAACATAATTTGATCAAACACCTGCAGATTGCATTAGGCGAGCAGTATACCTCACAGCTCAGAGAGAGAGAGCGAAGAAAAGCTGTAATCAAAAGACACGGTTTAATGAATCAGAAGGGAACAGCAATTTGGTTTTCCAGACTCGAGGTAAGATGTTTTCTTCTCAGTTGCAGTAAGGGCATGGTCAGCATTGGACGTGGAAGTATAAAAAATGAAAAATCTAACTTATCGTTTTAAATCTATAAAGTGTGCATGAACAAATTAAATCTAACGTATTGTGATAAATCTATAAAATGTGCATGTATAGAATAACTATAAAATTAAACAGAAGTAATGTTTTGAGTTGAAGTAAGGTATGGAGTAAGGTATGATTTTGATTTGCAAAAATCTGGTTGTAGTATGGTTTTGGTATCATCCTCCTTCTAAACATTTCTTATTGAACTTGATTTACAATAAATTATCGTTCTTTTCAAAAAGGTTGTGCCTTGTTTAGTATTAATCCGTCGGTTTAAAAATATATTTTGTTTTTTGTTCTTATAGCAATGTTTGTTGTTATTGTAGCAGTTTTTCAAGGACATATTTCAGCTCTCTTTTTATGCTAGTAACATGTTAGGACCAAAATAAAAAAAAACATAAATTACCAAAACTCGGAAAAATTTAAAGAAGTTGACTGTTTCAATGGTGATTATAAAAAACTTAATGTGGCTTTTACTGTTTGATGAGTTTTTTCTCTCTACATATATAAAGTTCTTTGATGAGTTTTTTCTCTCTACATATATAAAGTTCTTATATAATTTTCAGGCAACTCTCGGAAAATCCCAAGCAAAGAAGCTCATTCGCCTTTGCCCTCTCACTAATGCTGATGAGATGGAGCGATTATCTTCTTCTTTGGATCTAATAAATATGAAGAGAGCCGAAGTAAATAAGCTAATCTTCTACAGAACTCAACGAGGAATAAGTTCAAAATGGGACATGGACATTTTTGAAAATGAAAGGCAGAGAAGGGAAGTTAAGGATGAGAGGGTGGATATACGGAATTTGGCCACACCTCAGTCTGTGAAGAGAAAGAAAACTTCCTCTGATATATTCCATTTGCCCAGGTGAGTTCACTTTTGAAACACTATTGATGACTATATCAACTTAATTACTTATGATAAATACAATGCAATGCTTGATTTGTGGCCGAACAGCTTTCCAGGACCTTTTCGTGCCTTTTTGGACCTCTTTTGTGGCAACTTTGCCACAAAAGATGACCGCAATTTTTTAATCGGCCGGAGCAATTTTGCCGTGAGAGAAGATCGTGTGTTATGAGAGAAAGTAAGTTTTTGCAAACTGCTGTGATCTATGATACTGTTATTTTTTACGCCGATTTTGAGATAAATACTACGGCGCATAGTAGGCAGAAGTAAATTTACTGCAAATGACAATTGCACGTAATGAACGGGAATTACGAGTGAAGTTCTTGTTAATTTTTATTTTGCTCATTCAAGAATTTGAGTTGAATAAAATTAGATTTTTTAAACCTAACTAACTATTAACAAATACAATTTTTTACTAAGGGATGAATGGAGGGGGGTCATGTACCTCCTGGTAAATTATAGTTCCAGTGCCTCAATTTCTACAAATCAAGCAATGCTAATCAGACTCAGAATTGATTTAATCCTATCTTTGTAATTTTAAATTGAGTAAAAAATAAAGCCTATTAAGCCTTAATTAATTTGGAGCCTGATCACTGTTTACTTTTGTAGAAAATTAAAAAAGATTTGCCTCTAAATGTATTCTTGTGAATTGGGGTGTGGGAGTAATGACCTTTAATGTAAAGTTTTAAGAGGAACTTTCAAGGTACAAGCTTTTTACCTGTAAAATTAAACAGAAGTAATGTTTTGACTTGAAGTCAAACATACATATAGGTACATATAGGTATTATGTATTATGCTCATCTGTCTTTTTGATGAGAAGTAATTAATAACAGTTATTGTGCTTCTCCATTAGGTTGGTCCAACAAAAGTTATTTTTTAAAGATTTCGGGCAGAAAAGCTGTCTTGCATTTAAAATAAAAAGTATACAAACGGTCGCGCATTGTAATGGTACCTATAGTTTTATAAAATCCAATAATCACTATATTTTTTTAATTTATTTGCCATTAAAAGCTTAATGGATAAACACACTTCATTTTTTATGTTTAGTTTATTGTTATACTAACCCAAGTTATATTAACAAAAATAAACTGTTAATATAGTCTATTTTCAACATCTTCTGTTCACACATTGAACTTGAAGTTAATGTTCATTTGCCAAAATGACTTTATTTTGTAGATTTGTTTAAGTCTAGGATTTTGAATTTACACACTTTGGTTTTGTGTGTTTGGTTTGTATGCATCCCCATTCACCCATTTCGTACAACAGAATGACCCAGAACCCGTTACTTAAGGCGGTTGTACTTGGAGTACCACCAATAACTAACCCCTCCCCCCCCCTCAACTAACCTCCCAATTTTAGGGTGTGGTATTTACATAATACTCACAAGTATTTAAATAAATATTAGGCCGGAGACACACACGGCGGTTTTTTTATCGCACGATAATTTTTCCGCCGCCGCTGATGAAATCGGTGTTTCTACACACGTGGCGGTAAAAAAAACGCCAAAAAAAAGCGGCGTTTATCGGTGTTTTACGTTGGCGGTAAATATCGCCAATCATGATTGAGGCTGTGGATATGGCGGACAGTGGCGGTGTGTTGACGTGTCCTGTGTGCAAAATTATAACAAGTGATAAGGATAAAGCAATACTATGTGAAGGTTTTTGTAATTCGTGGCATCATGCAAAATGTGTCGATGTATCTTTAAAAAATTACAACGATATATGTAGACTGAAAGACAAAGTTCGTTGGTTTTGCTCACCGTGCGACCAGGGATTAGCAGACTACATTGACCAGTGCCAAGGTAAAATGGATAATGTAATTGCTGAGCTGCGAGCTGTGAAAGATTGTGTCGAATCGTTCTCCAAATTGGGAATAACTTTAGAAAAGAAACTTAATATTTTGATTAACCAGAATATTAAAACAGGATCAAATGTTAGACTTTTGTTGAAACATGGAAGTGACAATAGCAGTACCAGTGCAACGTTCAAATCTGACATTTCGGCACATGATTACGAACTCAATCCTGATCATGAACAGGAACAAATTGACCTGTCGAGGAAATCAACAGGCAGCCGTGACGTAACTGATGTACTCAATTTCTCATTGGCGGTTGGCAACGAAAACGAAATGACAGAGGCCGTGGACAGTGGAACAAGGGATTTGAAAGAGGACGAGCGGAATGTAAACGGACCAAACTGTCAGGTCGTAAATACTTCTGTTTACACTCGAAGTGACGGAGAAAGTGCCGATCCAGTGAAACATAAATCCTATGCTGCATGTCTTCAAACAAAAAAAAGTACTAACTTGAAAAAGGGACTTAGTGAAACATCAAAACCTCGCCAGTTGGAGAGTAATAAACTAGTTACCGGCACATCTGAGAACGTAAAGGGCTTTAAGGCCGCATGCAAACAAAGCTTGTTCTTTGTGTCAAGAGTCGCCCCTGGGACTACGAATGAAATTATATCAAGTTTTCTCAGTGAAAATGGAATCGAAAATTACGAGTGCACTGAACTGAATGTGAGATTCAAGAACTACAAGTCCTTCAAAGTGGGTGCTCCCGAACGTTATCAAGAGATGCTGTTGACCCCCAATTTCTGGCCCAGTGGTGTTATAGTTAGGCCTTTTGTCCCTTACAAGCGGAAGCAAAGTATAAACTCAAATTCTTTTTTAGGCCGGACTTTCTACAACTTAAGGAAAACATAGGCCTTTCTCCAAGTATCGAACCTGCCGGGTTACCTCAGCTGGATGGGCCTGCTGTGCAGGTGGACATTTCTAGTGACTATTTATGTGTATTAGGTGTTCTAAATGTACAAAGTATCAGAGGTAAGGAACCTCTTGTGTCATTACTCATTGAGGATGAGAAAATAAATGTCCTTGGCGTATGCGAGCACTGGCTTACTTTTGAGGAATTGGACTTTTATAGTACGGTAGCCAATCTAACCCTGGCTAGTGCTTATTGTAGGTCAAATGCTCAATGTGGCGGAGCTGGGCTATTTGTGGACCCAAGTCTCAAGTTTACAGTGCTGAACATTGATGAATACTGTTGTGAATTTAACTGTGAACTGACTGCTATTCATGTTTCGAGCCTTGATGTTATAGTTGTTTGTGTGTATCTCTCCTCAAGCGGAAATTTCAAAGACTCCTGTGAGAGACTTGAAAACTGCCTTGCTTTTTTGGAGGGGAAATCCTCAAGGTTGATATTGATGGGAGATTTTAATGTCAATTTTATTGGTGAATCTCCGGAGAAGACTGCATTCACGAACCTGTTGAGGGCCTTCGGGTTGTACATTTCTACTACTCAGCCAACAAGGGACAGGTCTTGTTTGGACAACATCGCAACCAACCTCAATATATGGGAGTATCAGTCATCGGTGGTGGAGCCTTGTGTCTCGGACCATTCAGCTGTGGTTCTAAGGTGGTCTGCAGTCAACTTGGTGAGTCCATCCTCTTTGTCTTGGCATGCTGATTATGATTTCCAGATTAGAAAAATAGATCTTAGTAATATTGATTCTTTCAGATTAGCCTTAAGCAATATCTCTTGGGCTGATATTTTCAAAAGTGGTAGGCCTACTTGTGATTTTGAAACTTTTTTCGACAAGCTTAGATCACTTTTTGATGTTTTTTTCCCCCCTCGCTTAAAGACATCCAATTCCATTGTCAAGGAACGTACCAAACCAAGGTCACAGAATCCCAGGAAGTTTGACTCTAGTTCGTACTGGTATACACCGGACCTGCTAAGGTTAAAGAATTTAATGCTTTCCCGGAAAGATATGTACAATCAGTCAAATTTGATTAGTGACAAAAAGGGCTATCTGGCTCTAAAAAGGCTGTACAAAGTAAGAATAGTTGCAGCAAAGAAGGAGGCTAACGTTAAAGAAATAAAGTCAGCCAAGAACCAATGTAAAGCAGCTTGGAAAGTGATTCAGTCAGCAGCTTTACCATCGGTGTCTCACAGGATTCCCCATAGTCCAGATGATTTAAATGATTTCTTTATAGAATCAGTGAATGATATCGTCACTAGTCTGGGCGACGAAAGACGCAATCTGCCTGTGGCTAACCAAGCAGTCTGCCCCCCTCTCTTGTCATGGCAGCCAACTTCGGCAGCTGAGATCGAACGAGTCGTGGCTAAATTTAAGAGCTCCAACAGCCCGGATTTCTATGGAATGTCAGCTTCTTGGTTAAAGAAGGTCATTGACCTGATATCTCAGCCTTTATCTGCTGTCATTAATGACTCTCTCAGTAAGGCAGTTTTTCCCCACTTTCTTAAGACAGCCAGAACTGTGCCCATCTTTAAGAAGGGAGATCGTGGTAGACTCGCTAGCTATAGGCCTGTTTCCATTGTCCCAGTGATAGGGAAGGTTGTTGAAGCCATAATGTTGACCCAGCTCTGTCGACACCTGGAGCAGAATAACTTAATCTCGGACGGGCAGTATGGCTTCAGAAAGGGCCGGTCTACTACAGGTGCTGTGAAGGCTCTAGCAGATCGAGTTGGTGCGGCTTTCGAGGCAGGCGACACGGTGACTCTCACCATGTGCGACCTGAGCCGCGCTTTTGATTGTGTCAACCACCAACTTCTGAACAGTAAGCTGCAGAAGCTTGGGATAAGCGGGGTGGTGCTGAACACCGTGGACTCATATTTGTCAGAGAGACAACAGGTGGTGTCCATTGAGGGGGCAGTTTCCAGGCCTAAAAACTTAAAATATGGAGTCCCTCAGGGTTCGGTAGTAGGTCCGCTACTGTTCCTGGTGATGATCAATGACCTGGATAGGCTGGGAAATGTGATCCTTTTCGCGGACGACACTACCCTAGTGTCGCATGGACCCCGGGTTGAGCTTTCAACATCTTTGGCTGACCGACACCTTCAGGAGGCATCTCGGTGGTTCGAGGGGAATGGATTCCAGCTCAACCAAGACAAGACTAAATCATTGGTGTGCAGCCTATCAAGAGATGCTCCACAGTGTGAACCAGTAAAACTTCTTGGTTTTGTACTTGACCAGAAACTGGCCTGGAGAGATCATGTTGGCCTAGTCAGCAGGAAATTAGCACGGGTTTGCTACCTTTTACTCAAACTCCGCCATCTCATTACCGAGGAGTACCTGCTGACTGTCTACCACGCCATGTTTCATTGCCACGTTAGTTATGGCTTGTTACTGTGGGGCCATGCAACTGGAACAGATGAAATCTTGAGGCTGCAGAAAAGAGCTGTTAGGCTGATCACTTTTAGTGACCCTCTGGCTCACTGCAAACCAATCTTTGCTAGGCTGGGAATCTACACGTTGTATAGCCATTTCATCTTGCTTTGCACGGTACACATGCTCGATAATATGGAACTCTACACAGAGAGAGGTACCATACACGATCATCAGACCAGACAGCGTGGCCTATTGGATGTGCCTAGGGTCAGACTTTCAAGATCGCAAAGGAGCTATTCTACTGTGGCCATTAAGATCTTTAACAAGTTGCCCAGCTCATTGAAGTCCCTTGACAAGTCTGGCCTATTGAAGAGATTGATCCCCTACCTGAAGGAGAAGGCCTATTACTCCCTAGAGGAGTTTTTTGAGGATCCTCTCCTTGAATTAGTATAGCCTATCCACAGCCAAAGTATTTGTATAGTTTCTTTGTTAGTGTGTTTGTTATGTATATATGTGGTATTTGAAAGAATGACGCCATCAATCCCTTCTTAGGGTAAAAGATGAAGACCCGGTAATAAGGTAATAATAAGGTAATGGTACCATTTTAATTTTGAGAGACGACAGTGGGTGTTCACCAAATGCATTTTACCATATGCTGATCACAGACAGAACTCCTGACGTCATCAACACGGTACGATGTTTAGAGTGTCTTGCCGTCTGACCATGGCGACGGTAAAAAATCCGCCAAATGTGTACGCTCCCATTTAATTGCACACACCACTGTGATGACAAAGCGGAAAAAAATCCGCTTTAGAGCGGCGACAAAACGACCGCCAGCGGCAATATTATCGCGCGGTATTTCTTCTGCCCCGTGTGAACGCGTCCATTTAAATCAATGCACTACGGACGAGCGGCATTTTTACCGCGTGTTAAAAAACGCCTTGTGTGTCCCCGGCCTTAGTTGTTGATTTTTGCACATTTATTTAAAACTATAGGTATTATAGGACATATTAGCCTATCATCTGGTTAAGTCTTATGCCACCGGAAGATGTGTGGTTTTGGTAAGGATTGGTACCATTTCCTTCAAATGGTATGGATTGGCTATTGTTCGTTAACATAAATCGCCTAAATCTAACCAATTGACTCAAGAAAATATGAGACATAACCTGGGATATATAACAGATAAAGGATAGTATATAGCGTTAAGAGTTTGCTCTCGACCTAACATCTGACTTAAGTACCATTTTAAAATGACTAAAAACTGTAAAAAAGCATAAAATTAATTTGATGGTCAAAAAATCTTTTTCCCCAAATGCTTCCCAATCACATCGAAGATTGGATCAATAGTTTATCCGCTAGAGCCAAAAATGTAAGGTAGACAGTCTACCTTTTTGAACTCAAGTCACCCCAAGCCATGCAAACCCTCCTAAAATTTTTAATTCTGAAAAACCCATTTTCAGGGGAATTTTTATACTCTGAATGGAATATCCGCGCAGAGTTTCAAAGATTCTGCTTTTATGTGGTCTGAAAAGGAGAGTAGCCGAAGTGGTATCTGACAAATAAATATTAGACGGCCATCATAGTTTTATGCACAGTTTATTCATAGTAGATTGAATTTAGTTTCTTTTTCGTCTCTTGAATATGTTAGATTTATATTTTTAATCATTGTTTGAAAAAAACTGAAAAAGCCTATTGAAGCCTTTTAAGAGAAAATATTTTTCAATCCTTTCTTACGCATGGAGAACCTTTAAACAATATTCGTGCCAAGTTTCATGGTCCAAGACCTTAGCATTTATAGTTTTTGTGAAACTGTGATGTGAGTCAGTTCAATCTGATGGCAGTTTTAAAGTTTTAACGGTAAATGATACTGATTAGTGATTAAAAACATGATGAATACTGATTTTAAGTATCATTTTTTGAGCATAATTTTTAAAACTGTAGCCTTATGCTTCCCATCACTTACTGTTACTTATTGTTTATGACCATAAAATTCCACAATGTAATAGCCAACATCAACATATTTTTCTGTCTTTATAACTGTTTTTCTTCATATGTATTATGCCTTCTATTAACTTTTTCAAATAAGTTCATACAGAAACATTACTTCCAGATATAAAGAATTATCACCCAAAGAAGCTGACCTCTGCAGGTCTACTGGGTTGAAGCCAAGTTTTTATCTTGACATCAAAGATTTTTTAATATCAGATTGTAAGAGAAACAATGGACTCTTGTTGAAGAAAGCGAGGAAGATTGTTAAAATTGATGTAAATAAAACAAGAAAAATCTTTGATTTGTTGTTGGAAGAAGGCTTTATATGGTTCCCAGGTAAGACATCTAATCTTCCCTAGGTTTTTAATACAGTACACCTCGGATTATCCGGACCCCACATTATCCGGATCCCGGATTATCCGGACCGGTCCATCCCAGAAATTAAAAAATTTAAATTACGCAAAAACATGATTTTAGCGAGTTTACGGGTGAAATGCGCTTCCTGAAAGTAAAAATTTCTGTAGGTATTTGGAATCACAATAATTGAAGGAACCGCATTGCCTAAACAGTACATTACAGAATTTTCGTGAACGTAGTTTTCTGGATTTCTACTTGGGGCGCAATCAACAAAGGCGTAGCCTACAGCAATTTTGCAAGTGTTTATTGCTGTCATTTGATGTGTTATATTATTTCTTAAGAAGAGTTACTGTTATAGGTTTTGAGTTAATTTAAGTTTCGTCATGATTATTTCAGTTTTGAGTTATGATTATTTAAACAACGAGACAGCGATTTATTAAACCTTAATAAATTAAATATTTTAATCTGGCGTTTTATTCCAAACCTAAGCCGTATGAGTACGGTAAAAGTTAACATTATATTCGTATGATTAATAATGTCTAGTTCTTAAATTTGTTTCAAAATTAAACCCCTAAAATTTGAAAGATTAACATGTTGTACAGTCTTGATATATCGTTTGCAGCATCAAATTAGTAGGGGCTAAGGTACGCGATCGCTATATAGGCAATATTGTAAGGACCTCGGATTATCCGGATTTTTTGTTATCCGGATCGGTGTTCCGCCACATTAATCCGGATAATCCGAGGTGTACTGTATTGTAAGTTACCTCAAACTGTTATTTAATGGAGCTAAAATAACATTTTCAGTCTTAAGACTTAATAATATTCAGTTGATTGATAAAAATAGTTTACGCAAGGGAATAAATCTAGTATATCAAAGATGCAGGAACTTCCTGAAAGTATGAAATAGAGGGTGTTAGTTTGTATGGTAGAAAGTTAAATTAATCACAATATACTTGAAAAAAAGAATACATCTTCCCCAACGATTGGGGTTGTTTTAAAAACAAAGAATTATAATAGAAAAACAAAATTTAATTTTTCCCAGATTAGTTTGTGTTGTATAGATGATTCTAAAGAACACAAACTCTTCCTTTTAATGTGAACAGATCAAAGTCTTGAATTTTCAGTTAATGTATTTGAAATTTATAAGAAATTAAAAAATGTTTTCGATAATATGCTTCTGGCACCGATCATTTAGCCAATTGTATTATAGTTAGTTCTCTTATTTCATATTTGCCCTCACAAATTGCATAGTATTTTGTAAATTTTTATTTTTTTCTTCATTGACGTTAATAGATTGGTTTCTTAACCTTTGAGGCGAATCGTAGAGTCTATTACTCCTTTTTTCATCGTTAATATATCGACTCTCCTGGTGCCTCCTTCGTTGAGGAACTAAAACCCCTTTTCTGGTTATATCGTGGTGTCGGTTGTTGCTCAGTACCTCTCCTAATTGTCAAAAACCCCAAAACATGTTGTGCCAGTACATATTTCAATCCCACTGTGGTATTGCCTACAGTGGTGGTTGGTTTGGAATTTCTAAGGAATGACTCTTAATGCGGCTGCATTAGCTGACATTTTAAGGTGTCTCCTTTCATTGGCTGTCAGACCATCATCTTGCCAAACCCAGGAATTTGCTGGGGGATGTTCTTGAAAAGGATCACCCCTTTACCATCATTTTGATTTTGATTTTTGCAGACATTTGCCATCACTGATCAGTAATGAACAAGTTTCATGACGTTTCGGGATCTGGAATCTGATCTCGTCCTCATGTGGAAAAAACATAGCTAAAAGAGAGAACTGTAAAAGCAGTCACAAAAACACTATGCTGAAAAGAAAGCAAGAACACGAGATAATACAGAAATCAGTCTTAGCTTTGCTCTGATTGGGTGTGGACATGCTCTCTCCTGATTGGTGATTTTTGATACTTGTGACACTTTGTGATTTCTGTGTTAATATTGTGTTCTTATTTTCTTTTCAGCGTAGTGTTTTTGTGACTGCTTTTACAGTTCTCTGTTTTAGCTATGTTTTTTGACCAGTTATCCTGGCTGTGTTGCTGATCTTGTTATTTTTTGGGTTTTTTCCACCTGAGGACGGGATCAGATTCCAGATCCCGAAACGTCATGAAACTTGTTTTTTACTAATCAGTGATGGCAAATGTCCGCAAAAATCAAAATAGGTATAAAATCACCATCATCAACAATGAATACCTTTACCATTCTTAGGATAACTACACCATTTATCAAATTCTTTTGTCCTCAGATGTTCATGAAATTTTGTTTAATTTAGGAAATTAGTTTTTATGTTTAAAAATACCTGGGAGAAGTCGTTCAATCTTTTGAATCAGAGTGGAATTTCTTCTTCAAAGTCTGGGCCAGCTCTACCATATAACGAACTAGGCAACTGCCTGCAGCCTAGGGGACATTGGGCGGCTCCATTTGTAAAAAAAGGACGAAATAATTAAATCAATGTTTTTTGAAATCACAACCCCATCAACTCGGTCATGACTACCTTCTTCCCAACGATGACTATTGCTACATTGTAAAGCTATTAATGAATGTTACTTTATTAGATTGTTTCATAATATTAATTTAATATTCAAGAAGAAGGTATTTTAGTGTTATTATAGTAACTGTATGATTACTGGTCATTGTATTGAGCTGAACTGTGATATATAAATACCGTTTGTGTGGTTTCTGTTTCAGATGGGAAACAAACTTAAACTTGGGATTTTGTTGCAAGAGCTTAGCAAGGATGAAGATACCTTTAAGACTGATTTAAGATATATGTTACGAATTTATTGTTTCTCATGAAGCATTAATTTTACCATTAGTGAAGTGTATCTCGAACTGTGATTTTTTGTGATTTTAATGTTGAAATACTACTATGTATTATGCTAAACCCCCAGTTTCACCGTAAAAAGGGTAGTTAGTAAATGATCTCTTCATGTTAGGAGTGCATGGACATTCTAAGTCAACTTCATTGCCTTGACTGATTTAATGCTTACTAATGTTGAGTCAATGCTAATTTGCAATATTTAATTTGTAATTGTGAATTGGCAGAAGATATAGCAATGTATCTTTTCATTCATCTTTTAATTGTCTTGGCAATTTTTAATACCATAATGGCTTTAGTTTTTTATACCCTTATTTTCTCTCAAGAAAGGCTGATAAAGGGATATTTATATTAACCCTTCATGTCTCTGTCCTAATGTTATGCTTGCTAATTTTCAATATTTAATTTTTAATTGTGAAATGGCAGAAGATATAGATGTGTATCTTTTCTTTTAACTTTTAATTATGTCTCAGCAATTTTCAAGATCCTAAGGGCTTTTGTTGTGTATACCCTCACTTTTTCTAAAGAAAGGCTGAGAATGGGTTATTCATGTTAAATCCTTTCTGTTACTGTCCTAATTTTATGCTTACTAATGTCGAGTCAATGCTGATTTGCCATAGTTAACACCTATACCGAAACACCTGGTCTTACAGACCTCAGGGAAATTTCAATTGTTGATATTGGCAACACTGCTGGAGTGTTGGCGCTACCCCTCCCAATACCTTCCTCCTTCCCTTAACCATCGCACCGTTTTTTTTTTCTTCAGTTTGAGTGGTTCTTCCGTACTCTACTTCCCTATTTTCAATTACGTGCCGATCTCAGAGACTGTGGGTTTCAGTTCCCATTAGTCTGTTGTCCATTAGGGTGGGTCGAAAAAACAAAATTTTGGAATTTTTAATTGTAATAGGTCTTAAAAGTTGCGAAATATCATGTAGAATACAGAAAAAATAACTTTAAACAAATCATATAAGATCTTTCGGTCGCGCAATGACCTTGAAGTTTAACATGTAAAACTATATAAGAGAATTTGTGAATGGTCTTAATTTGGATTATGATGGACATTGATAACCGTACAAACGTTTTGCCATGAAAAATGGAAAGAGCTCTTTAAAACAATTTGAAAAATGTTATAATTTGTCCAATTAGACAACAGTATTATCGATTTATGGCCTTCTAAAAAACCCTTATTTAGGCGTTTTTGCAAGTTTTTGGCTTGTATTAAGTCATGAATTCTGTGGTTTAATTGAACAAATTATACCATTATTTAATACGTTTTAGTGAGCTCTTTCGATTTTTCATGGCAAAACTTTTATACGATTATCAATGTCCAGCATAACCTAAATTACATTTATTCACAAATTCTCTTATGGAGTTTTACATGTTAAACTTTAAGGTCACTGCGCGACCGGAAGACCTTATATGATTTGTTTAAAGTTATTTTTTCTGTATTCTACATGATATTTTGCAACTTTTGAGACCTATTACGATTGAAAATTCCAAAATTTTATTTTTTCGACCCACCCTATTGTCCATTACTTCTTATATGATCTTATACGGTCTCACAGACTGAGGTAATTTCGGTAACTGATTATTTATTTGACGTCCATTATTTTATATGGGAGTCTCATAAACCGAGGGTTTCGGTTAATGTCCCACAATGAGGGTTTCGGTATAGGTGTTAATTGTGATGTGGAAAGTGAAAAGGACCTCAAGTCGAAATTTTAAAGTTTTGAGTTGTTAACATCCTGAAATTCAGCATTAAATTTTTAACAATTTGACAAGTAATTTATAGTGCTATGATGTCCTTAAGTTATTGGCATTTTAATTTTAACTAATCTAAATGGGTATTTTAGGAAATCAAGGCCCAAAACTTCAAACGTTCACATATTTCTTATTAATATTTAAGAAATGGATCGACTATTTTTCAATATTTCTTGGATTCTCATTGCTAAAATAACCAGATAAATCTGTACCGGAAAGATTAAGGAATGATGTCCAATCAGAACCTAAAAATTGATTTGACACAATTCGACTAAAAT
The DNA here is from genome assembly GCA_035578135.1 of Flexamia atlantica. Lineage (NCBI taxonomy): Eukaryota > Metazoa > Arthropoda > Insecta > Hemiptera > Cicadellidae > Flexamia > Flexamia atlantica. Next base: position 18,726,302 of record JAQJVK010000010.1, read on the forward strand.
GCCGACACAGTAAAATGTACTCCAGCGTCTTGAGGTCCTTTTTTACCTTTCACATCACAATTGTTACTGTTGTAAAATGGTATAAGATATAGCAATGTATCTTTTCATTTACTTATGATGTCTGTCTCAGTAATTTTTAAGTTCCTAATGGCTTTTGTTTTTTATACCCTAACTTTCTCTAAAGAAAGGCAAATAAAGGAATATTTAAGTTAAACCCTTCCTGTCACTGTAAAGAAATTATAGTTAAGAGATAAACCCGAGTGTTTATGGTTACAGTGCAATACATAATACATTGTACCACAACTAGCTTTTTATACAAATAGTTCTTTTACAGTGCAATAAATATTGATTTGTATACATTTCGTTTTCTTTTTTTTTTTCAAATTACAGTGATGTCAAGCAAACTAGGCATACATGAATGTGGAGGTTTCTGAGTGTGTACAGTGATATCAGAATTAACATGGTAACTGCCACGCATACTTTTGTTGTGATTACCATAGTGCCACGCACATTTTTAGTTGAAATTTCAGTTATGTGATGATTTCGTACTCATTGAGTTTAGTTATGATGACTTTTAACAAATAAATAAGATAACATGTAAAAAATATTGGTGACCGATCGGGTCGGCATTAAATTTTTTAAGGAACATTCGATAATATTTTTATATGCCTAACCGACAGGGTCGACAAAGCAAAATTAGGACCTATGAAAATAAGAATATACCAATAAATTGTTTTTCAAACCATTTTTGGGCATACGACAGATAAGATAAACTCAAGAACAATGACGTATTAGGTTTATTGAGGGATATTAAATAATTTACAATAACGAGAAATGTTGCTAGGAAACGATGCCAACCCGATCGGGTCGGCGAAATTGACGCGAATGCTTGAGACACTTCCAGTGGATTTAGAAAACTGCCGCAAAGCTATCTAGAAGGCCTGGGATGTACTTGGTCATGTTAGTTTGCCAGAGTGCTGCTAGGTGCATCTAGAGACATATATTGGCAAATCAGTCAAACGCAGCACTACTTCGGTTGCCGACCCAAAGCAGCTGCTGACGTCAGCGTGGCAGTTAACTTGTTAAGGGCATAAAACACACAATTAAGAAATTGTTCACATTATATTTTTATATTACCATCCGTTATTAGATCCTACTTCAAAAGTAAATTAAAATACCAAGATGCTTTAAGCACAATATTCATCCATTGGACTCTTTCCAACCTATTTTTTTCCCTCGGGGTCCTGAGTTATCAAGTGCCAAGTTTGCAGGACTGGCATTGCTTCACCCCTTATAACTTTTAACATGTTAGCTGCAGGAATATCAATGCATTGAACTTCAAAAATGTGGACATAATTTTTTGTTAATACTAACTTTAAAAAGTTATGGAATAGTATATTACATTGCTAGCCCGATAAGTACCATTTTACCGTGCGAGTATGATAATTGCAGGATTTTTATGCAAGTACGGTAAAACTTACTGGACATGCATGTAATGTACGATACTTTACATCATACTACTCAGAAAAAAAATAGGACGCTCTGCTATTTTTGTAAGAGATGATTTTTTCCTAACAACTCCAAAAACATCAAAGCTTTCCAGCTCTCTCTCCGAAGAAAAAATCTTTGAACTCTGTGACTGAAGCTTTAAGATAGATAGTAAAATATTCTTAATATCGGCTCTTTATAGATGTCCTGATGGCAATTTAGGTACTTTTCTTGACAAATTAAACCAGTACCTCACACAAATCAAACCTGAGTTAAAACACATCTCTATTAATAGGAGGAGACATAAATATTGACTGATACCTCTGCTACTTGTATTGACAATTTTATTGTCAACTTCAATAATCACAAAAGCTCCACTATAGAACCACACATATCAGATCACTTATCAATATGCCTCGAAACCAAAGCCAGCAATATTAAATAAGTTTCACTTTAAGAAAAAAATCATTAGAAGCCTAAAAAAAGATAATATTGAAGAGCTCAAGGTTAGGTTAGGTCAAGAAAACTGGCATGAATTTTATGCAGAGACTGACATAAACAGAGTACGGTATAATAAATTTATTGATACCATAAAATATCATTTTGTTACAGCCTGTCCTGAAAAGGAGATTAAAATCAATAAGCAGAATAAAATAGTATGGATCTCTCAAATTATAAATCTGAAAACAGTCATGATAGAGAAGTTTAATAAATGGAAGAATGATAAAACAATCGTAAATAAAAATAGTTATAAACATGCTCTTGAATCATACAGACTAGCAATAAAGAATGAAAAATCTGAATGGTACAACCAAAGAATTAATGATGCTGATAATAAACCAAAGGAAAGCTGGAGATAATAAATAACTACCGAAATGAAACAAAAAGTAAGGGCACAAACATGTCACTAAATGTAAACAGGAAAACAATAAAAAAATCCAAGAGATATTAGTGAATTCATGAATAACTATTTCATAAATATAGCAGAAAAACTGAATGAAGATAGCAATATACAAACAAAAGACAGAGAAGATAGTGAAACTGATTATGAATTAAAAAACTTTGAACCAATAACAGATGAGGCATTAAGGAAGATCTTTAAAAAATTAAAACTTCTGCTGGATTGGATGATCTGTGCATGAAAATCTTTAAATTATGTGAGACTGAGGTAATTAAACCGATTGCCCGCCTCATAAATGTCTCTATCTGGTCCAGGACTTTTCCTGAGGTGACTAGGGTTCGGCCTATCTTCAAAAAGGGGGAGATGGGGAATTACCGACCAATCTCACTGTTGCCAAAAGTTTCCAAATTTATTGAGAAAGCAATCTGTAACCAGCTTGCCTCCTACCTGGAGACTATCTACTGTGTGGGAGGCAATATGGCTTCAGAAAATCCAAATCAACAAAATTGGCATTAATTGATTTCCTGAATGACTGTATCGACGCGATGGAGGCTGGCGAGTATGTAATCGGAACGTTTGCAGATCTCAGCAAAGCCTTTGATTGCGTCGATGCAGCCATACTTTTTCAAAAACTCTCTGCCCTTGGTATTAAAGATGCTGCTCTTGAATGGATCATTTCATACATGAGTGGCCGATACCAAGTGACAGAAATTGAATTTGAGACAAAGTTTAAAGTCAAGTCCGTCCTGTCACAAGAACGATTGATCACAAGCAGAGTTCAGCAAGGATCAATCATGGGCCCCTTGCTTTTCTTAATATACATTAACGACATTAAAAAGGCAGTCCCAGAAAACAACATATTTGTGTTTGCCGATGACACGACTCTAGTCACGAAGCACAAAAAGCGTGATGACCTAGAGGTCGACACTTTCGAAAAAGTAAATTGTCTGGCCCAATTTTTTCAAGAAAACAAACTGAGACTGAATGCAGATAAAACCAATTTTGTCTGTATTCAGACTCATAAAAAATGGAACTCAAAGTTCTCAAGAACTCCGAATCTCCTCATTGGGGAAACGGAGCTTGAAAATGCAAATTCAGTTGACTTTCTGGGGGTGAGATTGGACGATGCCCTGGACTGGAATGAGCAGTTGGCCAAAATTGAAAGTAAGTTAGCAAAAGGTATGTTTGTCCTGCGCAACTTACGAAATCTTCAAAGCCTTCAACTCATGAAATCTGTTTACCACTGCTTATTCGAGTCCTACATCCCCTACTCAGTGATCTTGTGGGGGGCTTGCGAGTCAAACCTGAAGAGAATTCTTATCTGGCAAAAAAAAGCCATCCGGTGTATATTTAGGCTACATCCTCTAACCTCTTGCAGAGAATATTTTAAGAACTTTGGTATTTTAACTGTAACTAGCCTATTCATTTTAGAAATTTCAATTTACATAAAGTCAAATAGCCTAGATAATTCAAATTCAATCAGAAACCATTCACATAACTCTAGATTTAAGAACCTCTTTTCAGAACAATATAGACTGTAATGAAGTGTTTTCGCACCCCAGGGTGCCCGAGCACCTCACGGTACCCGAGCGCCAAACGGTACCCAACACCTTACGGTACCTAAGCGCCCAACTGCACCCTAGCACCCCATGGTACCCGAGCCCCCAGGGTATCCCAACACCTCACAGTACCCAAGCACCTCACGGTGCCCAAGCACCCTATGGTACCGTAACACCCTGTGGTACCCGAACACCCAACGGTACCCGAGCACCAGGTACCCAAGTACCTCATGGTACTCACTGGAGGGGAGGATGGAGCATCATGGTGCCCAATGGTGGGGACAGCGGGCATATAAGGCGGACTTTGGGAACCAGGAAGGCAGTTGGGCCCTAGCGGCCCGACCCACCGGATGGGCGTGTTGAGCCCCCGGTGAGCTGGATGGGCGTGCTGAGCCCCCAGCACCGTCGGACGGGCGTGGTGAGCCCCCGACACCCCGCATGGGCGTGCTGAGCCCGCGGAAGACCGGACGGGCGTGGTGAGCCCCCGGTACGCTGGACGGGCGTGTTGAGCCCCCAGCACCCGCATGGGCGTGGTGAGCCCGCGGAAGACCGGAAGGGCGTGTTGAGCCCCCGGTACGCTGGACGGGCGTGCTGAGCCCCCAGCACCCGCATGGGCGTGGTGAGCCCGCGGAAGACCGGACGGGCGTGTTGAGCCCCCGGTAGGTCGGATGGGCGTGTTGAGCCCCCGACACCCCGCATGGGCGTGCTGAGCCCGCGGAAGGCCGGAAGGGAGTGTTGAGCCCCCGGTACGCTGGACGGGCGTGCTGAGCCCCCAGCACCCGCATGGGCGTGGTGAGCCCGCGGAAGACCGTACGGGCGTGTTGAGCCCCCGGTACGTCGGATGGGCGTGTTGAGCCCCCGACACCCCGCATGGGCGTGGTGAGCCCGCGGAAGACCGGACGGGCGTGTTGAGCCCCTGGTACGCTGGACGGGCGTGTTGAGCCCCCAGCCATTGGTTTGTAGTCCACCAGTTGGTGGAGTGGGGATGGTTTTCCCCCTCCACTATAGTTTTGTTATTTATTAATTGGTATATGTATGTTACAGCCAGTTAATGGTAGGCAGGGCAGGCCGCTGCCCGTCTACACCATCGCAGCTAAACGTCTGAGCGTGCGCAGCCAGGCCGTACTCCCTTGGCACCGCGGGCCAGCGGGTATCCTAGTGAGCAGACGAAGATCCTCCGGGCTTCCTCAGAGCAGGTCGCTGCCGAGCCTCCATACAGGAGTGAAAGCCGAGGATAGTTAGGGGTTCAGCGAGGCTGGACAATGGCGTGGCAATAACCCCCCGGGGCATCACATAGACGACGAGACTGATCCATCTACGGACGCGGTGAGCTGGTTCCCGGAGTCCACGCCAAGACTACAAACCAGTGATTGGATCTTGTATATTGTGTATATATTATTTGAACTGTGTGAATAAATGTAAGTGACTGGATATCCGGACGATTTCACTTAGGACCCTTACCAACCCTTGTTAAGGTCTAGTGCTTGAGGAAACTTCCTCACAAGATTTTGGCGCCCGAACAGGGACAGTAGTGAAATAGTGCAAAGTGTTAGTGCAGTGTTAGTGAACTTAGGAAGTGTTAAAAAGTTTTCAAAATTGCGAAAAAGGACTGGGTAATTAAATTGCCATTCGTAAGAGTCAGCATGCCGTCAGACACCGAATCGGACAGTGGTAGTGTCGTAGGAGAGGAAGAAAAGAAGAACCCGACGACAGGGTGGATCTACTCCCTCAAGAAATTCGAGTTACAAGAGGAACTGCGAAAATTTGGACTCCAGTCAGCAGGAAAAGTATCAGCCGACCGTCGGATGCTGTGTAGCTTCATGCGAGGTGAATATCGACCTCCTCCAGCAGTAACGGCCCCAAGCACCGAGACATCTCCACCACAACCGACCACTAAACCAGAGGCCATGGCGAATGCCTCCGCCCAAACCGTAAGTCACAAGCCCACAGAAAATAGTAGTATTTGTAATGTCGTAAGAAAATGGAACTTAAATTTTGACGGGGATAAGGATGTAATCCTCTTTCTTGAGAGATTAGACGAATTAAAGGAGGCCTATAAATTACAAGAGGGAGATCTCTTGATGGCCCTGCCGGAGTTGCTTAAGGGAAAAGCACTGCTATGGTACCGAAACTCAAGATCGTCATGGGGTTCCTGGGCTGAATTTATTAACCAATTTGAAACACAGTTTTTGCCACGCAGGTATAGGGAAAGGCTAGAGTTGGAAATTAGGGCACGGACCCAAGGTACTAACGAGAAATTTAGGGACTTTGCCATAGCCATCCAAACCCTTATGCGCAGGCATGGGAGGTATTCCACCGAACAACACTTTACTCAGATCTACGAAAATATGCTCCCGGAATATAAGTTATACGGACTGAGAAAAGATGTCAAGAACTTCCAAGAGTTAATGCATTGTGCAACTGAATATGAGGCCATTAAGTTAGCGGCACAGTCGTACCGTCCCCCTACCAACCCTGCCCAAGCGATGTATCCTGATATTGCGTACAACTCTAACTCCGCCCTACCTAGGCCCTCGACAAATCGGCATAACCCTCAAGACAGCAAATTTTTCCCCAACACTCCACAAACTAATTTTAGAAGGAACAATAATTCAAGCGGTAACGAGCAAAGAGAAACGAGGCCTAGGTGTTGGAATTGTGATAGGCCAGGCCACCGGGATAAGGATTGCAGACTCCCCAAGAAGGCTGCGGAGCAGTAAAATCAAGATGGGACTGAAATCAAAGAGGTCCACTAAGTCCTCGGGTGAAGATAAAAGGAGTAAAAAGTTGTTTTTGTACTGTATTATATATTGAATAATAATAATTATTGTACATAAGCAATTGTTTTTGTATGAAAAAAATGTTTGAGGTTAAATTAATAAATATTATTTTTGTAATGTTAAAAACGAGGAGAAATGCTCTGATTTAATATGGAAAAAAGGGTTTCTACATTTGATCCTAGGAATGATATGTCAATCCTGAGTTATGTTATGTTGATATACTTTCTTAGAAAGAGATGTTTTAGTTTATTTGTTAGAAAGACGAGTGTTATTGCTATATGATACCATTTTTGAAAATCCGGGGTCCCTCCTGAGAATGAATTTGTTAAAATAAAATAAGATAAAATTGAACAGAATTGGTGGCAATTGGTGGTGTTTGGTAACAATTTTTTTTCGAAAATAAATATAATAATAAGATGGAATCTTGTTTTGGGAGGCTGTTTTGTTTTTTTTGCCTCCGGGAAGAAAAGGGAGAGTGTAATGAAGTGTTTTCGCACCCCAGGGTGCCCGAGCACCTCACGGTACCCGAGCGCCAAACGGTACCCAACACCTTACGGTACCTAAGCGCCCAACTGCACCCTAGCACCCCATGGTACCCGAGCCCCCAGGGTATCCCAACACCTCACAGTACCCAAGCACCTCACGGTGCCCAAGCACCCTATGGTACCGTAACACCCTGTGGTACCCGAACACCCAACGGTACCCGAGCACCAGGTACCCAAGTACCTCATGGTACTCACTGGAGGGGAGGATGGAGCATCATGGTGCCCAATGGTGAGGACAGCGGGCATATAAGGCGGACTTTGGGGACCAGGAAGGCAGTTGGGCCCTAGCGGCCCGACCCACCGGATGGGCGTGTTGAGCCCCCGGTGAGCTGGATGGGCGTGCTGAGCCCCCAGCACCGTCGGACGGGCGTGGTGAGCCCCCGACACCCCGCATGGGCGTGCTGAGCCCGCGGAAGGCCGGACGGGCGTGGTGAGCCCCCGGTACGCTGGACGGGAGTGTTGAGCCCCCAGCACCCGCATGGGCGTGGTGAGCCCGCGGAAGACCGGAAGGGCGTGTTGAGCCCCCGGTACGCTGGACGGGCGTGCTGAGCCCCCAGCACCCGCATGGGCGTGGTGAGCCCGCGGAAGACCGGACGGGCGTGTTGAGCCCCCGGTAGGTCGGATGGGCGTGTTGAGCCCCCGACACCCCGCATGGGCGTGCTGAGCCCGCGGAAGGCCGGAAGGGCGTGTTGAGCCCCCGGTACGCTGGACGGGCGTGCTGAGCCCCCAGCACCCGCATGGGCGTGGTGAGCCCGCGGAAGACCGGACGGGCGTGTTGAGCCCCCGGTACGTCGGATGGGCGTGTTGAGCCCCCGACACCCCGCATGGGCGTGCTGAGCCCGCGGAAGGCCGGAAGGGCGTGTTGAGCCCCCGGTACGCTGGACGGGCGTGCTGAGCCCCCAGCACCCGCATGGGCGTGGTGAGCCCGCGGAAGACCGGACGGGCGTGTTGAGCCCCCGGTACGTCGGATGGGCGTGTTGAGCCCCCGACACCCCGCATGGGCGTGCTGAGCCCGCGGAAGGCCGGAAGGGCGTGTTGAGCTCCCGGTACGCTGGACGGGCGTGCTGAGCCCCCAGCACCCGCATGGGCGTGGTGAGCCCGCGGAAGACCGGACGGGCGTGTTGAGCCCCCGGTACGTCGGATGGGCGTGTTGAGCCCCCGACACCCCGCATGGGCGTGCTGAGCCCGCGGAAGGCCGGAAGGGCGTGTTGAGCCCCCGGTACGCTGGACCGGCGTGTTGAGCCCCCAGCACCCGCATGGGCGTGGTGAGCCCGCGGAAGACCGGACGGGCGTGTTGAGCCCCCGGTACGTCGGATGGGCGTGTTGAGCCCCCGACACCCCACATGGGCGTGCTGAGCCCGCGGAAGGCCGGAAGGGCGTGTTGAGCCCCCGGTACGCTGGACGGGCGTGTTGAGCCCCCAGCACCCGCATGGGCGTGGTGAGCCCGCGGAAGACCGGACGGGCGTGTTGAGCCCCCGGTACGCTGGACGGGCGTGTTGAGCCCCCAGCCATTGGTTTGTAGTCCACCAGTTGGTGGAGTGGGGATGGTTTTCCCCCTCCACTATAGTTTTGTTATTTATTAATTGGTATATGTATGTTACAGCCAGTTAATGGTAGGCAGGGCAGGCCGCTGCCCGTCTACACCGTCGCAGCTAAACGTCTGAGCGTGCGCAGCCAGGCCGTACTCCCTTGGCACCGCGGGCCAGCGGGTATCCTAGTGAGCAGACGAAGATCCTCCGGGCTTCCTCAGAGCAGGTCGCTGCCGAGCCTCCATACAGGAGTGAAAGCCCAGGATAGTTAGGGGTTCAGCGAGGCTGGACAATGGCGTGGCAATAACCCCCCGGGGCATCACATAGGCGACGAGACTGATCCATCTACGGACGCGGTGAGCTGGTTCCCGGAGTCCACGCCAAGACTACAAACCAGTGATTGGATCTTGTATATTGTGTATATATTATTTGAACTGTGTGAATAAATGTAAGTGACTGGATATCCGGACGATTTCACTTAGGACCCTTACCAACCCTTGTTAAGGTCTAGTGCTCGAGGAAACTTCCTCACAAGACTTACAATTTTTGAGAAAAAAACCCTCATATATAGGTAAAATAATATTTTAAAAATTCCCTAATAGCTTAAGAAATGAAACTAATTTGTTAAAGTTTAAAAGTGTGTTAAAACCATTTTTATTAAGCCAAACGTTTTATATTCTTCATGAATTTAATGACTTCTGCAAGCAACCAAATATCCTGACCACCTAACCTATTAGCCTGGCCCAACCAAACCCCCAACCAACATACCATGCCCAACTTAACCTGCGTCCCTCACGGGAACAGTTTGACGGGTCCAACGTCGCCTGCGGCCAATTGGACGACTCACAAAGTACCGAGTACAAAGAAAGCATAATTTTTTATCATAACGTATTCCTTGCATAAACTACTACATTTCTCAATTCTTCTAGCCTAGCCTGTAGTGCAGGGGGTCGCGGGCAGGGTCCCGGGGGGTCGCGGGAGCTCCGAAAATGAAAATTTATTTTGCTCAAAATGTAGGCCCGACTAAGACCAAAATAGATTTAAATATCTCATTTTTATACTTTGAGATGGGAGTGGTAATCTCTTGAGCAATAATATGTTTAAGAGATATAAAATAGACACAACTAAATCTCATAGGTGGTATGATTACACTCCCTAAAAAAAACTCTTCTGAGGCAAAGCAATAGACTCGTCGTGCGCCGGCACAGCGCAGCGGGCTATCGCCATGCTGACCGTGACTCCCGGCGGACTCCCGACTATCGTGCCGACGCAGATGCTCTTTTTGTCAGGTAGGCCTAAGTCAAAATCGTCATAGCAACAGGACCGTTACCAATACCAACTGATAAACATCTACCTTCAGTTTGGAAAGGAAAATACAAATGAAAACTCTGAAGCAGCTATAAAAATAGTAGGCCTACTTTATGTTGATGTTTTGTGATGCGATCAGTGACTTTTGAAATACAGTACACCTCGGATTATCCGGATTAATGTGGCGGAACACCGATCCGGATAACAAAAAATCCGGATAATCCGAGGTCATTACAATATCGCCTAAATAGCGATCGTGTACCTTAGCCTCTGCTAAATTAATACTGCAAATGGCGTATCAAAGCAGTTACAACATGTTAGTCTTCCTAATTTTCCGGGGGATTAATTTTGAAACAAATTTAAGAAATTGTTAGTCATACGAATATAATGTTGACTTTTACCGTACTCACGGTTTAGGTTTGAAATTTTTCAAAATATCTCAAACTTGGAATAATCATGACAAAACTTGAAGTAACTCGAAACTTAATACATTAACTCTTCTCACACAAAAATAACGTGACACATCAAGTCACAGCAAGAAATTAGCGCTTAATATTGCCGTGCGCAACAGGCAATATTGATACCTGTTGTTTAGGTATCAACAGGGCACATTGCCTTTGTTGATTACTCCCAGTGTCCCTAGTAGCAAACCAGAAAAATACGTTCATTTACTGCTTAGGCAATGTGACTCCTTCAACTATTGAAATTCAAAATGCGTAATGTATTACACTTACATTTTAATTTTAGATGGCAAATTTCACTCGTAAACTCGCTAAAATCACGTATTTGCCGTGATTTTAATTTTCCAATTTCTCGGATGGTCCGGTCCGGATAATCCGGGATCCAGGTGTACTGTATGTATTTGTGAAATATATATCAGTGGTGGTACTTTAATAAGAAAAACAGGTAGGCCTATAACCATTGTATTTTCTATGCTACATGAACTGATAAACAACGTTAATTTCACACTCACTACGGTACACACCTAACAATACCTTCGAGTGAGTCGGTGGCGCAGTTGGTAGCGCACTCGGCCTCGGAACTGTGGCCATGAAGCGTCTCGGGCGTGCCGCTTTCTTTTAGCAGCACTGTTCACCCTTGTACTGTACCGGCTCACTCCTTGGCTTTGCTTGATAACGTCCATGCACAGATCAATAGTCTATGTGGGCGGGGCAAAGGCAAGGTGAAAAAGAGGCCGCCACCCTCTTTTTAAAAAAATAAAAAAAACAATGAAAGTTGAGGGCAGGATGAAGGTATAAGGGGTCGCCAACATTTTAATACCTAAAAAGGGGGTCGCGGGCTCGAAGAGGTTGAGAACAAACAAACCTGCTGTAGAGTACAAACAAACCTTTGCTACTACTTCTAGTGCTGCCACTACATTCCTCCAAAGTAACCAATAAAAAGGCATTAAACGTCAGTTTGTTGCCATTTACTTCTACTATTTCCGTTTTCTAGAACACGGTAAATTTACTGTCGAGTATCAAAGTAAGTATGCACAATAAAGTTACCGTGTAGTTATCGGCAAAGAGTAACTTTTTAGCCAAGAGTAAGGCACAGAAAACAGATGTTTCTGTGTAGTATGATGTAAACACCATAACAGCTAAATAAAATCAAGATACTATCTGGTGTTGTGATGGTGACTGGGACACTTCCATGTCTCGCGTCGCAGTCAATAGCTCCTTTAAGTATGTCACTACCCCTCTTGGCGTTATACACTAGCTTAACACTGTTAAATTATAGGTTTACTTAATAATAAGAGACAAAAGATGATTGTACACTTTTTATAGTGAAAAGAAATGACATTAAAAACGTAGAAACAAATCACAGAATATGAAAACTCTCAGAAGTGTAGTCCGTTGTACCGGCACCACCAGAAGACTGCTCTTCAATGTTTTAATTTTTTTTCCTTGTCAGTAATTAATAATTTTGAACCCAAATTCAGAACCAGCAGAACAAAACAGGACAGGAATTGAAGGAGTCCCCCGTAAAACGTTCTAAAAAAAACTCTCCCCATCCCGTGAAACCTAGTTTCGGGTAATCAAGCGTTGAAAGTTTAATTCTAAAATATGAGGTTTTTTCAAGGTTAGAACTCATAATAATGAATAGTTTTTTAATACCCTATTCATGACATCAAAATGTAGCTTTATATTAAATATTTACCTGCCATTAAGCGTTTTAAAACATTTTACGTGTTTTTTTTTATTTTACGTGTATTATTTTTATTTACACGATTTTGGTTGAGTTTATCTTTCGGCGAATAGAACGTTATTCCCCAGAAAGTCTGTACAGTCCTGCAAAGCATGCCAAGTTTGACTGACGAAATCAGAGCTGCCAACTCAAATATCTTCAAAACAAAATATACCACGGTGTAGCTTGTGTCCTAGAGAACCTTTTTTCACTGAATATCTACGATTTTGAAATTTTGTCGCTTAGAACGTTTTACGGGGGACCCCTTCAATTGTTGTTTTATTAACAACCACCAGATATACCAGCTAGCAGCAGCAGCTTCGCTTGGGCTGTAAGGATAACTAATTTGTAATTAAATGATATTATCCAATGTGCAATTTTTACAAACACAATTAATTATTGTAACGCTAGATAAGTAGAAAATGGCTCTCCGGGGAGAAATATTATCCATGAGTAGAAGGTCCGTGAAAACTACACGGACAGAGTTGGCAGTTAGTCAACTTACCAACTCACAAGTTTCAGTAACTGATTGTAACATCGGCAGCAGGCTGGTGAGTGACATTGGTTGTTGCGATCATAACTTACTTATATCATTGACTTTAAATCAGGAGACTAACCGTCCTTATGGGCCAGCTTTGCCTGTTTTTGTATGAGCCACGATTTGAAGTGGATGTAGTTCGACTGAACCACCGACCGACCGATAGTGCTGATGTAGATGTAAATGATTTATTTCTGCTATTTATTTCAGTTTTCAAAACTTAATATGCTAGAAAATAAGAGTTCTTGATTCTATGATTGCTCTCTGAATACCTTATTGTCAAAATATTCCCACCTGATAGCGTAATTAATAGTTGACTGCAGTGTACTCTATTGGAGAATGCTATAACTAACCTGGAAATCCTGGCATCCTGGTACACTTTTTAGCGAATTTCACCTATAGGGAAGAAGCTATTACCGAAGGTCTCATGGCAAGACCTAAGCCCCAGACCATGATAACTTTTCGTTTTGCAACCCCCAGAAGCAAAAAACACCATTCGTTCAAATTTTTAGATATATATATATATATATATATATATATATGTGTCTATATATGTGTCTGTTAGCACGATAGCGGCCGTAAAAATGGTCCGATCTTGATGAAATTTGGTACAGACATGTAAAGTGGTAATCGATTGAACGAGTTCGTGAACCAGCCCAATCGGACCACTGGAAGGGGGGGTAAAGGGGGATGAACCTCCCCAAAAATGGGTTTTTTGAGTTTTTTATATAGAAAAATAAAATTTATCGAAATTTTGTTGGCACCATTAAATTCAGCTCAAAAAAACAAACAATTTAGTATTTTGAATCACTGCTCTATGTCCATTGGTTACCGAGATATTGAAAGTGGTAAACGCAGTACGTTGTCCCTATGTTAACCTTATGGGAAATAAGTAAAATTCTATATCTCCTTTATTTTTCAACATATCTTGATAAAACTTGGTAAATGGCTTCTTCTAGTTCAGATCTACTAAATATTGAATTAAAACCAACCAGTTTAAACATACCTGTAGCAGCAAACCTGCATACTCATTCCCCATGTTAATCTTATGGAGCTTACAAATTCATGTCAAATCTCTCTATGTTAGATAAAAAATATATTGTTTTGCATTTGAAATTCGCTGAGTATGCAGGTGTGCTGCAACGGGGGTATTTATATAATGGCAATGGGAAGTCTCCTCCTGATTTAAAGTCAATGCTTTTATGATGAAATATCAATGAACTGACATAAAATTAGCCTGCTGAAGATTTAAAGGTAAAGAAAAATCACTCTTGTGATGGCAAATTTGAGGACTTGTATTTCTTTTATTAAAAATACGTATCATGTACATGCTAAATGTAATATATATATATTTTAAAATTTAATTATACCTTAGAAACAGGACTTTTACCATTGCCACCTACATTTTCCTCGATTTGGTGAAAATTATTAAAGCACAAACTTAATGTCCAGAGGCATTGCACCTTAACATTTTATATCAGAATGACAAAATACTTGAAGCAGCTTTTAACTATCAACCTTAATTTCGAAACTAGCATATAAATAAATATTAGACAGACTAAAATTTCACTACATTTTGCGACGAGTCACTCTCCACACAGAATTTATATTGTATTAACTTAATGAAAACTAATCCTTAATTCATATGTAGTCTGTTAATTTAATTATCTGTACCAAGTAAATAATACTGTATAGTATATGGATGAAGTCTATTTGAATTTAGATAGTAAATACATGACTAACCTTGTTTTTACCATATTTTATACTTCGTTGTTCATTGAGTTTTGAATATCTTGCAAGAGTTTTCTCACAATTTAACTAACAGCCTTGATTAAGAAGCAGCAGTAATTTTTAAGACTTAATTTAAAATATACCAACGTAATAAAAGAATAGTGAAACAATCCTATTTCAAAATACTTTCTGAGTTACAATGAAAATACAGGGCTTGTAACAGATTAATTTTTTACTTTTTCAAACTTAGTTACTTTTTTCTAAAAAAAAATTATCTTTTCAAAGTAAATTTGTGTATTTTTATATATTAAGTAAAATTATTATTCCCAATGAAGACACGAAACCAAAAGCGTTCAGGAGTAGTATCTATTGGCGACTTTTTGTTAGATAGCATCATTAATTCATGGCCCAATATGACGATTGGCAACTGGACCCAGTTTCGATCCTCATCAGGATCGAACCAATGACCCTCAGTTTACATGAATTTTTATAATGAAAAGGGGGAAGATCGATAATATAAACCAAAATAGTCCTTTATAATCATTTACTTTTAATTTTTTATTTTATAAAATTATTTCCAGGCTATTTGAACTTCTTTCAGTGTTGGACATAGTGAGTATGTTAATCTGCTATTGGTTTGTTTATATTTGACTTGCGCAATTGAAAAAATTGGGAAAGGGGTGGAAAACCACCTTTTTTGGATCTTTGGTTAGTTTACGGTCATTGACAGTAACTCACTGTAGCTATTTTTTTCAACCCTAAAACCTATTACAAGCCCTGAAAAATAGTATGAAAAATTCACTTGACCTTTCACTTTTCAAAGATACTGTTCCAAATTACAACAGTGATCTTCAACAAGTTAGATGAAATACATACAGTCAAGCCTCACGA
Source organism: Flexamia atlantica (assembly GCA_035578135.1). Classification (NCBI taxonomy): domain Eukaryota; kingdom Metazoa; phylum Arthropoda; class Insecta; order Hemiptera; family Cicadellidae; genus Flexamia; species Flexamia atlantica. The sequence continues at coordinate 18,741,759 of JAQJVK010000010.1, forward strand.
ACTCGACACAATGTAGACTTTGGCCCTGTTGAGTTTTCCAGAATACATTATAGGGAATGAAGAAAACCCCAAAAAATGCTTTAAATTATATATTGGCTTATACTTAAACTCATTAATGGTCTGAATAAAGGTTTATTTGAATACAAATAAATTCAAAATATAATCAACTACTTTAAAATGGTAATAAATTACAAACGATATTGTTCTTGGTGCTAAAAATGATGCACTTCTCATAACAACAAATATGAGTTAATGGGAGTCGAGTTTGTGAGATTCTACTGTGCTACGGATTCTACTGGTTCATGAATAATTAAGGGGAAAGAATATAAAAAAATACTAAACTAAGAAAATTAAAAAATTTACAACATTGAGCAAATAATATCAAAATTTTATTTCTAATATGTGGCTGCTACCCAAATAAAAAAAAATCGAGTATCAATATCCAGAAATAGTAATATGAATTATATCGGTTATAAACACAGCATCTAAATTACCAATGACAGTTATAAATTACAACAAGAATTTGAGTTAAAATTATACCCAGGTAGTGCAAAGGGTGCTGGGGCAGTCTAAAAATATAGTTTGCACTTACAACACATGATAATGTTTTCACTCAAAAAAGATTGTCCATGTTAAAGAACAGCAATAGCATCATATTAATTTCCCATGATTTGTCTACAAACAAATGAATGTTTTAACGATTACTTACAGCAGCTGTAAGACTGATGTGTTTCATTGGCTGTGAGATTTGCTCACACTAGATTATAATATAAATTATTTTAGAGGTTAAGTCCATGTTCATACTTAATTGTTTTTCTTATCTTAAATTTGCAATATGAGTTACATGATTACAAGCGATGGGCTTATTACAAGGACCCATTTTGATTTTGAGAGGATTTTTCAAAATTCCATGTGCTCAGCCTTAATTACATCAAAGGAAAATTATAGCTCTCAGAAGCACGGTCTGCCAGTGAAATATACTAAAAGTCGGAAAAATTTCTACATGTCCAAATGTTTTATTTTAATATTTAATCAAAGATTAAATATTACACTGAGAGGCTAGATGTCCTTAGGCGAATCTGCCCTATAGTTATTATTCGCTAGGGCTGTTTTAGCTGTTACAGTAGGTCTCATGATAAGACTTAAGCCTGGGACTGGCTAAGCCAGATGTTCAATTTGATTTATATCTAATAAGGTTTAAATTTGGAAGGACAGGGTGCTGTCGCATCCTGGAAAACCTGGAATTGTCCTTGAACTTTCCCTTTGGGTCCTGGAATTTTTATTTCCGACTTGGAATTTTACTATCTGTCCTGGAGTATTTGATATTTAAAATGTAATTTCTAAGCCTTTGAGTTAGGAATACCTCAATACATCTTAATAAAACTTAGTTTGTGGATTCATCTAGTTAGGATTTACTGGATTATGGTATAAAATCTCTCAATTTTACATTTCTAGGGTAGCAAACCTGCATCATCGTGTTATTCCTATGGAGAATATATTTGCATGTTCATTTTGGGATTTAAGTCGATCTTACTTGATTGAAGGCTCCGTCTAAATTATTTATTCGAGCATTTGAAATTTGCTGAGTAGGTAAGTCTGCTGCAATTGGGTGTTATTATGATTGGTTTGAACTAAGCAGACCAACTGACATATAGGTGATGCATTAAACAATTGATAAAAAAATCCGTTTTGTCTTTGACATCAATGTTTGATCATGATGAACCTCAGATATATAAACAACAGCTAACAGGGATTTTTATCACTGAAACACATTACTACGGTCGGTTCACTGGCATGCTGGTTTTATTGCTATTTAAGGCTCTGTGTACTGTACGGGTTGTTGAGGAATTGAGGCACATTTATCCTAATTTGCCAGGTAGAGACTAAACACACGAAAATGTTATCTACATCGATTACTCACTGGGCGAATTAATTTTAACTTTTATTCAATCGCCACGTTCCACTCATCGAGTGGAATAAATAAAAAATATATAAACAAGATGGAAAATAATTTAGATACATTCAGTTACAACTGGGATGAAGATATATCAAGCACGAATCGACACTCATTACAACAATAAAACATGCTAACAGAACAATTCCGTCGGTTTCAACAAGAACATGGTAATATCAGAAGAGTTCTAAACATCGTTCTACGGTTTCATATTATACAGAGTATACCCGATATGACACAGATTAGACAAAATGTTTAAACATAAACATATCAACTAATCTAGTAAGTACAAACACAAATACGGAAAATGGCAACCAAAAGTCTTAAATCGAAACAGGAGAGATCCTGTTAAAGAAAAATATCACACTAACGCTTTCACACAGTGGAGGAGTTAACCACAAACCAACAAAGGAAATGAACTGAGTGACTGCGACACAATGAATGAACTTTGGCCTATATCCACTGGCTTCTTTACGATAAAATTTATAGAAATCAGTTTATTGTATATCCAAAGTTAGGCAACTTTGTTATACTTAATAAAGGAAATTTTTTTTGCAATACCAAAAAACTAAGATAACGATGTGTAACTATTTACAAAGGTTTATTTCTAAAGTCAATAAATCACGCATTTAGTGGCACTGATTTCATATCACACATTTAGTATTATTTAGTAGCATTGTTTTCATTATTTATAAAAATTGTATACAGGTAAGATTCTTAATTAATTTTATGTTTTTTAAATTGATGATATTTAGTCCAAAAACATTCGATCAATTAAAGGAAATACAGAAAGACCTCACTAACTCGACACTTGATAACTCGACAGTCAGTGTAACTCGTCACTCAAAAACTGCCAGGGAATCTTCAATTAGGCATTTTTTCAAAACACTTAGTTTCAATTAAATTTCAATTACTTAGTATTTTACATTTCTTTAAAGATCATTTACTAAATATGTAACAATACTCATGTAAGCAATAAATTTATATGTGAAACTCAAATCTGTTAAGTGTTTATTGAGTTTCATGCGCCCTATGTGTTTATATATTAACCCTACATAGGGCGCATACTGGAGGTTACCTCCATATTCTTGAATTTTCCCTTGTAAAATACGAAAGGGTGCAGTCGGCAGTCTCGCGATTATTATACCTCACACGCCTCTATCTAGGAACTGACTCATATGGTATTTTGGCTATTTGCTCTGTTTACCTCAGTCTGATAGTGCGTTTTCGACCAGACTGGAGGTAACTTCCAGACGCAAAAATCAGAAGTATGATTTTTTATAATGTATATTTTGAAATCCATACAAACCACTGTTTATATTGATAATGAAAGTAAGTTTTGCTCTTTTTACATTTAATTCATTAAATTTTTTTATTGGTGAGCCATATTACTTTGAACCTTTTTTTCACCAATTTTTTTATCATTCCTATTAAAATATTTTATATATAATTAAAGTGAAATGTTTCATGCATTTAAATACCTAATATACCATTGTGTTTGAGGTTTTGTTCAATTTATTACATGTTTTCATTAATAAAATCTGTTAAAACTGTTGAAAGCAAATGTTTAGTGTTATTTCACTATCTGGAGGTAACCTCCAGATGCACCTGATGGTGTTTAAAAATTGATGTGCCTGTCCGAGGGTTAAAACCCATTAAAAATTCCAATGTTCTGATAACTCGACAACCCCCAAACTCGACAACCTCTGGGTCCACAAATAGTTGAGTTAGTGAGGTTTTACTGCAACAGAGAAAATATTTTTGAGAACACTTAAGTAAATAGGTAATCAGATTAGAGCAGAGTACCTATACAGTTTTCCAACTTATTTTTCATGAATGGCTGAGGACACTGTCTAAGAATAGAAAACTACAAACAATTAATCCAAAACCTCAGCTTTCAAAGAGCTAGTTGAGTGAAAGAGCTCAGTTAATCTCATTTGTGGTTTGTGGGTTTATGTACCACTACATGTATAATTTATATAATACATATTAAAAATGGTTCAGCATAAGTATTCACTTATTTTAAAAAGGAAATTAGAGTCTTTTAGTTAATAGACATATTTAAAATTGTCGTTAAAAACTTTCATATCTAAAGAAATAAACTTACCTGGACCACAAAATAATTACCAAAATAGAACACTGTTAGAACAGAGTAAAGATCACTACCGGAGTATCTGTTAATTCTATGGTTTTAAATTCTAACGACATAGCCTGGATCCCACCTGATCCATCAGTATGGGTCTAAGAAGTCTATACAAACACATGCAGAAAAAATGAATTCCTATAACAATACTAGAATGCGTATTCACATTATTGCGCTAATATACTTCAGTATATTCTAAACGTATTTAAATTTTTAAACAACGATTATACAACATTAAAACAGAACTAACGGATCACTGGCATTTAAAAATATTAGTCTCACATATAAAACCGACAACAACAGAAATCCGCCGGGTGACCGAATTAAAAATATAAAAATATAGTTTATATTTGAGAAAGAAAGACTGGTGTTTACTTAGCTCAGATTGCCACTCTGACAATTTCACTTCTTCATGTGTACATATCAATAGTAGTATTTATAAAGATTACAGAGTAGATCAAACATAACATTTAAAAAGATAACGTTTAAAACTATACAAAGATGTGAACAAAAATCGGTAAAAACCATTATGAGTATAAAAAATAACTTTACAACGATCAAGTATATTTACAATATCTACAATCACCGATCGGAGAGGTGAAAAACCCAAATTACTTTCGCCCGGATTTTAAAATTCCTGAAGACGAAGATCCTTGATTTTTACCCTCAGATTCTTCTTCTTTGTTCTGTTTTTGAGCCTGACTTTCTCTGGTTTTCCATTTCTTTCCCGTACAGATATTTTTTATAGTGGATCCTTTACTTCTGGGTTTCTGAGGTAACGGCGGAGGATCTCTCAGGCTTACACCGGGTTCTACTTTCAGAGCAGAGGGTTGAGTCTGAAAGGAGGTTTCAGATTTTATCGAACAAGTCGCGAACACACACTCTCCCTTCAGAGGAGGAATAGAGTCCGTCTTTAAATTCGGCAGTTCTTCTTTCAACGCTGTCGGAGAATCTTTTTCTTCCGCGATACGAGGCAACGGCTGATTGCTTCCTATCATAAACTCGTCTTCTATTTTGATGTTACTCCTCTCGTTGTCCGGTAAGACCTTGACAGGAAGCTTGACCGGTTCCTTCTCTTCTTCCACGATGACGGGTTTCAGGACCGGAGGTGACTTTGACGTGATGGTGACCCTGGGGGCCGATGTTATGGTGACTTTGAGAGCGGGGTCACAGAGCGGAGAGATGGAAGCCGGCCCCGGTTTCTCCGCAGTTCGAGGATGGAGGCGGTCGGGTGACAAAGCGCGACGAAGAAGCGGCGATCCGGGCTCTGCGCTCTTTGCTCGTCCGAAGCCCTTCTTGGGTGCGGAGGAAGGGGTAGCCACAGAAGTCCCGGGACTGTAGCTCTGAGTGGTGTTGGAGCTCCCGGGCTGATGTCCGGGCGGGAACGCCAGTGGGGAGGGGGATCGGGTGGGGGAGGACGGCAGGGGAGAGGGGGAGGGGGTCCTGGCGAGCGGGGACAGAGGAATATGTCCGACAGACTTGCGACGACCGGGGGAGTGAACCGACTTGGCCGCGGTGTGTAACTTGTGCTTGAGCCCGTGCAGAGTGGAGGGGCGTTGGTAGGGAGTGGTGGGGGGTCCCGGACTCCCGTTGGAGGGGGAACTGCCCGAGCTGGAGGAGAGGTCGGACTGGCGAGGAGTTTCTGATGTGGGAGGAGTCTCCGGAGTCGACTGTGACAGGGTTCGATTGAAAGACTGGAAACTACGGCTCGGAGTCACCAATGGAGGAGAAGAGACACCGGCAGCCATCTTGAATCATAACCATGACAACAGATTATTGACAGCTGATTCATAACATGACAAATTCCATTGATTTCTATTGGTTTAAATACTATGTACTTTCAAAGTGTTCCTCGTAGTTTTAAGGGCAACTGTGGATTCAATCCCTATATAGGATCTTCTTCAGGTGATTTGAAATAGAATTATGTTAAAGTCGTCAGAAAATAATAAAAATCTTCGTCCTTGTTCGTGCTGACTTGTCAGTATGTAGTTACAGGACAAACAAACATTGATTGTACCAAAATTAAACAGATCATTCTTTAACTGTTCGTCTATAACTATAATTAAGTGGCTAGTCATCACAAATAATATAAAGTTCTTTTCTCAAGGCTCTTTTCTCCTTCAAGTTGACAAAGAAGTCAGTGGCTTCGAAATATTCTACTACTTTTTGTGTTTTTTATGTGTTCTATCTGGGATGCTTACATTTTCAAAGGTAAGCCTGCTTATCCTGTCCATAATTTCCCACACAAATAATATAAAGTAATACATAAAGGAAATAAAGCACTAAATTCTATTTAATTAAAAAAATGCTCAGTAAAAATAACTTTTGGTAAAATAAATTTTGTGTTGAATGGAGCTTTAAAACACATCTCTGATTTGTTAGAATTAGACAATTTATAGCTTAAATTGAATCCCTTAAATCATTGACTAATTCAAGATCAAAACAAACTGCCTGCCTTTTTAAGAACCAAAGGTATAAGGAAAACAATCCTAAAAAATATTCATTCGATTATATCTCGAGAATGAATCAATTGTTTCAAAAATGGACCATGGCATTGTAGTTAGCATAAAAATAAAGTTTGAAAATACATGACCCAATCCTGCATTTATCGTAGTCGAGTTTGTTCTCCTACGCTGCCTGGGATTGACTCATTCTCCGAGGCTGTTTACAAACAAAATCACACGTTTATGTTAAGTGATGTTATGGTCGGGTTGAGCCACAGCATCCGATTTATAAATCTTTGTTTTTCTTAAATACAGTAGACTCCCTCTCATCCAGACACCTTTAAACTAGGCATCAGTTCAACCACGATTTTTATTAAAACATTGGTTTAACCTGTCTTTATCGGCAGGAAATGGACAGTACCGTATTGACGATTCTCATGGGAAAAATTGTAGACCAGTAATCGCAAGTTTAAATGAGAGTTTCGGCTTCTACAGTATGCATTAGAATTATAATTTAACCTGTTTTACAAAAAGTTGGTTTAACCAGAACTAATGATTTATGATTTGTAGCACACATCGGTTTGCAAATAGCGGGTGTTTCACTTTTATCTACAATCCTTTTTTGTTCACATATGGATACGTTTCAGCCTCAGCCATCTTCGGCATCCTTTCTTGTACATTCGTAAAGAACAAGCTCGCTTAGCGTTGTGAACATAACGTACTACAGTGCATAGATCTCGAAGCAAGCCAGGTCAAGTTTTTAAAATAACACAAACAAAATTTAATTTGTTCTAAATACATTCTACAATATGTGAGCATGTTGTTCTTAAACCTGTCTTTGAATATTTTTCAACGTGAACATATTAAATTTTGAGTGTTTTTTGTGTTATTTTAAAAACTTGACCCAGCACGCTTCAAGATCAAAGCGGCATAGAATATTACGTTAATTAGTGTAAAAGAAAGGATGCCGAAGACGGCCTGGGACCGAAGTGTTCATCTATGAACAAAAAAGGTTTGTAGACGTAAGTGAAATACCCGCTATTAGCCGGGAACTCCGTTATCTGGACGTGTCTTGGTCCTGAGGTGTCTAGATACGGCATAGTTGGGATAGTTAGTCAAATATTCTCACTAGTTAAAAGTTAATAGTTAGTGCCGTAAAAGTAACTGATAGAAGTTATTAGTTAGTTAGTTAAAAAAGTAACTGATAGAAGTTATTAGTTAGTGAAAAAACTAACTGATAGAAAATAAAGTTAGTTTTTGGAGGAATTTGCTGTTATAACTTATTAAAACTATTAGTTAAATATCACTAAAATATAATAATAAAAATATTAACATAACGAAATTATTTAACCAACTGAACTATAATACAACTAAGAAAGCTTAAATCATGTACAACAGGTTGCTAACATAGTTAAAATGACTTCACACTTGTCAGAGAATGAACACCAACTGACAAATCACCAAACATTCCCCCTCCCCACCCCTCGGTGCTTGTGGTGTTGTCATTGGCTGCCTCTGCATACCAAAGCAACTTGACTTGCCCCACCCCGCGTTGTTTGACACCAAGGGCGCTGACCCCTCGCTTTGCTTCCTGCACGGCCACACACAACCTTCTACCACTGCGAGAAAAAACTCGTATTTGAGGTACTTTGGCCCGTCCAAAAATATAACTATTTAAACTCCAAAACTACTAACAAATAGATCAATCTATTTGTTAGCTACAATCTAACGGATTAGAAGTTATTTCCATTACATTTTAATAACTTACGAATAAGATAGAAGTTAGCTGAAAAAACTAACGAATATCGTTAATCGTTAGAATTTCTATTCGTTATTCCCAAGTATGGATACAGGGGAGTGCAGGATCAGAGGTGGTACAGACCTGCTGCATTTCGACACTGGCGCGCTTGCTGCTGATCCGTCGGAACAGGGAGGTCTTGCGCCGCTTATCGCCGATGTCGCGTTTCTGCCGCCGCTGCTTGGCCTGGCTGCGCCGCGCCAGTTTGCTCGAGCCCGGCTCGCGCCGCCGCCCACCCGACTTGATGCTGGTGTTCTCCAGTGGCGTCGAGCGGATGGTCACGTGGTCGCCCCCGGACAGCAGCAGCTGCAGCACCTGTAAAAACCATATACAGGGTGTCCATTAAAAACGTTTCAGGATTTCAGGAGGTGATTCCTTACATCAAAACTAAGAAAAATGTTCCTGCAAACATGGGTCCTAAAATGCTCGGTTATCCGTCTGTCAGTCTGTATGTGTTTTTAACATGATTTTGCATAACTTTGGAACTACATAAGATATCAACTTCAAACTTGGTATGTATGTGCTGACGAATAGGATCTATTTTGTTGCGGAGAATCAATTTTCTACTTTGTACCTTTTCAAAATGGCAGTCATTTTTACATATTAAAACTCAATATCTTAAAAACCACAAATTTAAAAAATTGTACATGAGACAAAAAAGTTGTGCAATTTTGTTTCCTACAAAACGATATAAAGATTATTAAGATCGAACTACAATTAACAGAGTTATTGCAATTTTTCCAACAGAATACATGCTTGTTTTATGGCAGATATCGCAAATTTGCTTGAATTCTGCTAGCAAAATTGCAATAGCTCCGTTAACTGTAGTTCGATCTTAATAATTTTTATATGGTTTTGAAGGAAATAAACTTGCGCAACTTTTTTGTCTCTTGTCATTTTTTGTAAAATTTAGGGTTTTTAAGATATTAAGTTTTAAAATATGAAAATTGGCTGCCATTTTGAAATAGTACAAAGTTGAAACTTGATACTCTGTACCAAAATAGGTCCTATTAGTCAGCATAAACGTACCAAGTTTGAAATTGATATCTTAAGAAGTTCCAAAGTTATGCAAAATCATGTTAAAAACACATACAGACCGACAGACGGATAACCAAGCATTTTAGGAACCTTTATGTTTATAGGAACTTTTTTCCTAGTTTTAATATAAGTAGCCATATCCCGAAGTCCTGAAGGGTTTTTTATCAACACCCTGTAGAACCAATAATCATGTATGATTCAGAACTCATTGAACAGAAAACTAGCACAAATTTTCTAGGCCTAACAATTGGTCAGCATTTAAATTTTAATGAAAATGTAGGCAAAACATTTAGCAAACGTTAGTTCTGGAATTTATGCCCTTTCAAAAATGTCATTTTACTGCGACGTGACGACATTAAAAAATATTTATTTTGCATATATACATTCTCACATTTCTTTTGGCATATGCTTATTTGGCGCAAAAACAAAAAATAATTTAGATAGTATAATAAAACAGCAGAAAAGATCGATTAGAATATTACTAAAATTAAAATTAAATAATGATGATTCGGCCAAAGAGTATTTCTAACAGTTGAAAATTCTAACCGTATATGGCCAAGATATATATGATACAATTTTAGTTGTCAAAAATAAAATAGAAAATAATTTTTCAAATCGAGTAATCCATCCTTATAATTTAAGGTTTAGGAGTGCAGTAAGAAATAATCATCACCGATTAAAATTCTATGAAAAAAGACCCTCATACATTGGGGAAAACTTTTCAAAAACTATTCCAGATCAGATAAAAAAAGAACAAAACTATTCAAAATTTTAAAAAACAGCTAAAATAATATCTTATAGACAAAGCACTTAACTCATTTGAGGAATTTTTCCACCTTCCTCCAATATGATTCTTTTGTCTTAGAGTGTTGCAATGTGATTTGCTCATTTTCATCAAGACTGATAAATGTAAATATTTTGACACTGTTCAAATGTTGTACTCTGTACTTCTGCATGAATAATGATTTTTGTCTATTGTCTGTTGTCCATTGTCTATTGTCTATTGTCGTCACCTGTGTGTGGTACAGGCCCTGCACGGCCTCACTGTTGATGTGCGTGATCAGGTCACCCGGCCGCAGACCTGCCTCGAACGCTGGACTTCCGCACTCCACGGCCTGTCACACCATTCAAATTATCAATTTAAAATTATTTAAAAATTATCGTTAAAAAAATTATTAAATATCATTGTTAGTAAAAAAGTTAACCGTCTTTTTACTTATATTAAGATAGTATTAATAATATCAAAGAGTTTTTAACTTAATTAAATGGGAAAATGTATATTTTAATCTCTCTTCTCTTAGGAAATGAACAAAAAATGAAGAGGGATGGTTAAAGTTTCAAGTTAGGAATTGAAACTGAATCTAGCCTTAGAGATCTTAATCGAGATTTGAATTTAGTGAGTACAGTTTGAAAATATCGAAGCCTCTATGATATCGGCTCCCACTCACTTACTTTAAATTAATCAACTAATTGATGTTATTGGTTTTCAATTGGAACCACTTCAACCGACTTTTTAGTCATAATTTAACACTACCTCGATAGTATGAACACTGTAGTTATCCGAACACCTCGAGCAAAGAAGTACTAAGATTTTTACAAAGTGTGCCTGTATTAGTTCTCACCCATGTCAATCAAAGAAGTTATTCGATTTTACAATTCAATTTTAACGACATCCGTAACTATTCAAAGAAGCATTTTTATGCTTAAAACTAGTAAAAACTTTTAATTAAATGCAGTCACATGTGAAAAGCCGATGATTAATTTTTAAATTATGTTGAAAACACTTCTGTAGGAAATCGTTTTTTATGTTCTTCAAATGAACAATCTTTATCCATATCAACAAAATCATGATCAAAAAATCATGAATTTGTTCAAAATCAAAATCATGACAATAACAGCATCCGATTTATACCAAAACATCGGCACAGGTGTTCCGATGTCGATGTTCTATTGATGTTCTTTAAATGTTTCTTAAAAGTTTAAGACTTGACTTTTTCTTCTAACGATCTAACACAGAAAGATGTGGCGAAGGTTTACCTACTGCAGACATTTTCAATATATTTACATAAAAGAATCTACCATGAAGTCGGGGAACAAAAGAACATGGCACAGTTTAAAGTTCTACAGTCAACAGTTATATTGTTGACAAGACTTGTCATGTAAATCAGAGTGTATAAATTGGATGAACACTTGCTAAATATAGTTATTTGTGTATCAGAGCGCAAAGTATGTCATTGATGAACGAGAATTGTAGATGGCCGCATAAAGCGTTAGCTGAGTGCGGCCAAACATTTTGAGAACGGCAATGACTATTTGTGCTCATAATACACAACAATATTTTTCCTACCACCATTATTTAAACAGTTCAACTTATTAACTAACCTGTACACAAAATTTCATTGATGTTATGTTTACTTATCCTATTGGAATGAACTGGAAGTTGAGATAGAAACGGTGACAATGGGTGCGTTCAGCCGCAGTCACCGGTGGGTAATCTACTAACCTATAATAAGTGAACGGTAGTGGTGGATGTCCCACCTACCGATCTTTGTTGTGCATCCACCGATGTTGTGTTTATGGTGGATTCGGTAAGTAACCGGACATTGTTGATTGTCAAGATGCGGTGGATTTGCCTATTAGTGACTATGGTAACCGGTTAGCCACCGGTGACTGCGGCTGAACACACCCAATGAAATCAACTGATTTAGAACAAGGTAACTAGAATTTAAAATATGGTGAGTGTCATGGGATTTCTGACCAATAGATACGGGTGTGTGGTGTTTGACGTCATAGTTATCTCTCGTGTGCCACCTTAACCTATTCTACAGTTCAAGGAACCCTGATTTAGTAAGCGGGAATGAAATTAAAGCGGAAATAAACCGTTTTGCATAGTGTTTACAGGTGTGGCAATGTGATTATTTCCATGCTGTAGTAGGAAAAAGTCATTGTTGTTTTTAAATTTTTAAGTCAAAGGTTAAAAACACTAGTAAAAAACCCATGGTAAGAAGGGTGTATAAGTCTGTAAAAAGAGGATTAACTAATAAAACGCATACCATGACAAGATGATGCATGGTGTAAAAGTCGGTGTCGCCGTAGTAGACGCGGATGGTGTGAACGGTGAACCCGAAGCCGGCGGGGCCTCGGCGGATGATGATCGGGGGCTTGAGGCTGTTGACCAGCGGCGAGAGTTCCCGACACGGCGACGTGTCTCGCGAGCTGGCTGTGCTCGAGCCGCCCGGCGACTGGATCGGTTGAGGCATGTCTTCCGCTGAACAATGCGGCATTACAGTCAAATCACATTATTTAACACCTATACCGAAACCTCAGGTCTTATAGACCTCGGGGAAATTTCACACGTTGATATTGGTAACACTGCTGAAGCGCTGGCGCTACCCCTTTCAGTACCTTCCTCCCTCACCTTCTCCTTGACCTTCACAGAGTTTTTTTCAGTTTGAGTGGTTCTTCCGTACTCGACTTCCCGATTTTCAATCACGTGCTGGTCTCAGAGACCGCAGGTTTCGGTTACCGGTAGCCTGTTGTCCATTATTTCTTTAACAGGGGTCTCACAGACAGAGGGTTTCGGTTACTGATTATTTACTCGCTGTCCATTATTTTATATGGGAGTCTCACAGACCAAGGGTTTCGGTTAATGTCCCACAGTCAGGGTTTCGGTATAGGTGTTAATACTTAATCTTACCTTACAATCCAATACATGCATCTTAGGGAGACCTAGGTTTCTGCACCGTAATGCCGTCAGTCCCATTTGTTGTAGATTTATGGCATGCTACAACTTCTTATGTCGGTGTGAGAGTTCGTCATTATTAATAAAATATATTTCTTCACGTGAACATTTAAAAAAATCTACCAAAGAAAATTTTAAGAAACCTTACAACGTTTTCAGAACACCTCACATCAGAAAATCATTCATACTCAACAATAGACCAAATTTAGAAATCATCCATAAAGCCTCAAAAAACAATAGACTCGATACAATAGAACACTTTGATATATACAGTGTAACGAAAAATAGCCCATCTCTTGTACTGAATGACCAAAGAATTTTGCTGCCAATATTATGTTTGACTTTTATTAGAAAATACTAAAAAAACTTAAATACCAAGAGGAATCTGCCCCACTAAAAATAACTACATGCATAACAACTTAGTACATATCAGCCTGTCCCAAGTTATCAAACACAAGAAGAGGTTACGTTTATTGTAATTGTGAAATGCCAGTCATGATCACGAAAAACTTGTGTTCTAAGTGAAGGAAAGAAAGAAAGAAAGTGCTTTATTAACATAATAATTATTTGTACATTGTATCAACAAAGAAATATTTACTAAAGTTCATGCATCACTTGCAGTCCACTGTCTTTGCACATAAAGCCATAGTCATAGTGACTGTTGGCTTGATTGGCATTTTCATTTCTTTTTGCAAGTGCAGGTGGCAAAAAGAAGTGGCTTTAGGATCATGAAATAATAACGAAGTTCGAAGCGGGCTTAAGGCGAGGGTAATCAAAATAACTATCAAAATAAATTAAATTATAAATTATGTTAAAATTAAATTATAACCTACTACAAGAAATTAAGATAAAAAACTAATAGGTTAACACAGTTAACCTTTAAAAAGCACTTAAATCATTGACTAATTCAAGATCAAACCAAACCGCCTGCCTTTATAAGAACCACGAGAACATATCTCTTCTCTTAGGGAGAAGAGAGAATTTTGAGCCCATAGCTGAATCAAGAAATTAAATCAAAAATTAAGAGACAAAAAATTATAATTCAATTTTAACCTACTAGGCCTACAAGAAATTAAGATATAAAACTATAGGTCAACTCACACCTAAAAAACATTTGTGCCAAACTTTTGGGCACTGTGGCCTGCTCCTCGCCTGACGACTGCTCTAGCGGCAGTCAGTGGGTTTGTATATGCTATGTTAGTTTTATATGGTGTAAAACTAACATATAAATAATTAATAAATTTCCAGGCCTAGTTTGAAATCCAAGACTAAATCCAGACCTTCAAGATTTTCATGATTACTGCTCACCCTGAATTTAACATCCAGACAACTTGGTACATGGAGAGTACATGGAGTAAGTGAGAGACCACAACTTAATTTGTAAATGGCGGAGCACAGAGTTTGACTGGTAGTGCCACGGCCATTCGAAACACTATAATTTTGGCTTTGAGTACAGGGAGAGAATATTGTGATTTTTCTGCAGGTTCATGACTATAGAATTGACAAAGAATACTTCCTCTCAGGCCCCAATCGTCTTGTTCATTTGCTTGTTGGTGATGAACAAAATTGAATTTACAAAATTTACCAAGTAATTAATTATATTCAACGTGAGCGTAATGACTTTGATTTCATTCGTAAGAAAAATAAAAGTGAAAAATGTTCTTAACAGCCATCTTACCTGGTGGAATAATAAGAGAAAGACCCGAAGCGGAAAAACTCTTGATAACAGCTCTGGAGCGATGTTTAGATATCGGGAATATCGGAGAGATCGCCATTCGCAGAGCAGAGGGCAGGAAGTTGGTCCCCTCGGGACCTTTGGCTTTCTCGACCATCGGGGACAAATCTCTGCTGATTTCCGGGATCGGTTGGTTCATCTCAGAATTACTGCTAAAAATATGAGTTACATCACCTTATATTCTTTCATAAAAAGATAGTAAATAGATATTTTAGTAAATAGAGAAAATTAATAGTAAGTAAGAGTAGTTAACACGTTCGCGGCGGCATGGGAACGATCGCTCCCAAGCTGCAACTTGTTACAGTATGATTTATTTTTAAACCAGGATCTGAGCTTGAAATCTGAAACTTTAACAGCACTGCTAAGTATTATATTGCATTCTGTGCACTGGATAGTGTTGCTCCGACGATAAACGTGGCAGTTACAGTAACTATAAGTCAAAGCACCAGGATGGCGGCGAGGAACACAGAAAATCGTGCCGCCGCGAACGTGTTAAAGAGCGTTTTTTATATTGTAATTTTGATGGAAAGATTTTTAGATTGTAATTTTGATTTAATAACAAACTATTAAGAGTGGGCTAGTACATTAGCTGTCAATAATTGTTCAGTATTTTACAAAAACTTGAGCCTAGAGTCAAATAGTACCAACTACTTGAAAATTTGTGTTGAGTAGTTAATGAGCGATTTTTATATTGTAATTTTGTTGGGAAGATCAATAGGTTTAATAATATAAACAATTACGAGCGGGCTAGTACAATAGCTTTCAATAACTGCTCAATATTTTACAAATACTGACTACTGTACTCGATAATTCAAAACGCATAGTTAATAAGCGATTATTCCTTTAAAATTTTGCTGGGAAGATCATAACAGCTTTCTGTTCTTGAACACGATAAACCAGAAGAGCGTACCTGTCCAAGAAAAATGTATACAAAGAATATTTTATCAAGTGACAAAGGAAATGAAGTTGATAAGCAACACGAAGTATTTTATCTCTACACGGAAATCGGTGAATTAAAGCTACATTCAGCTTGAAATGTCGCATTAAAATTTATTATTTATTCACTGTTTATCTTTTAAACAGAATGTCATACAGATTTCATTCTTAGCTCATTTGAATTATAAAAATTTTATGAGAAACATTTTGGTCTTTTGGTTGCACGACGATTGAGATGCTATGGCTTGGGGGGCTGTGGGATGGGGATTGGAAGTGAACAAGCTCAACTTATATTTTAAAACCAATACCTGCCCACCCCTAAGTTTTATTGATTAAGATACAAAAGTAGCCATGCAATTGACTATTAACACAAAATTTTGCAAATCCAAGTTCCGGTTACTAATTGTTCCAGTCGATTTTAAAAAAGCCAGCAGAAATCGGTTCGGTATTCAGAAAATAGCTGTAAAATAATCTTTACCTCATCGTACAAATTGTAGTTGAATTAAAAAGTTATATTCGACTCCAGTTGGTCGATCTAGAATTTGCTAAGAAACGTTTTAAAGGAGTATGGAGAAAAACAAACCTTCCTTGGTCGTCTTCCGTCGATATAGAGAATCGAGGCAACCCTTCACGCGAGTGCAGGCGGCGTTTCCGCTGCACCTGGGGCGACACGTCGTCGCTCTCCGTCTGAGAGGACTCGGGTGTGCTCGCTGGCTCCGCCCCCAGCACTGTGGCCTGCTCCTCGCCTGACGACTGCTCTAGCGGCAGTCGGTCGAACCCTGCCACAGACAAACCTCAGCTACACAGTCTGAGAGGACTCTGGTGTGCTTGCTGGCTCCGTCCCCAGCACTGTGGCCTGCTCCTCGCCTGACGACTGCTCTAGTGGCAGTCGGTCGAACCCTGCCACAGACAAACCTCAGCTACACAGTCTGAGAGGACTCGGGTGTACTTGCTGGCTCCGTCCCCAGCACTGTGGCCTGCTCCTCGCCTGACGACTGCTCTAGTGGCAGTCGGTCGAACCCTGCCACAGACAAACCTCAGCTACACAGTCTGAGAGGACTCGGGTGTGCTCGCTGGCTCCGTCCCCAGCACTGTGGCCTGCTCCTCGCCTGACGACTGCTCTAGTGGCAGTCGGTCGAACCCTGCCACAGACAAACCTCAGCTACACAGTCTGAGAGGACTCGGGTGTGCTTGCTGGCTCCGTCCCCAGCACTGTGGCCTGCTCCTCGCCTGACGACTGCTCTAGTGGCAGTCGGTCGAACCCTGCCACAGACAAACCTCAGCTACACAGTCTGAGAGGACTCGGGTGTGCTCGCTGGCTCCGTCCCCAGCACTGTGGCCTGCTCCTCGCCTGACGACTGCTCTAGCGGCAGTCAGTCAAACCTCAGCTACACAGTCTGAGAGGACTCGGGTGTGCTCGCTGGCTCCGTCCCCAGCACTGTGGCCTGCTCCTCGCCTGACGACTGCTCTAGTGGCAGTCGGTCGAACCCTGCCACAGACAAACCTCAGCTACACAGTCTGAGAGGACTCGGGTGTGCTTGCTGGCTCCGTCCCCAGCACTGTGGCCTGCTCCTCGCCTGACGACTGCTCTAGTGGCAGTCGGTCGAACCCTGCCACAGACAAACCTCAGCTACACAGTCTGAGAGGACTCGGGTGTGCTTGCTGGCTCCGTCCCCAGCACTGTGGCCTGCTCCTCGCCTGACGACTGCTCTAGTGGCAGTCGGTCGAACCCTGCCACAGACAAACCTCAGCTACACAGTCTGAGAGGACTCGGGTGTGCTCGCTGGCTCCGTACCCAGCACTGTGGCCTGCTCCTCGCCTGACGACTGCTCTAGTGGCAGTCGGTCGAACCCTGCCACAGACAAACCTCAGCTACACAGTCTGAGAGGACTCGGGTGTGCTCGCTGGCTCCGTTCCCAGCACTGTGGCCTGCTCCTCGCCTGACGACTGCTCTAGTGGCAGTCGGTCGAACCCTGCCACAGACAAACCTCAGCTACACAGTCTGAGAGGACTCGGGTGTGCTTGCTGGCTCCGTTCCCAGCACTGTGGCCTGCTCCTCGCCTGACGACTGCTCTAGTGGCAGTCGGTCGAACCCTGCCACAGACAAACCTCAGCTACACAGTCTGAGAGGACTCGGGTGTGCTTGCTGGCTCCGTCCCCAGCACTGTGGCCTGCTCCTCGCCTGACGACTGCTCTAGTGGCAGTCGGTCGAACCCTGCCACAGACAAACCTCAGCTACATAGTCTGAGAGGACTCGGGTGTGCTCGCTGGCTCCGTCCCCAGCACTGTGGCCTGCTCCTCGCCTGACGACTGCTCTAGTGGCAGTCGGTCGAACCCTGCCACAGACAAACCTCAGCTACACAGTCTGAGAGGACTCGGGTGTGCTCGCTGGCTCCGTACCCAGCACTGTGGCCTGCTCCTCGCCTGACGACTGCTCTAGCGGCAGTCAGTCGAACCCTGCCACAGACAAACCTCAGCTACACAGTCTGAGAGGACTCGGGTGTGCTCGCTGGCTCCGTCCCCAGCACTGTGGCCTGCTCCTCGCCTGACAACTGCTCTAGCGGCAGTCAGTCAAACCTCAGCTACAAACAAATCCCTGCTAAGAGCTCTTCTCTCACCGACAAATTCTGAAAAAATATTTTTTCCTCAACCTGCTATTTCAAACAGATTTTACTCCTTGAGGATAACAAATCCCATCACATAAATCGGGTAACAAATAAACATCTTCATTTTACAATACAGCTTTATGGATTGCAGGTGCTAAGAGCTAATTAGTGGTGTCTAAACAACAACAGAACCAGAAAAGAACGCTCTCCTCTGATATATAAAAAATAAATAAGATATCTTGCTTTAAAAATGTATATTAAAATGATAAGAAATAAACATTTGGTATTATTTTAGTACAGCTTACTCCTGACTATTTGAGCCCCCTGTCTGGGTTATTCAAGGTAGCTCCTTTTTGAAATTTTTGATTAGCTTCAAAATTACGAGTTTGATAACAACATGTAAAAAAATGGTATGGTCAATTATTCAAACTTAAAATGACTTAAAAGTTGTAACGCTCTTTTTATTAGTAGAAAATATGAGTAGCTATGCATTGTACACTTTTACATAGTGGTCTCATTACATCCGAACCTCAAAACACAAGTGACCTCTCAATTATCCGAGGTATCCCTGGTCCCGGAGACCTCAGATAATTGAGAGTTCACTGTATTGATCAATTTTAAAACACATTGGTAAATGACCTAGGCTCACGCAGCAGACATACTGACCGGAGAAGGGGGCAGTGGCGGTCTGTTCACCGGAGTTGTCCGAGTCACAACGGAAGATGAACTTGCGGCAGCTGCAAGAGCTGTCATCACTGTTGCTCGTGCCGCTCGTGTTGCTCGTACTGCTCAGATGGGACTGCACCTTCTTGTATTGGGGAGAGCACGAAGAGAAAGTGCCGAATAGGATACTCTCTTCCGGATCATCAGTGTCCTCCCCTATATCGTGGTTGTAGCGGTCTAGTCGGGCTACAAAAGTTAAGTCAAAGTCAGTATTTTTAATTACATTACATTACATTACCAATAACCCGCAAAGACTCATACTGTCATAGCTACTATCATACTACTCATCATACTATCATACCTGTCTAAAAGACCGGGTTAGTAGTTTTTTTGATAAAAATTAAATTTTTTGGGTTTCAGCAGGGCTGGCCATCACTGTACCTCATGTACGTCTTTCCAGGAACATCATAACTCACTTCTTGTCATTCTCTAACCCTTTCAGTTAGTTCAATGTACGTTTTTGTAGAGGTCTGGTATTTACAACATGAGTCACAAAGAGCTTCATGTTACAAATAAATATTTTGTACGCACATATTTCTTATATAAAATATTCAAATCACTAATGTAAAATACTTTTGTGGAGTTCTTGTCGATATAAATACATTATAGCAGAGCCCCTCATATCCGGCCTCAATTTTACCGGACCTCGGTTTGTCCAGCCGCTTCTCAGAAGCCTACATCAAATCATATTTCTCACGCTTGCAGATGCATATTACCTCTGTTATGATCTTTTATATCTCTATGTTTACGTTTTATCATCTCTCTATTTATTTATGGCTCCAGTTTACTACCAACAATCAGAATGATCTACGCTATTGCGAACGTATAATGGTACGTTCAGCAAGACTCGTCTACATCACTCTTATAAGACCACACACACGCGGCGAATTGCTCGCCGAAGTAGGATCCATCCTAATTCGGCAATAGTGAACTTGAGCCAATGATAAACTGGTGTGTAATATGTATCCAGAGTGGTTATTAATTATTTTGTTTTGTTAAGTCTCATTGTAGGCCTATGGCAGGTATACAGATGAAAGCTATGACGGTAGCTACTACCGAATAGGGAACTGATTTCATTAATTCAAAACCATGGGATGAATTAGTGTTTCAAGTGATGTATAGTTTAGGTTTTGCTAACATGTGTATTTTTGAAATAATCCAAAAAAGTCACTTAAAGCTCTACTTTGGACTTAATTCACTGGATACTATTGTTACTTAGGTACAAATCATTGTTTTCATTATAGGTTGGATTATCCGGCCAAATCGTTATCCAGCCTGGGCTCGGACCCGTGGAGGCCGGATATGAGGGGTTCTACTGTATTGTTAAATACACGGATGTTTTAACGCAATAAGAATAATTTTGATAGTACCTACTACAATGCAAAAAATATTTTTTATGTTATGTAAATATTTTATATGCACATATATCCTATGTAAAGTAGTAAAAAAACTAATGTAAAAGACCTTAGAGGAGTTTTTGTACAAATAAACACTTCGTTTTTCAATGTACAAATTTTTATAAAAAACCTGATCTAAACCAGTCATCACGTTTTCAAATCAAAGTCAGTTCTGCTGGGTTAAGACGCCGACCACCAGTAAGGGATATTTTAAGGCAAATGAGTGAAGGATCAGTGTAGGATGATTGTGGCACAATATTGTAGTCTTGTTACCGACTAAGGCTAATATGTTCTTTAGACAGGACTGTTAATAATTAATATCCCAACAGCCAATGGCAACTAAGGGACCAAAATGTTAAAGTAGGATATGAACCACAATTTCGCCTGTATTACAATTACAAACCGGTCTAATAATAAGGACAACCTTATGAAAGTAGTACTCAATAGTGCAGACGTTAATCCCAATTAGGGAAAACTGCAAGCCATCACTCTTAACTATTCACATTGCGTGAGCTGGATTACAGGACATTATAAAATTATAACATTTATTGAGGAATCGGTATTTAGTACAGTATATTCAGTGATTTTTTTAAAACATATTCCACATTGTGGTGTGGATCATTAATGTGGGTGAAAGGTTTATCAGCAGACGTGCAGTGACCGATGACAACAGACGTCAGACCGAGGTGTTTCTCAATGGGTCAACTAATACATCTTTTAAATAACGACACACAAAACAAAAACCTTTCATGCTACAAAAACCTTTTCTTATCAATAATTGAGTCAGAGGATGACAAATTTGAAAAATAAAAAAGAATCTTACTGTCGAAGTAGCTGGTATCTTCCTCATTATCCAACTGGGGAACAAACTCGGCTTTTTGTCTGAGAAGAGAATTCCAATCGACTCCGGCAAAGTATGGATGGTCTTTCACTTCATGGGGTCCGCCCGTGCCCAGCCTGTCCCGGGCGTTTTGGTGAAGTAGCGCTGAAATAATATCCTTCGCTTCCGGTTGAATTGGCCAATCTTCCTCTGAGGGCCATTCGATGTCATCTGCGAAAGTATGATTTGACATAAACAAAAGAAAAACCTGAATCTGATACATTTCCCAATACATAATTTATTTATGAGTATGACAATTTTCATTTGCAAGATTACGTATGCACAGAAATTTCACATATATTATTTGATAGAGAAGATTGAAATTTTTTCTTGAATGACTGTGGTGTTAACGATATTACCTCTTTGGAAGAGCAAGTGAAATTTAACTTAAAAGCTCGACTTGCTTAGAGCTAGTAATGCACTTATTAACCCCCGAGCGGGCGCTTGGGGAGTTTTCCTCCTTTTTTTACTAAATTAAATAACAATTTACTTTCATCAATCAGCTCATGACGTTGTAACAGATGTAGTCAACTCCTTGCTCGGGTGTTGGAATGTGCGTTACCAAACAGGCCTGCTTTTGTAAAATTCGTTTTTATAATGTGTTTTGTGTATGTGACAGTTTTATATTTTAACGATGCCTTATGGCTGAACTCCAATGTCTGAGGATGGCACAGTGATGCTGAAACGGCCGTAACATTTGTTACGTTATGAGCTGATTGACAAAGGTAAATTGTTATTTAGTCAAAGGAGCAGCTCAGGGGCTAAAATATGGATTTTAATCCTTTTTTTAACTAAAATAAACAGGCATAATGGGTGTCGGCAGTCGTGTCCGGCTCCATACCTCACGCACCTCATTCCAGGAATCCCCTAAAGCTATTTATACCCCCCACCCTTGCAATTCAGTGATACCAAGTCAGTCAGTAGAGCGCCCTCTGCCGTAACACAGACAGTGATACCTATTTTACACTAGAAAATTACTTACCATGTTCCATTGAAATATTACACCTATTAAGTTGAACAATTATTGCAAATAGCACTATTTAGAAAATCCACCTATTCTAAAATATACTGGTCAGTCTTGTTTTTGTCATCAAAAATAATTATTAAGGAGTATGTGTACATACTTACCAAATGTAGAGTAACACACACACACACACACATGTACATGGGTTTATGTGGTGTTTATGTTGAGTAATACACTTACTTACCATTAACTGTATGGGCGAAAAGTTCTTCTGGAGTTTCACCAAAAAAAGGGACACACCCGATCAAGAACTCGTACAGAATTACTCCCATAGACCACCAATCCACAGGTTTTCCATATCCTTGCCTGAAAAAGAGAAAATTAATTAAAATTATTGAAAATAAAAATTAAAATTAAAAGTATAAATTAAGGATAATCATAAAAAATGTTTTTAAAGACTGTTTTTAAAATTATTCGATAATTTAAATTAAATGATTTTAAAAACCAATCTGTCTCCAAAACCTCTTAATCAACAGGTACTTTTTATCTGTAGGTACTAAAACATCTTCATAAAGTTCATGATTTTGTTCAATTAAGATGGTAATCACAGCGGTTCCCATAAAAATTGTTAATTTATGTTTTTCTTTAAGATTAAAAATAGAAGCCCATGAGACGAGGCCCTAAAAGATTTAGGCAAAAGGAATAGGACAGAAACCTTCACAGGCAGTGTGGAACAAGTTCCTCGAGTTTCATGGCGATCGGATGAACGGATTAGTTTTGCACACAGACATAAACAACACAAGATAAACATAAATAAGAATGTATATATATATATATACAGAGGAACCTCTTTTAACAGTCATCCTTGGGACCAGGGTTATGACGGTTAAGAGAATCAAGAATAAAGAATCAGAGAATAGAGGGATAACAGAAATGTTGATATAAGCCTCCGCAGACAGTAAATTTAAAATTTTTGGAAGAAATTATACCCTGTAAAAGTGGACAATAAATATTTATATTTAAATTGCACACACACAAGAGCAATACAGAATTGCTCAACTGTATGTTGTAATTGCTCAATGTTTTTATGGTGTCAAGTGTGACACATTAGAAGAACAGTAGGAGTGACCGATAAAAGAGAGTGATAGTTAAAAGAGAGTGACGGTTAAAAGAGAGTGAAGGTTAAAAGTGAAGGTTGATTGAGATTCTACTGTAGGTAACAATGAGAAGAAAAATTACCTGAGAATGACTTCGGGAGCAATATATTCCGGTGTTCCAAAAACCTGCTTGTCAGAAAACTGACGAGTATCTCTGTCGACATATACTTCATATAAGTTGGTGGCCACTGGAAATGAAAGAAACAAAGGTTTTAATCGACTAAACTTTGTTGCCAGTCTCTGCTTCTTTTATCCATGAAGTGTAAATAGTTCTTTGAAATTAATCCAGGAATTCAATCCTCAACTCAAATGGGACACTGAGTAGCCAATAAGATGGTGTTTAAATTGTGTTTAATCACATGGTGACAACATAAAGTTTTTATTTACATTCACATTGTTTCACTCTTTGACCTTTTCAATGTAACAAACATATTCACTTTCTGGAATCATTAAAAAGGTGTTTTCTGTAAAATAAAATTTTATGGATGAAAAAACTACACAACTTATATTACAATCAAAACATTTATAACCCCTGAAATCTTTGATTGTTGAGTTGATAGTTAAATTTATTTAAGGAAATAAAATATCTTTGGTTTGTAAAAATAAAACAATGAAAATACCTCTAATATTTACACCTTATTTTTGAATGGCTCAAATTATAAATTAAAATTATAGATAAGTTAATGAATAATATTAATACTAGTGATGTGGTGTCAGTATCAAAATCAAATTCCCAGCACCACCGAATCTTTGGAAAATACTGGTGCCCAGAACTAATGACCGAACGTCCATACTATCGGTACTGGAAAAAATTTCTAAAGCTAACTGGCCAAAGTAACATTTATGAGAAGTACAATAACGTATAATTTGTAGGAGTAGTCATGAAAGAAGATCGCATGTAAACAGTGAAAGTAACATGTAGGGATGGACGGGATTGGATTTTCAGTTCGGGACGGGACGGGACGGGATTTTTTTCTTCCCTCTTAAATTCGGGATGGGACGGGACGGGATTTCTGTCTTCCCTAAAGCTTCGGGAAATGCTCGTTCACGAATTTATTTTACCTAATTCAAATAATAGAATTAGATTAAAAACAATGTTATATATATAAATGTTTGTACCGAACCAACTCAAAATTGTCAAGAAATAAATTTAAGTGAAAAAATACTGAGTTATATGCAATTGGCAAAGTAGCAAACATTAGAAACAGATTTTAAAAAATAGCAACTCAAAGTAATTGTTGTTTATAAATAAAATACTAACTTATATAGAAATGGTTAGTGAATTTATTGTTTATTTATTATTTTTTATTGAATTTGAATTTTTATCCTTTCTAGTTTGAATGCATTGAAAAACAGAAATAATATTAAGTAAAAGAAAAATAATAAATAAATACAAATTTTTAACATTTCATAGAAACACAATAGTTTTTAAGTTTTTACTTTTTGTTTTATTGTTTGGTTTCCAAAAAGCAGAAAGTAAAATACTAGAGTAGTTATTGCAAGTTGACAATATATTGTCATGTATAATCAGTAAACATGTTATCGTATTTTCATTTTCATAACTTTTGGGCTTTGAAGTTCTTATTTTAGAAAATTACTATGACTCATAATTTTTCCAGCATTTTTAACTACGGTAAAAAATTAAAAATCAATTTAATTTCAAGATGAGAACCATAAAGACTAGTTTTTCCAAGCTTAAAATTATAAATTTTAAGTTCACAAGTCCAAAACTTAATATTTTTTAAGTTACATGAAATATTAATTACCTATGCATTAGAAACTTATTTTAAAGTCTCAAAAGTCTTTACTTTTGTCAACTGCCTAAATGTTTTTACTCATTTATGAAAAATAATCATACTTTCGGCTGGGGTTCAAAGACATGTGAATTAGTTTAGAAAATTTAATCAATGGGCAAAATCTCAATTTGTAGCAGACCAATGTGGCCTACAATATGAACAATCATCACTGTCACACCTTATAGCAAGTTATTTCTGTTGATTAACCACTATCAGTTAATACCAAACAATATGTTGAGGTACAATTGCGAGTTAGCAACCCTACATTTGCCGTTTATCAGTGATCGGCAAATACGCACGATCGTTTTTCATGGCCGATCGCGAGTTTCGTGAAGCGACATAATCAGCCGTTAATCCGCGATCGGCAAATACGCGGCCGTTCGCGAATGTCGTAAAGCTATATTAACCGTTTATTCACGATCAGCAAATATGCGCGGTCGTTTTTCACGGCTGATCGCGAGTTTTGTAAGACTACATCGGCCGTTAATTCGCGATCGACAGATATACGCGCTAACGTATTTCGCGTCTGTTT
Organism: Flexamia atlantica; assembly: GCA_035578135.1. Lineage (NCBI taxonomy): Eukaryota > Metazoa > Arthropoda > Insecta > Hemiptera > Cicadellidae > Flexamia > Flexamia atlantica. The sequence continues at coordinate 18,767,604 of JAQJVK010000010.1, forward strand.
GTGAACAGCGCAAATCTATTTTTCCCGTTCATCCGCGACTGGCAAATACGCGCGATGGTTTTCGCGGCCGATCAAGAGATTTGCAAGGCCGCATTTGCCGTTTAATTATGATCGGCTAATACGCACGATAGTTTTTAACGGATGACCGTGAGTTTCGCAAGTTGTTTATTTGTGGTCGGAAAACACGCAAGATTGTTTTCCGCGGCCGATCGCGAGTTTTGCGAAGCTACTTCACTGTTAAGTTGCGATTGCTAAAATGACCCCGTCCCAAAAATTTTCCAAAGTAAATAAAAATCCCGCCGGAAAATCGGGAATTTAATTTTCCAGAAAATTTCCCGAAATTTCAAGACCCGACCATCCCTAGTAACATGACAGAAAAAGGTGAACAAGCAGTCAGTGGGACTGACTTTGCCTTGAAAATTGTCATAACTATTGGGTGTGAGTAACTTTAACACGATTCTCGTGTTTAATTGGCAAGAGTAACTTGCTAACGGTTTAGCTCTGGCATTTAATTAATTTGTTTAGTCCTAAGTCTTGAACCAAACATGAAAAAGCTCTAAAGCTTGAAAACTCACGCAGCCATTCTAATAAATAATTACTTTCATCCTTTAACAATTATTTTTCACATAGGCCTGTAAAAGATGTGGCACACAAAAATGTAAACGTTTTGAGCTAATTTGGAAAAGATGAGAACACGGTATCGGGACCAGTACCTAAACATCGCTTACTTAATTGGAAAAAAAAATGTCAACTTACATGACATCAATCCCATCTTGCTGAGCCCAAAATCCGTGAGTTTGATGTGACCCAAGGCAGTTATGAGTAAACTGAAAGAGAAACAGTTAATATTCTTAAAACTATAGGGGAATGGAATATGCATATGTTATACAGTAGAACGATAACAAACTCACAAGGGAACAGTCATATTAGGCTACTTGCATACTAGGGTGAGTCGGAAAAACAAAATTTTGGAATTTTGAATCGTAATAGGTCTCAAAAGTAGAGCAGTAGCATGTAGAATACTGAAAAAAACTTTATAAAAATCATATAAGATCTTCCGGTCGCGCAATGACCTTGAAGTTTAACATGTTAAACTCCATAAGAGAATTAGTGAAAAATCGTAATTCGGTTTATGCTGGACATTGATAATCGTACAAAAGATCTGCCATGAGAAATGAAAAGAGCTTTTTTAAAACAGTATGAAAAATGGTATAATTTGTATAAATAGGCAACAGAATTATTGATTTAATACAAGCCAAAAGCTTGAAAAATGGATTTTAAATAAGGGATTTTTAGAAGGCCATAGATATATAATTATGTTGCCTATTTGGACACATTATATCATTTTTTTTAATGTTTTAAAGAGCTATTCTCATTTTTCATGGCAAATCTTTTGTATGATTATCCATCCCCAGCATAAACCCAATTAAGATTTTTCACTCACTCTCTTATGGAGTTTTACATGTTAAACTTAAAGGTCGATGCGCAATCGGAAGATCTTATATGATTTTTTTAAAGTTATTTTTTCAGTATTCTACATGCTATTACGCAACTTTTGAGACATATTACGATTCAAAATTCCAAAATTTTGTTCTCTTGACCCACCCTATTGCACACACATCGATTTTGGATGGCTAATTTTTTACCAGCTGTCCAAATTCCAAGAGCGGACCGCAGGTTGGGACGGGACCTGGCACACCCACCGACCGCTGAGCAGCTGGCCTCTGCCACCGGCGACACAGTGGCGTATGTGACTAAATACACACTTGCACACACAACGACCGCTGAGCAGCTGGCCTCTGCCACCGGCGACACAGTGGCGTATGTGACTAAATACACACTTGCACACACAACGACCGCTGAGCAGCTGGCCTCTGCCACCGGCGACACAGTGGCGCATGCGACTAAATACACACTTGCACACACAACGACCGCTGAGCAGCTGGCCTCTGCCACCGGCGACACAGTGGCGTATGTGACTAAATACACACTTGCACACACAACGACCGCTGAGCAGCTGGCCTCTGCCACCGGCGACACAGTGGCGTATGTGACTAAATACACACTTGCACACACAACGACCGCTGAGCAGCTGGCCTCTGCCACCGGCGACACAGTGGCGTATGTGACTAAATACACACTTGCACACACAACGACCGCTGAGCAGCTGGCCTCTGCCACCGGCGACACAGTGGCGTATGCGACTAAATACACACTTTCACACACAACGACCGCTGAGCAGCCGGCCTCTGCCACCGGCGACACAGTGGCGTATGCGACTAAATACACACTTGCACACACAACGACCGCTGAGCAGCCGGCCTCTGCCACCGGCGACGCAGTGGCGTATGCGACTAAATACACACTTGCACACACCGACCGCTGAGCAGCCGGCCTCTGCCACCGGCGACGCAGTGGCGTATGCGACTAAATACACACTTGCACACACACCGACCGCTGAGCAGCCGGCCTCTGCCACCGGCGACACAGTGGCGCATGCGACTAAATACACACTTGCACACACACCGACCGCTGAGCAGCCTGCCTCTGCCACCGGCGACACAGTGGCGCATGCGACTAAATACACACTTGCACACACACCGACCGCTGAGCAGCTGGCCTCTGCCACCGGCGACACAGTGGCGTTTGCGACTAAATACACACTTGCACACACAACGACCGCTGAGCAGCTGGCCTCTGCCACCGGCGACACAGTGGCGTATGCGACTAAATACACACTTGCACACACAACGATTTTTCCCGACCATCCTTGGCAGGCAGTGTTCGCAGAGATTGAATATTTTGTATCTGGTACGATCCAAATTTTGTTATGTTATTTTAATTAACGTTATTAATGATTGTTGTCTTTGTATGACAGAGTTTTTTTGAATGCCTCGGCATGATTTTACATTAATATGGAATTATTATACCAAATTTACAATGTTTATTGGAAAAGTACGATAATTTATGAAAATTTATAATACTTTTTCTGCTCTGATACAATTTTTTATCTGGAAACACTGCTCGGTTGTTCTCGCTACACCACCCTCAATTAGTGAGTTGGTAGCGCACTAGGCCTCGGAACTGTGGCCACGAAGTGTCGCAGGTTCGAGTCCCGAGCTTGTCGCATACTTTTATCAGTACTGTTCATCCTTGTACTGTACCAGCTCACTCCTTACCTTTGCTTGATAACGTCCACGCACAGATCAATAGCCTATGAGGGCGGGACTAATGCAAGGTGAAAAAGAGGCCGCCACCCCCTTAAAAAATAAAATTCCAGCCGGCTGGTCTGCTGGAGGTTTTGTAGTCTGTGCTGATTACGTTTGAAATGGAACTCGATAGACAATGATGTCCTTAATTCATTAGTGGATTTTCTATAAAGATTCATAATTAGTCAACAATCTTGTACCACAACAACAATCCTACTTATAACTTTGACCGGTAAAAATTTAGTATGTGTGCAAGTAACTCCTACCAATAAAATACCAGCCGATTTTTTACCGACCGTCCAAAATCGGTGTGTGTGCAACTAGCCTTATCAAGAGAGTCTTGTCTTACTGAGGTCCGTGTTACTGAGACATTAAGTGCCATTACAATTTCAAGGAGACTTGAAAAGTGCACTTGTTATCTAGGTTTTGTGTTATTGAGTGTCTTCTTATCAAGGTTCTACTGTATTTAATGTTTCCACTAATCTTGGGTTAAGAAAGAAAATTTAAACTAGATTCTCCACTTTTCTTTTCTTCATTGAGCCTTAATTTATCACTGTGATGTGGAGGGGTATAATCGACCCGACATAAAGCCAGAATTTTTAACCATGTGGAGGTCAATTTGTGACTGTTTTTTAAAAGAGCAGTTTATTAAGTTGTATTTTGTGCAGAGACTGGAACTGTAACATGTTTAAGTTAAGGGGAGGGTATCCACTTTTTTGCTAATCCTATACAAACTGGCCTAATTCATTTGGTATGATAAAAATTATTGCTTGAGAGAGGTAAATTTATTTTATGAAATGCAAATGAAATAATGACCAGTAGTCCATGAGCACACAAATCTTTAAAAAAGTAATGTAAATTTTAACCTACAAGTTTTCTGTAGCGTAATAAGAGTCCTCTATACTTACTTATCAGGTTTGAGATCACGATGGACAATTCCATAGCTATGAAGGTATTCCACAGCTAAAACTGTTTCTGCAAAGTAGAAGCGGGCCATATCTGGGGGAAGTGGTCCGATAGTCTTCAGCAATGCAGCACAATCACCCCCCTCCACATATTCCATCACCAAACACAGGTGTTTCTAAAAGTGAAATAACAATAACGATATTTAGTCAAGCAACAAATAAATTTTCCCCCACCTGCTATGTTTAATTCTTTTTACTCCTTGTGATGAGTGAGTACAAAAATAATTTGTTTCCCAGCGGGAGTAAAGTGATTACTTTGTCTCCCTGCGCTAAACGATTGCAGGCACTAACAGCTGATTTAGTGGCAGGAACAATCAAATAAGATTAACATTAACAACTATAAGCTGTGAGAACGTCTAAGAATTAATCATGTAAGAACGTTGCAACAATCAGCTGATCGCTGGGGCATGGTTGCAGCTACCCGGACGCAGGCACTATAAGCAGAACTAAACAGAATGGATACTTTTATTACCTCACTAAGTTAATGAAATAAATTGTTATGGTAAGAATATTTATTATTGCAGGTAAGGGAAAAATGTGTGTATTTCGGGAGTAAAGCACACTGTCTCACGAGTGAAAATGTTGGCGCCCATGTTTGCGAGGGGCGACAATTTTCACGATACACAGAAATGCAAAAACTTTCATCCATGATGTCCACCAAAAACACACAGACCTTCTAGTCGTCGACCCCCAACGACGACCCATGGGGTTTTTTGTATTGGGGGGTACTTTACTCACAACACACAAACATCTATTAAAATCTCTCAACCTACTCAGCATGAATGAGATAGAAAAATGTTGCATGAAATATTTTTCATGGTGTTCGACGTATCAAATCATATTCTTTGCCAACCTGTTGGAGAGTTTAACCTTTAGTTTTTTTCTGTTTAGCTTTTCACATTCTACATCAGAACGTTTTCTGCTGTGATTCACATAATCATGAGATGCAGCTAGTATGCATGCACAATACACTTGTGTTAAGTAGTGATTGTCTAAAATCCCATAAGAGGGGTGTTTTCATTTCCAAACAAAATCACCTTCCTGATAAATGATGACTAAATGTTTGCTGTCAATGCAGATCTGCTGCTTTATGTTCAAACGAGGCCTTTCAGAACCAGTTTAGTCAAAAACCTTTGCTTTAAGCAAATGGAATTTTTGATTCCTTTTTTTGCCCACACCCCCATCAGAGCTTTACCCTTAGGCCCTCCCTTTCCATGGTGGCTTTCCATGATCATATTGATTCAAAGCAGCCAGGGGTGTGTCAGTGATCTTCAAACTCGAGCCAAGCTTTTTCAAAAGTTTTTGAGCTCGAGCTTTACTGAGCCGAACTTTTTAACTATTACCAAACATTTTAATTATTAAGCTTGAGTTTAATTTAAAAAAATACAATAAACTAATTTTTATGTAACTAAAGTGAACACTAGCTCAAATTAAAAAAGCTTACCTCCAAAACAAGTTAATGATCTGATAGGTTCATCAATGTTTTATATTACGTTAAATCAAATTAATAAAACCAGCTTTAGAATAATAATCAATTTGCAATCTGCATTTATCTTTAGATTCTCTAAAACCAAAATTCTTTCAAGTCAAACATAGGGATTGTTTTTCTTTCTTAAGTTCACAAACACAAGAACATTCATGACTAAACTTATTATTTCAGAATGTAATATATGAATGAAATAATATTTCATATTTCATAACGACAAAAATCAACAACAATTTATTTTCATCCCAAAATCAGTGACAACAAACTTTAGTGAACAAAATAATTTACTCATTTACTGTTTAAGAAATGTATGAAGATAGAGACAAAAACCAGAAATTAAGGCGGAGGAGAGAGGGGGGAAAGCTGTAGTTTTAACAACCAACTAAGCCGCTATTCGACCAGCCCATTGTTATTGTGCTGCGTGAATGTGTGAGTTAATTTGGAGATAAAGAGTCTCTACTATAAAATGCAAAAATATAAACTACTTGTTAAACAACTACAAATTTGGGATCATATTTTTTGTCGTTTTTACAAATCAAATGAGACCAAAATGAAACTTGTGCAACATGTCATTCATGAGATAAACCATGATAAAAAAATAGACTATGATGTTGTATTTAAAAAAGCTTGGTTTGGACTTTGAGCTTTTCCAAGGCTTGAAAGCTGGAGTAAAAGAGCTTGATGGTTCTAATACTCGCACAACCCTAATAGTGGAATATTTAACCTAAAATAGTTCTTACCTTGGTTTCAAAACTGCAATACATGCTAACGACAAAAGGATTATCGGTAAAACTCATTATGTCCCTCTCTGCAAAAACTTGTTCGATCTGGTTCCGCAGCATCAGATTGTTCTTGATGATTTTTTTCATAGCAAATCTTTGGCGTGATTCTTTGTGTCGGACTAAGTAAACAGCACCGTACGCCCCATTTGAGATCAATTTCACAACATCAAAATCACTTTCAGAAGGAACCTACAACAAACAAGTAAGTTCACTCAAGACTTAAGACTCATAAAAAAATATAAAAAAACTTAGCACTTAAAAGAAACACACTTACACACACAAACACTTAACACTTATTTTTGAAACATAAGTTGAGTCTAACATATCTAAGGACATTTGACTTTAATTTAGGTAATTTATAAACTGTTCAATGTAGGCCTATATAATATATAAAATGAGTCGGAAAGTTACATTTTCATTAGAAAATTGACTAAGAGAATATATATTTCAATCACTTGCAAAATTACAAAAAGGCTAAAGAGAAAACAATGAACATGAAACAATGACTCGATAAATATTTTGCCACCCTTAGTTTTGCACCTTCAGTTTTATTGAAAGAAAAACAAATATTTAAATTTAAAAATAACATAAAGCGGTTTTATGGCATGAGCAGAGTCAAATAGCTAAATCTTTCAAACTTTAGATGTACTGATCAAACATAATCTATATTTCATTTAGAATAAGACATACCTTTGAAAATTTACTTTCCTTCTTTGGTGTTGAAGTATGGGTTGGCCGTGTCATGGCGTCTGATTCATTACAACCCAGCTGTAAATCTGAAATACAAACAAAATTATATTAAGCTTAATTTTTTTTATTTTATGGAAGGATACAAAAAAAAAGATCTGGGCCAAGAGTATTTCCCTGAACTACCAAATAGTAATTAAGATCAGTTATATAGTTTAATTCAATTTATCAGGACAAATTGTAATCTCATGATTTTTTGGAAACATACCACCTGTTAGGTGATATAATCATAATTCAAATTCAAAATAATATTTATAAGAAAAGTATTATTACAATAAAATAAAACCGTGAAATAATGATTCCCACTTGAGCAAACTGCTCATGTGTGGGAATGAGCGGCATGAATCCATCAATACATAAAATGTTATACATATTAGGGATGTATCGAATCTCTGTAACAACTGAGTGGACATTGTTGTCGATGACAGGTGGTCCGCTTGAGTCTATAACTCGAGCTAAATTAAACCCTTCCTAAGAAAAATAATTATTAAACCCATCGGCCACCTGGGTGCTAAGTTGTTCAACGTTATCGCCAGTAATGTTTAGTGGTTTGTTGCCCAAAAATTTTGCAAGTGGGAAACTATCTTTTTCATTTATTTTAGCAGCTAACTCATTAATAGTTTTCCAAAATAGTGTTGCATTATTTTGTACTACGATTAATTTTTGATCAGTAATTATTTAGTGGATTTTATTTGAGCATTCATTCTGTACCTCAACTGTATATAATTTTCTATTAAATTTAAATTAAAAATTAAAAGGCTGTTTTTTAAGCGTTTACTCAATTGTTCTCTCTTTCTAATTCCTAGAATAAGATCCTCAGTGATCCATGGTTTAATTTTTTTTCAATCAACTATTGTTATAAAACCTTTTATCAGACTTTTTAACGATATTGTTTAAAATTTTTAAAAACAAATATGTGCAGTTATTTATGCTATCCATATCTGAAACACTGGACCAGTCAAATTTGTTTATGTACTCATTAATTTATTTTTGTCAGTATATGTCGTTATAGGTACATCTCTAGAATCCAAGAGACATGATGTAATAAGATTGATCTGAACTCAAATGTCAAATTTTATAAACGCTGTTGAAAATTAAAAGAATGTTTACGATTTCTATTACATTAAAAGTGCATATTAAATTTTTACTGAAAAAAAAACACTTAAGTTAGAAGGAAACGTGATTATAGTTACATATTTTCAATACCAGATCATCATTAGTTGTTATGGTGATGTAATAACGATGGGTAAGGTTAATCCTGTACTTCAGTTACTGATCATGTATATTTTAAGTTAAGTTTAGCATACCTAGGATAGTAATCATTACTAACTCGATACTCGATAACTTGTCAGTCGAAAACCTGACAGGGAATCTTAAATTAAGCAATTTTTTCAAAACATTTAGTTTTAAATGTTGTGTGTCTTTAAAGATCGTTTACCCAATATGTATCAATACTCATATAATTAATAAATTGAAAATTGAAACCCAAGACGTGTGTTTATAATATATTCGTACTAAAACCCATTAACAATTCTAATGTTCTGGATAACTCGTCAATCCCCAAACTCGACAACCTCTGGGTCCACAAATAGTCGAGTTAGTGAGGTTTAACTGCATTCTATTCTTACTTTCCACACATCTGCAGTTGTTTTAATTACATCGGAGGGTGTCGTACTGAGATTGTCTGGTAGACATAGCAAGCCCTACGAATGTCTTAACTTTCTAGGAATACTTTTACACAGAGGTTGGCCTGTCTAAATCTAGGATTTGAATATTATAAATATCAACCTGCGCATTTGTGACCCGACAAGGAAAAAGGGACCTTATCTTCCCAGACAAAATTTTACAGGACAGTAAGTTACAGAGTTAGGGTAAAAACACACATTTTCAGGTTTTTATAATTTCTTACTCTATATATGCTTCCGAACAATATTTGGTCCATCTTACACTTTAATTTAACCTTTAACATGGTTAAATTAATTGTTTTCTATACCCTTGCAATCTGGAGAAAGGGGGCTTTGAGTTCTCCAATGCTATTTCAACACCTCAAAGTTAAGAAAATCAAAGAGTTCTGTGAGGAATAAACACTTAACTTGCTAAGCCCTGATGCAGGAATCAGAACCTGAAAATGTACATGGTCTTCCACAAGAAGTAGGTCGTGGTCCAAATGAAGTTTCAAAACAAAATAAAAAGTACTATAAGGTAAAAAAATAAAAAGTAAAAGCTCAGACAGCTAATATAATGTCATATTTTGTTAAGATAAATTGTAATAAATTCTTTTTTGGGTATAAAATTTAACTTAAATTAATTTTTATCATGTAACAAGACATGTTGTCTTTAAAATTTTGATTTATTTTATTGCTCACATTTATTGCTCAAATTTATTTAAGCAACATTCGACAAAAATGTGAACAACTATTGCAGATTCAATGGTGGATTCATATTCAGCTCTAAATTTCTTACAAAATGATATATGAAACACAGACAATTATACATGTAGTGACTAAAAACTTGGAGTTAGAAATTTGCAAAACTTTGGACCACGATTTCCTAAAATTACTGTTTATAAAATTTCAAATTAAAATATTGATAACTCAAGCATTTTTAAAGATATCCTGAAAACTCTTTGACCAGTTTGTTTGGTTTTTAATATAGATTGAGTTATAAGGGTTGAGAAAAATGGAATTGGTAAATTAGGGCACAGTAAGGTAAAAATAATGAGGAGAGAGAGAGAGGGTACCTTACATGTTGAAAGATGAATGCCAACTCGTCTAGTAGTTTCTTCCACAGGCTATTGGTCAGCTGACTGTAGATTCCACATTTGAATAATGGTGCAAAATTTGAACTGATTTAAACTCTTTAATAGATGGGTGGTAGGTGATGTTTGAACTTGGTTTGGGTTGGAATTAAAGTAAAAGGATTGTAAACTGATATTGGAAGTAAGATTAGTGTTTTAGGGTTGGATTCCCTATTATAGTCCATCAATTAAATAAAAAAAGCTAAAGTCTCTGTTGCACTAAAAATAATAACTTTTCTTAACATTGAGGATATACTGATCAATTTCGAAATAATGGAAGTTAAGGTCCCTTTTCCCTCGGCGGGTCTCATATTCACCTGTGAAGTTTCCAGACATGGGGTCCCTGTTGAGCCCCAGTTTGGAGATGATGTACTGTGGGATGTCCGCCTTGATGCCTTGGCAGGACTTGGCTTGGCCCTCGGCTTGCTCCAGCAGGTGATAGAACTCCTCCGGGTCAAACTCTAGACACTCCAACAGCCGAGCGGGCCGCGAGATAATCAATAACAGCTTCTTTATTTTTCCCAGCACTTGAGAAGCTGCTTCTTGTGATTTTTCTTTAGTCTGTAAATACGATTGTTGTTTTGAAATCGGTAAAAGATTATTTTAGACAACCTGTCATGAACAAAAACATATGATATAAATCAAATGCTAATATTCAGTATCCTATGTAAATGATTTTTTAAACCTTCTAGGTGTTGCAATGAAAACCCTGAAATGTCATGTGACTTTTTTTGCAATTTGGCAGACTTTTATATAAAATATTATAAAAAATTAAAATGGTAACTTAATAGTAAAAAAGAATACATTTTCTTGAAGTGGAGAAGAAAATGGTCTATCTTTTAATATAAAATTTGTTGGTCTAAATGTATGGTATAATAGTCTGGCTTGGGTTTAAATCCAGAAAATACTAAAAAGAAAATTTATTTCTTATGTAAGAGGACCCATAGAATATATTTACTCATCAGTAATCAAAAATCCAAGATATACATTTTTTAGATTTTAATAAAGAAAAAGAAAATATATAGTTTGGTGGGGTTATTACTAAAATTAAAATAAAAAAGGAAATAAATAAAAATATGTAGTCAACATTTTGTAAGAAATCACACCTAGCCCCTAGGCTTAGGCCTAATTTTGGCTTGGGCCTCAGTCAATATCACTTTCATCTTCATCAATATCACTTGAAAAGTATTCAATACAATTAATGCCCAAACGTAACTGGACTTAAATCGCACATATTTTAAGGTTATAAACTAATCACAAAACTGTAACACAACACGACATCAAACAAACATCAACAGCTGAAAGAAGAAGAATCCTGTAATGAATTAGTTTGCAAAGTGGTAAACATTATTAGTTGCTATGAAGCCCAGAAAACCACGGTAATTTTGGTATGCTAAAAAGACTGAAACGATCAATCGTAAGCTAAATATGTGCACGTTACATAGAGCCTGCAACATCGCCGTAATTAAGCACGATGCTTTGTTCTTGTGTTAAGGGCGTATGCCACTAGTGCAACTTGTTTCGCGAAACATTTCATACCAAACACAAAATCATCTGAAACATTTCTACAACTTACCATGAAACAATATACTTTAATGGGACTAAAATTTTGCCTTTCTTGCCAAAACATTTTGCAACATTTTTTATATAAATATACTTAACATGGTTTCATGAATGCTTCGCGAAACGAAGTTGCACCTGGTTGCACTAATGGCATTCGACCTATACAAAGTGTGGCTACTAAACACTTGATGGGGAAAAAATCGCCATAATTTCGGCGATGAACACTTATCCCAACACTTCCACTTAAAACCCTTTTCTGTAACAGTTAATATTTCTTCCAGCATTGTACCTATGGTAAGAAGTGTTTGGAATGTTGCACTTCATTGAATCTAAAAAAATATACTTATGACTACCGCCTTTTTGTATGTTTCTTCTCTGGTTTGAAAATACTATAAATTTACCTGCCTTTACCCAGCAACCAAGGTGTGCAAAGAAGCCCATACAACTACCAAAGACTTAAATAAAAAAACATAGGATATATATACATACTTATCAGTAAATGCTAAGTTAACAGTATCCAAAAAGAGGATGATTTAAATGGCAAACGACAGATGATTAGGATCAGTAAGATAGGCCCTAAACATTTCCATTAGAAGGGTGCAAAAGATCTTTACCAGCGACGTGCCAAGATCACTGTGAAGGGTATGAAGGGTTATATAAAGGTACATATTTCTGTTCCATTATAAAATAATAATGATATGTAGGCAATTTTAGCTTAGATTATTATGATTATTACAGAGAAAGCTTTGGATTATTATAAATATAATAAAGTAACTCATCTATTTGAAAAAACAAAATATGTATATGTATATATTCAACGCTTCTTTACAAATTAACTGTTACAAAGTTTTCCTTAGTTGATAGTTATTGTGGTTTAACTTTAATCTTAATATGACAGTAGCCTCATTTATCCTCTTTATGGTTAAAGAATGTAATTTATACAGTAAAACTTAATTACCTCCAATAATAATCGCTCTAAGTTTTCTGACATTTCATAAAAATAGCCTCGAGTAATCAGTTTCTCCTGTGACTTTTTCAAGCAGTCTCTGGCCATCTCGATCACTTGATGCAGAACGAATCGAACGATGGGACTACACTCGTGACTGAAGTCCCCGTGCTCAGCCAGCATCGAATTCTCTTTGATAAATGTGTTCAACCGTTCCTCCATCTGATAGGTTGCCTGCAAACAATTGGAGGTTAGGATCACAATGTTTATTAATGAAATAAGGAATGTAGGACAGATAGGGATAAATTGTTAGAGGGTAGTTTTTATAAAAGAAACGCAAAAACAAATTTAAGCCTGTTGTATTTTATATTATATCATTACTCTGTGACATCATTCCTGGGGTGAAGAAAGTAATTTACCGAACGTAACATATCCTCCAATCCCAAGAAATTAGTCACCGAAAAATGTGCTGAGGATTCCTGACAAGGAGCTGTATTTCAGGGTCCCTGGATAGTTTTGAAAGAAAAATCTTGGGCCACTCCCGTAATTATTAATTTACACAAGGCTCCGACCAACGAATGAAGAAATATGGATTAACAACCGAGTCGCATCATTGTCACCATGGAAAATTAACTTAGTTCTGCCTGATTCAAGCACTTTAGAACGTGGAAGTTAATATTGGGTTTGAAATAGTGTTAATTGCGAATCGAGGTCAGATAATTTGCTGTCATGTAGAACCGACCTGTTGCTACTACTTACACCCACTCTTGTCATGTGTTACCAGGCATCAAATGACAACTCTTAGTCGTACTCGTAAATTTAGCTATCAAGAGTAGCCGAGCAATAGGCAACCCACCCTAATAACCGTCTGTTAATTGGGTTGTCACTTCTTAGGCATTCAAACATTTCATGATCAGACGAGAAACGTTATCATGGTGATTAAAAAAGTAATGCTCGTTATAATAAAAAAAGTCGAGAGTAGTATTTAATTACAAAGCAAATTAAACAGTGATAACCTGCCAAGATTACGCAGTAGTAATATGTTGTACCTACGGTACTTCACTGTACTCACGATCGAATTCAACAAGTTCATAACGGAAGAAAAAGTGTAAATTTACCTTAAATAAAATATATTTTGTGTCGAGAGGTCGACGATTGAGTTAGTCGAACGAAACAAATTATCGTTAAGGGTTAAAATTACACCGTACCTCGGAAATTATCATCTAAAATCGTCAACTCGAGCGTGTGATCCATAGTTGGGCGTCGAATAATGCCCAAAAGAGTCCAGTGACCTGTCCCTTCCCCTCCTCGGGGTTTCCTAACATGGGGTAATCAGCTGGCTAACCCATGACATATCAAACAGCTGACTGCTGGGCAGCCACAAAGGAGAAACGCCGCACCTCAGTGATCGTCAACAGACGCTAGTTGAGGTTAGGTCAGTGTTGTCGAGAAAAGTAATCACCAGTCTATAAAAAGATATTAGCAATAATTCCACTGAATCTAAGTGATAAACCCACAGTGGAGGTGAGGTAAAATTGGATTTAATAAAGTTAACAAACATTGTAAATTGTGGTTTTGGTTTTTCATGTTTAGGGTAGTCCTAGGCCTGGCTCGTAGCCATGACTAGCCTCAATGTGGCGAGTTGTAGCAATTGTTTACTAATGTAGTCGTTCGCTTTCACCCCTCCTTCCAAAAGTCACCTTACATCAGCGAATGTTAACATAGCAATTTTAACTTTGAATTTGAGTGAAGGGGGAATAGAGATCAAAAGAATAGATGCATTTTGAGAAGATGCATATTTTGAGTCTTACCTTTGGAAAACGTTCTTTATACAGCATATTCATCATGACAATATCGTTGTCCATGATTGGAGATCTACTTGGACTACTGTAAACAGATCAAAATATAACCATAAAAACATGATTTATTGAGATTCAATGCTAATCCTATTTATTAAAACCATTCTTACCCCAGCCTTAATGATATGATTTAGGTTTGTCATCACAAAAAACAAACAAAAGTAATCAGCTTAATATATAACTGAAATCACAAGAAAGAAAATTTTTGAGAACACTGTAAACAGGTGAAAAATGTGTATGGCAGTTATAACATGAAACTAGATCTCTTTCAAAACACTTGTTTTCTCTCCTTCTCTCTCTCTAGTCTGATTGCCGAGCAATGTGACCTTGAATCAAGGTCCGACTTATATTTTATGATTGATTCTAGTACCATTTAATATACTAAACCAGATGGCACCCTTGGGCAACTTATCGAAGGTAAAAGTTCACATCCCCCAAAATAAAGAAACATGCATTGAAAAACTCATATTTATGGTATCCAAACGCACATTACTCAAGATACTGGGACCACCACCGAGAGCCGTTGGGTGGTAAGTGTAAATACTTAATTTTAACACATTGACTGCTATTGAAATATAAAGAAAATTACCCTAGTGCTGAAATTTTTTATGGATATTTTTTAATGATGATACGTTAGGAATGTTAAAAATGAATATAAAAATTGGTTTCCATAACACACACTTGATTTTTATGACGTCATAATTCGCGGGAAATCCCGCGCTCAGCACTTGGGCAAGGGATAACAAAAATAATTGCACTATGACTTCAGTAAACACTTATCTTTTGTCATAGAATGTTGGAATATGATGTCCCAGCATTATAAAAATGAATATCAAAATTGGTTTCCATAGCAAACACGTGTTTTTTATGACGTCATAATAACTCGCCGGAAATCCCGCGCTCAGCACTCGGGCAAGGGATAACGAAAATTCCCGGCCTAGATCACTGTCACTAGGAGGGACTATGCTTTGCCTAGATGTAGAGGCAGCCATTTTTTACTGAATTACGACGTGAAATAAAAACTATTTATACACAATATATAATATGGATTGAAAAATCAATATTAAAAACAACACACTACCAAAAAAAATACGAAGGCGCGAACCGAAAACTGACGCCGTCACGATTTGAGGTTAGGCCTTAACACAGTGCTACGCACGAGAGAAGGTTCCCGGAGCAATGCTAGCCGGTCACTGAATCAATAGAGAATCCATATACGCAGCACGGGAAATCCCGCGGACAGCCCCGCGGCGCTGGTTCGGCGTGCGGGATTTCCCGCGCACAGCATCAAGTGTGTTAAATGGGTATTAATTTTCAGTCGCCATCTTCGACTCCACCATATTGGATACAAGATAATCATTGGGATACAAAAATTGTGGAAAATAGCGATCGATTTCCCATTTGAAATCGATCACCATTTTCCATCATTTTTGAATATATATCGTCTTGTATGTAAATACTAAATAGTATAAGTGTAAATATATTTTTAAGTGTTGTAAGACGTTTTTATTTACATCCAGTAACATCTGATTTCAAAATTCCAGTATATATTCAGTATTTCAAGTTCAATTTTTTTCAAAATTCTAGTATCACTTGCTAACAATTTATCTAATTAAGGAGCACAATTAATACATTTTTTATTAAGATTGATAATTTTTATTGTTAAAATTCAATAACTGATTTACAGCAATGAAAAATAAGATTTTTGTTTTTTATGAGGGCATCCCAACTCCCCTTCCCTACATTCTTCCCATTTTATAATCCAATTGGTTATTAAAAAATTACGAGCACAAATTAAAAGTAACAGTTTGCAGAAAAAAAGAAATAATCAATAATAAAATGAAATACAAAAATTAAATACTCCTGACTTACATATTACTAGGAGTAGAGTGTGCAGCAAATACATAATTTATTACTAAAATAAAGTAAACTAAATTTAGGAAACAAAAATTCTTATTTACTGGGAGTGTCTTTTGACACATTCTCTCACTTTTATATCACATATTTTTTTTTATGGAAAATAGTATAAAAATGTGAATAGATGAATATAGGAAATGTTGAGAACATCTCCAATCTTAAAAAAAATACAACATACATAATTGTAAATCTGATTAAGAATGTTTGGTAACTGAACTGAACTACAAGTGGTTTGATTTAGGTTTGCAAACAAACACTGCTAAAAAAGTGTTGTCGAGCTATGAATGTATTGGACAAAACTATTTTTAACGGATTTCATCACTTGTATATCAACAAAATTTCAGTACCAAATTTGAAATTCCAGTAAAATTCCAGTATCAAAACAAAATCCCAGTATTTCCAGTATTAAAACAAAATTCTAGTATGATTCCAGTATTTCCAGTATTAGTAGACCCTGTGTTACCTGAGACTCCTGGACCTCGGGCGACTGAACGGAGACTTGCGCCCCTCGTCGCTGCCCGTTCCGTCGCCTCCGCTGGTAGGGTTGCTCTCATTGGACGAGAAGTGGCGGGTCAGAAGCTTGAGTTCGTCTGTGGTGGGGACGGAAGGTAACTGATGTAGTCGCTCCTGGCTGGAACACTGCGACTGCAATGTACAGAGATCAGGGAGTCAGAGTAGATTTCAATCACGCGTACTCATGCAGCACGCTGACATGATGGAACGATTTTTGATTTCAGGGCTTAAAATGCCAATTTTAGACCCAAAATTTCCTAATTTAGGGCTTTATACCCATCTAAAATAGGGATTGAGGCTTCCGATTTATTCCTCCGACTTACTGGCCAATAAGATCATGAGAAATAATATATTTACCAAATTTAGAGTGAATAAAATGATGATTGCAGCCGCTAGAAAGCAAAATCCCCTCAAAACAACGTGCAGTATTAAGTGAATTCACATTTTCGTTCACAACCAACATACCACTAAGTAAAGCTAACTTAAACAAAGTAAAAGACATTACCGTATAATGAATTAAGCCTTAGTAAATGGTTATAAACCTCAAATGACAAAAAATATGATGAATAGGAAAATTAAAAAAAAGAAGAGAAGAAAAAGGATAACTATATAATAGTGTTATAACAAAATATCCGTATTCTAAGAAAAAACATATATATTTCCGCAGAGTTGCTTTTGCATTTAGATTGAAGGAAACTATGTAAATTCCATCAATTTTTCGAACTATTAAAATTTTATAAGATGTAACTCTGAATACAGATCAGGTGGAGTGGCAATCTTCATCTCTGATAAGATAACAGTTATCCAGGTAGATAACACTAGTATGCAAACAGCTGATTGCGTCCGCTTATAAATATTGTTGACAAATAATAACCGGTTGGAGCTTGTAGAACTCTAAATCTTACATGAATTCACTAGCATTTCTCAGCATTCGTGCATTTTCTATGCATTTCTAAGCATTTCACGATAGAATTAAGATTCTGTTCTTTCACAAATAAAAGCCTCTCATTTGATGATTTAACAGATATTTAAATATTAACATTCTTGACAAGTCAAGTTTAATTTATGAGAATGTTACTAAAATGGCAAGTTACGGATTAAAATCCTTATTTAATGAGCCAATTATAGTCACAAAATTTTCTAAAACATGTATTGATCACATTTTGTGTAGAAATAAAATAAGCAATAATTTAATACTTTCAGCCCCACCTGTGCCACCGGTGGTACATGACTGAATTTTCGAACTTATTAAAAAGACGTTGCTATAATCGGTAAACTGACCAAAAAGACAATACAAACCTAAGTCGTACTTTTAAATAAATCTTTAAAATATCTGTTGATTTTACCTTGTGTATTTGACCTAA
Source organism: Flexamia atlantica (assembly GCA_035578135.1). Classification (NCBI taxonomy): domain Eukaryota; kingdom Metazoa; phylum Arthropoda; class Insecta; order Hemiptera; family Cicadellidae; genus Flexamia; species Flexamia atlantica. The sequence continues at coordinate 18,785,752 of JAQJVK010000010.1, forward strand.
AATAGCTAATTTGAGTGAAATTAATAAATTTTAATAGTGCACCACCAGTGTTGCACGTCGACGTGCCAGCTGAAATGTGCCACCAGTGGCACACGCATGATTCGCCGATGGCATGGCAGGCGGCGAAGTGGCGAACGACACTGTTAGTTATTGTAACCTCCATCCATGTAAAGCACTTCCCGGGTTTTCTAACGACCCCTTCCACCATTTTTGGCATTTTTAAATCACCTTGATCTTTTCAACATTTATTTTTTTAACAAAAAAGTTTACACGTGCGTCACCGGTGGCCGCAGTGTGTCTACACAATCCTAAAATACAAAAACACTAATAATATAACCCAGCAAAGCTCCGAAAGCGCTGTGAAAAAGCATTGAATCAAATGGCAACAGTGCACCACGTTGTACACATCGGAGTTTTGGAAAGTTTGCAGTGCGCCACCGCAGTCAGCGTATTTACAAAAACTGACTGATGACTTCTATCGAGTGAACGTGTTAATGAGTGAAGCCCAGGCTGTTAAAACATGTATTACCGAACGCTGAATGACTGTGGTTTAAATCGATTTAGTAATGATTTAAACCTCTCGAGGAAAGCTTGCAATAGCAAGAAAACGTTTAAAGTTTACATAGATTATTTAAAAGATATAGTTGATGAAAATTAATTGGAGTGATGTTGCTTCTAAATCACCTTCTATTGCTTTTGAATACTCTTTAATACACCTTCAATACTGTATAGATAGATGCTTGATAGCTAATCCGTGCATGAATTCCTTTAATTTAAAATCTCAATTATAAAAATTGGTCCACTAAGAGCCAAACAGACTCAGAAAAGAAGAATCCATTTTTTTAAATATATAAGATACTTAAGTGTGTTGGTTTTAACACTTTTTCTTCCATTTGTGTCATTAAGTTAGTAATAAGTAACAAAATCAATTGTTAGGGGTTCTTAAATGAAACCCTTGTATGTGTTTTTGATCTCTAGTTAATGCATTATGTGAATAAGGTGGTACTGGTGACCGGGCCAGGTATATACTACGTTACATTGATCATGTTTCAAAACCTCTGGGCTTTATTGTTCAATTTGTTTTTGTTAGAATGGGGGTAATCAATTATTATAATAACGGATTAAAATGTATTGATATTGTAAGTAATGTAAAAAGTGAGTAATGTACAAGTCTAATAACTGGGAAAATCCAGTATCCATGCTACAGCCCTCAAAAGTGTCCATGTTATTGTTATTGAAATTTTTAGCCAAAACAGCTGTTTTTTAAATTAAGGTTATATTAATTTTACCTGAGCAAAGCTCAGCCTCCTGGTACTTTGGTATTAATATAGACTCTGTCCCCTAATGCCGCCGTACATGAAGGGGAAAATTTCAAACAGACCTGTGATAGTTTTTGTCCGTTCTGGTAATGTTAAGTGTTCATTTTCATTTATTACTTAATGGCGAAGCCATCGTGCCTGCTATGATCTTCACTCGGTACATCAGTTGAAGATGGTGTGTTAACGTGGAAACATATCCTGAACAAGTTAAATATATTTTGACCTGTCTAGACAGTTACAATGTACGTAATTTAGTCTTGCAATTATTAAATAGTGGCAAAACAACTTTACTTTAAAGCACAATTTGGTTAACCAAATGTTTGGCAATTTGAATATGTCTGAACAAAATTAGTATGTATTAAATAGTGTATAATTATAGTGTACAATAATGATCATAATAATGATTATTCTATAACCTTCTGGCGGAGGTCTGGTGTCAAGTGCTTTCAGGTTGAAACTAGTGCCTCTGACATGACCTATCGACCACTACAGTAGCCAGGACCAACAGCTTAACGTGCCTTCAGAAACGCTCTATTTATGTATTACAGCAAAAAATACATTTATAATAATAGTGCATTATCGTGAGCACCAAATAAGGCAGGTGAGTGTGCTGCTGGTGAAATTATTGTTTATTACTTGATCGAGTTGTTAATCAACTATGAGACGATACATTAAAGTTAACACAAATTTAGATATAAAAGGTCCTGAAAAACACAAGTTTGAGAATTCAAAAAAAACATTTCATTTAGTCATTTCAGCTGAGGTTTAGCAGACGATTTTATGAGTTTACAGTTTCTGCTGCCCGCCTTATTCCATGCTCCCAATAATAGATGTAATTGTTGTTATAAGGCATACAGAAACATTGGAGCTGCCGGGAGTGGTGCCATAGCCGGAGGAGGGCAGTGAGGCGACTGACCACCGCCGCCCGTCCCCTCGACAGTCGTTGTTGAGGTGGTTGTAGGTCCTGCAACACACCCACACTCAGCCTCAGGTTCAAACACCTTTGTTCATATACAAGTATAATATCACACAAGATTCAACTTTCCACATTGTACATTACATTCGTACAATTTTTGTTGAGATGGTTGTAAGGCCCCTTTTAGACTAGGCCACTGTTGCCCGTTACTGTGGCCGGCCACTGTTACCGGCAACTGTGTCTGCTAGGGCATCTGCAGCGGACACTGTTTCCCGCCAACTCTGTAACTCCTTTTTCCGCATCATTTGAGAAAGATGTTCTGAGAAAGATGTTTGAGGAGGAAAGGAGTTCTTTCTTCTCGCTTTACTGATTAGGAAAAGAAGACAAAGAAGGAGTAGAAATATTCACGTTATTATTATTATTTTTATTATTTTATTTAATAACTAATTAATAAAAACACAACACTCACCAAGTGTATTATTTTCAGTAGAACCCCTCTCTTCAAAGTCCAGACTAGATACAAACTTTTGCCATGCGTTGCGTTTTTCCAATCTTATTTTAATAATAGTCAATTGTGCAGTCCCTAATTGTAGGGTACTTTTCCACCCATCATATGATATGAAATCTTCTGTATTAACATTATCGTCTATGAGCCTTTGCATACGTTTTTGATCCTCCTTTTGCTCTTTTGCCGCATATTTTTCTTTATTCTTTTTTAACACCTCTCCATGTTCTTCTGTCGGGTATTCCTCCTTCTTTTCAAATCCTTTTCTGCTCTTTTATGGCATCTTTCTCCTTATTTTGGCACTCATCACCCATTCCGACAACACAATAAGCAAATAAAGACACGACCAAAAGGCTTCGTTCCCACAAATAAATTGAAACACCTTCGTTGTAGCAACGAAATACAATGCGCACACAAGCCGTGGCCGGTAACTGTGGGGGTAACAGTGGCCTTAGTCTGAACGGCCCCATTTGATTCAATGCCCCACTTCGAGTGTCGGCCACCGTCGGTTGCTCTCAGTGGCCGACATCGGTTGCACGAGGTGACCCCACTATGTCCCGTCAGGCAACTGTGTCCGCCAAGTCTAAAAGGCTCCATAAGTGACAGTGTCTCGTAAGTGGCCGAGAAACAGTGGTCGGACACAGTTATGGGTAACAGTGGCCTAGTGTGAAAGGGGCCTAAGCACTGGGAACACATCCACGTTCAGCCTTAGGTTAAAAGACCTCCATTCTAAATTAAAGTATAATAGGTGTATTGGTGTGCATAACACAAGAAACAAATTCAATGTAGTTGCACCTTATGTTAGGCTAAGTAAAACATTGACTAGCCATACTTATCAACAGGATAATATGTACGAGGGTCGTCCAGAAAGTAAAGCACGTTTTTTTTTTTTAATCTAGCCCTGTTGCCCCAGCACCACGACTGAGTGTGCGGTCTAAAGGTCCACTCCGGTCTCAATTTGAGCCAAGTCTCGTTGCCGACCGATCATGCATTTCATTTTTACAGCTTTTCAAAATGGCAGTGTCTCCTGAAAATCCCGCCGAATGCGAGTGAGGTGATTTAAATAGTGTTTGCGGCCTAAAACGTTTATTCACTGTTGAATTTATTTGTAGAGGAGAAAACAGTGATCCTGAGTCCATTATGAGGCCCTACGATAACATCATATGCCATACAAAACATGCGATTTGGATAAATCCAATCGCAGGGTGTTGCTGATCCATGCCGACGACGCGGCGCCCACCCCACGCAGCAGCAGCAACTTCACAGAACTTTGCTGCCTCAAGTGAGACATTTTCGGACAATCCCTGTGTAACCCTTACCTGGCCTTACGTGGATAATTTTTTTCGTAGTTAAAGGAACTTTCAGGCTAGAAAGTGTTTGAAAAGGTAAGGAAACTGAAGGTAAGGAACTGAAAGAAGCAACATTAATAGGCCAAATACATTTGGCGGAATATTCAAAGAACGTCGCCATTTTGAATCGCTGTGAGAATGAAATGCGTGGTCAGTCGGCAACGAGACTTGGCTCAAATTGAGACCGGGAGTGGACCTTTAGACCGCACACTCAGTCGCGGTGTAGGGGCAACAGGACTAGATTTAGTAACAAAATGTGCTTTACTTTCTGGACGACCCTCGTAATAACTATGGTTATTACATATATTATACCAACTATAATAAGTTGCCTTTATGTAGGTTTAAGCCATATGTAACATCCTTTCTGAAATGTCATGTTTTTAAATGAACTAAAAAATTATCAATAAAAAAGAAATGATATACAAATTCTTAGCTTATGTTTAAGAAAAAAAATTACATCCACTAATGACTGTTTCTATTCATCTGTAGCCATTCTTAAATTCGTCAAAGTCGTATACAACAAATTCTACCAATTAGTTCTTTAATAATCGTTTGAATTCTATGAAATTTGTTTATTTATGAAGTCTGGAATACATTTGAAAAAACCCGTTGCAGCAGACCTGCATACTTAGCGAATTTCAAATGCAAAAGAACTTATTTCAATCCAACACAGTGAGATTTGACATGTTTTTGTAAGCTCAATAAGAATAACATGGAGAGTGGGTATGCAGGTTTGCTGCAACAGTTCCGTCAAAACTGGGTGTTTTTAATTAAATATTTAGTAGATCTTAACATGAAGAAGCCATAATACCAAGTTTTACCAGGATATGTCAAAAATAAGGAAGATATAGCATTTATTTTATTTCCCATAAGGATAACATGGGAAATGAGTATACAGGTGATATAGAATTTTACTTAATTCCCATAAGGTTAACATTGGAACAACGTACTGTGTTTACCACTTACAATATATTGATATATATATATATATAAATTTGAACGAATGGTGTTTTTGGTATCTGGGGGCACCAAAATGAAAGGTTATGGTGGTCCCGCGCTTAAGTCTTACCATGAGACCTATAGTAATAGCTTCTTCCCTATAGGGGAAATTCGCTAAAAATGTTTACCAGCATATGTAGTTTTCTTTTTAAATATTTCCAATCAATGATGTGGAAGGGGTTCAAGCTTTGTTCAGATATTGTAACTGCAATTTCATTGTTTTGATTAAACTTTTTATACAGGGTGTTCAATAAATGTGGGGCAATAATTTACATAGTGATTCCTTGGGTGAAAGTAAGCAAAAAGTTTATAAAAACATAGGTCCTAAAGTGCTTCGTTTTCCGTCTGTGTGTCTGTTTATGATTTTTACATATTTAATCATATCTCACGAACCACTTTACATATAAAAATCAAACTTGGTATATGGATAACCACCATTAAGAACTATTTTTGTAAGAAGTACCAGATTTCTACTTTGTACCATTTCAAAATGGCAATTATTCTTTGTTTTCAAAGCTAAATATCGTAAAAACCGTAAATTTTTGAAAAATTATACAAGAGACAAAAAAGTTGTGAAATTTAATCTAATTAACGATAATATTAAGATTATAACAATAGGACAACTAATAATTGAGAAATTTTAAATTTTCCGAATAAAAACATGCAATTTTCAGACAGAATGTTCTAAGGAACCATGTTTTTATGCAGAAAAGTTAAAATTTCTCAGTTATTAGTAGTTCGATTATCATAATCTTAATATCAGCATTAATTGGATTAAATTTTGCAACTTTTTGCTTGTATAATTTTTCTAAAATTTACGGTTTTTACGATAATTAGCTTTGAAAACAAAAAATAGCCGCCATTTTGAAATGGTACAAAGTAGAAATTTTATACTTCTCAAAAAAATATTTCTTAATAGTGTTTATCCATATACCAAGTTTGACTTTTATACGTTAAGTGGTTCGTGAGATATGATTAAATATGTAAAAATCATAAACAGACACACAGACGGAAAACGAAGCACTTTAGGACCTATGTTTATATAAACTTTTTTGCTCAATTTGACCCAAGGAATCACTACGTCAATTATTGCCCCACATTTTTTGAACACCCTGTATAAACTATAGTTTCATATACAGGGTGAGTCTCTACTGACTACATTAATTTTAACAGTTGATTCTACTTATCAAATGGAACACAAAAACGTATATAACCCCTTATCTGACTTGAACCGTTTAGGTGCAGTGGCGTATTTTGTGATTTTTTAAAATTACACGACTTTGTACTATTAGTTTGACGGTAAAAACCAAAACAATGTATTTATGAGATATAAATTATTATCATTGGAAACATAATTAAATTCCCTTCAAATTAAACATCGTACCAAAGTAATAACTCCTTATAAAACGTTTATGAAATAACATTAAAGTTGAAAATTGTAGTTTTCAGAATTTTTCCTTTAACCTTCAAGGCTCAATTAAAGCAGTTAAATTTGCCGTTTTCTTATGTCCAATTACATAAAAAACTTCCTTATTTATTTATGTTTAAAATGATGTATAAATATTAAGGGGTCATCAGGGGAGAAATTTGAGAATTTCTTTAAAATGTTGTTAAGGTACATTATCAGGATTGTCATCATCACTCGGTATTAAGAATAAGAATAAGAATAAGAATAAGAATTCATTTATTGTCTCACAGGCATAAAACAGCATTGACAAAGTCAAAAAATAGCAGTGCAATACCACCAAGTCAAATTCCTTAACCTAATGACTTAAAATACATATAAAACATTAAAAACATCAATAGGCCTAATCTCATTTTAAAATAGATCTCTCATTCAAAAGTCAATCTTGTCAAAAGCAAAAAACTCACTGACTGAATAAAAAGGATTCAAGGATAGCCATTTATAAAACTTCTGCTTAAAAACCTTAAAATTATATTTATCTACAAGATCACTAACCTTATTGTAAATCTTCAATGACAATACCACATGACTAGATAATGATTTGCTTAACCTATTAAAATCTATATTTGCCTTGCTTTTATTACGAGTATTGTAGTAATGTATATTACTCTTAGGTACAATTAAGTCTTGATTTTTAAAAACAAATGTCATTAGATCAAAAATGTAAAGATTAATGATGGTTTGTATTTCAAGCTGAACAAATAAAGGTCTACAATGGGCTCTGGCGTCTGATTTAGTTAATACTCTAACTGCTTTTTTCTGAAAAATTAACAAATCATTAACTTTGGAGCTATTTCCATATAAAATCAAGCCATATCTAAAAATTGATTGAAAAAATGCAAAGTAAGCAGTTTTCCAATAGTTTTCTGGGACAAAAATAGTTAATCGTCTTAAAAGGAATACTACTCTTGAAAGTTTAGAAGATATATATTCAATGTGAGGTTGCCAATTAAGTTTATTATCAATGAAAATTCCTAAAAATTTTGCCTCTGAAACAGCATTTTCAAAAATCATACCGTCTCCAACCGGTCTTAAGGAAAAAAAGATTGTTTGAGTTTTTTGTTTATTGAGTAAAAAACCATTTACTTCAAACCAGTTTTCCGCTTCTTTCAAAGTGTTTTCAACAGTTAATTTTAGTTGCTCAAAATTGTCAGATATGTCTACAAAAGTAGTGTCATCAGCATATAATAATGGAATTGAATTTACAGAACAAGGCAAATCGTTAATACTAACTAAGAATAAAAGGGGACCTAAAACTGAGCCCTGTGGAACTCCGTATTCTACTAAGCATTCACTGGAAAAGTTACCATTTACTGAAACTGTTTGATACCTATTTTTAAGATAAGATTCAAAAAAAGCCAGTCTATTGCCAGAAAAACCATAGTATTTAAGCTTTAGTATCAGATCATCATGATTAACACAATCAAAAGCCTTGCTCAGGTCACAAAGAGTGACCTGAGCAAAGGCCTTATTTTCAAAAGTTGAAAGTACTTCCCTAACTAACCTATCAACAGCATCAATGGTGGATTTTCCTTTTCGGAAACCAAACTGAGATAAATTAAGAAAATTATTGTTTTCAAAGAAAATACTAACTTGATCATGAATCAATAATTCAAACAGTTTAGAAAAAATAGGAATCAAAGAAACAGGTCTATAGCTATCAGGTTGTCCTCTCGGACTCTTTTTGAAAACCGGACAAACTTTTGAGATTTTTAAATTGTCTGGAAAAATACCTTCTGTTAAACATTTGTTAAAACTGAAAGAAAGAGGTTCAGCTATGGTATGAATAATGCTTTTAACAAGATTGTTTGAAAAATTATATATGTCTTTACTATTGGTATTTTTCAGTCTTTTCGCAGCACTAATTACATCGTTAGATGTGATTGGCTTCCATTCAAAATTTATGTGATTGATATTAAGATTATTTACTAAATCTAAAACACTAGTAAAAGGCTTATTTATCTGCTGCTTAATTTCCTTAACAGAATTCACAAAATATTCATTAAATACCTGAGGATCAATGTCTACTTCCTTAGTTCTAATCTGTTCATTACCACCAGGCCTATTAATATTTATTAGGTTCCAAGCAGTCTTACATTTGTTATTACTAGATTCAATTTTTTTAACATTAAATTTTAGCTTGGCTTCAAAAATTGCATCCCTATATTGGCTCTAAACACAAAATTTATTACTGTTTATTTGTCTCTTATTTCTTTACCAGCTGAATCTGTTGACTAAATCAGCTGACCGGGAATAAAAATAGTAATAATCAGCTGATTTTTAATTGTTTTATTGTAAAACCGTATATTCATGTTCTTTTCAAATGTTCACTACAAGTAAAACGTAACTGATGCCATTAATGATAGATATCGTTGTTTCGAGTTGTCATGTCGTTTACAAATGAAGAATAGGTGGACATTATTGTGGTTTACGGGTTCTGTGACTATAATGCAGCGGAATGCCGTCGCAAGAACCGTCGCCGCCGCTATCCAAACAGAAGCCTTCTCAATGGACGCACCTTTGTTAATGTTCATCGCTGTTCCTGTTACACGAATCTTCTAATCATGTAAGGTTTAAATTAAACTTCTGGATCGGACTCTTTGTAAGCTGGCTCATAGGACCTTCGAACAGCCTTAAATGGCATTTAGTACCTGGACTTACTTGCTGAAACATCACCGTTGCTCCTTGAATACTTGGATTTTCGTCAGCGCATTATCTTCCAAGGAGACGAAGCACTCCCACACTTCAGTGTTGATGTCCGTCAGCACATCAGTGATACATTAGACATGTGGATTGGAAGATGAGGAACAATCGCTTGATCTCCGTGGTCTCCAGACCTCATACCCCTTGACTACTATGTTTGGGGGCACCTCATTATAATTTTTTCGCATACCAGTTCGAAATGTAGAAGAGTTAAGGAAAAGGATTTTGACAGCTTGTGAACTTCTACTTGATGAACTGAACTTGAAGGCGTCTGTGTGGGAATTCAGGAAGATATTTTGCATGTGTATCAGGGTAAACGGTGGATACTTTGAAAATCTCCTAAAATGATAAAACCGGTTGACGGATGAGATATAAACAGTATATTTAAATTATAAGTGATGTGTTTATTTTTCATATAACATCTGTTGTTCACAATTATTGGAATCCCCAATCTACTAATTTAGTTGACAGATTCAGCTGTTAAAGAAAGTACAGATTTACTGCAATTTATCTGGTGTTTAGAACCAATGCGATGAATCATAATGATGTACTCTAACAACGTTCTTATGAAACCCCAACATTTTTTACACTTACGACCCCTGCGTTCATTAGAAGCCTTCTGTTTGGATAGTGGCGCGGCGGCGACGGTACTCGCGACGGCATTCCGCTGCATTATAGTCACAGAACCCGTAAACCACAATAATATCCACCTATTCTTCATTTGTAAACGCCATAACAACTCGAAACAACAATGATATAATGATATTGGATACGTTACGTTACGTTTCACTTGTAGTGTACAATTGAAAAGAACATGAATAAACAGTTTTACAATACATAAAACAATTAAAAATCAGCTGATTATTACTATTTTTATTCCCAGTCAGCTGATTTAGTCAACAGATTCAGCTGGTAAAGAAATAAGAGACAAATAAACGGTAATAAATTTTGTGTTTAGAGCCAATACCGAGTGATGATGACAATCCTGATAATGTACCTTAACAACATTTTAAAGAAATTCTCAAATTTCTCCCCTGATGACCCCTTAATATTTATACATCATTTTAAACATAAATAAATAAGGAAGTTTTTTATGTAATTGGACATAAGAAAACGGCAAATTTAACTGCTTTAATTGAGCCTTGAAGGTTAAAGGAAAAATTCTGAAAACTACAATTTTCAACTTTAATGTTATTTCATAAACGTTTTATAAGGAGTTATTACTTTGGTACTATGTGTAATTTGAAGGGAATTTAATTCTCTTTCTAATGATAATAATTTATATATCATAAATACATTGTTTTGGTTTTTACTGTCGAACTAATAGTACAAAGTCATGTAATTTAAAAAAATCACAAAATACGCCATTGCACCTAAACGGTTCAAGTCAGATAAGGGGTTGTATACATTTATGTGTTCCATTTGATAAGTAGAATCAACTGTTAAAATTAATGTAGTCAGTAGAGACTCACCCTGTATAGAGTTTCATATACATGGACTCAATAGACAAAAACCATACCAACTTCAGTACCTTTTGATTGGTGCAAATGGGAAGTGTTGACTTGGAGACATCCTTGGACTTTCTAACGGACTACCAGCTAAAAAAAAACATCAATAGAAAACAACTAGTCTCAAATTATCTCAATAAAATATTTAAAAAAGTCATATTTGTTTCATTACAGTTTGGCCTATTTAGAACTAGATACGAAGAAAAATATTTTTAGGAACTGCAAATAAATTCAAATAAATCCCTTAACATATAAAACATACTGAAATCTTTGTAATCATCTACAGATGGATAATATACCACACACTTCAAATTGAAGATTTCAATTGGACACACAGATAATCATTAGACCTTTGTGTGAGTTACTGTTTGCAAATACCGATGTTATTTTGATCTCGTTAGTAAAGTAAAAACTTTCTAAAGATAGTTTTAAAAAACTTATTTTTAAACCATATATCATCAAACGGCATATCATTAGATAGGCTAAATTAGTTAAGTTTTAAACATATAGAGGGCTCTCTGAAAATCAGTTACCAGCATTTAGGAACAATGTGTGATCAGTGAGTCGAGCAATTTGAGTTGAGGACCCTCCTCCCTCCATCGAGGAAGACTCTATTAACCCTACCGACCGACTCCCATCAACTTCAAACCAGGATAAATTTGTTAGCTCGATTTGAGTTTATAAAACATTAAAGGCCAAACTTTTAGTATCACAGTGAAATTTTATCCTCAGAAAATCAAAAGGAAAACCATACTCGATATTGAATTAAACCACAAGAAAAAATAGTTACTGTAGGTTATTGAAAAGTACAGTAAGTATCAGGTTATTTATTCATTTTAAGAAGAGCATGCAAGAGGGACACAGTTTCCATCAGGAGCAATGAAAAATTATGTGTTTACGTTGAACGACACAACAATGTAAATGAAGATAAGCAGTGTATCAATATGGTCACTAAATACATACAACAAATCCACTCTTTCCCTACTAACAGAATAAGAGGCATTGTGAATTTGGGGATTTTAATGTCGATATTCAGGAAAGCTTAACTAACTGAAATGAAGAGCTTAAACAATTTTATACAAGGTTTTAAGTTTTGAGTGCTTATTACAACCACGTATTAATAACTTTTTATAACTAACCTTTTGGTTATCCAACAAGGGTCTGCTCCCATACAGAGCGCTGCACTCGAAACTTTCTTCTTATCGTTTAACAAACAAATTTGGTCAAATTTATCTTTCTTCCCAAAAGTTTCAACATATCTTCATTAATAAATAACTTTCCCCTTAATAAATTCACAAAAATTTTGATATTGTACCTAAAAGGTTATATAAATAGAATTTGCTTTTCATAATTATTTAATTGTATTTTTCCAGGTAAACTCAGAAAACAAACAATTTTGGGGTTTTTCGCGTAAGCAAATTCTTTAAGATCAGATAACGCTTAATTTTGGTTCAGTCGGTTTTTGATTATTTCCATTGATAAACTTACTGCCAAGTCATAATCTACGCTTTAAAATACTTTAGGAACAGATAACGCTTAATTTTGGTTTAATCGATTTTTGATTATTTCCATTGATAAACTCACCCAGTCATGATCTCGCTTTAAAATACTTGTGTGAAGTGAGGTTGGTATCTGAAAACTTCAACCGACAAATAAACGTTTAATTTATTTGTGAGAGATATAACTTTTTTTAGATTTAGTTCTTATGCCCCTTTCGGTCTACCTGACATGGGGGAGTGGCAGCGGGGCAGCGTGGGCGAGGTGTTGGATATGAAGCTCTTCCTCTGCATTACGCGGCTGCTCCGCCTGCCCACGTTTAGTTCTTTCTGCAATCAAAAATAAAATAACCCTTTTAGTGCTGTAACAAATAATAAAGTATGTATGAAAAGTGCCGGACCATTTATCATTGTTACACGTGCAAAAAGTGCCAGGACTTTTTCAGAAAAAATTTAAGCGTTCAGAAAAAATCAACAAAACTTTATCTATCAATATTTTTAACAAATTTTTTTCTTTTATTTTTAAGTCCTTGTATTATCAAAAATGACAAGAATAAAGGTAAATTTTGTGTTGCTGTACAAATAACTGTTAATGAATTTTTAAAAATATTTACATCATATTCATTTTTTATGTTTACATTAAAAATAAAAGTTTTACACTTATGCAATTTTTATTGGTTTTGTATGAAACTACGAAATTACAAGTAAAAACCATATATAACCATGTGTTGAGTTTTTTGCAAATCCATTTTTTCCTTTTTTTCTAAGTACTTGTATTATTAAAAAATGACAAGAATAAAGGCAAATTTCATGACAAATAACTGTTAAAGAATTTAAAAAAAATATTAAAATCATGTTCATTTTTTATGTTTACATCAAAAATAAAAGTTTTACACCAATGCAATTTTTATTGGTTTTGTGTGAAACTACGAAATTACAAGTAAAAACCATGTATAAAACATCAATTTATTGTATTGCATCAATTTTTTGAATTAACAAAATAAAACAATAACCTTGCAACAATGCAGAGTTGAACAAAGTCAAAAGCAACCTACTTCAAAGAGTATTCGTTTTCCATATTTACACTACAAACATCATTTAACATGTAAAAAGATCCACAAAATAAAAATACAAACTATATTCCAATAACAACCAAATCAGTAACATAAACACGTAGCCTAAAAATTACTCAAATGTAGTTGCATCGCCGCCATAAGAAATACATGGTTTATATACTTAACGACAGCTGATTGCATTTCAGTATGTCGTTTCAGCTAACCATAAAGGGAGTTCAGGAGAAAAGTCACACGAAACAAAAGATGGGTTTGCAGGAAGAGGTTTGGCACAAATTCCAGACAATAATAACGAAAATAAACATCTCGCTACGAGATCCTCGGCACTATAAGGGATAGTATTATCTGAGCATATTTTCTAAAAATATTAATACCAGTACTAGTAAAGTAGTCATTAAACTCGCCACGATTTGGAAAAGCCTGGTTTACGTGAAGACCAGACAGAAGGACAGTACAACGAATTTGTTCTCTTATGTTAAAAAGTGTTACTGTCCACTGTACTGGTCGTGATGGGAGCCAGGCTTTAGCCCTTGCATAGTGAGGGGAGTGTTGAGTTTTCCGGAATCACGTTGTGGGGGGAAACCTTCCTCTTTATTTTAGAATTTTCAAACAAGCTTTGGTGTTTATATTATGATGGTAATGCTAGATACTTTTTGGTGGTATTTCAAAATTAAGCACCCATCACAAATAGGGGTTGCTGTAGAGAAAAAAAAACTAAAATGCACAAAATTTCTGATTGTGAATTTTAAAAGTGTTTTTTTATTGTTTACAAAATATGTTCCAGTTGCAATTTTTTACAGTAAATAACTCATTTATATTTTTTATAACTTTTGACTAGACCTATGTGAAAAGGTATTAGCTTCAAAGAATTTATAATGCGAAGTTGAAACAGGAAGGTAATGAGCGAAGATAGGTCCACACTTCCTGGCAAGTACTCAACTCAGTGCATTTCCCCACATCCGATAGTTGGCAAACAAACTGCATTTTTCAAACGTGCGCCTCTGTTTCAGCTATTGAAAGATGGCCTTATTTTTTAATCTGTAAGTAGGCCATTCTATATTTAGATTATAATGATATGCCGACCCTTGATTAAACTTTAATTCTGAATCAAAAATATATTTAAGATGATAATTTATTTAAATTTATTTGTAAATTAAATATCGATTATACCGTGATAAAATAGAGGTGGTTTCTGTCTGTCTGTGTATTTGTCTGTTTGTTTCAAGTGAACGCAAAACTAATGTACCAACTGGACTGAGATTTTGTAAAAAAAGCTCATAGTGACACCGGCCAACACACAGAGCAAATAACATCCAAAAAATCCCTAAGGCTAGGCCCTGAGGACTTGCAGACCGTAAGTGTACAAATTTTTCAACATTTAAATTTTGGAAGATAGTGCAGGAAAATAGTGATGGATTCTGGAATTTTAATTTAGCAGGCTGAAAATTGGTGGAAAGGTTGCAGATAAAGCTGGGATCATCATACTAATATTCCCAAAAGATCCCACTTGGGCAACATGCCGCCATCTTGAAAAAAACCATTTCCGGTCCGTGTTTTTCTGAACATTTTTTTGATTAACACAAAAACCATAATAGAAATGAAAAAGGTGTAAATAAAGTTTTTTGTATAAATTTCCAATAAAATGAGTATAAATATGTACAGGAAATATTGATTATAACTGTTGATATTATTAATTTTCTAAAATATTGTAATTCAGATCCCACTGCCACATGGAATACATGAAAAATTTGATGTAAAATACATTCCCTAGAGGACGAATCCAATTAACCTCAACGAATAATAAACTATACCCATAGAATCCTGATAAAAATTTCAGTTATTTGACACCTCAATCATCAAAATCGGTTCACTATAAAGGCGTGGGTAAGTTCGCAAAAAGTATATTCCTTAAGGAATTTTCACAAATGTTATCATAAGGAATCATTTTTTGTGAGCTTACTCCCGCTTTTATAGTGAGCCAATTTTGATGATGGAGGTGGCAAATAACTGGAATTTTCATCAGGATTCTATGGATATAATTTATTATTCATTGAGGTTAAATGGATTCGTCCGCTAGGGAGTATATTTTACATCAAATCTTACATGTATTCCTTATGGCAGTGGTATTTGAATTACAAAATTTTAGAGAATGAATAATATCAACAGATATAATCAATATTTCCTGTACATATATATACTCATTTTATTGGAAATTTTATTTTCTACAAAAAACGTCATTTACACTTTTGTCATATCTCTTATGGTTTTCGTGTCAATCAAAAAAATGTTCAGAGAAACACGGACCGGAAATGGTTTTTTCAAGATGGGGGCATGTTGCCCAAGTGGGATTTTTAGGGAATTTTAGTATGATGATCCCAGCTTTATTTGCAACCTTTCCACCAATTTTCAGCCTGCTAAATTGAAATTCCGCAATCGCGCTAAATTTTGCATAATTTTCCTGCACTAAGATGGTAAACAGTTGAAACTATGATGCATAGAGCTACGGATACTTTAATTTGGCAGTTAAAGGAGCAGAAGGCAAAAACAGCTGTTTCAAGCTACCTAAAATTCAAATTCCAATGAAATATCTTACAGATTTATACAAAACCTTGAAATTAGTAAGGTAAAATAATTAACTTTATTGGTTCTAAAATGCTGATAAATTATTTTATCAAAGAAACTAGCTGGTAACCACGGCTTTGCCCCCGAGGTTATTTTTTCTAATTGTATTCTTGTTGTTTCTTTGTGCTGCATTCTGTTAGTAACCATAGTAGCTTTTTCTAATGGTAACCATAGCAACAACTCTAAGCACTCCTAAAATCCTTGACATAGGTCCCTTTAGGACGATCCTAGGCCTAAGCCCTTAAAGTTATCAAAACCAAACCACCATAGTGCACATCATGAGATTCCAAGCTTTAATCTAACGCCAAGATGAAGTGTCTATGACATGTCATTTTGGCTGTAGCCCGAAATATACCAACACACAACTCTCTATATACTAGCTGATCAACACGGTTTTACCCGAGGAAAAACAGAAAAACTTCCTTGGATTCATGATTTAATGTTAAGGTTGCCATGACAACTATATGAGCTTCCCTATTCTTTAACATTGAAACTTTGATGTATCATAAGGTGTAGCCCTGAGGGAATTTTTTTAAAACCGTTCTTAGTGGATGCCTATAGCCTGAGAGGAACGTTTATGCAAAGTTTCAAGGTTCTAGGTCAAGTAGTTTGGGCTGTGTGATGATAGGTGAGTGGTATTTGACAAATATATAGTAGATATATATTGATTTTAATAAAGAAAAGTAGTGATAAGACAATGAATAACAACCTCATCATCGAGAAACCTATACAATTATTTCAGGCATGGGCTCAAATGGTTTATCTTATTACTCGTATAATTTATTTCATAACACAATAAAAACAGTGGAACTTTGATAATTTTATCTCCATGTAACAGATGCAAAATTTTAATCATCCAAAAATTTGAATTAAATAAGTTTGATTGGGCACAATCGATTTATCTTACAACTCAACACAATGAATACAGTGGAACTTTGATAATTTAAACCCCAAGAGACCGATGTAAAATTCTGTTTTGTTGATTTTATTGGCAACTAACCGATGATAACTAAAAAAATTATACACTAAATATTAACACTAAAAGCAAAGGTCTATGAGAAGAGTAATCTTTGCCGGGATGATATCTGTAATTTGTAGACGCCATTACGTATCCCACTTAAACAGAAATCTGTAGCTGAATCCAAATAACACTCCTGACAAAACTGTAATGTCAACATTCCCACTAAGTATCAAAAACAGCCTACTCAGTATTCAGTGAAGTTATTCTGTGAACTATGAAAAGCTAGTTGAGTGAAATCACTCCATACTTTGTAAGACATCTAGAAAACATTTTCTGTAAGGCAGTGGCAGCTCGCGAGTATATCTAAGGGGGGTTTACAGTTGTAAAATATTATTAATAATAAATACTATTGAGGGAGAGTGTAGGGCCTACTCATGACACATCATCATTAGACTTCTCATCTTTGTGACAAATTTAATAAAGGAGTTGGTCACCTATCCTCTAAAGAAAATGTTCCAAAGTTAAAATTCAATTCATGCCCCTGTTTGCGTTGTGACTCATATTTGATCAGCATTGTTCTATTTATTTTTTTTTCAAATAAACTTATACTGTGCCTTTTTTTACTTCTTTCAGACAATTTATAAAAAATCTAATTATTGCCATAGTTATTTGTATGTATATAAATTTATTCATGCTGTTAATTGTAATTAGCTTCATTTTGTTCTATGCTTGCTTCTCTTGCATTTTGTCGCAGGATGTCTTGAATACTTATTTTTAGGTAGTGGGGTAGCTTATATTACTATTGTTAAGTTATTATTGAGTATATTATATTGTATGGTGCATCTCTGAAGAATGGACAGTTATGATACATGAACTGCATCTTTGTTAAAACTAGGTCGGTTAAAACGATTTGACACTTTTGCTCAGCAGGGGCAGTTAATTCGACTGGCGGCTAAAGCAGTGTGGATTAAGAGAGGGTCTGCTGTACTGACACAAAAAAGTGCACCCAAGTTTATCAAAATTTTCCCCACTATTTTTGTACTTTTGAACCTGTTCATAATTAACTGATAAGTAACTGATTTGTACAACTTATGCATTTTCACTCAAGCTTACAATTTTCTTATTATAAATCTACTGAAACTTTCCCACGTCTGTGATCAGAGAACTGGAGACTCTCACACCTATGCTTAAAAATTCTAAATTTATAATATTTGAATGTTTAATGGGAAATATAATCTTGACATGAAGAGGTGATTTGTAATGTCACCCTTAACAGGTTGTGATGACAAAATAACTTTGATTGATAAAAATAATAATATAAAATGCTTCATTTCTTGACCGTTATTGGAAACGGTTTTTAGCTACCTCCAATGTGACCAATGTATCAAACATTATTTATAAGAGTTTTACATGTTGTCCATCAAATCATGAAATGATAATGTAATGTCAACCCTCAACAAACTTTTCAGCTCAATATGAGCTTGATGTAAACCTAATTTAAAATTATATCTCTGTCTGAGAAATTATTTTCTGTTAGAGAATAAATCAAAATAAATTACCTGATAATATAAAAAGTACATCGTTGCAACAAATACAGCAGACAAAAAAGGTTTAACACATCATAGGAAATGCTAATTAAAAAATTAGTGAACTATTAAGTGACAGAACCATTTAAGCTTACGGTTTGAGTTAGTCAGTAAATACTTTAACAATTTTAACAAGTGTTTTCATCACAACCGAGTCTCCATGTCATCGGTATTCTAGTTTATCTATTAATTATTTTTCAGTACGGTACAAGCTTGTTTATAATTAATGCTCTGCTATATCATTGATTAATTGACATTGTTAATTTCTCAAAATCGAAATATGTTTGATTTTTATGGTAGTAAATTTTATATATATATTTTCAAATATTACAGTAATAATTTAGAATTGGTTCACTTTGCTTTTACAGTGGGGAATTTATAAACTTGAGCAAAAGAGAGATTTGTATTCATATAAGTCAAATAATGGGGCTTTCAGTGAACCATTTAACTTTGTTAACAATATCAAATTATTTTATGATCCAAAAATTAAGTTTTCCCTTTTATACTTGAAATTTTGTAAGTTCATTAGATCAATTAGTTTTTCTGAATATACATCTAGCTTGGTATAAGATTTCTTGGCACAATGCAATAACAAAAATTGCCTGCTGCGATACAATCATAACCAGCTTTTCCTATTGATTTCACTGACCAAACATATCTATTCCTGACTTTATCACTATTTATCTTAAGGTTTTTTCTTCAACTTCATTAAACAAGAATCCTTTTCATGATTTTTCTTCTTTATTGAGTGGTACCATATATATATCTTTTACGAGGGTCGTCCAGAAAGTAAAGCACGTTTTGTTACTAAATCTAGCCCTGTTGCCCCAACACCGCGACTGAGTGTGCGGTCTAAAGGTCTCCTCCCAGACTCAATTTGAGCCAAGTCTCGTTGCCGACCGACCACGCATTTCATTCTCACAGCTTTTCAAAATGACGGCGTCCTTTGAATATCCCGCCAAATGTATTTGATCTAAAATAGTGATGCTTCTTTCAGTTCCTTACAGCTTTCAAACACTTTCCAGCCTAAAAATTACCTTAACCTTGAAAAAAATGTATTCACGTAAGGGATTGTGCGAAAATATGTCTCACTTGAGGCAGCAAAGTTTTGCAAAGTTAATGCTGCTGCGTGGGGCGGGCGCCGCCGTGCCACGTTGGCATGAATCAGCAACACCCTGCGATTGGATCTATCCAAATAGCATGTTTTGTATGGCATATGATGTTATCGTAGGGCTTCGTAATGGACTCAGGATCACTTTTTTCTCCTCTATGAATAAATTCAAAGTGAATAAATGTT
The DNA here is from genome assembly GCA_035578135.1 of Flexamia atlantica. Taxonomy (NCBI): domain Eukaryota; kingdom Metazoa; phylum Arthropoda; class Insecta; order Hemiptera; family Cicadellidae; genus Flexamia; species Flexamia atlantica. Next base: position 18,805,551 of record JAQJVK010000010.1, read on the forward strand.
TTAGGCTGCAAACTCTATTGAAATCACCTCGCTTGCATTCGGCGGGATTTCCAGTAAACACCACCATTTTGAAAAGCTGTAAAAATGAAATGCGTGATCGGTCGGCAATGAGACTTGGCTCAAATTGAGTCTGGGTGTGGACCTTTAGACTGCACACTCAGTCGCGGTGTTGGGGCAAGAGGGCTAGATTTAGTAAAAAACGTACTTTACTTTCTGGACGACCCTCGTATTTACATCTGATGTCTAAGAGATAATCCTAGGTAATTCGTTAGTTACGGCACCAAGAGGGTGTCGGATTATCAAAAATAATACTGTTAACATAATCTAAGAGTAGAAAAAAGATAACTTTTGGATTATTTGTTCACACTTACGAGAAGGCTAAAGGCAATTTGGTGTGGCCCTCGCAGGATGGATACGTACTAACATTACTCCACGATGATGATGGAAAAAGGTAGTATGACAAAGAAAATAACTAATTTTTTTATTATGGTCTTAACTAGCATTTAAAGTATTCTTTTACACTTTTAATGTCCAAAATATAATTTCAGAGTCTGATATGAAATCATGGCTCATTCTTACAAGAGTCCAAACAGTGATGAATGTAGTATATATTCCTACGCGGGTCAGCGTTCAGCGTGTGTAAATGTTCACGCGGGCACAAATTAAGGCAATATATTTTAATTTAGAGAAAATAATTTTATTGCATCTTGAAGAAAAATAAATTTAATACTAGGTTCCTGATGTACATTTTTTCTTTCTTTTTACATTCTAAGTTATTTTAGCTCAAAATATCAACTAGCTAAATAAAACCCACTACTTAAACTCGGACGCCAATTTTTTTGTATTTTTTATACCAGAAATATAAAGATTACATATTGTGAGGAATTCATATTTTCATTTTGATACGTGGCTTATTGTTGTTTGTTGAGAAATAACGTCAGGATATGGTTCCGTGCGATGTTGTGACACGTGAAAATCACAACAACACCTTTGTGTGCGGAAACGCAATCCGAATATCATTTTTGATCGAAACTCAAAACATTATATATCATATTAAAGAGAAGAAAAAATTCTAAAAAATAATTACCATTTGCTTCCAAGATTCTAAGAAAAGAAAAGAGTAATCACACCTTAATTCCAGCCGATGATTTTTAAGTGATTGTTAATAAGGTAAATTGAATTGTGTAAATTTTGAGGCTCATTCCTCTTACATTTTTCTTTTATTCGTAATTCAAGTGGTACTCAACCTCGTCCGCATCATCCGAGATTCTTAAGAGTTCGGATACCCGGGATCATCCGAGGTGTAATGTATTCCGAAGCCGAGTGCGCTTGTATTTGTGATGCGGAAAGTGAAAAGGGGCCTCAAGTCGGAATTATTAGGTTTTGAGTTATTAAGATCCTGAAATTTTGCATTAAATTGCAAACAATTTGACGTATAATGTTTGGTGGTATGATTTTTTGTCTTTGAATTATTGGCGTTTGAATTTTAAATAGTCAAATCGGGCATTTTTGAAAATCAAGGCCAAAACTTCAAACGTTCACAGAAAAATTATTTTGATATTTCAGAAATGAATTTGGTATCAAAATAAAGCTGAAATCGAGATCTTTAAATCTAGACTGAAACAGACGAGATGCACTCACAATTTCATTGTTTAATAAAATGAGAAAGTGAGAAGTTTGAAAAGGGACCTCAAGTTGGAGGGTAGAATACTGAGGAATAAAAGAGAAATGCAATGTCAAAACGGTGATTTTTGGACTCAGACATTGTTCTTCTACAGCGATAAACTTGAAGTAGTTCACTTCTCCGCTAATAGATATCAGGAGAGACAAGTTTTGTAATGCCCCTGATGACACTGTCAGTAAGGGCCTGCACATTTGGGAAATGGGACCTGAAGTCGCCCGCCATGTTATTCCCCATATAAGCGACTTGAAGTCGCTTTTTGTTTGCATGACATAGGCTACTAAATCCATTATTTTTCAATATTTATCGGATTCTTATCGCTAAAATAACCGAATGAATATGTACAGGAAAGATTAAGGAATTGTAACCTAAAAACTAAAATCAATATTTTTGACCCGATTCAACTAAAATTTACGTACTATAAAATTTACTCCAGCGACTTGAGGTCCCTTTTCACTTTCCGCATCACATTTATATTACTGTATTATTCTGCATTAATAGAGTTGGTATTATTCTGATATATAGATTGGTTGGTGAAAGTTTGGCTAAAATATTTGAAAATTAGGTTGCAGTCAGTTCTTCTCTGAGCTACGATGGTTGTAGTTTATATTGTGTTACTAAGCTGAGGTAAGACTTTTTGTTGCTCCCACTAATAAAAAACAAACGATAATCTTTTCTTAAACAAACTGTTCAATTATTTTTATAGGTCTTATTTTATGTTGTCTTCATGACCCCCCACTCTCAATCGTAGTGGGTTTATGCCCTCAGAGAACTTGGGGTTGGCGCCTTTTTGGAGGACCCGGTCTGACCCTGTTTCCGTTCATGTAATATTCTGCTTTTCAACTTCGGTTCCCTCATACAACTTCTTAATTTCTCATGTTTCTCATGAATGCTTAACTTTAATCACGAAAGTGTATAAATAACATATTTTTAATTTAGATTTTAAGATTTAGTTCAGATTAATTTTACTAAGTTAAGTAAGTTAATTCACTAATTAATTAACTAACTAATTTACTAATTAACTAATTAAATTAATTAGTTTTATTAATTTATTAATCTAATTAATTAATTAATTAATGTAGTTAATTTAGTTTAGATTAATTTTACTAAGTTAAGTTACTTCATGTTTTAAGTGTAAATTAAAATTGTGGAATCATTTGAAGTTTTGGTCCTCGAATTCTTTAAAATCCCGTTTTGATTTCATAAAATTAAAATACCAGAAACTAAAACAAAAAAATAATAGTTAAAATTACACTGAGTCGTTCACCATTTAAAGATGAAATTCAGAATCCTCAATTTTAAAAACTGGGAAATTCCAATAAGAGACACTTTCCACATAACATATACTGGAGAATTAAAAACATTTAAACTGATTAACATCTTTAAATGGTATCTAGGACAGTTTAAAGCCCAGATTGACTCATCCCAATGCACAGGGTTTCTTAAGTGAGGATTCATTTCTAACTTTAATGTAGCTTGGGCCTATTTTAATGTACTGGTAGCTAGATTTAATTTCAAATCAAGACAACTTTTTTTATTTATCATGAATTTTAATTTTTAATTGATTGAAATTTAATTGTATAAAAACTGCTGTATTTGTAATTTAAATGTGAAAAAGTGTCTTTTTTATTTGATTGGGGTAGTATAAATTGATTAGGGGGTCTAGTGGTTTGAGTGGGTCTACGGCACGGAAAAAAGAAGCCGTGGATACACCAAACATGCTAAATAACTTTTTAGAAATCATTCTTGGAGTTTAAAATCAACTTACCATGCAATTAGACAGAGAGGGCGCAGACTGACCCAGTGTAGAATTTCTCATCAAAACCAGATTTGACATTTCTGTAAAAGATTTTAATTTCAATCAAACAATGATGGTAGTTTGCTATTTATACAGGGTGAGTCTTCTAAGCCGTCCACAACTGATTGTAGACGAATGGCTTGACATACAAGAATAAAGCAAGACTACTCATACTACTAGGCCTATGATCGATTTCATTCTCAGTTTGTTAGTTATTTTTCTTTAATTTTATTTAGGTTCAACCTCAAATATGGTTTTTTACTCCATGGCATACTAAAATAGCCAAACTCAGAAATTGGCCTTTGCATATCTTTTTGAGGTCATTATTTTTATAATAAGCTAGTGGAACAATTGGAATAAAATATCTGTGTGTATAAATTTTCAACCTAAAGAACATATATTCCCTAAGCTGTGGCCTTATTAAGCCCCGCCAAATACATTTTATTGAGAGGTCAGACTTTCTAATGGAATTAAAAAGTCCACTAAAAGTTTTAATTAAAAATTAAAAATTAAAAATTTTTGTTTTTCGAATATACAATAAAAACTAGGTACTTTAGTATTATACAGAGGCCACCCTTATACAGCGCGCTGCGGCGGTTATGTTAGGTTAGGCAAAATATGTTAGTAGGACTTTTCTAGTTTTGTTACGAATCTAACGATGCCAAGATTCAAGATTTCAAGATTTGTTTGATTCGTATCGAAACGAGGAAAGTCCTACTAACATGTTTATGATAAGCCAACCCAACATAACCGCCGCAGCACGCTGTATAAGGTTTGCCGTACATGTAGCAACCAGGTGTGGCCGCTAGCGAAGGCGACGCGTTAAACTCAATCCTCGCCAAGATCGCTGTCTTTTGGGAGGCAGAACATAAAGACCCCTCATCATAATTATGTCAAAATTGGACAGTAACTCATATAAAATGTGTTCTTTCCAATTATATGGTTGTTTTTGGTATCCAGTAAACATAATCTCTCAAAAATAGCGACCTCCATATAATACCAAAGTAGGCCTACCGAAAAACTATATGGGGTAACTTCAGAAATAAATATTAAACAAAAATTTTTTATTCTGAAATTCCTTTTCAACAAAAAAGTGTATCAAGATTGCCAGAGCACTATTACCAGAGTCATAAGGAAATTTACAAATTCAATGGCATTCATTTTTAATGGGTGATATGGGGGTGTTCTACTCAAATTTAAGGTTGGTTCTTCGGACAAAAATATTTCTACTGATATTCATAAATCTTCGAATATCTTCTATACACTTACCAAGTGGCTAAGCTTTATCATAAACTGCAAGGGTTTGGTGATAATTAAAGTTAATCATACATACTAGGCTATAGGCTAGTTATTCTTGCCACATACTATGGCACTTATGACAAGGTTGAAGAGTTCAACATAGTTAAATACTTTTCCCAACAGAATGGTTACGATCCGCAGTCGTAGATCAACTTTACAAAAGGAAAATAAATAAAAATGCAAATCAATCTGTCTCACTGATGAAATGGAGTTCCAAAAAAAATATGTTTTTTGTTAGGCACTCAAAACAACAGAGCACTTAAGATGTTTCTGTATCTTTAAAATCTGAAAACAATCTCCACATAATTTTGTGATCATCTAAAAACCAAAATAATAGCCCCGATTATAATCGTTCTGGAGTATACAAACTCACTTGTACAAGAAAAGTATATAATATAAATATAATGATTAAAATCAAGCAGTAACTCAGCCCCCCATACTGTGCCTCCCCCCCCCCCCCCACCATGAGAATACACCCTGGGTATACGACTGATGTCCCTTATTTTGAGCATCAACATTTAGGAACACTAACCAAAATTACAATCATCTTAGTCATCTGAATTGATTCCGATATTTTATAACAGAATAGGCTATCCCAACATTAAGTAAACGTAAAAAACCCGTAAATCAATATTTTAAATCATTCATTATGATTGTTTCACCAGCGTCTGCGGAAGTGCAGCCAGTCTCCATTGATCTTATTCGATCAGTAAGCCTTTTACAATTTTTGTTCAGGTGTAAACTTAAAAATATTCTCCTAGGCCTGGTCTGAATGATTCAAAGCTGGGAAGCCTTAGCCTAGAGCTTAGATGTATAAACAAATTAGATGTGAAGAGAGTTGGTTATGAGCTACTTACCAGTTTTTCCTGTAGGCTTAGAAGGCCTGTTGGGTATCTCCTCTGAATCAGAGTACCTCCTGTGCCCTGTTTCATCAACTGACTTATTCCACTGACCTTCTTCCATAGTTAAAGTTAGACCTGACCTAACTGAGAGGGAATATAGTCTAGATCTGGCCCTACTGGGCCTGTTCTTCCCAACGTCCATAAAAAAGCTTTATTTTAAAATGTAGGTGATACCTGAGTCAACAAATTTTTTCTTGAGATAGCAGCCATAAGAGATTTCCTAACGTTTACAGGGACATTCACAAACCACTAATTGTATCACTTCCTTTGAAATATTCGATACAGAAAAAGTAACTTATTAGTTAATGAATTGTTATTGAACTAATGAATACATGGCTAAATAATTTCGTTGAACACCGTAAACAACTGAGCACTCGACGTCTACATTTTTCAGGACTAAGGGCTTATTGGTAGGCTAGGATGGAGGAGGTGAGCGATGACTTGATTACTCATTTGTCATACAACAATTCAGCACCAGCAAGAGTACCAACTTAAAAATCATGTGGTCAATTGATGCAAGTCAAATACCCCCGTTGCAGTAGACCTGCACACTCAGCGAATTTCAAATGCAGAACAACATCTTTCAATCCAACTTAGCGAGATTTTATATGTTTTGTAATCTCCATAACAATAACATGGGGAATGAGTATGCAGGTTTGCTGCAACAGGTATGTTAAAACTGGTTGGTTTTAATTCATTATTTAGTAGATCTTAACTAGAAGAAGCCATATACCAGGTTTTGTCAAGAAATGTTAAAAAAAATGTAAGATATAGAATTTTTTATTTTCCATAAGGATAAAATGGGGAATGATTATGCAGATTTGCTGCCACAAAAATTAAAATTTCGGGGATTTAAACTAAAATACATTAGATCTCATCTAGATGAAGCCACAAACCAAGTTTTATCCAAATATGTTGAGAAATAAGCGAGATATAGAATTTTACTTATTCCCCATAAGGTTAACATTGGGACAACGTACTGTGTTTAACACTTTCAATATCACGGTAATTAATTGCTCAATTTAACAGAGCAATACAAAATTGTTTTTTGAGCTGAATTCAATGGTGCCAACAAAGATTCGATAAAGTTTATTATTCTATGTAAAAAACTCAAAAAACCCGTTTTTGGGGGTTTCATCCCCCTTTACCCCCCCTTCCGGTGGTCCGATCGGGCTGGTTCACGAATTCGTCCAATTGATTACCACTTTACATGTATGTTCCAAATTTCATTAAGATCGGACCATATTTACGGCCGCTATCGTGCTGACAGACATATATATATATATATATATATACAGTATATATAAATTCGAACAAATGGTGTTTTTTGCTTCTGGTGGCCCTAAAACGAAAAGTTATCATGGTTTCGGGCTTAGGTCATACCATGAGACCTACGGTAATAGCTTCCTCCCTATAGGGGAAATTCGCTAAAATAGACCACAATGTATTTGAAATTATTATCTGCCTCGAAAATAACATTATAAAAACAGAGGTATTACCATTATATTTATTGTGAACCACCGCGGCCGGGGAAAAGGGACCTTATATTTTCCCAGACAAAATTTTACAGAACTGCAAATTTTACAAGTTAGGATACAAAACATATTTTATGATTTATTGTTTTTTAATCGATGTTTCCCTGTTTCCAAAAAATATTTGGTCCATCTTGTAAATGAATTTTATTTGTAACATGGTTAATTTTTTTCTAACCTTTGCAAACAGAGAGAGGGGACTTTGACTTCCCTCAAATACAATTTTTCTGTGAGGGATAAATAGCTCTGATCAAGGAATCAGAAGCTGGAAATGTACAAAACCTTGCAAAGGAATTAGTTGACGACTTAGCTTTTGGTCCAAACGAAGTTTAAAAGCAAAAAAAATGTACCAGAATTTTGACAAATGCTATAAAACGTATTTTTAGACTGCCTATTACCCAGAATTTTTTTAAAATTAAAATATATTTATTTGTATCTGTATACAATTTTTACATACTTTATTGTATTAGCATAGTCTATTCTATTAATGCTCAATTAATTTCTGACTTTATATTGAGGTTCTCCAATAATGTAAAAACAATATGAAATATTAATATGTTACTAACGTATGTAAGTTTCGTTTTGAAATTAATTAGGACCCAGTTATTATTTAGTATTTCCAACATAAAAAACGACCATGGATAAACGACGTGGCCTGATAAAAGACTAATAAATGCATACTTGTTTACTGTCTCAAGTTAAACACGTTAGTGTGCAAGGTAAATTGAAAGTGCACAAAGTAAAAATTTTAAAGCAAAGTAAAATGAATACGGAAGTCGCCTGATTTGTAAATCATATCGAGTGCAAATCAGCCCATTTATAGGACAGAGATAGAAATAAACTCTTGGAATACAAGAAGGGAATGTAGAATAATCTATTCCAAACATTGGTTTTTGTGTTGTTTGATTTTTGTTTTTAAAAGAGGGTGACGGCCTCTTTTTTCCATGTACTTGCCCTCCCCCCCCCACATAGGCCTCAGGAAGTTATCAAGCAAAGTAAAGTGTGAGCTGGTACTGCTCTATGGTACAAGGGTGAACAGTTTTGTTAAAAGTATGCAACAACGCAACGTCGAGACTCAAAACTCAAAACTTGAACTTGCCACATCCATCGCCGCCACTGTTACATTAGTTTTTATAGGTTGGCATTACTGAATGGATTGTCTGTTGTCTCGTCGTCTGTCAATCCTCAACTGAACAGCTGTCAGCCAGCTTCTCGACATCGACAACCAACTTCATTGAACCGCACTCCCCACCACTCACTGAACTTTTAAGAGAGAAGTATATATTTTGTTGGTGCTTCGTTGTTTTGTCACGGCTGAAATGAGTCATTACTATACACTATTAACTTCATAACAATTGAAATCTCCTTTATTATTTCACTGACTTGGCCTATTCACCAAATTCGCTCTAAATGTTTGCCGAAGTCGATGTGTTTATAAGCAACTACACCCTTGTTGATCCTGAAGTATATCAACTATGGGTTGATGGTTGTTCATGTAAGTGAAAATAGTCTTTGTACAATAAGTTATTTGTATGTAAGTTATTTGATTAAAACCTTCATTGTACTAGAATGATACCAGTGCTTTATTCCAGTCCATCACGACTACCTGGTTACAGGTTGTCATCACGAGTAACAGGTTACAGGTTGTTTTGTACATTCATAACCTGTGTGCATCATGAGCAACGGTTTTTTTAATTGTAAGGTAGGGGGAATTTAGTAGTTTGTAGAGGTGGGAACATCGACTACATTTCATGAGGCCTGTCGACTACTTTTGATTATTTTTGAACATCGACTATTCCAGTCGTTCACACTAGTCGATTAGTCACCGTATTAGACTTCAACTAGTCTACTTGATCCAACCAGATGAATGAGCAAAAACTGCTATAAAATCATAAAATCTAATCGGTAAACATGTTTGCGGTGGCATTTGGTTTTTTTTTTAGTACTTCACTGCCATCCTGCAAGTTTTAAAGAAATTCAAATCTTTCAAGAGTCAAGATCCTTTATTGTCATAAAACATAAATTACAGTGCATGGACAATCGTCAAAATTTATTTAAAAATTATTTAGCCTAATTTATTAACAAATTATTACAATAATTGTATATTTACAAACAGCTTACAATAACTATATTTACAAACTGATTACCGGTACAATAAATCAATATTTACAAACAGATTACAACATTAAAACTAATTATAGCATTCCCAACTAATTTAAAAAAAATCATCAGTTGTATACAGACATTCATCAACAAGTATATTTTTAATTTTTTCCTTAAATTTAGAGTGAGACAGTGATTTTATTTCTGAAGGCAAAGTATTATAAAGTTTAATAGAATTATAAGCCCAATTTTTTTGTGAACTACTATACTTGTACTGTTGAACACGTAAGCAATCTTTTTGTCTGGTATTATAAGAGTGAACACTAGCATTAGTACTGAAAAATTCCAAATTTCTATGAGCAAAACAAAGCAAATTCATGCCCGGAGGTGTGCACTTTTGTGATTGACGCATACTTCCGTTGGAGCGATCGCACCCACCTGCACCTGGCATTCGGACTGCACTCATGATAGGTTGAATAATAAATGCTACTGTTTTGAATACGATGCATATGTTAATTTTTTGTAGTTTCTTATTCAAACACACTAACAGTGAATAATTAGTAGGCCTATGTCAATTTTAACTTTTTTAGAACATTTAAGAAAACATGAATTTTTGTGGGTACGATCGCAGTCACACTCACTTGAGGCTCTTATCATATTATAATGAAACGATCGACTGTAATGAAGTCCAGATCATTCGGGGCCAACATGTCAGGAGAGCAACAAAGACCAAAAATCACCAATACAGTGATAATAACAGTCACACACATGCTCCGCCTAGGCACTGACATATATACTGAAAGCGTCACACCTACTGTGGCAGCAGCACTTTCCTTTGGAAACCCGCGAGATCACAGAATTTACTGTTGGGCAGTGCTGTGTGAAGTTCCAGAGTTCTAGCTCAAATCCTGGCTTAAAAATTAATCATATTGTAACGCAGTGCAGCTTAGGAGACGCTTGAAAATGATAAAATATTGACTAGTTAAAATTACCGACTAGAAATTTTGACTAGTCAAAATAATGACTAGTCGACTAGCCAACTAGTTGATAAAACCACTAGTCGACTAGTGGGCTACCCCATCACTAGTAGTTTGGGTTGCCCCAACCCACAGGGAAATCCTGTGAGGGTATTTCAGCCATTATTTTGTCTTTTTATATGGCAAGCGGAAAGGAAAGGGAGCTTACCCTTAGGCCCTAAGCCTTTAGCAGATTAATACAAGAAAAGCAAATGGAAAAAGGAAAAGGTAGATTATGGAAAATGTTTGACCAAGCTCAGACTGGGTGCGCAAAGATATAGCTTTATCCAATGGATGCAGGACTATGGCCTCAGGGGATAGGTGGCTTTCATATTGGCCCTCATATTGGTCGCCAGTACACCCCCACCCACATTGCCGTCAAGCTACAACGCTGCCTTCGATTGTGACACTTCCATTACTGTACCCAGTAGTGGTATTTATTTTGTGACTTTATCAATGCTGTTTACAGTCCTTACCTTACCTACGTCGTCAGCCCCGTAGACCTTCATTGGCATGGGGCCTGTCATCCTTAAAACTATCTCTTGATCTTGCTCTTAAAATACTTGCAGCCGTAGGCCTTGTCCGATCAGGTTAGGTTCGGGTAGTGCCAAGGTTGGGTTAAAATGGGTTGATGTAAATTTGGAAATGTTAAAGGAATGACAGTGGTCAGAAATCTGGCAAACTGTAGTAGGCCTAACATTTTTCTAAAAGGTGAAATTTCAGTTCTTTCTTGAATTTATTAATGTCCATGATATTTTGAAGATGAAACGGAAGTTTTGAAAAATATTTTAGCCCAGCATAGCTTGGTTTTGTTTCGAACAATTTTAGATTGTGTTGCACTGAAGATAAACTCTTCTATCTATGGTTTCTAGTAGAATAGTGGTGTTGATGAGGCTGTATCAGATTATTGACTTTAACATACATAATTACTTCAAACATAAAAAGAGATGGAACAGTTAAAATTTGAAGTTCAACAAACTTTTGCTTGCATGAATCCCTAGGCCTAAGCCTAGTCATGCACCTGATTGCTTTTTTTTGCAGAACAAAAATGTGATTCAAATTCAATTTACTACTTAGGCGCCAAAGCACTATTGAATACCTTAAATGACTTTCAATAAGTCAAAAATATACTAATTTACACAAGGACAAATTATTGAAAACATCCAGATTTCTTCAGGGGTGGATTTACATATGGGCTTAAAGGGCTATAGCCCAGGGCGGCAGAATTTGGGGGGGGCGGCAAATTAGAGAGAGAAGTCACAACCCCCCCTAGAAATAGCCTTGCGTAGGGCCCCGGAACAGGTAAAATTGGGGTAAAATGACCACAACGGGTTGAAAAAGCACACGCGCGAGTAAAGAAAAAAAAAAAAGGTCACCACTTTTGCCGAGCTGGAAATCCCGCCGCCGGGCCTACTCCGCCTGTATAGCCCAGGGGTGGCAAATTTCCAAATCCGCCTCTGGATTTCTTAAAACAAAAATATTAGAAGCAATTGTTGAGGCTAATTTATCAACATGGTCAGACCATGCGAGGCTATCATCCAATCTCACTCCCAAGTAGTCAAAGAAACTAGACTCCTCGAGAACTTCGTCGTCCAAACATACTGAAGGAGGAGAAATGCCAGCCCTATCAAGATTCCTTTTCCTTTGAGAAGTTGCTATAAACATGAAATTTGTTTTCTTTGAGTTTATATTTAAGTTTATATCATGGAAATACCGAGCAAGAACATTGAGCCGGCTGAACGTCTCTCTTTCAAGAATTGAAATATCTTTGTTTTTGATGAATAGAGATGTGTCGTCTGCAAAAATTGTTAATGACTCGGGGGGTACTGAACTAGCAATTGAAATGTCATTAATGTAAACAAGAAAAAGAATCGGGCCTAAAATAGAACCTTGCGGAACTCCCCAGGCGTTATAAGCGACTGGAGAGAAAAACTGTTTTTTTGAACCAGAATCGGAAGTGAAATTAATTGTTGTTTGCCTTTTTCTATCACAAAGATAAGACGCCAACCAGCTCAAAGCGTCGTCCTTAACTCCTAAAAGTTCAAGTTTCTTTAATAATATTGCATGATTGACGCAATCGACACAGTCCGATGACAATCAATGATTGATTTCTGATTACTGGTACCTAAACTAGCAAAAGCCAGATAGGATTCCACTGGGGGAGTAACTGGTTAATCGTGGCAAAGCCAGCATTTCCCACATGATATATCAGCTGAGGATGAAGCTAGAGCACTCTAGTTGTCATCACAGAAACTAAGACGACCTTGTTTATCATAGGTTCTGCAGCTCAGGATTTGTTTCTGATCCCATGAAAAAAACTAATAGCTGTATTTGTTTTTTCATAAAAATTGACGAATTCATTAGTAAATGATACAAGGAATTCAAATAAAACACTTTTATGACAGACGTCACTAAAATGCAAAAAGAACTAAAATGCTTTTGTTTCTTTTTATGGAATACAACCAAAAACTAATTTAATGTCACACAAATAACCACAGTGTGCCACGAGTAACCAGTTACTCATTTACAGTTAACAATAAAATTGTATTCTCTAAAAAATTATGAATTGGGGGATTACTAATGACTAATATACGGTAAATAAAATGCACCCAGGGAATTATCCTTGATTTCAGCCGCCACACTCTAGGCAATGGCTGGTACGCATAACAGGTAACTCGTGACACAGTTAAGGCGTTCAGTTATGATTCATTCAAACATATGACTCTCTTTGGTCTAGAGGTTACCTAACTTATCAGATCCTGTTGCTACATAATTATTTCAAGTAGGTCTATAAAATCTGAAGTAGTTGGTGTCAACGGCGACAGCCGAGCTCTTTAGGAAAGAAAAATTACAGTCTGGCCAAAAATCAATGCTGCATAGGTCTTGCCAAATTCCAAACCCCCGCCCGAGAATCTTATCCCGCTAAGTACCTGAAGTTAAACTTGGTGTTGAGGCTCCAAGTTGGGTAATGAATAGTGAACTTTAGCCAAATATCTTTGTTGTCTAACTGCATTGTATCTATTGATGTTTAAAATTTATTCCTCCATCCGATGAATAAAGCAAACATAGATTCAAAGATATATTTCAACCATTCAGTTCAACAAATATACAATAGACCATGACACTTACCTAAAAACAAACTGGAAATTAATAAAAAATTTGACCAACACACAGTGAAGTCCATACTTCACACTATGCAACAAACCACAGCCCAAAGTCAAGCCACCTTTCTCTCTAATTTCTAGGCGACAGTCTCACTTGCATAGGCATGGCTTTTTAAAACATAACACCTGTAACAGGAAAAAAATAAAGTGACTTAGCTAACCTAAGTTAACAGACTTGTCAATAAATAAACCGTCCCTCAAACTGAAACTTATCAACCGGGTTTTACTCTGGTGCAAAGATAGCTTGTAAACAGAGGCTTGTTCAAGCAGTTCTTTTATAGCCATTTTAGATGCGATTCTTAATATATGTGTAATAGTTTAAAAACTGGGTCATTCTTTTTTAATCATCTGTATGCTGATTATAGGCCTGTTCATGAATAATGCTCTTGATTTAATGGGCCTTTAGCTATTTTAATTTAAACAGCCTACTTAATTTTTGTTATAGCTTCAGAAGCTGTACATGCATTACATCAACAGAATGTAAAAGAGAAAACTATAACAGCTATAGAACTGATAGCGTCTGACGTCTTGGACCATTATCGGACTTATAGTTTGTTGGAAAGGCTGCTTCATAACCCACCGAAGCTCGCTGAACAGCTTGCATTTCAAATTGAGCCACAAACACGCCAACTCCTGATTGAAAAGTACGTATTATTATAGACTTTTAACAGATTTGTAGAAGCCTATATTAATCTAATTTTAAGGAAGGTAGGTATGTAGGTAAACCACAAGAAAACTTTTTGCTTTTTTTTATACAGATAAACTTTATCTGTATGATTGACGCTGTTACAATTCTTTACGTCATGTAAATAAAGAATATTGTCTATTGTCTATGAATTAAGGTTTAATTTGTATAAATTGTTCATTCAAATTATCATATTATTGTAAGTAGATAAGATGGGTTATTAAAATGAAGGCACAGTATCGAAAGAAAATATGTTTAGCCTGTTAACACGTTGGGTGTGGTTGGTGTGCCTATGAAATTAAATAAAAAATGACTTTACTAAAGAAGCGAAGTTAGGTCTTGAAAGTCTTCTCTACCACATAACTTCGACTAAAACTAAAAATAATATGGTTAAAAAAAATAAAAATTATATGAAAATAAAAATAAGAATTTGCATAAATTTTGTAAACAAAATTCAACCTAACATGTAAACATCCACACAACATACAAGTCACCCTATATCCCATCATGCAACCGCCAAAGGCCATCACTCCCGCCCACCACGCAGTAAATGATCTTTGACTTCTGCCCCAAACCGAGCATGCCCTAGTGAAATTGTTATGTCAATGAAACACATATATAAGGAATATTGATATGAAACATTATTTATGAATACTTCATTACGATTACTTCAGTTAGTTTTCCTATTTTACAGGTACTATGAGTTTGACAACTCTGTAATCCGAGAACTTCTGGGCAAAAAGCTCACATCGAGACACAGGAAAGATTTAGATGAAGTCAGCGAAAAAACAGGAGTTTCATTAAAATCATGTCGGTGAGTTAAAGTTATTAAGGTTTTCTACTTGATTTCTATCAAGCATCATTGTTATAATTTATCTGTTAACAATAGTCGATGTGTAGATGTGGTTGATCCTCTCGCAGATCTATTAAATAATGGCATATTCCAAATAAATTATCTGATTAAAGCAATTTAAATAGGGGGACAAATGCCTGCATCATTTCAAACCATAAAAATATCATTGAAACTGGTTTTAAGTTTTAAAATAATGTTACAATTTAATGTTTTTTATCACAGAAAAATCTAATGTATTATTATTGCAGGAGACAGTTTGACAATGTTAAACGTGTTTTCAAGACAGTCGAAGAAATGCAAGGATCAGTTGTAAACAACATTAAAACCCATTTTCTGTTGCCCGATGAACTTGCCAGGTATGATGTTCGAGTTTGGCTATTTGTTATTAAGCAATCAAGAATGTCAATCTCTGAAGTGTTTTAGATTGTTGGAAGATGTAGATTTGGAAGTAGAAAACCTGAAAGAGGGTTCCAGTGCAGAATCAGAAAGTGGTAGAAGTGGATCTCAAAAACCCATTTAGTTGCATAGCATTTCTGTTAAAATCACTTATCTATTATAAAATAAATCTCTATAATCATGAATTTAAGACACATTTGACATTGAGTTTTTTGACTAAACATTTGTTGAAACATGAAAAAGTCTTCGAGTTCAAGTTAAATTTTTTATGTGCTGAAATCCATACTCACCAAATAACTTAGTCCACAGTTTGCATCAACTCTTGTTTTAAAATAAGTCTTGCTCCTCAATGCAAATACACGCGAACCTTAATATTTCACACAAGCTTAATTTTGGTCTCATTTGATTCATTAAATTAAGACAACAAATATGCGCTGTCACTTGTAGGTTTATGCCAGGTAGTTTATAATTTTGTACTTTGTAGTAGTGGTATAATTTTGTGGTACACTGTGGACAGCCACTCCCGCTCCTACTCCTCTCTCCTCCTCAAGCTACTGCAGACAAGAAGTCACAGACGACACTTCAAGGTTGCCGACTGTTCCCATCCTTAGTGAACAATTATTGTTTTTATTGTGATAATTATTAATGGAGGAGCAAAAAAGGTTGAATTCTGTATATCTCTCGGTATTACATTAATTATTATAATTTCAGACGTTACGGTGCAGTTGTATTCATCGGGTGTATGCGTTTTGAAACGAGTAAACGTAAGCTGCAGTATCTGACATTCCCTGACTTTTATTACTGCGCTTTGGCAATCATGACGCATTGGACTTATGCTGAATCCAGTCAAGACTACGATGACACCGATCTCGACCGAGAGTTCCTATTGGACCTTAGAGAGCTAAGACTTCTTCTCGATAAAGAGAAGGAACACAAGCAGTAAGTACGTTATGCTTTTCTAGACGGTAGCCCTTCACAAGGTGTTAAAAAATTTTGGGCTTTTCTAATAAATGTATGTTGGAAACAGCCAGTAGTACTTTTTCCAAAATACTGCTGCATTTCCTCCTTTAAGTGTTTTGAAATCCTTCAGTTAGATAGCTTCAAAACCATTTAGTCACAAATATGATTGTGCACTAATTTTTCCATTGAACTTTATTATTTAAGTCATACATGGTTTATTTACAGTGGCTGGATTTGTTTTTGTGTCGTAATGATTGTGTAAATGATTTAGTCATGAATGGTTAATGTCAACAAGCAAATGGCTAACAGTCTCTTTATTTTTCTAGTTTGGTTTGCATCCGCTTGAAACCACAACTCCTGGAAAGATCATATCAAGAACTTGAGCTCAATTTCCGCTCGTATTCCAGAGCTCTAATTAGCCTCGCCTGCAATCTTCATCGGTCTCGGGAATTAAGGTAATAGTTACGATAATTAACAAGTTTGCTGTGGTCTCAAAAATGGTGAGCGTTCCCAACAGCCTGAAACCGAGACAGCATTTAGTATATATTTTCAGTTTCGGCCTAATGCCTGTCGGACGTAGTTCCACCAATTACTGGTAGTAGCCAGTAAAGAAGGAGTACTGAAATTGTACTTCTTTTTGGCAAAAGTTATAAGTCATTTCAACCGATCCAGATTTGGAAACAGTGTGTATTAACTGCCCTTTACCTCGAATTGTTGTATTTCTGTTCCCATCCCTAGCAAAATGCTCAACTCTACCGGTCTTTATAGTTGTTTTTGTTCTTATATCCTTCAAATTATTGTGTTATTTCAAGTGATGATAGCTTTCCATTGTTCAGAGTAAGAATAACTTCACCAAAACTGAGTAGGTGTATATATTTTTTTGTATGGATGTCAATATTAGTTTTTTTTTATTTAGGTATATGTTTCAGCTGAATTGTTATACATAATGTTGACATCAAAAGAACGTAGAATGTTTTGATAAAGATGTCAGCTTATTTCAAGGATGGTATTGACCTATGCTCTCAGTATTAATAGTGTATACTTAAGCTGTTTTATTTCTTATTACAGTGATAGTTTACACAGACAGCTAAATGCTTTGAATAATGTGTTAATCCATTACCAATTTGGTAGCTGTTTTAATTTAACATCGATCAATCAGGGGTGCCCACGGGGGGGGGGATCATGACACAAACTGCGTCATTGAAATTTCTGGGGGGGCGGGGGGTGAAAAATGGCACTTTTTCGCCAGCCTGGGGGGGCATCATAAATCAATTTAAAAACGTGAAATTAAGAAATTCAATTTCAGTATTAAATTAAAACCAATATTTATAGAACTTTGGATATATGCAGAACGATGCCTGCCTAAGATGTACAGAGATCTTAGGTTACCAAACGAAGAGTTGGCTCTGGGCAGTG
Organism: Flexamia atlantica; assembly: GCA_035578135.1. Lineage (NCBI taxonomy): Eukaryota > Metazoa > Arthropoda > Insecta > Hemiptera > Cicadellidae > Flexamia > Flexamia atlantica. The sequence goes on from JAQJVK010000010.1 coordinate 18,823,356, forward strand.
ACAATGTATTATATTGTAAGTTATAATGTATAACTTACAATATAAGTTATATTGTAAGTTATATTGTATATCATACTGCATTGTATTGTAATTGAATATGTCAAGGAGCAATAAAGATTTCATTTCATTTCATGTAAATTTGGCAATGTTGAGTTAGTGGTTGCCATGGGAACGAGACTCGTGCGGTGGCGCGATGTACTCGTAGTTCGGAGAATTTCGGCGCATGTGTTCACTCCCACCCCTTTGACCTTGTGTCAGTTGCAGTTGTCACTGTCTGTCAGTGGTTACTGGTTAGTTTCTGCTATCCAATACACCTGACACCTACGTAATTTGTGATTTTCGAGTACAATACATTATACTTTCAATGTGCAAGCTACAAGGTGATATAAATCGAGCCTTTTCCTTAATTTGAAAGTGCTATACCTTCAAACTTTTTACTTTTCGTTTTATTTAAAAAATTACTCAATGCTCAAAATTTGTCTTTGATTTTATAATGTTTAAAGATCTATATATGTATTTAAAGAATTTTATTTATACATATATATATATATATATATATATATACATATAATTAACGTTGTTTGTTAACAATAAATCAATGTTTTTGTATACAATGAATTTATCTTCCGAATCCTAATATCTGGATGTGGGGAGGGGGTGAGTCATTGCCCCAGGGGGGGATGGGCACCACTGCGATCAATACTCTGTCATGTTACATAATATATAAGTACATGTCCGTATATGTATGTTATACAGTAGAGCGCCGATTATCTGAACATCGGTCATCCGAACCGTCGGTTAACCGACCGCCGTAATAATTCATATTTTGAACATGATTCTCAAGCAGTTCAAATATGCGCGTCAAAAAAAAGTGCCAGGGCTTAAGCAAAAACAAATTTTGGACTTTTTCTCTAAATAAAAAAGTATACATTGTACTGTATCTATGTATGATAAATTGTTCTTTAAAATTTTATACCCATGTATTCTGATCGATTTCATAATAAAATTACATGAATAATTTTTTTTATCATTTTTAGCCTTTTTACTAGTAAGAATTAAATTACATATCGTCGGTGAAGAAACAATACCGCCTATCTGACAAATTTTGGGAAATTGAGTTTTTGATATCCTAGCAACCGCAGTGTTACTCTGCACGTAGTGGCGGACATAGTTCACTGAAAATCCGAGGGATAGCGTTGGTATAGGCAATGTTCTTATTTGACAATATTTGACTTTATTTGTGACAATACCGCCCATCTACCAGATAGGCGGTATTGCCAAAACAGTTTTTCTTCTCTCCTGTAAAGTATTTATTAATCAGAGTTGGGTTTATGGTATGATAGCAACCTCAGTGTTATTGTACACGTAATGACGGCTGTAGTTCACCGAGATCCCTAAGGATAGCGTTGGTAGACGCAATGTTTTAATTTGACAATATTTGACTTTATTTGTGACAATACCGCCCATCTGGTAGATAGGCTGTATTGCCAAAACGGTTTTTCTTCTCTCCTGAAAAGTTTGGGTTTTGTCAGATAGGCTGTATTGTTTCTTCACCGACGATATATAATTTTTTAATTTTGTCTTTTCATGTTCGATTATCCGAATATTCAGTTATCCGAACACCCCTTGTCGCCAATTGGTTCGGATAATCGGCGCTCTACTGTATGACCATTTTAACTGACCTCTAAGGTTATCCTACTGTGGTCCAGTAAGAGAGGGTCTGCTGTTTGCTGATATGTTTTATAGAAATAATTTTTAAATTTCGTTTGACTTTTTCCAGGGGTTTGTTCATAGAATTAGTCGAGAGGTGTTTAGAGCCTTGGCGGCAGGTCGCTTGGTCTCACACAGACCTTCGCAACTTCCTCACTGCCTACTCACAATGTGCTTTGGAGATGGATGTGTTAAGGTATGTGTTTTATAATAGTAAAATCATTCGTATTTACTGGTTTTACCTTCACAATTCTGTTCAGTTACCTCCACAATATTTCTGGTATTGGATATTGATTCAACATTATAGTGGCAACAACACTTCAACAATCTTGTTCCTTGGCTTGCTTCAGCATACTCACTTTATCACTGTGAGTTGATCTGAATGTCGAAAGACAAGTTTTCTTTGCCTATTTCCACCCCTTGATTTCATATGGGTTAATTTTTTGGGGAAACTCATCTGAAGCACACAGTGCCTTCAAAATGTAGAAGAGAGAGGTTTGATTGCTATTCAGTGCAGGAACCAGAGATTCATGAAAAAGACTCTTCAGACAACTACACATTCTTCCCTAACCTTCTTTGTTCATAATACAGTGCCTCGTATTTGTTAAGTCCAATCCTCGAAGATTTTTTGATAACATGGTCATCAATACACCTGTAGTTCAAAATTTTGCACTACCCCATTCACAGAACAACATTCCTGGAAAATTTCCCTCCATATCTCTGTCATAAAATTCATAACAATTCATAAAATTCATAAAATTCAAATTCAGAAACATAAATTCCGAACTAAATCAAAGAGCAACAACAGATCAAACATTTCATGAAAATGGTCATTAAGTATTATTTTGTGGCTGCTTCTACAGCCTCTAACACCTGAACCACACCGCCTGGCTTTTGTAAGAATATATTTGTGGTCAAAAGACTTTCAATTTCCCAGATAGTAACTAATTTATTTTGCATGTTCTAACACTCTTTTTTGTTTAGCTGTTAAGTTCAGTCATTGTGTTTTAATTTACTTAATGGCAAGTCTACTGCCCACGCATTTACTGCATGCAAGGGCGTTTCTAGATGATGTAAATAAATAAATACAATTCATGACAGAAATATTCTCAAAAATATGTAATAAAAATAAAACAACAATTTTTAACATCGTGATCGACTCTAGTAAAAAGGTCAAGGTGATCATAGATAGCAACCTCGCTCCTGAGGGTTGGAAGTCCAGACTTTCTCATCACAGCATCTGCTGGTTTCTTGAAATCAGCTGACTTTGAGGATAGATTTTTCTGTATGGACAACCCTTGCAAAGCAGCATCACCAGCTATTTAACGTTTTAGTTTTCTTACCAGAGGTCTTAATTTTGAACGTGTTGGCAAGAAAATGAATTTTTATTAGGTTTAGAATAGTATAGCTGGCGCCAATTCTTAAGGCCCATGCCGTCCATAAGACTAATGTTAATTTTAGCATTGAACTAAAATGGACGGCGTGGGCCTTAAGAATTGGTGCCAGTTATACATTATGTTACTAGGCCGGGAAGCACTGTTTTGCCAGACGAGCATTATAGTTCCCGCACGAGCGAAAGCGAGTGCTGGATTTTCATGCAAGTACGGCAAAACTTCCCGGCCGTGTAACGTACCATATTTCTTTCTCATCATACTACTCAGAATAGTATACAGTAGAGTCCCGCAAACCCGGACTTCGATAACCCGGAATTCTGGATAACTCAGAAAGCCTGCCAGGGCAATAAAGTGCATTGAGATTCAAGGCCAGTGCACGGTGTGACACATATAAAACAGTTTTGGTTTTTCTTTAAGTTTTTTTTAGAACTGATAATGTAGTTCTTGCATTTTTTACTATGCAATAAATTAATGATTTTTTATAGAAATAACAGAAACTATTCTTTTTTTTCTTGTTTTTACTCATTTCCCGATAACTCGGAATTTTCACAAACCCGGACACTGTTCGGTCCACATTAGTCCGGGTTTGTGGGACTCTACTGTATTACGTTACTAGGATGATTTTCCCGGACGAGCATGACAGTTCCCGCGCGAGCCGCTAGGCGAATGCGGGATTGTCATGCGAGTACGGAAAAACTTTTCGGCCGTGTTACGTACAATACTTTTAATCATACTACACAGGAAAAATAACACACTTTAAAATCAGAATATATTTTTATTTAAGAAAAAATTATATTTTTTTTTCTTCTGGAAATGGGTCATATGGGTAGTCAAATTGATGGGGCGAGCGAGCTGAATAAGAATATACACAATAATTTTCATGATCCGATGAAAATCAACTAAAATATGGCCGAAAATGTAAAAGATCATTTGCAAAAATCATCACTAAAATGCATTTTTAATCGTTAAAAGGAATCAAACTAGTACCGACACTGATTCAATTGACTTGCTTCGGTTTGGTGCATTCAACTGTTTGTTTACTTCCGTTTCCGCTCTTTCCGGCCTAGGTTGGATAAGAGCTTATCCGGCCTAGGCCGGCAAGGGGTAACTTTCGAGCCAACAAAAAGGAACAGAAAACATATGTTTCTGTGTCAGTATGATGAAAAAAACACACTTTCAATCATAACGTAGTCCTTGCAATAAACCAATGAAGTTTCTCAATCCATCGAACATAACCTATAACAAACAGAAAAAAAATTTGCTACTGCTGCCAGTGCTGCCACTACTTTCCTCTAAAAAGTAACCAATAAACAAGCAGTAAACGTCGGTTTGCTGCAAATCAGCTTATATATCCGGCCTAGGCCGGATAAAAGTTTTTGCCAGCCTAGGACGGCAATGGGTAACTTGCCATTTTTATATGTTGATGGGCCATATTTATTTTTTTGCAACAATTTACCTTTTTGTTGGCTTCGGAGCCAACAAAAAGGAACTGAATACAGATGTATCTGTGTCAGTATGATGAAAATTTTTGAAAATGATACAATCATCTCTCCTGTTGTAAAAAAGATGCAAATTTTTTATTTTTTTAGTTTTCTAATGGAGAAAGTTTATAGATTATACTATCAGCGTAATATTTTTGCACATTTTGACATTAATTTTACAAGCAAGTTATTTCCATCCACAATAAAGGGAAGTGTGCAGATGTTACATACATCAAAGTTTGTAGTAATATGATGTCAAGTATAGTATTGCCCCTACAAAGGATTTTTATCTACGACCATTGCAATAAGCACCAACTATGGTATTTCAATAAACATTATAATTACATACATTAAAACACCAAAAACCAAGCAGTTGCATAATGACGACTTTAGAGTACTGGAGTCACTTTAGAGTACTGGTTCTAGACCAATGAGAGCTCGGCATTTGACGGAAGTAGTGTCATATAACAATTACGCAATTCGCACATCAGCTGATTGTTGCTTTACGATTCATGTTTGAGTTTACTTATCCCATCAGCTGATAGTTCCACAAAGATTCATGGTTCAGTATGCTTATATGCCTAACCTCAAATTTGAGTTGACCTATTCCATCATGAGTAAAAATCATGAATTTTGTTTAACTTCGGGGGAAATTTTGTCGTATATTGTTGGTCGTAGATAAAATAGTGTATGCAACGATTGTACTATGCCTTTGAGCGACTCGTGAGATATTTAGACTTGTTTAACTTGGGGGGATATTTTGTCGTATATTGTTGGTCGTAGATAAAATAGTGTATGCAACGATTGTATTATGCCTTTAAGCCACTCGTGATATATTTAGACTCATGGCTTAAAGACATTCATAATACAATCGTTGCATAAAAGTTGAATTTTTTTCAGAGTATATATTTTGTTTTGGATAGCATGTAAAATTTTCTGCTTACTGAAAAATACACTTTTGTTTAGTTTAGTAGTAGATAGTTTGTTTAGTAGATCTCAAAATTCATATGTTTCTTATTTCATTTAAGAATAATGTTTGATCGATGTTTTATGTTGTAGAGAGGCAGACGTCAAGTCAGCCTGGGAGAGATTCATGACCGTTGTGACCAGATGTCTTCTGCGAATGTATCACTCCTAGCTGTCTCTCATCGAAATCATTTCTCTTGCGGATTTCGATGCTCAATATTTTAGTGTAGTCAAACCTAAGAAAACTACAAAAACTATTTTGGCCAGGAAAAATTCTTGCCTCGAATGAAATTAGTGAAACATTTCAGTGTTGCGAAAATTCCTTCTCACGTTATAACTGTGGTTGTGACACTTAATCTGTCACATCTAACTTAAAACAATGCGATGATATATCTAGCTGTGTAGTTTTAGATGAAATGAAATGAAATATACTTTATATACACTTTACTTTAGATACATTTAATTTGTAAATAAGGTGTTTAAATGTATTATATGAACTAGGGTTGTGCGAGTATTCGACCGGTCGAGGTTTTAGGTCGAGCTTTTCAGTATTCAGCTCGGCTCGACTTTTTTCGAAAAAGCTCGACACTCGAGCCGAGCTTTTGATAAGAGAGTTCTTATCGGAAAGATAATTATTGCGATCTGTTTTTGGACACGTTAAACCGGAAGAGCGTTTACCTCCCACGAAAAACAAGGAAAAACATTCCCTAGTGATAAGGAAAGGACATTGACAGGTAACAAGAAATATTATCTCCATTTAGACGGAAATCGGAGCTATATTTAGTTGACCTTGGGGAACACGAAATACAGCATTCAAGTCCATTGTTTTATCAAGGCTTATCTCTTAAACGGTATATCATATCGTACAAGTTTAATTTTGGTCTCATTTGATTTATAAAAATAATACAAAAAATATGAGCCGTCATTTATAGGTGTATGACAAGTAGTTTGTATTTTTGCATTTTATAGTTAGGATTCCTTATCTCCTAATTAACTCACACTCTCGCTCTGAGTCAGACAATAGCACAAAACAGGGAAGGGGCTTGAAGTGAACAACCTCCACCCCCCCCCCTCATTGGCTCATTGGACTCTCATAAGGAGAGTGAGAGAGGTAGCTGTTTCTTTCTTTCCCTCTATTCCGTATTATTTATTACTTATTATTTATTAATGATCTTTCTTCTTCTTAATTGTACATTATTTTCTTCACAAAAGTTTAGAAATGCAACTAATTTTAGGATTACAATAAATTATTGTTGTTATGAAATATTATTTGATTCATATATTATATTCTGAAATAATAAGTTTAGCCATGAATATTATGCCACAATTGGGACTGCTATTTAATTTTGTATCATCTTTACTTAGTGATCATAAAAAAATCAATCTTTTGTTTGACTAAGTGTAAATGTGTGATTTTTTTACTTGATATAACTATTTTAAAACCTTTCAACTACTCCTTTCTACTCTTGAAATTAAATTTTGTAGTACCTGTATGTAACTAGTCTATTATGTAATTTTAACTGTTTATTTTAAAGTAAATTATTGTGGGATTGGTTATTTCTTAAATATAATGTAGATAAATGTAGATTTTAAATCTGGTATTTTTTTGATAAATTATTTTTTGAGCCAGTTTGATTAATTTTATGTAACTTAATGCAAAATAATGATGAACCTATCAGATAATTCACTTGTTTTGGAGATAAGTTTTCTATTTTTGAGCTGGCGGTCACTTAAGGTATGCAAACAGTAGTCTATTGTATCTTTTAAAATTAAAATCAAGCTTCATAATTTCTTTTGATAATTTGTTAATTGTTAAAAAGCTCGGCTCAAAAAAGCTCGAGCTCAAAAACTTTTGAAAAAGCTCGGCTCAGCTCGAGTTCAAAAATCACTATTCGCACACCCCTAATATGAACAGTAAAAAACCTTAAATTTGGCCTATAATAGGCTCTTATTTAGATGTATTTAAACAATGTAAACTTAGTTGTATGGATCACATGTTTAAAAATAAATTTTAGATATTACTGTATAAAGTATGGGTTATCAAAGTGCTGTTTTTTTGCCACCCAATTTGGACGAATCAGAAAATAAATTAATGTTGTATTTGTGTAAGCAAGAAGACAATCATATCAGTTAGGGTTACGCATTTAAAACGGAGCTCTTTTCTATACTTTGTCAACATAATTTTGAAACTATAAATTACATCACAATTCGTGGTAAACTAGGGAATGCAGTCAGAGTATAATACGTAAACCACATAAAGGTATTAATAAACAGAAAGCAACAAGCAATTATATAAAAATATGCCTCCACCAATTGCAATTGCAACTGGCCGATTCTCCCACCACTTATGCATCGCTGTATGCATCCATCTCTGTTAAATTCTATGTGGTTTACTAGTTGGAAACGGATTTAGAGGATTTACATTTTAATTGTTAATCTATTGTTAAATCGGTTCCAAAAGATTATGCTATCTTAATAGTAAGCCAAGATCTATATTAATGTCTCAATTTCATTCTGAGTTGAAAGGCCGTTTCAAATTTTGTTAATTTTTTATGAACACTGCTTTCTTTTAACTCATTTACTGGTGGACTGAGTCTTGATTGGTACTTCCATTATTTTTCCAAGTTTTACTCTATGTCTAATTCTTGTCCTTCTTTCTGTTAATGATTAGACAACTTTTGTTTGAGTTTACATTTTTTGTTGCCAATTTAGCATTCCATATAACCAAGAAGGTATTCAGGATTTTGGGAAGAGGGGGGTCTGAATGACCAGGGGGTTCGAGAGTAATCCATATGTCCAAAAACAACAGGGGGTCCAGGGGTCTCCTCAGGAAATTTTTTAAGCAAAATAATTGCTTTTTGCAAGTTAGGTGTTAAAATTCAATTTCAATTTCATCCACTTTACCCAAAATTTTGAGTTTAAGAGGTCATTCCGATGCGTTCTCTATGTGATGTTTCATTATTATTATCGTTGTTTAATTGGATACCCATTTACAATTAGATATACCATTTTTCCAATTTAAATATTGTTATATTCTTTTGTGGTGCGTATCCAATCAAACAACTATAATCACTAAAGAATTCTGACCGTTTAGTATAAAACTTAAACAAATGGAAATTCATCAATCATGTGGATTGATAGGTGTTATTAGTCAAGAGGAGAATATCACAACCGGGGGGACCTTGGGTGGTATGGACAGTTGGGGGGGGGAGACAACCGTCTGTAAGGGAAAAGATTGTAAAATGTGAGACCCAAAATTGCGTTTTAAGGCTATTTGAGTGCCTAGAAATGCCTGAGAGCACATAAGAATTTCTGTTAATTTTAATGTTATCCTGAGAATTAAAAGATTTACCATCCTGAAGTGTTTCAGTGGTTTACAAACACTATTGTAAAATTGCACATGCCGAGAAACTAATTTGTCAGCAGGACAAATCTACGTTGTAGGGAAATGCCAGTAGCATTTGCTGACAGTGGCCTCAGCGTCAACCGACATCATTACGCTAGAGTTGACATGAAGCGGGCAATGGTGTCTGTTTCGTAGATGTTGCTCGCACTGATTGGAAATCGGTAAGTTCAATCTCGGGATCCCGGGATCATCATTTCCTATCCTGTTATCCCGGGATTGGATTCCCTAGCTACTTCACACTCAAAGGACACTATGCAGAAATAAAGCCTAACAGTTACGCATTTCTAATTCCTAGAGTGGACATCATTTTTGTCTACTTCATTGCATCCGTGACTTAGTTTAGAAAAAATCTGCCCAATTCTTGAGATCTTATTTCTAACAATATACTCTTATATGAGCAATGTTATCTTGCTTGAACAATTATCTCAAAAACGGCTCCAAGGATTTCTTGAAAGTCTTGGTATAACTGATTTCTGACTCAAAAACACGTTTCATGTAGGTTGCTTGACATGGGAAAATCTAATAACATGATAGAATGAATTTTAAAGTCGAAACAATTTTACATTTGGCTAATGAGTTGCCATGACAACAAAACAAACAACGTTTTGAAAAAGTTGTCATAACAGCTGTTGTTTACAAGCTGCAGGAAAAAGTGCAACGCGTGGGATAGACTGATTGCATGGAGAAATAAAAAAGGGTATCTATAAAAATTATAACAATGAAATATTTTATAGTAATTGGATGGAATGGTAAACATGATAAGCGAGCAAGGCTCGGTTCACCAAGTACTTTTCTGACAATTCTGCCAATAGTAACTGTTGAACACCATTAAATTGAGGCACTTATAAATTGGAAAATGAAAGTAGGAATGTTGGGAAATTCATGGTCGTAAGTTGACAATTTTAGGTGGTCTCCTCTCCCTATAGTTGAGTTTTTGTTCTGCGATGCCAACGCTACTATTGTGGAACATTTGTAGTTCACTTGCAATAACCTTTCCGCACACAATGGATGAAACTAAATAAGCATCACTTCCCTGCTTCTTCCCCTAGGTGAACTACCTATGACTGATTAACTCAGAATTCTTTCAGTATTCACAACTTATTATTTTCTTTAGACCTCGAAAAAACAGTAAATCTTTGTTAAATAGCCTAAAAGGCGGAGATCGTATTTGGTTTAGCCTACTGTTTTGAAGCCTTATTAAATTGTAGTTTTAATGAATATGTATGTACCGTTTTATTGGATTTTGTAGTCATATATTTTAAACCAAGGAAAACCTCTATCAGAAGCACGAGGCCCTGGGCGGCCGCCCGTCGCCCTACCTTAAAAAAATCAGTGAGGTGGTTGTGCTGGCACTGAGTTAACAGACATGTAAATAAATAAATATACAAACAATAATATGACTTGAAAGGAATGCTATTTTTTGGCATCTGAGCACTTTAAAAATGAAAGTTATGATGGTCTCGGTCTCACCATGAGACCTACAGTACTTGCTTCTTCTATGAGAGAATTTGCAAAATGGACAAGAGTATTTATAATCAATAACTTGCTCATAATAGCAATTTTCCAAGCAGATAAAATACGATAAACATTTCATATTTTTGATATGTGGAGATATTTTCACAAGCACTTTTTTCTGTTTAACCGTTACTGAGCCCCTTCAAAGTTGATATGGTCACAAAACTAAATCTGGAGTGAATAAAACATAAAATTGCAACAATTTACATATTTATTATATAAAAAAAAAACAATACAACCAACACATAGCAAAGAAATGTTAATGTAATGGAAAGAATGAATGTTCATCAAACATTACACTAACGGGAATGTATTATGTGAACAACATGGCACATGTTGACTTAAATCAAACCTTATGACTAGACGATATTGCAATGACAATATGAAATAAGTTATTAAATACCGAAGTCAACATCTTAAACATCCACCGCAAGCCATAGATGAAACTTTTTTTCATGTAACATAAAACAAAACCTGTTTGTTTATATGTTATTACAACCTGTTTGCATACATTTTAGTAAAACCTGTTTGTATATGTATATATTTAACTAAACACGTTTGCATATGTAAATATATTAACTAAACCTGTTTGTATATACTTTAAGAAAACCTGTTTCTGTTGGCTCAAGTAAACTTTCAATGCACAAGTAAAATAACACTAAAGATAAAATAAGTAAAGGGTGGTTGATCAAACTCACAGCAATTAATTGTTTGTACGAAAATACTTTGCCATGCTAAAAAGAAACCCCAATGAGAAAATGTTTCCGAAACTTTTACCTTCACACAACTTACTAATAATAAAATAGGACCAATAAACACATAACAGCACATAAATTGTAACAAATTACAAGGCAAACTATTTTTGTACATATAGTTGTTCATTAAACTGTACAATTTTTGTATACACATTCAATATACATAGGTGACAAAATAACGGATTATATTTACAGAACAAAATCATTAAAACTTGCAATTCCTCAGGAGTTGGAAAATCATTGGATTCAATATTCTAGAATTAACCAATCAATAGAGAACTGATATAAAAATTTTGCCAATTCATTTCTTTAAAGGTTTGTTCAGTTACTACAAATTGAAAGAAACTTACATTAATGTTCCCTGCCAAGGGAACAGGGACCTCATCTTCCCAGATGAAATTTTGTAGGACAGCAAGTTTAAAAGGTTAGGGTAAAAAAACACTTTTCCTTATTAGTATTGTTTCTTCTATATGTTTCCAAACAATATTTGGTCCATCTTACACTTGGAACATGGTTAAATAATTTTTTTTCCTAAACCCTTGCAATTTGGAGGAAGGGTTGGGGTTGACTTCCCCAATGCTATTTTAACTTCGAAGTTAAGAAAATCAGTGAGTTCTGTGAGGAATAACTGCAGGACTTGCCAAGCCCTGATCCAGGAACTAGAACACGAAAATGTACCGGATCTCCCAGAAGAAGTGGTTGACGACGTAGCTTTTGGTCCAAGTGAAGTTTCACCAAAAAATGTATCAGAAGGTAAAAAAAATTAAAAAGTAATATCTCAGACAGCTAATATGGCGTATACTATTAAGATAATAAAATTTTATTTAAATAAAAAATATATAACTTTATTATATAACAAGACATTTTCTCTTTAACATTTGGCTTTTTAAATGACTCCGATCCATTAAAGCAACATTTGACAAAAAAAGTTTCAAAACTTTGATGGTACATTCATTCATATTGAACTTTGAATTTCTGACAAAATTATATGTGAAATATAGCCAATAACGCCAAAAAAATAAACCAAGCAGTGCCAAAGAAAAGCGAGGCTAGGCGGGTGGGTGGGGGTATTGTATTCTCGTTTTGAACAAGAAGTTAAAAAAAATAAACGTTAGAAATTTGCAAATCTTTGGAAATGATTTCTTAAAATGACTTGTAGTATTTCAGTTTCTAAATTTTATAGCTCAGGCATTTTTAAGATATCTTGAAAATTCTTAGTTTGGTTTTTAATGTACATTAAGGATATAGTAATAAATGAATTTCAAAAAAATTAAAGTTGAGGTCCCTTTTACCCTGGCAGGTCACCAATAGTTTAATATTTCTAAAAAAATAGCATCAATCTATAAAATATGAAGTTTTATGAAGGAAAAATATATATTTTTATTAGGACCATGCTCCTGAAGATAAAACTTGGCTCGTTTACTAAGAAATGAGATAGATTCTTTAAAGAGTGGCTAAAATTATTAAATTACAGAATTCACAGAATTCCATCAACTGAATACAAGTAGATCATCAACAGGAATACTTGAAATAAAGGTAATGGTTGTTTTCAAATGAGACAATTGTTTTCTCGGTTTCACGCAGCTGACTTAGTGCGAAGAATGACCCTGAAAATGAAAAAATCATCATAAGAGATAAACATAACATCATTTAAGGTGCTTTGGATCATGGTTCAGAAACCGAATCTTAAAATGAAATCCCACACCATATCTTTTTTTTGAAGTTTGTTTAGTAAAAATAAACAAATGATAATATGAAAATACTAGTATGACATTAAAATCATAAAATTACTACAGAGGTTTAAAATTGGTTCATCTAATGACTTCAATGAAGCCAAGAGTCATTATCAGAACACCTTGAAACTTCCGTTATTGACTTTGAATCTGAGGAAGACATTATCAAATGAGTACAGATTTTGATTGGGCCACGACTAAAGAGCTCCTTCTTAAAGTGAATCACCAGAGTGTACTGATGTCACCTATTAATTAAGGTTTCAGGGGGAGATAATATATCATTTAGTGACAAAGAAAGGAAGCAACAGTAATTGTTGCTTTATGAAAGAATGGAATTGAAAAAATTAAGTTAATAGCTAAAATAAGGTGTTGGCAGAGGCATTCTCTGTTAGTAATTCATAAAACTAATTGAAATTCTGGCTCACCCGAAACTAGCTACAGCTGGGCCATGAGGATGGGTGGTCTATAAATTGTTTACAGTCAAAGCTACCGACTAACGTGGCAGGGTAGTGATCCAGATGACAAAATAATAAATTAAGTGGGGGTCTGCGAGTATTCACAGTTTTTCCCGACACAGACAGTGATACATCCATATAAAACCCCTAAAAACCACGATTGGACCATCATTTTCATCTTTCATATGGAAAAAGTAGTTCAGTTGATCCACAATCTGGATAATCTTAAGTATGCTGGATTTCTTTTTTTTTAGAAATGAATATTTTCCTGCAAGCGATACCAACTTGCATCACTAAATCACAGAATCATCTTGCATCTGGATTTTAATTTACCTTGAACTTTCTCCATATAAAAGGTCAATAAAATCTGCCGAATCCGTGTGCCTACATTAACCCTTTGCCTGCCAAGAAAAATTTTAGATTTTGTTTTCGTACTCCCATGATAAACTTGTGATTTCAGTTTTAAACTGCATGGTAAAAATGCTATGTGAAGTCTGAGAACTGCCGTGATGAATCAACTGATTTTGCAGTAAAATTCTGTTGAAAAAACCGAATAAGCGAATACTGCAGCAGTCGATGTATTGAATTGAAAGATCAATCGATTATCTTTCAGGTTTTATAATGGAAAAACACGAAACAGTAGTCAGTCATGGAATCGATTCGATCACCTCAACAGCTGCGAGCCGATCTAGTCGGCTGCGGGCAGTTCTCGTGATGAACAGCGCTGCCGATCACGTCATTGGCGGGCAGTTCTCGCAATGTAATACAAAGCCGATGTAGAGGGAATTTCTCTCACTCACCGAGATTTTGTTTTCATAGGTTAGAACTAAGACTATTAAATACATGAACTAAATGTTAAAAGGTTCTTTATAATTGCTTATTGCAGAAACCCCCTAACTGATAAATTTTGCCAAAGAGACTTTTTTAAAGAAAATTATGGGGAGAAACTGATCTTTTAGTGTTTGGTCCTCTAATATTCCATGCCCAATAAATACGCTTGATCTTTTTTGCGGCCAATCACAAGTTTTCTGAAGCTGCGTTTTCCATTTATTCGCGATCAGCAAATTCACACAATATTTTTTCACGGCTGATCACGAGAAAAAAATAAAAGAATTTTGTTGTTTTTTGCCTCTATGTTGAAAAAAAAATTAGTCCAGGTATATTTAATTTACTGCGCAAAAGCCTTATCTGCAAGCAATTAAGGGGTGCCTGCAATTAACATTTTGGTATTTTATGTTACAAAGAGGATGGGTTGGCAGTACTTGTGGCATTTGTGTTATCTGTTGCAATGCTGCTATTATGTAGTGACCAAACGTACCAAATGTTCTCATAAACTAACAAAATTATTATAAACTTTTTAGAAGGTTTTAATAAAGGTTTTCATTGCATGAACCCCTTAACTATCCAGTTAACAGCAGAAATCTTATTTGTGAGGTTATACAGTAGAGCGCCAATTATCCGAACGTCAGCCATCCGAACCGTCGGTTAACCGAACGCTGTAATAATTCATATTTTGAACATGATTCTCAAGCAGTTCAAATATGCGCGCCAAAAAAAAGTGCCAGGGCTAAGGCAAAAAACAAATTTTGGGTTTTCTCTAAATAAAAAGTATACATTTTACTGTATCTATGTATGATAAATTGTTCTTTGAAAATGTATATCCACACTGAGAAAAATATCTTAGCGGAAAAGCAGAGTTTTTGCCCCAAGACTAGAATCTGTACTCGCAATACGTAAATAAGGACTTGGCTCACGCACATGTGTGTTGTGTCTGGACCCAGCTCAATGACTCGGCAGAGCTTTGGGAATTAGTACAGACGCAGGACTCACAGTCCTTCTTTAAGAACTATTTCTCTGCAATTACGCTCAAACTGCCATAATTGCAAATAAGCAGGGAATTTACCGTGATTTTAAGGAAAAAAAAAAATTAAAGTGACGTCATGGATGGTTTGTATACGTCACAAAACACGTCATAAGTTTATCCATGATTACTTTCTGCATGCAGCCCACTGCGTTTACGGTAGGCGTATGGATGAGAACTTCAAATTATTTCCATTTGATTTGGTAAAAGCAGTTAGTCTTTACCTTGTTTTAGTTCGCACTATCATCAAATATTTTATTTAAATCGAATAAATATTTTTTAACCAAATCTGGATTGATTTTAAGTCCATTGTGTTAGTTTTATATTTGGGATTGAAAATTTACAAATGTGATCAAGTTTGAATAGTAACATTTGGTTTCTATAATACATATTTTATTAATTTTTTTTATAGATTTACTTACTGTAGTACCATTGATAGTAAATACATATAAAGTAAATGGTAGTAAAACGTCTAAAGAATATCAAATTTCTAATTTTTCAGAGAAAAAGCTTAGATTATTGAAGAAAATCAAATCGTTTTATTTGTCAGCAGTTAATTATGTTAAATATTGTTTTATTTTTAAATAGGTGCAAGGACACATTGATCAGTTTTAGACCTAAGATTAATTTTATCTGCCCAAAGTTTACACGAAAAAATTAACAAAAAAAGTAATTGCACTGTTTAAATCCTGCTTCGATTTTAATAACTCAGGTATTTTTTAGCAAAGTCTTAGCCTAAATAAGATGAATTGTAAGAAATAGAATGCAGGTCGAGTATAACCTTGCATTGATTTGCTGCCACTTTTAAATGTATCAAATAAATATGTCAGGGCAATAAATTGTAACTATTAATGGTGTAAATACCTTGTGCTGTCAAAGTGATCCTTTGTAGTCTCATATTATGGGCTACGACGGTTTCAATCTCAGAGAGATCTTCCTCAGGCGATGGAAATCAAATTTCATTCCAGTGGAAGTCGTCAAGAAGCATTAAAACCCATCATGACACATACCCACGTAACACAAACGGACAGACGCACACAACGAACAAACATTACTTTTCATAAAAATTCCGGTACCGGGAAACACGCACGACACGTACGGAGGGCTACTCTAGACTCTATTACGCAATAAATTGTCACTGTAGAGAAGTACCATTAGGCGTAAAACTACACTTATCACTTCTTCAGATGCTATTCAACAACTACATTCATCAACAGGCAGTCGTACTGAATGGATATAGCAGTCTTCCCCTGAACATACGAGTCAAGAAATATCGGGCGTGGTTAGAACTTGGATAAGTGACCGCTAGATCGACCCAGACATTTTTTACTGATTTTAAATCAAAAATACCGATAAATGCAGAGACTAGGCAAGTCAGTGCATAGAAATCGGTTGTATTTTACGAGAATGGGAATGTACATTCTGTGATAAACTGTGGTGAAGGCAAAATGAATCGCAGGATATTCTGAGAAAAGTCTCTGCAATTACGAGAGCCAACTCTGATCGGCAGGACTTACAACCGACAGTAATGACGTCATAGCCAGTGACGTCATAACTATGTAGACAAACTAAGTCCTGATTTTCCGTGTGGCAGCCTCACTGCCGGAGCATTGAGCCGGGTCCAGATTGCAGTGGGTAACCCGCACACCCTTATTTACGTGTATTTTACACGTATTTCAGGACTAAATTTTTCTCAGTGCATGTATTCTGATCGATTTCATAATAAAACCACATGAATGATTTTTATTTGATCATTTTTTAGCCTCTTTAGTAGTAAGAACTACATTAAATATAAATTACATTAAATATATAATTTTTTAATTTTGTCTTTTCACGTTCGATTATCCGAATATTCAGTTATCCGAACACCCCTTGTCCCCAATTAGTTCGGATAATCGGCGCTCTACTGTATTTTAATTTTATATTTTTAATGGTAACCTTGCATAATGTCAAAAATACTGTAAAAGGGGTTCAAACTTATTACAGTTGTAAGCGAAATAAATTCATTGCAATGACAAAAATATTAAGACGAGTAGGAAAGTTTTTTTAACTTTGTTAGTAACTAGTTGTTTAACTAAGTTTTGTAATCAACGGTTAAAAGGTTTCTGCACTGAGCGATTTCTTTAGAAATTGTTAAGACTGCTTGGTTTAAACACTCCACTTACAGGAACTGTCTTGAGAAACTCTTCGTATGCTTCATCATATCCCTCCACACTTGTTGGACTAGGTTCTCCCCTAAAAACATAATTTTACATCATAAAACACATTTAGTATCCATCAATAATTGGGATACAGCAATTAAATGAAAAAAGTGCATATTTAGTAAGTCAAATAGCAGTTTAACAAATATGTAACTTATAGGTTTACAAAGCTTGAAGACTTAAAGCAAAGATTGAAGAGAACCAAAGATTTTAATTTTAATACTGTTTTTAGGAGGCTTCAATAGTATATTAATAGTCACCGCTCGCCTAGACACGTCAGAGAATAGTATCACGTTCAATCAGGCATTCAGATGCAGCGATAACAACCCTTATTTGTAAATGATAAGCCAAAATATCTATTAAAGCCATTGGCCTTCCAGTGATTTGTCACCTGACTTTTCCCTTGCATTCCTGAGAAAAATGTTAAAAATGTAGAATATGGCTTTAAGTATAACCATAGCTACATTTTTTTGGCCTATATACTTAAAATTTCCACCATTCTTTTTACAAATAAATTTCCTAAAAGAAAGTCACTTAAGGAGCATATGTACTGTGTAAGTGTTTTACATGCATACAAACATTGTAATCGTAGTATTAATATTTTTAATTTTTTTAAAGCGGCTTGCATGAAAAATGTATCAAAATTTTTTCAACTATAAAACAATGATATTTTGTTATAGTATTTCATTCTTTACGTAGACAAAAATATTAGATGATATATACTTTTTTTACTACTATAAAGGACGTTAACCAAAATCGCGTATTCGGCAGTTTCCTCATAATAGGCCAATTGTTACCATTCATCTACTCATACAGCTACTTCACCATAAAACTACCAATATTTTTTTGAAACAAAACTGATTTTACCAAAAATATACAATCAAATATCAGAAAAAATGTTGTTAACATGTCCGAACTGACAGAGGTCACGATGAAGCCGCTCAAACATCAACAGCCACCAAGTACGACGGTGTCAGCTGACTGCTGTTTCTTCTGCTTCCTTATATGAGTGAAGACGCAAAATAAAACAATCAAATGAGTCTATAAACAACTAAAAGAGTTATATAATGAGTAACACTTTATTTTTCAAAATAATTAATCAATAATGGAGTTATGACGTATTTAAAAAAGCCTTGCATAAACACGAGATATCTCGGATGTGCTTTTGGGCCCAAAATGGCGTTCACAAGATATCTCGGGTTGTTAGCCAATGGGTTAAATAACATATATAGAGCTTTCTATTCTTGCAATGAAAAAGAAAAATTGAGTCAACTGTGACAAGAAAATGGAATTACTTTTAATCAGACCATAAAACCTTTCCTATATATGAGAACTTATTACTTTACATATAACACTCTACTATTAAATGCCTTTGTTAAATGGGTTGATGACATGATTATTGTTCGATAATCCTAGAGAAGACAAGACATAACCAATGACACTATACTGGATAGTTAATATTGAACTAATATTGAAATATAACACGATCATATACATTTTTTATGTTGGTCTATTGTAGAGAAGCCCATTGATGAACACCCTGTAATAGAATTAATTTGTCTGAAAAATCTAACTTTTTTTCAATTTGAAAGAAACATAACCAACAATCCAGAGCTACAAATACTCAGACAAATCACTTTGCCACAAATTTACTGCATCTTACGATATTAATCCTAAGGACAGGCTACAAATATTCTGTTAGATGAATCTAATATACCGTGCCTACCAAATACTTGTAATGGTTTCATAACTTTCAAACCAAAAAAGATAGGGTTAATATGCACATGAGTTCTGATGAAAAGACATCCTTTTACGTCAGAAGTCGTATCTGCCTCTTTCCCCAAAATGTGGTTAGTGGAGAGTGGGTTTGCTGCAAATTTTCAAATACAACCTCTTTCGGGTGGATACTCATTTTCAAAGGTTTAATGAAGAATATTGTATGTCTTACTGATCTGCAACTGTCAAATGGTTAAGTGCATTTGTCTCCACTTCTAAAAACAGCTGTTCCTCATAGTCGATCGGGTGACCATCAGGGCCGTAAAAGACGCCAGAAGAATATCCCATATTATCGTCATATTCTGGTTCCTAGAACAATTTAATTAATTTTATTCAGATAAAGTACAAAATGTTGGCCCCATGTAAGACTTGGGAGGTCATGTAGATTGTAAGTCATGTAGGACTTATCAGTGAGGTCCTACTAGGATTGAAATCATCAAAAGTAGAACAATTAATTTGGTTAAAATTACTTTTACAATGAGAGGAAGCGAGAATAAGAAAGGATTACAGGAAAACAATTGAGTATTAGCTACTGATACAAACATAGTTACAACATAGTACAAAGATAGAGAACGTATTTCTCTCGAGTAATAAATGAAAAGTTACAAATATAAATAGTATTGTTAATCAAATTCAATCAGTATGCTGTTGATAGATTTCAACTATTGTTCATTTTTCCGTAGAAAGATAACAAAGTATTTGGAACAAAAACTACTCCATCAACTTCGAGGAGTTAAAACTTTGAGTTGAGTTCAAGGAACAAGTTAATGAGAGTTTCAAGTACTCTTACAACATAAATTTTTAACCCTTTGTAACAATATTTAACAATGGTTTGACGTTATCAGTACAGAGAAGAGGTGTGCAGGTGGCATTTTTGAATCAGATCAGATTACAATATTGCACTTTTTCCACCTTTAAATACAATATTACACTTTCTCCACCTTTGAATATAAAATCTTTGGCTTTGTGTACAATTTAAAGCTAACTACTATGCCGTTTGTAGCCAATGGGGGGGGGGGGGGTCAGGGGATCAAACCCCCTTTCCCCCGAAAATGTTGGAATTGCATTAAAATGAAAGGTTAGAAAGTTTTTTCACTTTCTGTATGTAGATCCCAAACCCCCCAAAAAAACTTTCTGGCTACGGCTTTGGCCACACTTTTTTATATGTTTTTTTTGTTTGGAATATTTTAGAAGTTTCTGATATTTGTAAAAAGTCCCATTAAAAAAATTATTAATCCAATTTTACTATTTTTCTCCTCAAATTGAGTCTTTCGGGCTGATTCATGCAGTAGGCGAATTTCATAAGTAAAATTTATGAAATAATTTTATTAATGGCTTATCTTTAACTCTTATGAAAAATTGTTTACTTCTCGTGAAAAAAAATTACTTGACTCGACTCTATATTCGAGTAGTTGGCACAATGCTCGACTTGAATTCAAAAACCTTTGACCTTCACTCATTCCCCCGAACAGCGTTATGGTAAAATTTCAAAACCTAGTTCATAGCATTACACTACCTTAAAAGCTATTATTTTGGTTGGAATTAAGATGGTTTCCCTAACTTTGAAATTCATACTAATTTCTTAATGTTTACCCACAACTTATGCAATTTTTAACTATTTGGATTTTTGTGTAATGAACTTTTCACACTATTTTATATTTTTTATATTAAACTTTCCGTTCGGTTGCAGATTAATCTGTTCTGAAAACAGAATTAAGTTTTCAGATATCCGTTCACCTCTAATCCGTCGGTTAATTATTGAACTCTTTTCTATGCATTCAAAAGCAATCTATTGAGGAATCACTTGTTTTTTTTCAGTATTGCTAGTGCATATCTATACATTAAAATCACAAATTTTCCATTTCATAAATCACAAAAAAATTAAAAAATATTTGTTGGAAAACTCTGTCTGAAAATCATTGTGTACTCTAGAATGTCTATACTTACGTAGTCATTACAGTGAGCGAACACATGATTGCCATTCGGTGTCAACGGGAGCTCACTGTTATCAGGTAAATATTCTTCTAAATCCGGTTCAACGAGTCCCCAATTCAGGTTTCTCAGAAGGATTATATCATTCACAATTTGGATTGTTGAACTTTCCAAATTAGAGCTTTGTTCCTTCACGATCATCGCCAGCTCGTTAAATAAACTATCTAGAATCATTGGATTGTCATTGTCGAGGGAAAGGCCAGTGAGCTGAAACAATCGTAACAGATTTTTAACAAGTTTCCTACATATACTAAAATAGTTATAATAAAATTGCTGTAATAAGGGCCATGAAATCAATGACATTTAGTTATGATACTTATTTATAAATTCTGTTTTTCTTAATTTCTTGGGATTAGAAAGCCGGGGTTGCCCCACCCCACAGAAAAATCCCAAGGGGTACTCCGACCGTTTTTTGGTTTTCTTGTAAACAGCAATCTAAATGGAGGGTAGCTTCCTCGTAATATTCCTCAATGGCTTAAATTCCAAATTAAAAACAACGGGACTTTTTGTTGATTTTAAAAATGCATTTGATATGGTAAATCATGAAATCCTCATTAATAAATTAGAGGCTGCCGGTATTAGAGGGGTAGCTTTGGATTGGTTCCATAGTTTTATCACTGGAAGAAAGCAGCAGGTAAAAATTGACAACACCTTTAGTGATTCACTTATTGTTTAGACCGGGGTCCCACAAGGGTCAACAACCTCTGCAACGCTTTTCTTAATTTTCATAAACGATTTATTAAAACTCAATTTCAAGGGAAGTATTAATGCTTTTGCAGATGATATTGCACTTTTTTATACTCACAAAGATCCAATTCTTCTTGCAGATTCAATTAACAATGATCTTTTATTGCTTAGGAAATGGTGTTCTATTAATAAAATGCAAGTAAATTTTAATAAACTAAATTTATTAATTTTGATTTTTTTGGTTTTAACTTTCCGTCCCCTTTGATATTTCATTCACCAGCCTGCAAAATCCAGTTATGTTCCTGCCAACCTTTAGAAAAAGTAAAATCCATCAGATATTTGGGTGTCTTACTTGACGAGAAACTTACCTTTGAACCACACGTTTTAGATTTACATTCAAAATTAAGATCACAAATTAGAAAATTTTACTTTTTAAGAAATTTTTGTAACACCTCGCTTTTGAGAACATTATATTTTGCACTAATTAATTCAAGATTACAATATGCTTTACCCTGCTGGGGAGGTACTTTCAAAACTTTAATTGATAAGATAAGAACTACTCAAAACTATTTCTTGCGTATTATTCTAAAAAAGTCCAAATTAACGAGTTATTTTCCGTTATTTCAGCAACTAGGTATTCTCCCAATTCAACATCTTTTTATTTTCAAGGTCTTGAGATTGTTTTTTATTCGGAGCAGAAATAGAGAAATAACTCCAAACCATGTGTATAGTACAAGAGGTTCTGCAAATAAGTCTCTCAAATTACCCAAAGTAAATAAAACAATTTTCCGACATTCTTTTCAATATCTGGGTCCGAAGTACATCAATCAGCTTCCGCTTCAAATCAAGAATACAAATAATCTTAATATTTTTTGTAAAAAAACAATCACTTGGCTTTTTTCTCAGCAGGATCTAAGATATTTAAATAACTTTTTAGCATAAAAATATTTTATTAATTTTTAAAACTAAGCTGTTTTTTTACAAATACTTTTCAAAATTTTCACATAGTTTACGATTAAATTTTTTCATTACAACAAAAACTGAAACCTCAGATGTTACAGCAGGCAGATTTAATGTTATTATAATGATGCTAGACTCTGTAGTTTTTTAGTTGTAACTTTTTCTGTTTAGCAACTGGTCACACAACTTGTTAAAGTGGCCAGTTTCATTTCTCAAAAAATACAATGACTGTATGTATATATTTATTTACTATGAGAAATAAAATTCATTTATTCATTTATTCATATCCCTTAGGCCCTAGGGCAGCCTTAAGCAGAAGCTAAAGTAAGTACAGTACACCTGGGATTATCTGGACCGGTCAATCCGAGAAATTAGAAAAATGATATTACGGCAAAAACATGATTTTAGTCAGTTACGGGTGAAATGCGCCTTCTAAAATTAAAATGCAAATGTAATACATTACTGTATTCATTTGGAATCACAATAATTGAAGGAATCACATTGCCTAATAGTACTTTACAGCACTCTCGTGAAAATAGTTTTCTGGACTTGGGGTGCTAGCAGTAATCAACAAAGGCGTAGCCTACGGCAATTTTGCGCACGTTTGTTTATTGCTGTCATTTGATGTGTTATGTTATTTCTAAAGAAGAGTTACTGTAATAAGTCTTGAGTTATTTTAAAGTTCCGTCATGAATATTTCAAGTTTGAGTTATTTTGGATTATGATTGTTTAATGTTAATAAATTAAATACTTTAATCTGGCATTTTATTCCAAACCTAAACCATAAGCATGGGAAAGGTTAACATTATATTAATATGATTATTAATAAAGTTTAGTTCATAAATTTATTTCAAAATTAAACCCTCGTAAAATTTGAAAGATTAACACAATATACAGTCTTGAAACGTCATTTGCATCATCAATTTAGCTGGGGCTATGGCACGCAATCGCTGTTTAGGCGATGTTGTAATGACCTTGGATCATCCGGATTTTTGTTATCCGGATCGGTGTTTCGCCACATTAATCCGGAACATCTGAGGTATAATGTACAAGGATAGGTTCAGCCAAGCTCAGACTGGGTGGGCAAAAATATTCGTTGTGGGCAAGCATAGTAGTGTCGGCAGTCGAGTCCGGCTTTTTACCTCACACGCCTCATCCCAGGAATCCCCTTAAGCAATATACACCCCACACCACCCTCTTGGTACCTTGTTATTTACAATTCAGTGATGCCGTGTCAGTTGGTGGAGCGCCCTCTCCCGTAACACAGACAGTGATACCTATTTTATACAGGAAACTTACTATGTTCAATTGAAAATTACACTATTAAGTTGAACAATTAATGGCATCAACGATGAAATGTGATTTCAAATTAAGTTTGTCAATATTTAAATATAATACTTCACAATAAAACAAGTGAAATAGGTTAAATTTGTGTGATTTTGTGTTGCAGAGTAAAACTCCGCATGCGCCCTCTGCCATTTTGCCAGTGAAGCGCCCACTCAAGGGTTAAGTTCCCACTGGAGGATTAATGTAATAACCACAACGATTATTAAAATCAAATTTATCAAACATAGGAAAACTCGTTGATTTTTTCATAAAAAAAGTTTTATGATTTTATTTTTTCTTAGGAACTAACAATATTCAAACCAATTTAACTTCAATCCAATGCAGTACCATTCCTGGTGTACTGATTGTAATACTTATAAATACAGAACAGATGAGAATTAACCTGTAATACTCAGCAATACCATAAAGAGGTCTTAAAATTTGCTGATTTGATAACTGATTTATCAAATTGATACATTGTTGTTGATACAAAATTGTTTCTAACAATTTTAGAACCCCTTTTTGTCATTCAAAAATTAATAGTAAAAATTTGTTTTAAGAAACCTCTTCGTTACCCCACAACCGTACTATTCCATGAGTTATCACTGCTTACCGTTAGACAATTGTTTATTAAGACCTTGATGATTCATATTTACAAGAATTTTAACTCCTTATTTACTAGCATAACACACACTCATAACACACGCTATTCACAAAATGTAGGAATACCAGCCATTCACTTAACTAAATCTTACTCTACCACCAACTCCTCTTACATTTCATCTGTTTTGTACCGGAACTTAACAACCTATTCAAATAACTTAATTTTTAATTCTCCTTCTGTGAAATCATTTAAAAAGCATGTAACTGATTGGCTCGTTGAACTGGGAATAATAGATTCTGAACTTATCACTCCTCAGTACAGGCAGACCTGACCCTACTACTTACACCCACTAGGACCTGATCTGACCGAATCTCACATTTGACTACCTTTTACACTGCCTCTTGCCATCTTCCCCTCTCTGCCACTCCCATGCTCCGTTGTTAATTCTCTAAATTATTTGTTATTATTTTCAACAAGTCTAGTTTTTTAAAAACCACTCTTTTCCGCATTAAAAAATTAAAAGCAAATATTTTCCAAAGGTTTATTCACGATAAATAACCTATGCTGACTGTAATATCGGCTAAGCCTTCGCACAGGCAACCTGCCCATGAAGGCTTATTTCCTTGGTTATAAATATCTTTCATGGACAATGTTTTTGTAATTAAAATTTAGCATATCATTCAATTTAGTTATATTTTCTTTGTAATTACCATAACTATTGAATTGTAATTTGAATTCATGGAAGATTTATTTTTTGTTAATATTACTGGAAATAAACGATTTTTTCATTTCATTTCATTTCATTTCATTTCATTTCATTTCATTTCACATATCCTTGTATATAAAATATGAAATAATTTTTTTATTCTCCCAATAAATTATACATAGTCACATTTCAAAATTACCAAGGAACTACGTTGTCAAGTTGACTCAAGTAATTGTGACAACGTTAGAATTATTAAAATAAAAACACTTTTATCTATTGGTGATATTGGGTCCAGTCCTTTGAGAAACTATACAAAATAAACCATGCCGCTCTTTGTGGCGTCTTAAACTATAACTATTCTTACTAAACAACACGATATTCTTAACCCTTTGTGATCGTAAGGCCAGCAGGAGTAGCCACAACGCAGTAAGTAGCCAGTCGGAATTAACTTCCATATGACTTGGTTCCGACAGTCAGACGGCCAGCTCCACTGGCCAAGCCCAACTTCGCGCCAGCAGGCATTCATCACTGCGGCTCACTCATGTAAGCTCGGAATTGTTTTAACGCCCAGCAGCTCAGATCTGTTTTCATTGAAAAACTGCAATGTTATCGTAGGGGCTTTTTACTATTCAATGTCATTTGAAGGGGTCCCCCGTAAAACGTTCTAAACGACAAAAACCTAGTTTTGAGTAATCAAGGGTTGAAAGTTGAATTCTAAAATTTACGGTTTTTTTAAGGTTAGAACTTATAATCATGTATAATCTTTTAACACCCTATTTATATCATCATAATGTAGCATTATACTGAATTTGTACTTGCCATCATGCATTTTAAAACATTTTACGTGTTTTTTTAGGGGTTATAACGTTCTAAATGATTGGCGCTCGGAACGTTTTCTGACAGACTGCTCTTCTACTTCGGAAGAAAACATGAGGGAGAGTAGGAATATCAACAGAAACAAAAATAAAACTGAATATAAAACAATGTTATTGATGTAAAAGTACAAAAACGAAATGTTGTTAATAAAACGTGATACGTCACTTTGCTAAAAGTTATCCACGTGTGGTGCTTAAAACGTTATTCTACCCACCTCTTTTGGGGGAAATTTCCAGGCCTTGGATTCTTATTTTTTGAAATATAGGATAATCCAACTTTTCTATACTCAATCCTGGTCTTATCCTTCCACTTTCCAATATTTACTTCACGTCTTTTATTTTTATTTACGCGATTTTGGTCCTTGGGTGACAGCGCAACGACCGGCGGGGATTCCATATTTTGGCGAATAGAACGTTATTACCCAGAAAATCCGTGCAGTCTCACGAAGCAAGCAAACTTTGACAGACAAAATCAGGGCTACCAACTCAAATATCTTAAAAACAAAATATACCACGGTGTAGCTCGTGTCCTGGAGAACCTTTTTCACTGAATATCTCCGATTTCGAAATTTTGTCGCTTAGAACGTTTTACAGGGGACCCCTTCATTTAGTTAAATAACTCCTCACTACGCTGCAGCACTCAACAGGCACCATTTAAAATTTAGAAAAACAAACAAAAAAATATGTTATTGTCACTTATTGGCCAGTCCTGCTGGACACCCAAGCGTTCGTTGGGTTGGCCAGCACAGCTGACCGTGCGATCGCAAATGACGACTGCTGTGGAAAAATGACTTCCGCACGCTAATGGTGGCTGCTAGTAGAGCAGGACGTGCTATCGCTACGGAATAGCAGCAAATATCCAACCTGATTCCAAAGGGTTAAATAACTAATTACAACTAACAATACCAATCAGTTATTCACTCACCTTCAAAATATTAACGATTAGTTTAAGCCGATCCTTCAGAACGATGTTCTCCGACGACAGGAGCTTGGTCAGCGTCTCCACCAAGGCAGCTCCGACCGGAGACAGCCGCCTGCCTCCGACCTCCAGCTGAATGTACAGCTCGCTCAGGAACATCAGGATCGGTTGGATATCGGTGGTGCAGTTTGTCGTAGGATTCGTTAATCTGAAGTTCTGGGTGCTCGCAACTTCCTCTTGTGCGCTTAAAAATTATCATTTTGTTAAACAGATATATATAGAATCACACAAAAGGTAAACATAAATTGAAATATTCTAGAGTGATTAATCTGTAGAGAGAAATATTATTGTCAATGTGGTTACAGATCTAAAGATGATGATACCGCACATGCGCATGCATTTGGGATCAGGCTCGGAACTCAGTTTCGAGATTGCTACCAAATGCATACGCATGTCCGGTATTAATGTTTTTGTATTGCGTGTTTTGTGTATGTGACTCAGTTTTGGATCAATGCCAAAGGAGTCAAGAAGATAGGAAACTTGTGAACCTGCAAGTGCTGAGATTCTGAGGATGGTCAAGTGCAGAAACACGCCTACGTTTAATGGATTGAAGACGTATGTAAGGTTATAGTTCAAAATTCGATATCTCGCTTATTTATCAACATATCTCAATAAAACTTGGTTTGTGGCTTCATCTAGATGAGATATAATGTAAATTAGTCTAAAATTCCCGATATTTCTATTTTCACGGCTACAATCCTGCATACTCATTCCCCATGTTATCCTAATAGGAAATTGTCAAAGAGCTTACCAAAACATATCAAATCTCGCTTTGTTCGATTGAAATATGTTCTTTTGCATTTAAAATTCGCTGAGTATGCAGGTCTGCTGCAACAGGGTATTTTATTCGTGTTTGAACAATATTAATCCAATAATTGCCTTTTTAACATATTTCATACTTTGATTGTGGATTTATAGTTCTCCATTTTTGTACAGCATTTTAAAGCATTACTACATATTTCTCACGATAAGACTATTTAATATGATAACAATACATATGATTTGATTGCATTCAGAATTGGCGTAGGTAATAATTAAAATTTTGTTAATTTTTTTCATTAACTTGTAATGATTCATAAATAAATACTAAATTATTCTTTATCAACCTTAAAATACTGAATTTGGTCGAGATATTTTTTTAAATAAATTATATTGCTAAAAAAATATTTTACACCGGGTTTTTTTAACTTTTATTTAATTAATTTTACTAAATCATTTGAAAAAATTATGACGTTTCAGTTATTTTTACCTGATGTTCACTATTATTCAAAATTTTGTGAAAACATTACTTTAATATTAATAGCATTGGTGAAAACAATAAATTCTAGATAGCCTATATAGAAAACAGGAATCCCGGGACTGATTCCGGGATAGGCTCTTCTTAACCCTGAAATCCAGGAATTGGAATTTAGGTCAGGGATTGAGACCCCTAATTGAGCAATACATTATTATGCACGTCATCTTAATCCGCTAAAAATATTGCATCTAATTAAAGAACTTATGTCGATGTTTCTTAAAACAAAAATATAATGTACAGCTTAAGACTCATA
This sequence comes from Flexamia atlantica, assembly GCA_035578135.1. Lineage (NCBI taxonomy): Eukaryota > Metazoa > Arthropoda > Insecta > Hemiptera > Cicadellidae > Flexamia > Flexamia atlantica. Next base: position 18,852,288 of record JAQJVK010000010.1, read on the forward strand.
TTGCGATGATCATATTACTGCGAACTCACTGCCTGAGTAAGATGTCGCGTAGTTGTTTGTTGTCTTCCGTGCCAGTCATCTCTATCAGATGTATTAGGATCTTGACAGCGAAGTAAGCGAACCTCATATCCTGTACTGCCTAAAACATCAAATATAAAATACAATTTAGATTAGTAAATAAGAAAGATACCGAGACAATTGTTTTAATAAATCTAAGATGTTTTTCCACTAAAAATAACTTTTGAAGGCTTTCCTGGTTATCAATTTGCATCACAATTATATTACATTGATCTCAAGAAACAATTACAACTTACAATAACACTAATCACAATATTAAAGTTTTTTTTCAAATCCTCTTCTTTTATTTTACTTATACCTACTATAAAATTTTGCAAGCTATGTTTTTCCAAGTTTTTGGCTTGTATAAAGTTAATAATTCTGTGGTGTAATTGAACAAATTACACCATAGTTTAAAACGTTTTAAAAGATCTCTTTCCAGTTTTCTGGCCCACTGTGAGGCGGCTGAAAATTGATACCTGATGAAAATGGAGTATTTACCACCCATTAACCATTGGCCACGGTTTCAAATCAATATCATGGAATATATTCGTAATGATACCATAAATAAATCTGCCCTGTGAACTTTGATCTTCTATATTCATATTTGTCCAAGAATGCCTCTCTGGCATCCACCATATTCTTGTTCAGTGCATCAAATAAAACTAGATTCAATCATAAAATTTGAGTCGGACCGTAATTCAAGGTTCATGTCTTATTTCTTATTCCTTCTTATTAGATGACTGGACTGTCTCTACTTTAGCGTTTGTTTCGGGATAAGTGAATATCCAAAAGAAAGATGACAAAATTTATACAAAACCCATTTTGTCCCGATTAACAGCCTACATGGTATTTCACGGGGCCGTTTGAACATAAAATGTCACGCTTCCTCAGGGTTTTCAAACGACTAGTTTCCCTCGAAAGTTTAGGTTAGGTGTTCGACCCTCGTCAAAAGTGAACGAAACCCCTTAAAAATTCCTTAAAAGTGTAGAATAATAGTCTTAAAGACAAACCGATCTTCAAAACCCAAAGAAACGGCATGGACCGGCTGTGAATCACACTTCAGGGCTTGGCTGGTTATTGTAAAAGTAGGGGATCCGATTGGCAGTGTCTCCTTTATATTAACTTCGTTACTCTGCCAAGCCTTATTCCTAAGTTCGACCCAAGGGATAGAGTGTCCTTAGATGAAAAAAATGTATATTTCTGAAAAATGTTTTCAAGTAGCTGGAGTTTTAGATACCTACTGCTCGCTGTTTTGATTTTAAGTTTTCTAAAAACTAGAAATACAGGGTTCTTCTTTTGACTACGATTATTATTGTTGAAACCTCGTCGTGACCTACCTAAAGCCCTTCCACGACCCACTCCACGGCCCACCAGTGGGTCGCGACCCACACTTTGGGAACCGCTGGGCTAGATTGTTATTTTTTTCGTTGAAAATCAAAAATCCTATTAAAAAAACTTTTGATAAAATCGTGAAATACTCTGCAGGTTTCGATAAAACAAAGTTTCCTTGGACAACATTCTGCTGCCCTGATACTAAAATACTTGACAAAAAAAACATCAAGATCACGAAGACCAATGGACTTGGAGCAACTATTCAAAATACCAAATAGTTAGTTTTTTCAAGCTGAATCCAATGGTGAAAACATTAATGATTACTTTAATTTTTCAATATGAAAAAACCAAAAAACCCATTTTTGGGGGATAAAAACAGCCTTTACCCCACTTTGGATATGTTGATCTGGCCGGTTTACGAACTCGTCCAAGAGAACCTAGTTTTATTAGCGAATTTCCCTCTATAGGGAAGCAGCTATTACCGTAGGCGGCATGGTGTTCGGATTTAAGCCCGAGACCATGTTATTTTTTCGTTTTGAGGTCTTTAGAGCCCAAAAACACCATTCGTTCATTTTCATATATATATATATATATATATATATATATATATATGTGTGTGTGTCCGTAGGCACGATAACTCTCGTAAAAAAAGTCCGATCTTGATGAAATTTGGAACAAACATTTATAGCGATATTCATGACTTTAAGTTCGAAAACCAGCAAGATCGGTACACTCTAAGGCAGTTTTTTTGACTAAATAAAATTTATTTTCAAGATTTAACATATTTCTATTAATTTTATGTAAATTTAATGGTCAGAATTGACTTCAGCTTAAAAAAATAAACAATATAGCATTTTGAATTATTACTCTGCATCAATCGGTTACTGAGATATTGGATCTGCAAAATGCAGTACTTTGTATTTTGTTTTTTCCTGAAGGGACATAAACTGTCCAAATTCTGGTATGAAATACCCAAATTTTTTATTAAATTTCCCTAAAATGGGATTTAAAAAAATAATACAAACCACATGATTGAATTTAATTTGTTCATGTGATGGTTTGATTTGTTTTTATTTATTGGATCTGAGTAGATTGATAATATGTTTGCTGACATTTATGTACTATAACAAGTATACATTTATTAAAAATTATCAGAATATGAATGATTTTTGAGAAATAAGAAATGATAAAATTTACTTTATTTAGATTAATATTTACACAAAATATTCAAAACAACAACTTCCCTAACTTATGTAGAATATGCCCACATATAAAAAATAAATCCTTTAGAAATTAACTGAGTATGTAAGTTTGCTAACAAGTGTATTTAAATTTTAAGATAAATCATATGTTTGGATTTAATTTTTTCATGTGACTATTTTATTTGTTTTTATTTTGACTGATTTTAAATCATTTATTTTTTGTTTGCTTACATTTTTATACTATAACAAGGATACACTTTAATAATATTAGACTAATAATTATAAGAATAACAAAAAGAGTATTGCTGGAATGGATACCGATGTGATTCCATGATCATTTCCCTTATATCTAAAGCTCTTGAATTGATGTTTTATAGACTATTTGCATTAATTACATAAAATGTTTGAAACATTTTCCTGTACATAAATTAAATAAGCTCCCATATAAAATTAATTCTTTAGAAATTCGCTGAGTACGCAGGTTTGCTGCGACGGGGTTATTACACGTATGTACCAAATTTTGTTATGATCGGACGATTTTTACGAGAGTTATCGTGCTAACAGACACAAAAAAAATGAAAATTCTATTCCCCATATAAGCCCATGTTAAATCTTGAAACAAATTGTGATTTTTGCAGGTAAAAATGCATTTCCACGATAAACTCACTTGATATCCAGAAAGTAGACATAAAAAGCTATCAATTAATATAAAAACTGATATGATTGCTGAGGGCACCCTGAACGGATATTTTTTTCCATTCTGTTAAATGATGGTAATAGCTTATTTCTCAGGAAATTCACTAAAATTTTGTTTTTTTCGACCCACCCTATTGCCCAGTTGTGGTTTTTGAGTTATTAATATCAATAAATTGAATTTAGTAACTTTTTCCTTTCTATAATTTGAGATATTTTCTTACTTATGCTCAATTACAGTTATTTAACTGAACATACAAAAAAGTGTTACAAAAACTCTTTATTAAGTCGAACAAGTGCAGATGTAGCTTGATTTTTACCTCCTCAGGCTGAAAATTTAATAAAATATTGAGTAACGATATAAATTTTTTTAAAGATGGCCTGAATTTTCGTTTCATTTAGTTTGAAAACAATTTTTCTTTCAACTCATAGGAACACTTTCCATTTAAATAAAAAAAATATTACATTTTAAGTGATCAAGAATAAGTATAACTATTATCTACTAATATACTATTCAAAGTACTCGACTCAAAAAAACCTGAAACTCACGAGAACTATTTAAAAGTCGACTCGACTCGACTCGGCTTCAAAAATCACTGCTTGCACAATCCTACCTTAAAATAGTTACTAAGAGACAAGAAACTTACATAGGTGTACAAAGCTTGCACTATTTCGTTTGGTAAATCAGGGTTTTCCATGTATTTGATGAAATGGGGCGTTACAACACCCATGAGTTCGTCATACGACGCCGGCGTCTCCATCAGTTTGGAGTAGCAGAAGCTCACTGTCTCCTCCAAATCCGCCAGGATGGCCTAAAAGTATTAATTCATAATATGAATTAAAAGCAACATAAAACGACTAGAGCAATAACACAGAATAAAGCAAATATAATGTTATATAAAAGGGCAAATTATTTACCATTATCCCTCCAGGTGTCCATTAGAAAAACAGGAAATGTCAAGCAATTTTTCGCACATTTCCAAATTTTTACATAAAATGCTATAACAAATTTAAATGATGACAAAATGGCATGAAATTATATATTTTTTTAAAGTATAGAAAATGGGCTAACTTTTAAAATAAAATTGGTTGGCCTAAATGAATGCAACCTGATTTTTAAGGATACTATCTAAAAGAAGGAAACATTTCTCAGCTTCCATATTTTTCCTCCTACTACACTATAATGTTTTATTAATTTTGGTTAAGTATCAAAAGTGAGAAGCTCACTTTAAAAACATAATTGTTAGTTTTTTTAGCTGAATGCAATGGTGCAAACCAAAATTCAATTGATTTCATTTTCTGAATGAGGTTAACATATTTTTGCTTGTGTTATTGGCTCAGACTAAAAAACTAAAAATAAAATACTTCCACATAAGTCTCAAAGTTGAAAATTTACTCTGAAGTCTTATATCATGAAGACCTTTTACCTGTAAAATTTCAGGTTTTTTCTCATCCCCCAAAGATAAAAAACTAAAAAACCCAATTTTTTAAATTTACATTTTTTTAAAGGTGATCTTTTTCCTTTTGATAATTTATAAAAATTATCAAAACAATATGGTGTATCAGGGGAAAATACTGATACTGAAGCTGAGAAAACGATCCTTTGATGAGAAAATAAACCTTAAATTTAAATTTCTCAATTTGTGATCAAAGATTTAGAGCTATTTTGAATGTAGAGAAAAAAACAGTGTAACTGCAACTGGGCGGGGATTATTTTGTATTATTAGGCCAGGATGTACTGAAATGAAATACATTTGAAAAGCCTGGATGAACTTATGCAGCATAATTTAAGAAATCACAAAAAAAACATTCAAAATGGCTACAATTTTTAAACGGTACACAAGAAAATTTGAAAATACATATTTCTTGACTTCCCAAACATTAAAAAGTTTCCTAACAAATTTTAAAATTTCTCTGAGATAGTCAGGAAACCGATTATTCCTTTTTACTTGGTATTGACTGGCCCAATACAGCTATCTACAATGTTTCATTGCATGCCAAACTAAAATTTGAATATGTACTTACCGCAGTATCATTTACATTGAAATTAGACATTATAGTGCGATTGTTATTTGCCTCATCACATCTTGTTGTTGTGGGTACAAAGTCTCGTGCCTCTGGATTCATATTGGCGAACTTTGGGACGAACTCCGGAGCCAAAGGGGAGAGATTGGAATTTGTAATATCAACTAAAAGAAAAGAATGATTCTCAATAAAGTTATGCAAGAATATTAACAATTTCATACAAACATGTGGAAATATTACTTAATTTTTATGGGATGTGTTTCATAGTGTCTGGGATGTGTTTCATAGTGTCTAAGTGTCGTTGGATCCAAAACTAAAAACCTATTCACTGCGTTCAAAATAGTAATCAGAGAGTTGCATTGGGTCCAAGAAACAAGGTTGTGTCGTGTCCAAAAGTAAAACAAAACTGAAAACGTAGTTGTTAAATTTTTCTTGGACGCAACGACAGTGGACCTTGTGAACAGACACAACTTTGTTTCTTGAACCCACACAACTCTCTTATTATTGTTTTGGACGCTATGAACATGATAATATATTTTGGATGCAACGAACAGGATTTTACTTTGGGTCCCAGTGGCACTTGGACGCAATGAAACCACCCATTTTATGTAATGATTGCATTTAGAATCTTCATTCTTAAAAGAAGATATTTGACTTTTTGTATTTCCAACAATAATTTTAATGCTGTGGATCAAATTCCATTATCTGCCCACAGCTTAAAAACTTGTTCCCATTAGCTTTATCAATGTTATGCCTATGGTTTTTGGTTACTGGATAGTTTGCCAAGCAAATCAGAATCATTTTTGGATAATTCGGTCGGTACTGTTGCCGCTCTTATACCTTGTGTCGGACATGCAGTTAACGGTAACACAACACCAACAACGCATCGCCACGCCAACCGCTGGTGTGGTTGGGTTAGGTTCATTTATTCTATAAAATAAAATACAGTATTAAAAGTAGATTTTGACCCTAACCTAATAATCTTACCTGACCTCTCGCGTTGCCACTTTGACAGGTAGCCGGATAAAACAACGCTTATTAACACCCGGTTGTTAGGCCGTGTATAGCCTCGATAAAAATTTGTTTCTATAATTTGTCTTTTACATCTCTAATAACCTCACACATCCTATTTATTTTTTACATTACTCTGTATTGGAAACATAAATTTGTGGGCAGATCACAGAATTTGACCACGCTGTGTTTTTATTAACACTGAATAACTAATTAAGTTCAACTGTTTAAAAAAAGGTCTGGTTTTACTGATCCTTTGGTTTTCACAAATTTTGAGTGTCTGTTATATGAAAATATAACATGGCTATTGATAACACATCTAAGCGAGTCTGGAACATTTTAAAGACTACAATTTTAGACAAAACAAAAATAAGCATAATTTATGGGTGTGAAATTACTTCAGATGAACAAGGCTGGACTTTAAGTTGGTAAATAAATATATAAACAGCAAACTGACAACTGATGAGCTGTTTATGTTTAATTAATTTGTGATATTGATTTATATAAATTTTACAACAAATTGTCAAAACTGAAATATAAAAAAATTCCCAAAATAAACAATACTGTAATAATCAGTTATTTACATGTATCCCAAGTATCAAATACATTGAATTCACACAAGTAGGCCAAGGCCTTTACCATGCATAACATGCTAAAACATGCCAAAAACAACCTACAACACAAAACGTCTGAGAGAGTTTCAGTTTCAACAAAAACCACTGAAAGTTTTCTACTATACTACTAATGCCACTTAGTCTGCTTCAGCAACAATGCCCTCACATGGACTTCAACGATAGACACCTCAGGCAAAAATCTACCTTCAACTGAAACGGCAGCGAAATGTCTCATTGTACAGTAACACATCCACTGCTGATAATACAATTGTCCACCGACTGTCGGCTTTCAGGTGCAAGGGTGATGCTAATGACGAACAATGAATCCAAATTTAGTATCAGGGGCAGTTGTCAAATTTTCAGTCCCTGTGCAGAGATCCAATTTGTAGGCACACCTCTCCCCCCTATACAAGAACCCCATGGCTCTCAAGACCTTTCATATTAAAGGTCATATTCATATGACTGCTTTCATATTAGGCAGTCAAATAACTTTCATGAATTTTTTTCCTTGTTTTTACATAATTATAATAAGACAGTGCCTAGGAATAGAAAGTAAATTTTTTGTATGTCAACTTTGCGAGCTGCAGATGTCAAAAGTGCAAAAACAGGAAAAAAATTCCCTTTTTTTATGGGGACACATTTTAGCCTACAGAGCCTATATTTGGGAATTATTAAATGATTAATGATTTTCTTAAGCCTTACGTCAAAGAAATTTAAAAATAAGTAAAAAATTATTGTTTCGGAAATTTTTTTTTTCTTCTGTACTATACGTGTCAAAGCTTTAGAAATCATTTCATTTTGGAGACCAGAGAATACTATCCAGTATCCCAAAAAATTAAATTTGTAACTTTTAAACTTTTTCCAGGAATGATGCATAAACAAACTGAACTTAGCACTTGACAAAAATCAAATATGGGTTAAACTTTTTAGGCTGCAAAACACTACTGAGTTTGGCTTATTTGCATTCGGTGGGATTTTCAATGGGCATCGTCATTTTGAAAAGCTGTTAGAATGAAATGCGTGATCATCGGCTTTAGACTGCACACTCAGTCACAGTGGTGGGGCAACAGGCTAGACGTAGTGACAGAATGTTTTTTACTTTCTGGACAATTTTTGTAGAATGTGCTGACATATTAGACCCATTTTCACAAAACAAATAAAAGACAACAAAATCAAGTGACTGCTGTCTTGTGAGCATGGCATAGCAATGTCAATGATTAGACACACCCTTTGTTATCTGCTGATGCAGTTGCTAGTGGATTCAGAACCAGGAATCTTCGGATATGGATATAAAAATTTTACTATCTTCAAGCAGCCAAAGCATTTCCAATTTATATTTCAAACAGTGATAACAATAAAACACAACTCGATTAACACTCCAAAGCAGTAACCGAAAATTATACAGGATGAGTCTTCTATGCCGTCCACAACAGATTGTAGAGAATAGCTAAACATGCAAATACGAAACACAGTTTTCCCTACTAACTCACACTTAAGCTAAAATTATTTTTCACCTTTTTAAAATACAGAGTATTCCAAAACACATAATTTTAAAGCTAGACGAACAATTAGCAAAAAAGAGAACGGAACTGCTTATAATTACTATGCAGACCTTAAATAATCAGCATTACTGTCAGTATTTCTCGGTATTAACAGTAAATACTGATGAAAACTGTGGGTATTACGGAACTGATAAAAATATTGATGAATGCTAACAATTGAGATTGATGAAAAGTCTCATTTCTAGATCCAGTACTGTAAGTACGAAATGCCAATAGTACTGACCGTGTAAGGTGTGCTTTAGTTTCATTGGAGGCCATTTTTGTGAAAAATATTGGTAAGGGATTCCCAGTAGAACCACTGAATATTATATCTTTCTGTTTGAAAATTCTTTATCCTTGTAAACTCAACTTTAATTGGATATAGGCCTACATGTCAACATAGAAACATTTTAAAATTTTTCCAAACATTTTACTTTTTTAATGTTGGTATCCCTCAAACACCTAAAATTTCAAATGGCAGCATTTATTAAATAACATAATTTTGCAGGTCTTGCAAAGACTAGCAAATTTTTATTCATTCTCGCCTCTTATCTTTAGTGATTTTGAGGTAAAAAACAAAACCTCCATTTCCCTGCATTAAGCCCATGTTACATGTGCAATGCTCAAGATTATGGATGCAAATTCAAATGCACTGAGGCCTACACATTTAATTTGGGCTTTAAAAGGGAAAATGGAACAAAGGTTTACAGTAAGTTTACTATTAAGTTGTAATAGTATTTGTTAATTTTGTGTTTATTTTTGTTTGGGTATGTTCTGTAGTTGTAAAAAATTGTTTAAAATTGAAAAATAAAACTGTGTATGTTTTGTAATGAATAAAGCTTTATTTCATTCATTCAATTCATTCAGTGCAATTAAGTACATTGAAATAAAGTTTTTTGCCTTGTATCGTCTTGGCTTTGGTTATGAGATTATTATATGATCTTAACAGAACGCCAAAACTTAAAACAGAAATAAGACTAAAAACTATGCAGCCCCGAACACACATTACCAGACAAGACAATGTTGAGGGAAGAAGTGGGTATGACCATAAATCGCTGTATTGTAATTTGAGAGAGGGAGATGGTACAATGCAGGTGTAGCTTCTGTTCATATGGTTGTAGGTTGTATTGCGAAAACATTGGATTTAGACCGTGAATTAAATGTCTTTTGTTCGGGAACAGCCATTCCTATAACCGGTAATTAATAAGATAATAATAATTAGTCATGCCACAGCAGTCAAAATAATTAACACAAAAATACGATGTCTTTAGTTCAAGAATCGCCATTCCTATTACCAATTAGTCATGCCATAGCAGTCAAAATAATTAACACAATCACTGCTGAGAAGGCAGTATGTTTACACTCGCTATCCAATCCACGGTGTGTCAATCTAAATACGAGGGCCATCCAGAAAGTACGTCCCGTTCATTAATAGCTCGAGAAGTTGCAGCGGTAATGCAATAATTTACACATCAGCCTGTGCAGTGACTGAATGCTTTTCCATTACGTGAGGCAGATCATCGTACACCCGCACGTTTGCTAAACATAACCTCAAAACGTGAACGCCTAAAAAAAATCTTGCCAAATTGTAAATGCGTTTTTCTCGACTCAGCAACCAATATTAATTCTGTATATTCTGTTCAAGCTACTATCTTCTGTAAAAGACTTTGAGAAAGATTTGTGACTGTGAAGTTTATCATTGACAACACAAGGTAAGCGCTTCTGTCATTACTACGGATATTTGTCCTTCCACTTACAACAATCGTACCCATTGACAAACAACAGCTTCATTCATAATGTTAGGACGATACACTTCATAGATTTCAGTCGCTGAGTGGATTTTAACAAAAAATATATATATATATATAGTGAGACTCCAATTTGACAAGAATTTATATTGAGGTGCTCACGTTTTGGATTATATTTGGCAAACGCGTGGCAGTACGATGATTCTTCACAGCAGCTATAGAAAATCATCCAGTCACTGCATACACTGACGTATGTAAATGTTTGCACTACCGCCACTACTTCTTGAGGGGCACATGAACGGAATTTACTTGCTGGACGGCCTTCATATACTTTTTCGGTTGAAGCTCACCAGTTTGCTAAGACCATTTGTATTAAGTGGTCGTTTTGCCACTTGTTTTGGCACCACTTGCTTTCCGCTCAAATTAGAACTTTGCACCTTGATGGTATATACTTCAGCCTTTTTACATAGCTATTACAGCATTTCCAGCAGTGAATATGTTAATTAATAATAATCCAAAGATTACACATCCAAGGTTTTACACAAAACTACTCAAAGCAAACCCCCAAGTTTGAAATGAACAATAAATGTTGGCTTTCAATGACCTGAATTTTAATGAGGTCATAATTAGTTCACGATCCGAGCGTCTAAGAGGGGCTGATCTTCAATTAAGGTAGAACCGAGCAGTGTAGAATTTCAAAAGGGATAATGGTTACATTCCTGCGTTTCCTGGATCCGGATAATCCAGGTGCATTCCGGATATTCGAATAAGGTGCATAGTATAACTACACAAAAAATAGATTAAATTATTTTACTTCTGAAAAATAACAATAATGATATAAGGTAGCCCTGGCATGTACATCTTTCTTGCAATTTTCCCTGGCTGCTCATTCTGATAAACTGTCATGGGAACGCCTACTGTAATAAAAACAAAAAGAGCTCCAGCACTTACAAAGTGATTAAATAAACATTAAAAGAGTATGCCTCATTCCAAATTTTGGGGGCCAAGAGTATTTTTTAGTATTCCTGAACACTTCTTGTTTTTGCAACTAAAACCACACTGTATTTTAAATTAATTTATGTTTTCAGTATCAGAAGAATGTTTTAATGTTGAGTGGGGCTTTATCGGATGTTAACAGCAGAAATCAGTTTTTTGTTCTTGAACACAATTTCGTATTTTTAGTTTTACTGATAAAAACTACTATGAGACCAGAAGCATGGACTAACAGCCAAATATCTACTTATTTTAAAAGCGATTTTGCCCACAATTGTATTAGCTTAAACATAAACACGAAGGCACTTTGCATGCAAAAAATGCCTCAATTTTTTCCCATCAGAAAACCAACGGTTTTAAACAATGATGACTGAATATTTGATAAGAATGGCAACAGAAAAATAATAAAATTGTAATGTTACTAAATTAAGTTTTATATCCCTTCCGGCCATTCTAAGTTTTGACCAGAGTGAGGATTCAGAGTTTTGAAACATTTAACAATAACATTAATTTGTCAGATAAATCGCATTGTTAGTAAAGTCAGATCCTGACAATCTCAATCCAGAAATCTGTCAAACATGAATTACAATATAAGAATGTGACAGTTACCTTTGGGGGGTTCGGGCCGATAGTTAGGGTCTTCTAATCTAAGCCTTGTCTCGAGCTGTCTAAGAAGAACCCGCTTTCTTTGCTCCCTCTCCGATTGCATTTTAGCCAAATGTTCTTGAGTGTACAAAAATGCACGTTTAAGGTCATCGAGCATGAATTTTTGTTTCCCCAGGGTTCCATCTGCATTTATATAAAACTTCCTCCCACTCGGTTTTAATAACAACCTTTCCCCCGATTTTGTATAAATTATTTCTGATGGTTTCTGGGCCTTTTGGTCCTGTAATCTGAGATCTCTGTAATGATCACTTTCTTGTCTTTTAATGAGCTTTTTTTCCTCCTCTAAAAATAACAAAAGTAACTCAAAACGGACAGGAAATCGAAATCAAAAACACAAACTAAACTAAAAAAATATAAAAAGAAATATCCAAACATTAACCAGATTATAAAAGTGTGATTTGCAGACTAACAAAACAACCATAAGGTTTATTTAGGTGCCTAAACAAAAACCTTTAAGCCTTGATTTCACAGTCTCAATGCAACAGAGACACTAAAGAAGCATATGATAATTTTTCAATCATTTACCATGACTTAACAATGAACATATCCAATTTTAAATGAAATTAATATTGATTATACCTTATGTATTTGTAAGGTATAAAATATAAGGAGGGGACACCTTAAAATGTACTGTACAATAAAAAACAGACACTGGCCGTATTTTGTGGCCAGTTGGGCCATTGTTTTCATCACTTCAAAACTGTGATGAAGATTCGGTGTTGATGATGCATCACCAAAAAAGTATGTAAATATACTCTTTTAACTCCTAGTTTAGCAATTTGTATCATGTCTCTTAACCGAGGCATCTTCCCCTAAAGACTCTTAAAGTTGCTAAAATACACCCAAACGCTAACAGGGCAGAAATGATGGACCAGCCAGCAAATGACCCTTCTTCCTACTAATTCACAAGTTATTGAAAAAGTGGTAATTGAGAGACTTTCTACTCGCCTACAAAATTGGCCTGGTGATGGACAAGCGATACGGTTTTACAAAGGGAAAATCAAGAACTAGTGCATTAAACTGCCTCGATGGTAACCTCATCTTGTCCAAACTTAAGACCCTAGATGTAGCAGAATTAGGGTGGAAACACAAACTAACACACCATGTCACATGGAACTTCTTCCACTGTCCAAAGAAAGAGAAAAACTCCCCCAGTGGGATCCTAACCGGCTTTTGCTAGTTTAGGTACCAATACTGGGTACAGTAATGGAAGCTGTCACAATTGGAGGCAGTATTGTAGCTGTCTTTCAGTGAACAACTTCAGTTCCCCACCAGGGGAGGCTGGGCTTGATGGCAGGGTGGATGGTGGTGTACTGGAGACCAAGATGAGGGCCACCTTATCCCTTAAGGCCCTGTTCCTGCAACCACTGGATAAAGGCATACTTTTGCCCACCCAGTGTAAGCTTGGCCGACCCTGTCCATCTACCTATTCCTTTTTCCTGTTGCTTCCCTTGTATTAATCTACTAAAGGCTGTGAGCCTAAGGGATAATCGAAGGGGAGCTTCCATTCCTTTCCAGTAGCTGTTCAAAAAGGCAAAATAAAGGCTGAAGTACCCTCACAGGATTTTCCTGTGGGGTGGGGAAACCCTACCAAATCCCCCTAAAAAAAGAGGAAGAGTGCGAACAATATAGGGGGAAAAATGACTCCTAAAACATAACAATGAGGTAAATCGCCGCCACAGAACACACCCAATGGGAGAAAAAAAAATTCTTCAAAACCATACTCATGAATTCAGAATCAAAACAAGTCTGAGGCATTGAACGGTCACGCAAACAACACCTGAACCCAGCAATGGTAATTCGCTCAAATAAATACATGTCTTAAGAACTCACGATTCGCAGAGGCAAGTTCCCCAAAAAAATCAAATTAAAAACACTTCTCCCAAACCTTGATTCCATGATCACTGCAAACCAGAGAATCGGCACCATAAATCACCGTCAACTGAGATATGAGAAAAATCAAACAATCCTTGAATCAAATCAAAACAAACCCTGGGAGTGATCACAATCACTCCTTCAGCCCTGCATGGCAGACTGCTTACATTGATGCATGGCTTCAAAACCCCCAAGTTGCATGCATCACAATTACTCCTTCAGCCCTGCATGGCAGACTGCTTACATCGATGCATGGCTTCAAAACCTCCAAGTTGCATGCATCTTGTCCAAAAAAGGTGAAAAACAAGGCATAAATCATGGCTTCGGAACCCTTATAACAAGAGACATGACAGAAAACATTCAAACAAACGACAATCAAACCACAAAACAAGACAGGACATGAACAACACCACAAAGACCCACCACAATCCTACATGACCAAAATCTCAAATAAATTAAAAAAATGTCCATCCACCCACCAAAAAAATAAACCAAATAAACGCATAAGCAGAACCACCCACATGAATCAAAAATACACCCGCAGCACTCATGTGCAACCACTCACATTACACCTTGGCTTCAACACTAAAAACTGACTCGGGCATTCTGTTCTGAGTGAAAAGACCCAATGTTGGGGCCAGTGGTCGGGACAGGATTAATAGTATGCTACTAGGCGGAAAAACTGACATCCATGATCGGGTGCGGTGCAGGAAGAGGCAAGACACAGGCAGGAAAATAAAAATCTCAATCTCTAACCCAACCTTCCTTTAGTTTTTAAACTACTAGGTTTTACGTGGATCTTCCTGATTACCCCCTATTTTCCCCAATGATGCATTAGCTGGGACAACCAGATTTGTATCAGAAACTCAAAAGACGAAGTTCTTTAACAAAAACTGCAATAAAGACATGATGATTGCAAATAATGAATAAATATCTTAAGGGAAAAAAATCTATGTTATGCGAGTCTTGACCGAGAGTGAGGAGAAAGGTGCCACAACATTGTGTGCCACTAAAAATGGGACGCAAAAAAACATATTGCTCAAAATCAATATTCAAAGCATGAGTCGATAATTGAGATTGGCATGTTTCTGTGTCAGGCAGGAAGAGAATAGCGTGTGAGGACGTGAAACAGTATTGCAAGCTGTGAATCTATCAAAATTATTTAGAATCTATTTTGCAGTAAATATTTTTAAAATTCAATTTATCAGTCACAAATCAAATAATCATAAATTATCAGGCTAAAGTAGTCCGATAATAAATCATCAAGCTTGATCTCCGTACATCCCTGGTTGCCAGCAGTGAATTTGTCAAAATTATTTAGAATCTATTTTATAGTAAAAATGTTCAAAATTTGATTTATTAGTCGCAAATCAATCATTAAGCTTAATCCCCGCAAATCCCCTGATATTAGTCAAATTTTTTTTCATCATACCAACACAGAAACATCTGTTTTCAGTTCCTTTTTGTTGGCTCGAAAGTTGCCCATTAAACCAGGTAAGAAAACTCTTATCCAACCTAGGCAGGAAAGAACGGAAGTAAACAATCAGCTGATTTGCAGCAAACCGACATTTAATGCTTGTTTACTGGTTACATTTTAGAGGAACGTATTCTATGTAGTGGCAGCACTGCATCCGAAGCAAATGTTTGTTCTGTTTGTTATAGGTTAGGTTTGAAGGATTGAGAAACGTATGTTTATGCAAGCACATTGATTGAAAGTATGTTTTTTTCTACGTAGTATGATGAAAAATATCGTACGTTACACGGCCGGGAAGAAGTTTTGCCATACTCGCATGAACTGTCATGCTCGTCCAGCAAAACAGTACTTCCCGGCCTAATAACGTAATATACTATATGTGCATGCTGAACACGAAAATGCTCCTTTTCTGACTTGGTTCAAAGGACTTTTAATGGACAAGAGTGACGAGTTCTCGGACACCCAACCATTCCTCCTGATATCCGACTTTCTGTGCCATGTTGTCACTCCTCCTAATACAGTAGAGCCCCTCATAACCAGCTACCACGGGACCAAGCCAAGACCGGATAACGACTTGGCCAGATAATCCTTTCTATTATGAAAACGATTATTCATACCCAAATTAATAATTTGTAGCAAACGATTCAAGTCCTATATAAAGCTTTAAGTGTATTTTTGGGTACACTGGTTAGTAAAACCACCACAAAATGTCACTTTAACACTGACTGATCTAATTTCACCCATGGTATTGATTTGATTTTAAACTAAATCATTTCCCTATTCAGTAATAGTCCGCTACCCGCCACAACTTTCATCGGTGTTTGTTTGCCTAACATTAAGGGACTTGAAGAAAAAAAAAATAAAAACTGTATGTTACAATTGTAACATTGTAAATTAACACTGGATACATATATTAAACAACAGTTTAGAGGTTACTTGCTCAACTGAGCAATGTGCGACTTATTGACTCAAGTTCACTATTGCTGAATTAGAGCGGATCCGACTTGCTCAAACGTTCGGCGATCCATTTGCTGCATGAAGCCTTATGAGAGTGATGTAGAAAGAGTCACGCCAAACGCACCAGTAAACGCTCACATTTACGTGGATTCGTCCTGATTGTTTATAGTAAACTGGAGTCAAGACAAGGAGATAATGCAACATAAACAAACAGAGAGATACAAAAGAGAGTATCAGAGAGATTGTGCGAGATTGTGTGTCTGTATACCGTGGGAAATACGTTTTGACATTGGGTTCTTAGAAGCGGCCAGATAAACCGAGGTCGGATATGAGGGGCTCTACTGTATTCAATTTTCTAAAAATCCTGTCACTCCCCTGACGTCCAATCCTCTCTGAGACAAACTGCCAATCTTCTTGAAATAAACCTTACTAATTTCACTGTTAATCCTAAAATACACCTTAATAATAAAAAATATCAATCTTGAAACCAAAAACATAACAAAATACACAGTATTATTGATTACATGTAAGAATTGTTTAGATCAAACCACCATTTAGGAAATTCTAACCATCAGAACCACTACTTCTTTTAATTGTACCCTAGAACTAAACTGATGATAAGTATTATGAAATGTACAACTCAAAAGTTAGTTTCAAATATACCCGTTTATCTCTAACACAGAAATAAGCAGTGATATAATTATTTCATAGCATTTTAATTTTATAGTAAGACATGTGAAGAAGCAATACACTCAACCACTTCTCTAAATCTGCAAGACATCGAATTTTGTTGTTCTAAAATATCTATATAAAAGTCAACGGAGATGAAAACAAAAAAAAGCTTTAAGAAGAGAAAAAAGTCATAGTTTTGATTCATTGCTTAAATAAAAATCCAAGTTTTAATTTTTGACCAATTTGTAACATTAATTCAACCAGCTCAAAGCCACTTAACTTAAAGAGGTTCTTCCATAGCCTCTCTAAGTACCTGAGTTACAAAACACAGGGTTATGGATTAATTGTGCGGTTATTTTGGCCAATTTTTTGTTTTTCCCAGATGGTAACTTCTCGTTTTATTGTATAACCTGAATAGTAGTTTTTAGTTCAACTCGTGATCAGCTAAAAATGTTTTAGACTAGTCTACTGCTACGCAGTTACTGCTTGTACGAGCGTGCCGAGACATTGTAAATAAATGAGTAAAATTAGCTGTCATTAAAAAAAAATTTTTTAGCTGACATTAACACGTTTGCTGCGGGGTTAATGATCGGATATGGGCCGAGCGCCGTTTGGATGCGTCCATAACTGATGGGATACATTGAGTAATGCTATTCGGAAATGCTTGCCTCTCCTCCAGCGTTGTACGAGACCCAGTTGAGAGTTGCCGAGTGGAGGGGGCTCATGTCGCCACTCTGTGTTCACTTGGCTGAGATTACCCGTCACTTTTGAGTGTGGTGCATTTGCGTTAGAGAGTGTGTGAGTGTACCTCACTTAAACGTTTATAATTTATAAAATAATTAAGAATTGTACAAAAAAAAGTTTTACTGATGTTTTATAACCTGACTAAGGCAAAACTTTTACATTACACACAAAAAATTCCAAACAACTAAATATAGCTTGCACAATGCTGCTGTATCCGATAGGATACATAATGGCAAACAATCTATATACTTTTTCAAAAATTAAAATTTAATAACAAAATTAGTTGTTATTAACATATTTTATATTTCCAAAGCAAAACTAATCAAATTAAATGATAAAACAATAAGAGTGGAATGCTTCAATATATATTTCCTTCGCACGTTGCTGCCGTATCCAATCCGATACAAAATGGTGGCCACTTTTTTATGCTTTTGAGCAACAAAAAAATTTGTTTATGATGTAAACCTAAATTTTAGAGGTAAACCTATTGAATAAGACCAAAAAAATTCAGCATCCTGATGTTTTACATGTCTTAGGCCTACCGCAGCGAACATGTTAAGTCATAACATCTGCCAGTGAGTAAAATTAGTACATTTGACAATACCTAAGCATGTGCTATTATTTCTAGACTTGTATGTCAATTGTGAAAACAGCATTTATCTATACATATTAAAAATAAGGAGACACATTAGATCAAGAATATAGGGAATCAAATGCGATTTCAGTCCACAACAAGTTCAAAAATAGCATTCCATCAAAAACAGACATTGAAAAACGTATATTAAAGGTCACAGTACCTTCTTTATGGTCATTATCTGATTTGTCTTCTGAGGTTTCACTTTTTTCATTGCTTTCTTTTTCCATTTTGCCTAAAATGAAAAAAATACCACAATACACTAATGGAAAATAACAAAACTGTGTTCTTAGAGCGAATGTTGAGTAAATTCAAGGACAAATTAATGGTCATTCCGAAACTGAGTTATTTTAACTGTTATGGATTACATAAGCTCATGGATCAATAATATTCATCCATACAAATTATATATTAATTTGAACTGTATTTATCTTTTTAGTGACTGTAGCACCTGTTAATTTTAACTTTTCTCTCATTTAAAGGATGATTAGAATAACACAAGGTGTGTGTGTGTGTGTGTGTGTGTGTGTGTGTGTGTGTGTGTGTGTGTGTGTGTGTTTGTAAATGGTACGTTTGGGGGACGTTCACGTGTATTTTGACCAACCAACTGAGGACGAAAAACGTACCGAGGACACACTCGTGGTCCTCGGAACGTTTTAGCTTCACCATTGCATTCTTGAGGCGCCTGTGAACCAGGAAATACCAATTTTGGACAGATTTAAAAATGTCCCCCCGTGGTATGGTCAATCAGACACGTTAGTTCCAGTTGTGTCTCCCACGTAGCGCTAGCACGTTGAGCGACACACACGCCTTACACTCTCACCCGTTCTGTGCCGCTCAAGGGAGGACTCATTTTGAATTTTTTTAAAACACACGAGTGTAAATTACGCTGCATTACCGAGGAATCAGGTGCATTCCTTAGTCCCTCCGTCACTTCCTGCACAATGTTGTCATATTGAACTCAGTGATGCCATATCGAACGAGCGTCTTAGCGGATACCGAGGCGACCGCAGAGAGCTACTGCGATGATTTGGTGTATTTTGAGTTAGGGAACGGAACGTTTGAGGGACGTAAATGTAATTTGGTGAAATAGTTTAGACTCTTGTAATAAAACTATTAATAGTCCAGTAACTGCCCATTTCTCTAGATAATTTTTCTTGGTCACAACCGATTTGCATAAAATTTCGATTCAGGTTCTACTTACCCTATACTTCAAGATTAAAAATGTTATAAGGGTTGCTTTTTACCAGGGGGTAGGTACCACCCTTGAGCGTGACAATTAGTACATTAAAACTGAGCCCGATAATGGAAATATTGACCAATTCTAAGAAACTTTTATTTTCCATAGTTTTTTCTTAAAGTCAATACTTTTTTTAGATATACACGATTGGAAGTGGCGATTTCCCCCCCCCCCCCAAAAAAACACTTAAAAAACACTTTTTCTAATGGTATTTCGTAATTAACTAAAAAACTAAGAGTTTTAGCGGAAAGGTTGTACGTATATCAATTGTAGCTTATAAAATAACAGAGAAAATGAGGGGGTTATGAAGTCTGTAAACCCACTAGGAGCTAAATTATGGCTTGTTTTAAGAGTGTTTGGATTTTGTCGAACCCAAAACACACAATTTTTATGTGAAATAACTTAAAAACAAAATCTCTTTAGGTGAAAACTTAATGAATTATTTTTATAGATAACTAAAAGAACTTTAATTTAATTTTTTGTAAAAGTTTTTAGCAAAAACATTAAGCGAGTTATGATCAAAGTAAAGTTGGTCCATATTTTTCCAGCGTTAGAAATATAGAAATATCAACCCCCAAATAGGACTCAAATTTAAAATAACCCTTACCGCTCTGCAATTCCCTTCAACTATATGTTGTATTACACTAAAAAATTTTGACCTCTTTTAAGAGCTTATTTTAAAAAAAAGTGAATTTTAAGTAAAAAGAAAATTTAAACAATAAAACAAATTTTCTTGAAAATAACTCTAAATCTACAGGTAATAGGCCTAAGTATAATGTTGTCGAGTATAAAATTGTAGCATTTTATTTCCTGCAAATGTTAGTTGCTTTTTCATGTTTTTTGACAATAGTTGACGAAGAAACATGCGTACAAGTCTTCAATTAATTATTGTTCATAATTAATAACATTTTCAGTTCCTTTAAGCTCACCCCGTTTTTTAAGGAATGAAAAAATAACATCTGTGTGAGCTTATAGTTCCTGAAAAAACGTACAAAATGAGATTTAGAAAACCCTCGTATCTTAAAACTGACCGAGTTATGGCTGATAAACCAAGTACACATTTTAGAAATTATCATAGATAATGTACCTGGTGCTGTTTTCAACAGAAACGTTTTTACAGGTTGTTAGCTCTGAAAACATAAAGTTTAAAAATAGTTTATAGTGTGTCGAATAGTTCTATATCTTTAAAGTTCTTGTAGACGCTAATAACTTTCACCTACCCTCTACTTTTTTTAGAGTATATTCAATCTTTCGGCATTAATTATTTAACTACTTTAGCAACACTGCTACCGGTTCAGCTGTTTGTTTATATGTTAAAAATGTTAATAAAAATAATCAATAACAATAAGTTTAGGCCTATAAGTTATATTAATTTATCATTTGAGGATTTTTTGTATTAACTTTGCAGATTTCGAAAACGGCTCTGACAGGTTCGTACGAATTCTGGACCGGCTGTTATGACATTGAATCCTGCATAGAATAGCCTGTCGTTTTTTATCGCTCACATCTACGTCTCCAAAGTCATCTGTCTTTGCTCGGACTGCTCACACCTACCCTCTACTTTTTTTAGAGTATATTCAATCTTTCGGCATTAATTATTTAACTACTTTAGCAACACTGCTACCGGTTCAGCTGTTTGTTTATATGTTAAAAATGTTAATAAAAATAATCAATAACAATAAGTTTAGGCCTATAAGTTATATTAATTTATCATTTGAGGATTTTTTGTATTAACTTTGCAGATTTCGAAAACGGCTCTGACAGGTTCGTACGAATTCTGGACCGGCTGTTATGACATTGAATCCTGCATAGAATAGCCTGTCGTTTTTTATCGCTCACATCTACGTCTCCAAAGTCATCTGTCTTTGCTCGGACTGCTCACAAGAATTGTTAGCTAAATAAAATGTTTCATAGAACAGCGAATTTTATGTTCTGAAGATTCAGAAGGTATATGTACCCTTAATACCTTTCGTACCTTTTATTAAGGCCGGGACGTAGCAATACCTGCCTATTTTTACCGGAATATGAGTGAAAAGTTAGTGTAGGATGGTTGTGAATTATCATTAATTTATTTATATAATATGTACTAGCAGCCCGCGTCACTTGATGTTGATTATGCATGGAGTTTTGCCGAGTAAAATACCTTTCAATGATGAACTGAGTGAATGTTTTTGAAAATAGGTGGGCTAACACTTCAATATCCTCGGATTCCAAGTACATTTACTAAATAAAGGTTTTAAATTTATGATGTGTTTTAACTTGAATTTTTTAGGTTAACATTCAACTAATATTGAAATTTTAAAGCTCGAAACGTTGAAACATGCATCAAAGTGTTGAAACGTGTATCAATGTGTCTTCACTGTCAATAGTTTTCCTTTTTTCCTTTTAATTTTCCTTTTTAAGAAAATAAATATTGTCAATTAAGATGATTACAGACTGTTGGTCTTAGTTTCAATATGGCAAACGCTCTTCCTTATTTTCTGTTTTCTAAAAAAAACTTCAGTATTTTAAGAAATCTAAATAATAATGACATTTGCTTGCCCTGCATTCTGTGGCATATCTCTGGAACTATTTCAAATCTTGATGATCTGTTTTGTTACAAACAAATGTGGATTTGAAAAAGTTCACAGGTTCTACCTCGAATGTAGCACTTTCGCTGAAATTTCAAAAGCCTCCTGTGTAAAGGCTTTTAATGGGATATTTTCCAAACACGCAAAAGGAACATCTAGAGAGTAATAGCTTTAATTTGATACCAAATATACGTAAAAAAATTAATTTCTAGGGGTCGATTTGCTCTGTACAAAATACCAGAAATTCTTTTAATAATATATAAGATAGATAGATGTATAGTAAATAATAATGTTTGATAAATATAAGGTTTATATTTATCATGATAATAAATATAAACCATGAACCTTTTTTTATTAACATGAATTAGGTTTCATTTTGTCAAAATGTCAACGTCTAATGTCCTCAACGTCAACGTCCTGTCTTAATTGAAGACATCAGTTAAGACGTCCTTTTAATAAACAAAATATTCACAACAAAAACGGTTATAAGGCTTGAGGTTGTATTTCTAATAATAATTGAATCATAAAATAAAATATAGAAAACTGTGATTTTTAGACTACTTTTTTGAACAAATATTGAGCTAATTTCCTGGTGTCGCTAAGAAGAGTGACCAAATACTTTTTCTGATCATTACAATATGGACTATATTCATAACGGAAACGCACGTTGATACGTTTCCAGGCGGTCGAAAACTTGTTAGGAGGGTAAAAATGGCGGAAGGCTTATGCGCTGAAACCACAATATATTTAGAAAGGTTCAAGATAGGACATCGGTCAAAATGTCATTTAAATTCAACAAATGTGGAGAACATAAATGGTTACTAGGCTCGAGGTCGTATCTCAATTAATAAACGAGTTATAAAATAAAACATAGAAAAATGCGATTTTGAAAAAAAGATTGAAAACATTTAACACTAATCCGCACAAAATCAAACCAAACTATAAATAGAATAAATATCCATTCAAACGATTAATTCAAAATAACCTTCAAACAATTTAAAATTAGTTATTTACTAATCAAATGATTTTTCTATCCTGCATATAAATAAAAACAACCTGAATCAGCTGTGATGGTTTAAAATAAACAAGTGCATGATGATGGGCACTTGAATGGGCCCTTTGAAAGGTTGTAGGACGCAAACCGGATTTTCCCAGACTTGAGACCAGTTACAATCGATTTCTGGTGGCTTAAAACCCCAAATTAAACAAAAAAATCAAAAATCTTAGGACGAAATAAAAATTTTGCCCGTACAAACTTTGCTTATCTTAGAGTATAGGATAATACCATTAAGAAATGACATTAAGAGTAAAATATATGCGTTTAAAACCCACGACTCACTCGAGCAATTCTGCATCAGAATAGAGCGTTGCGCCAACGATCATCACGCGCATTGTAACAGGTTTGTCCGTGGTTGCCCTCACATCCGCAAACGACCGCTGTCCACCTTGGCTTGCACGGACACGCGCCGTTTTACATCGGCTTTAGAATGATCCAGATTGAACTACATTTTTAAATTGTTGTTTTGTTTACTCAAGGCGGATTTATGCTGGTACATGAAACGCCATATTCTAATTTAGTTAACTGCTCAATGTTGGGTATGCTGACTGTAATATTAGTTAGTTTCGTTACAGGAGGGTGCCAAAAGATTCCAGGCCTGAAAGGCGTACCGGGCTACGTACTAGTATAAGTACAATAGAATCTCAAAGCCCAGACCGTCCATAAGACCAATGTTAATTTTAGCATTGGGATTATGGACGGTATGGGCCTTGTGGTTTGATTCAAACTATACCCGTATCCCTGCGGCCCATAGCAGGGGCCTGATCCCCCCGGCCCCGGCTGTGAATCGCCTACCTCGGTCCTAGACGCCTGTGACACCTGTGACATGTGCCGTCCGAATAAATCTTACCAATGCCAATGTCACAACTCTATCTGGAAAATATTTCAGGAAATAACGGGTGAGTCGTCAGACAAAAAAATCCCTGGCGATTTAAGATGTAGATTGTTATAGACCACGTTTGTAAAACGGGGTTTTACCAGTTTTGCCACTTACAATCATTCATAAAAACATCAAATTTTATCATCTGATGAAGTTATATCACATTTCACGAATTAGTTAACATTGCACCAACCAACATATATAAGGTAAATAAATTCTTTGTAAAATATATTTGTATGGAAATTATTGGAACTCGAATTAAATTTCTTCATCTATTCTACGTCATGCTCATCGACGCAATAATTACCACCCGCAATAATTACCATAATTTCGTCATGCTCGAATTATGGTAATAATTATTGACATTTCATTTTTCAATGGCTTTGTAACGTAAATAGTTTTTACAATTGACAAGTTACACCGCTACATTGTTAATCTATGGATCTGTTAAATTACCATTCATGATCATAAGGATTATGTGTATGTACAGTTCGCGCATTATATTTCCGGCTATGACTACTACGCTACTAACCAAAATATGATATTTTAAACATATAATTTTGGTAAACACTGCGTTTGACGAACAGTGGGATTGTAGGACAATGTTTTCAGAAACGTACCCCCTCTCCCCATCCGCGACGTGCAACCAGCTGACTCTGTCATAGCCTGAGATAAAATGTGCGAACTAAAGTAGTGTATATTAATGTCCTCACTAAGACTCTTAAATGTAATAGTCCTCACATAGTCACTGAATACTTATTTTAACGGTTTTTTCGTGTGTGTCCTCACGTGGAAGATTAAAAGCAACAGTCCTCAGATAGTCGGCAATTACTAAATCTAACGGTCATTTGGAGTGTGTCCTCAGAGTGATGGGCTATTTTCATGGTCCTCACACAGTATGGTCCGCAACAAAAAAAACAAAAATCAACCGACAAAAACAAGGTTTTGAATTTAGTTAAAAAACAATATTAACAACAAATTGTAATAAAGATAATTTTAAAAAATCAATATTTCATGATGTCCGCAGAACGTACAGATGTTACACCGGGTCCTCAGAAAGTACCATATACAAACCTGTGCGTGTGTGTGTGTGTGTGTGTATACACACAAGTATGTGTTAGCTACTTGGTAAGCATTTAATTGTCAATTTGTTTTATTTTATTGTAGGTTTCCTTGGTATAACTGGCTTGGGAGAAAGTATGTGTCAGTTTCCTGCAGGGTGGTCACTCAAAACTAATTTTTCCATTCCCGGTTTTTTCCCGGTTTTCACAAGTACTTTAGGACTTATTCCCAGTGGCAAATCAACTATAATAATCCTCTCAACAGGTGGCAGTAAACAATGATTTTTTTTCAGTTGTTTTTCATCAACTATATGGAACGGAATAAAAGAGTCACCTAACAACCTAATAATAAACGCAAAAGGAAGATAAGTTTGATAAGTTTCCATTGGCCGCTTATACAAAAAATATTTGCAACGCAACGATGACAGTACTGCCAAGGTGGTTCGCCCTTTTTCTTCCTCGCATTACCCCTCGCACATTCCACTCCACCACTATCCCCCCCGCCCAGTCGCGACGTTGCGTAGGCTTAAATGTTTTTTATTAAAAAGTAAAAATCTATATTCTGTGAATGCCTCATTTAACCCATTCGTCTACCCTTTTACGAGGGCCCTTATGGGCCTCAGAAATCCGATTATTTTAACTGTTTTTGTAGTATTTAATGAAAAGTCCACTTTTAATTATTGTATTTAGGGCTAAAAGAAATTTTCAACTAAGCTTTAATGGTAAACTAGCAACATTTTAGACTAAATTTTTTTTATAACAAAAACTATCATTATCGTTTTCTGGCTCTCCTAGGCCTAAGATAGCCGGGTCGAATGCAGCTTCCATTTCCACATCTTCCGCCTCAAAACTTTCACCGTCACTATTTTGAGCCATGGAAGTTTCTTCAAATTCATTTTCGTCAACGCTATTTTCACTTCCACTTAGTAAAAAACCTTCTTTGTCTGTTATACGGTCAATTATACTATTTCGCAAACATTCATCCGCCATGATAAACACACAGTTGACTAGTTGACATCGAAACAACAGCCGACCAAAACAAAAGATATTATTACAAAACAAAAGTGCTGCTAACCCGAAAAATCAAATAAATATCTACACTTCCTATTCTGGAAGTCGGAAACTAAGATTAGTCCCAGGGTTCCCACTCAAACTGAATTTTAAAATTCACGGCTCTTTCACGGTTTTTAAGGTCCGAAAATTAGAAAATTTACGGTCTAAATATAGGAAAACATTTTGCCGCATAGTTTCACAGAGAATAACAGGGTGGCTGGGGGGTAGCGGGGGGGGGGGGGGGGGGGTAGTGAGAGAAAACTCGGCAGACGCATAGCGCTGGCGGCGGCGCTCCAGCCCAACGGAGAAGTAATTGCTGTACCAGTATAATTAAACTGTGTAATATTGTAGGTAAAACAAACTATTTTTCACAAAATACTATGTGATTTTAACATTTTTGATTACTTGAGAAAACAGAAAACGTTTTACTGGCGATTGCGGAACACGCACGCAACTTAAATATTTTTAATTTTTAACGCCATGCTCTCTTTCTTCCTTCCTCTCTTCCTGTCTTTCTGCTTTCTATCCGCCCACACAATGCGCAGAGTCCAGTGCGCACTGTCGCACTGTATGTTGCCATGACAACCGTGTGTCGTCATAGCAACGAGCCAATCACGCACTGCGTTTTAAGACAATAATGAAAGACCATATGATTCTTTCGCAATGCCGTGTAATGAAAGACAATATGATAGCCTGCGCTTGCGTATGTTGCCAACCTTCCGATGAATATTCGATAAGTTCTTTTATTGCGTCTTGACCGAGTTGAAGTTTGTGATTATCAACTCTCTAATCATCGACAACTCGAAATATGATCTATATAACACGCATTAAAATAAGGTAGTGTTTTTTTATATTAATATCAAGTTATTAAATACATTTCAATTACTTTTTTGTAAAATAGTTTTTTTTGCGAAAGTTGAAAGTAAAAACGTATTTAAAAATGATTCTTATTGCCAGTTTTGGACACCGGTTAGGCGCGTCGCCTGGTTAATATGCCTCCGGATAATCGTTGTTCTACTGTCCGTAAATGTTAGTTAATGGCACAACGTTGGTCGCCTGCAGGCATGTTTTCCAGCGGCCGAAGTTAGGGCCTTGTTGTTGTCATTCAAACAGTACAATGTGCAGTGGGTAGTGAGAGATAAGTAGAGGTCTGCGTGTACCCGAAAATTCGGGTAGCTTCGGGTAATTACGTGAACCCGAGTGGTCGGGCAGGTTCGATACGTCTCGGGCTTAATTCGGGCGGGTTTTTATTAGACGTCGGGTAGGACGGGTACCTACTACCTGAATGAAATCGGGTTGATGATACCCGACACACTACCCGAAAGAAACCCGAAACTTTAAAAATGCCCAACAATAAATAATTTGCGCCAAGCTTCTGACTTACGGCGTCCACGCAATATTATAACGAGACAAACAAGGATGGTCGCGATCGCGATGTCAAACTTAGAAGCGATCTTCACTATACGTCTCAGTCAGACAACCAGCCGTCTCCTTGCCGACTCAAAATTATCGTATGCTTACTGCTTAATATCGTATCCTCGTATGACAACTTAAAGGACCGTTGCTCCTTTTGACGCAATGAAATAGTACAAACACTAAACAGCTTTGAATAAGGTTGAATTTCTAGCCGAGCTTATGATACGAGAAGTCTTATCGAGAAGATAATTTTTGTAATCTATTTTTGGACACGTTAAACCGGAAGAGCGTGTCCTTCCCACGAAAAACGTACACAAACAATAATCCTGAGTGATAAGGAAAGGGCGTTGACAGGTAAAAAAATATTATCTCAAATTAGATGGAATTCGGAGTTTCTGCTATATTTAGTTGACCTTGGAGAACGACAAAATATAAACCAGTCTATTGTTTGTTTGATCGTAGAATTTCTCTTGAACGGCAAGAGATAAAAATTTCATTTTTGTCTCAATTGATTTATAATAATTAGACAAAAAATATTAGCCGGCATATGTTGTAGGACAAATCGTTTGGATTTTCGCATATAGAAACCAAACTACGGAACAAAGACGTTCGTTCTGGCGTCATTTTTAAAGAGTTTATTTATTGTCACAAACATCTTGAACGATGATACAAAAAACAGAAATTGATCAGAAACAAGCAGCGGAGACATCGATGCATTAATCGGTAGTTGAAAACCGATGAATCGTACAATAGATGGAATGTAAAGAATAAGAAAACTAATTAATTAAGGAAGAAAGAAATTCCCGTATTTATTTGCCGCGCAAACGTAAACCAATGAGCGTGCGTCTTCAGCTATCTAGTCTTCTCTCTCTTCACCTTTCCATCCTTCCCTCCCCCCTCCAAGGCAACCGATCACCTTCCGCCATTACCTCCCCAGTCTCCACCCCTCCCTCCATAGCCACTGTGGAATCTCAACCTCAGTTTAGAAGCCCTACTAGCCCTGTTCGTACAATCTACGTTTTAAAGTACACAAGTGCTGTCTTCGTCTTGGGACTGTGAATCATTTTAGTGTCTCTAATAAATTTATACAAATATTTCTCTATAATTTAATAAAAATATTGGCGATTTGAAAATTGGCTGATTTTAAAGGTCTGATGACGAAATTCACGGCTCTTTCCAGGTTTTTTCATGGTTTGCCAAATTCACGGCTTCTTCACGGTTTTTACGGTTTCACGGTTGAGTGGGAACCCTTTAGTCCATATAGTGCTGCTATCAGTTGAGTATAAAGCGAACTATTACAACACGCGCAACCGGCGAGACCGTCTCGTCAAAGTATTGCCGGGCGCTTGGCAGCAGCGGCGAGATGGACTCGTCGAAGTAGGCGAATGGGTTAAAGATATTCTATGGGTTGGCTTTTCTGCTTAGTTCCCGCGTCATTTGTTCCGAATTTGGCCAGGAATTAGTTTACTGGCGGATACAATGTCGATGACTTTTATTCTATTCAGGCAACCGGCTGTTGTCTTTACAAACAAAAATTATGGTACGATTCTGGTAATCATTGTATCCACGGATTGCAATCTAAAGGGATGCAGGGAACCGTTCTTTGCCTTAATGGCAAGAAATATCATGTTATTTTTGTAATGGCAAATCTTGGCTGAAACATTGTGTCCCCGACACCGGTGTGTAGAGCTCCATTTGATAACATTGGTTGGTTATCGAGTGTCCATTATAAATTGTGTAGAATGAAGATGACACAAAGAACATCGCGTTTTCCTTCACTCTCTTAATATTCATTCATTTACGATATTTATTATTATTCTCTACAAAATCACGTTTTCCCGGATTTTGCTAGAAATTCACGGTTATTTCCCGTTTTTTTTTCACAGTTTGAAAAATTTCTGGTTTTCCCGAATTCCCGATGCGGTGGCCACCCTGTTCCTGTTACCAAAGATGTGTGTCAGAGAAATATGTTCACCTGGAGAGGTATCAAAATAAAGCCTGTCTTCTAACATGTTTGCTATACGCCTCGCAAAACAACTTAGCAGATGGCCGAAAAACAGCTGGATGGGTTTTTTAACACGTTTCAAATAGGAGCATGGTCACTTTTCTTAAAATATTGTCTACCTTCTGTTAACAAGCCTCATAAGTTTTCAAAATCAGATGATCATTTAAGCCGACTAGTAGTGAAATCTCATCCGCCAATTTGTTTTGAGAGGCTTATAAATGTATGGGCGGTTATTGTGAATAGGAGAAAGTCCTTTGCTGTGGCTCGAGTATGTATGAAACTCAGGGCCCAAGCACAGTATATTTGGCAGTTTTCCCATAAAATGCTGTGAAAGTATTGAGCCTCTGAAATAGTCTGGTATCTCGCAACAGCCGCCTACTTGGTCACATCGAAATATCAACTTATATCCAAGCCGCCAAGCTATTTCAATGTAACAGCCGACTTGTACAAGAGGCGGCCAGGCAATATTTTTTTATTTAATTTATGCATACAGTAGACCCCCTCCTAGCCGACCTCGTTTTAACCGACGATCGGATTATCCGCCCTTGCTTGTCAAATATTAAAGATCGTTTTAGCCCATCCTGTTTTGAGAAAAGTTCGGTTTAACCGCCCTTTTCTAGGAATTGCGGCATTTCCGTTCCCATACCCGGCGATGGGAACATGTATTGTTTTGACCGTGCTTTGGGGTTATTTGTGACATTTCTACAGGAATAATTTTGGAAAATAGGTTGATATTTATAGTTTATTTTCTAAATAATCCATGAACTGCTTTATAATGATGTTAATAGAATCCTAAATCAACAGAGCTTTTATTTTTATGTGTTTCAAGGATTACCCGTTTTAACCGACCTTTTAACTTATCCGACCTAGGTCCGGTCCCTTAAGGGTCTGTTAAGAGGGGGTCTACTGTAGCAGTAACGAATATGTCAAGGGACTGGCAAAGAGTAGTATAACTAGAAACACTGGTTAGTTACATAAGAAACGCTGGTGGTTAGAAACAGTGGTTAGAAACACTGGTTTAACTAAATTTGACTTGGAAAGGAAAAAAATATATTTAGAATCTGAATTATATACTTGTCTACTGAGGATATAGAATAAGCAATTAAAACATTTTTTTTAGAAAATGTCATTTTAAGCCTACAAAACTTTACTCTAAAAACCTGATGACTCAGCTTTAACAAACTGGGTTACCAAGTGCAACATAGGCCTGTTTTCAAAACACTGAAGACTAACCAAGTACTTTAAAAATTTAAAAATTAGGCCTGCTGGAAAAGTGCTTTTGGATGTGAATATTTTCTTTTTCAGTTTGTTAAAAGCGCTCCTAATATATTATGTATTGAATATAAGTAACTATTCTCCTTTTCATTCCTGGAAAGAAAGTTTTTATGAATTTATTAAGATTTCTGTGTTTTATTTATTTAGAGGTGGTTCACGGGTTCGGGGTTTCGTGGCCCGCGGTTTTCGTTGATCTCGACCAAAATAACCGACGGTCAAAAAATGGGTTCACGGGTCAGAGCGTTAGCCGAGATCAAGCTTAGCTGAGACCAACGCTGGCCGTCGCTCAACAGCAGGGAATCTCGGGGAATTTCCGTTGGAAAGTTGGCAACAGTCACAGCTGCATGACTGATATTGTCAAAGTTTTGTGATTTAATTTATTTATCAGTAATGTCTTTTAAACAATAAAGCAGGAGGAACAAATGATGATTAAAGGAGCTGGGATGTCCTCATACTACGTTTAAAAAAATAACATAAAACGTAAATGTTATTGTTGGAAAGTATACTTATTACTAATTTTAATCTTGTAGACGTAGATTATTTTTTTATTGAGAAACAAAATACATATTGAACATTATTAATAAGGAAAACTAGCAAGATTTCATTACAGTAATTCCTGTGTAGAAGAGTGGAATTTCAAAATCAGATGGCAGTAGACACCTTATTAGTGTTAATACTAGTTCGGGCTCTTTTAATTACCTCAGCCTGTAGAAATCTTATTGCACTGGGCTTACTCAGACTGTTCAGCAGGAGAGATCTTAGGTGTAAGAAAACAGTTTGTAATAAAAAATATTACTTTGTTGCAATTTATTACTTTTACAACGTATTGTATATTTAACTACAGTATTTATCTATTAAATCTGCAAATTAAAATATTTTATTCTAAAACCCAAAATGACAAATATGTAAATAGATTATCAGATGAAATGGTCTTAAACAACTTTTAAAACACAAACATAATAATATGCTGCGGCCTTGACCACAGTAAAATAACTGTGGACACTTAAATCAATTGACCTAATGTAATTATACAATCAATATTTTTAGACAAACCTAACCATCAGTGTTTGTTCGAGCCTTTATTTTGCAATTATTCGTCTGAAATAAAGGGGTGCAAAAGCGCTAAAAAAAAAGAAAATAGTTACTGAGTGAAATTCAATTGCAATTTAAAAATTATATAAATACAATAAACTATTAATTTTGTTTTTAATTTGGTAATTAAAATTTGCCAACAACAACTTTTAAATTGCGTTGTATTTTAAGACAAAAT
This sequence comes from Flexamia atlantica, assembly GCA_035578135.1. NCBI lineage: Eukaryota > Metazoa > Arthropoda > Insecta > Hemiptera > Cicadellidae > Flexamia > Flexamia atlantica. The sequence continues at coordinate 18,884,356 of JAQJVK010000010.1, forward strand.
CTGTCTATCGTATCTGTATGATATCTGTAAGTATCTGTGCGGTATTTGTTTTATCGTATATAAGAAACAGTCTCACGAGAATTTTACTATTTTAATGTTAACAACTTGAGATTATGTTGAGGGTATTAGGGTTGAGAGATTATTCTGTTGAGGGTAATGAAATTGTTCGGAATTTAATGTCGAATCCAAATGTAACATTCTTTTTACTTACAAAAAAACAATAAACGAGCAATTGAGATAATCCCGACATGATGTCACCTTAACCCTGCCCCCCAGCAGGGTTAAGTTCAAGTCCAAAACCATTGTTCTTTTCGCCCAAGATTATCCTGTTTGCGCTAGACCAAGTCTCGTGAACCTGACCAGTTTATCTTTTCACCCGGGGTTTTCTATGATTGGGCTCGTGAACCCGAATTTTTGCGCTCGGGTTTATCCCTGTCATAATTGACTAAAGTTTAACTGTCTGCGCTCGGGCGCGGGTAAACTCGAACTCGTGAACCTGATTTAAAAGCCGCGGCGCAAAAAACTGGTTATAACTGAATTTAGCCCTCGAACTTGGGAAAACCCACAGTCCGTGAACCACCTCTTGGTTTATTTCATTCCAAAGTCTAAATTATTTATGTTGGTCATATTTTTGAATGTTTTAGGCTCCCCTTATAATTGGGAAATTCTGCCTGTTAGGGAAGCTTTTGCAGACAGGGTAGACCTAGACTATTTTATATCAAAGTCATTACAAGGCATGGAAAGTTTGTTTGAATAATATTTTTGTATATTTTAGCAAATAGGCTAATCTTGTAGCTGCAATATTGTAGCATTTCCTTTGTTTTCTGCAGTAAAATAATAATTATTGTGATTATCATCATGATACTAATTTATGAATAACATATTTTAATAACTCACCTGGGAGTACAGTTCCATTGAGATGAGGTGTTGGTTTATCTTCATTACTGTCGACAAATTGATCTAAAAAAAATTAAATTTATTATTAGACCAAGCAATATTTGTTTTAATTTGGGTAAATCATACATCCTAGGAGATTTATTTTCTATTGGTGACTTCAGTTATTGATTTTTCATTAGTCCCTCTGTTGACTTGTTTTGTAATAGACAAAAACTTCAGAATCGGCACTGATATGTGTCACAGGAGGGGAAACAATTGTTGAAAAATCGTATTAGAGACTTTTTAAGACAGTGGCTATTGGAAATACTACCTTCAGCTGAGTACTGATCTGATGTTTTTATGAAAGTAACATATTGACATTGGACAAATGTTCTCAACCTTCAAAATCATGTGATCTCAAGTTAATAATTACAGGAACTTCCTGTAAGTAACATCTTTGATTACAGAGCTTCAATAGACATCCCGAGCAACATTAATACTTTAAGTAAAAAATTATGATCAGCTGTTAAAAATGTGAATAAGAATATCTTTTCTCTCCCAGTTATCTTTTCATGTTAACATTAAATTCCTGTTCATCCCACACAAACATTTTATTGTTTAGACAATTTTGTAGTATTAAAAAATAAGGCAACTCAGATAAGTGTGTGCATTTTGATCACTGTGTGCCGTCCTACCTGGTTATGTGTATTTTTTAATTTTTAAGCAGTCAGTTCTATTTTGTTCTGTTCAGGTTGCAATTTGGGCCTTACTTTAAGGTTAAGTAACATATTTGATTAATCAATTTCAAGGATAAGCATAAAACCAACAATTGAGTGTAACTGAGGCACTAACAATAACAACAGCTGATTCTCCAAAGCAACTTAAAGAAGATACCAGCTGTTGAGCAAAATGGTAAAGCAACTTAAAGAAGATATCAGCTATTGAGCAAAATAGTTTAGCAATTGGGAAATGTAATGCTATAAAAAATGGTATAAAAGTGTAACTTATTAAATTTGAGAGAAAATACGTATAATAAGTAGCTTAAAAAGTACAAAAGGTAAGGTATCTCAATTTTTTGGGGAGTCTATGTCCAGTTTGTAGGCTCTAACTTTAGTTGAATTTAGTTGTGAATTATTTCTAATGTACTGCGCTGCATTAAAAAACCATAAACTCCCTGTCTTAAAAGTAATGTATCTATTAAATGTATCTAATTTAATGAAATGTAAAATAAAAAATACCGACTAACACAAAATATAATACATTTTTAATAACTTTGGTTATTCTTCACAACTGTATATGAAATGTGGTTTTGCTACTTTCAAACTCATAATCTAAATTCATTTTTTAAACTGGTAATAACTAAAGGTGCAAACCTGTGCTGATGGCACCAGGCAAAGGAGGAAAACTGTTTTCAGTCAGCACAAAGTCCTCCCCTGGAAAGAAAAAGAAATCAGCAGTGTCCCAAACTATAAAATTAAAGAACTAAGTAAAAATAAAACACAAAAAAATATAAAACATGGTTCTAAGTCATAGAACGTCAAATTTTTCATTTAACAGAACAAATGCCTTCAAAGATTAGAAATTTCAGTGAGTATTCAAGGCTTGATCATATATAGGATGAGCAAACTTCGTGACCCTCCTTTTCCCTATAAAAAAGGTAGGTAGAGTATTAATTAACAGCCTATTTAGCTAATAGTTAGGGCACCTGCCCAGTAGGGTAGTTCGAAAAAACTAAAAAGATTAGAAATTTCAGTGAGTATTCAAGGCTTGATCATATATAGGATGAGCAAACTTCGTGACCCTCCTTTTCCCTATAAAAAAGGTAGGTAGAGTATTAATTAACAGCCTATTTAGCTAATAGTTAGGGCACCTGCCCAGTAGGGTAGTTCGAAAAAACTAAATTTTCGAATTTAGAATCGTAATGGGTCTCAAAAGTTGTGAGAGAGCATGTAGAATATAGAAAAAATAACTTTTAAAAATCACAATGCACAATGACCTTGAAGCACAAAAAACACGCAAACGTGACATGTAAAACTTCATTAGAGAATTAGTGAATAGTCGTAATTCTGGTTTATGCTGGACTGTGATAACCATAAAAAAGTTTTGCAATGAAATGGAAAGAGCTCTTTAAAACATTTTGAAAAATCATATAATTTTTCCAATTAAGGGCGTATGCAAGATGCTTCACGAAACATTTCACGTGAAACATAAAATCCTCTGAAAGATCTGTTCAAGTTACTGCGAAACAAATTTTCATGAAACTTTCGCGAAACGTTTTATTTCTGGTGAAATAAGTCTGTTTTGACATTTTGTGTAGTTTACCTTAATAATCCCGTGTAGATATTAAAAGAGTACACACACAGTAAGCATGCTGACATGAGGAAGAAACTAATATCAATTCCTGGGCAATTGACCGGAAAAACCCATATGTTGGGCTTTGAACCCTGCAGAAATAGGGATAAGGGTGTTCAAATTTATTACCTCAGCTAACTTGCCAATCAGACCATAAAAACCAATTTCTTCAAAATCAAAGGAAACCAAATGACGATAGGTCCGGATCAAATTGTGGCCGGCTGCTATAGAGTGCAAATCTCATTAAAACTATTACTGTGTTTAATAAAGTCATATTCATTGTTAAATCAATAACTTTTCGTGCTTGTATTTGTTTTTTTTTTAATTTGGATTTTTATTTTCCTTCTATTTATCCCCCAAAAGATTACTCAATGGGGTATTTATCCTCCAATCTTAACTAACGGCTTCCGATTTTTTTCATCTAACAAACTTGTGTAAGATATCACAGAAAGAAATCTTCCTTCCAAATTTAACCTTGAAAAAGGCAAAGTTACATATTACATAGTCCTATGGCCCATTGTGTAGATCATGCAAATATATACTCTTCCTCTATGCCACTCAGTTTCTGCGTAATTATTACTCTTTGGTGCAAGTGAAATAATGTTGCACAAAACACTTCTCAATGTTTCACTCGAAACATTAGGAATTTCGCCTTTTTTGCCAAAACATTTCACGGCATTTTTTATATAGATAGGCCTATACTTTGCATGGTTTTGTGAATGTTTCGCAAAACAACTTGCACTAGTGGCATGCGACCTTTAAGTACGTATGCCACTAGTGTAATTTGTTTCGAGAAAAACTGTACTGCGTAATCCATATTGTGTTTAATGATAGAAAATAAATACATAGATGTTTACATAAAAGCACCTAAAAAAAATAAATTTAATTAATTTTAATTAACATCTATGTATTTATTTTCTATCAATCGCTTTAAACACAAAATGAATTACATAGTACAGTATTTCACGAAACAACTAGCACTAGTGGCATACGACCCTTAGGCAACAGTATTATCGATCTATAGCTTTCTGAAAATCCCTTAATAAGGCATTTTCTCAAATTTTTGACTTGTAAGTATAAAGTCAATAATTTTGTGGTGTAATTGTACAAATTACATGATATTAGAACGAGAGTTGCCTGCCGCGATCTAAGGACGACAACGGTAGCAACATCAGAATCAGTTCCACATTCACTATTTTTATTTATACTGTAAATTTGCACTGTAGGCCTAGTTATGGCAGCTACTTCAGATTATCCGGATTTTTTTTATCCGGATCAGGATTCTGTCAAATTAATCTAAATGATCTGAGGTGTGCTGTAATAGGCTATAATAAGAACAAAATATAATTATTATTTAATTTGTTGTACTTTTCCTATTGCTTCTACTGTTTAAACTTCATTACGTTTGGAGAGGTATTGAAACTCCTCTCGTTTACATGTGACCCTACTTGAAAACGAGAGGAGTTTCAATACCTCTCGAAACGTAGTGTAGTTTAAACACTAGAAGCGATAGGAAAAGTCCAAAAAATTAAATAATAATTACAAATCCTTCGCTACTGTGAATTTTTAAAATGCAACAAAATATACTTACCATCCTTTCTAGGGGGTCTTACAACATGACTTTCATCAAGTTTTTTTGACCGCGCCCAAGGCCCCTCGGGTCGTGATGAGGGCTTTCCTCTCCCTCTTCCAAATACTTTTTTTGATTTCTGGTCAGACATCTAAAACAAATCAATCAACGTCAATATAAAAACATACATATAAAAATTGTATGTGCCTGCCATAGAGAAACAGATAGAAATTGTATGTGCCGTCCATAGAGAAACAGATGTTTTGCTGCTATGTCTAGCATTTTGTCTCAACCCTGCAACCGATTGCGCAGCCGAAAGCTCTACTCTCGGTCGCAATGTGAGCCGAGTCTCGCGATGTGAGGGTCGATTGGAAAATGATCACAAATCTTGTTTTTATATGATTTATATTCGGCAAAACCATTTAAAAAGTCTATAAAAATGGTCAGACACTAGACAAACCATTGTGTACTATCTATTATTTTTAAAGTGTTAATAAATTATTAGCGCCCATGAAAAATCCCACAAACAACAAATAATATGATGACAACAGGATTTTTTTGGGCTAAACAAGTTTACTCCATGTTGATTTTACACCTACAGTAGACGAGCAATTAATTCTGAACCTATTGAGACAACCATTAACAGCTTTGACATGCCATACAAAACAATCAATATGGAAAAAAATGATTGCAGACAAGTTTGCAAAGGTGTTTCCTGAAAGGCATAACTTACTGAATTTCTCATTTAGGCCTAAGGTTTCAAATTCGGAACATGGTAGAGTCATAAATCTGTTTGTAGCCTAAACATTTCCTTAAAACTGGGTTCAGACGATGGTTATAAATCTGACCATGGCTGCAGTTTCCTTTCCATCCCACACCTAACCTCTCGCCTACTAACTTGGGGGCTCAGCGGGGATTGGGTATTATCGGCGGGGAAACCGAATAACCTCCCGATTGTGATATATCGATTATTGATCAATGTATCAATTGGTTCTCAACAATGGTATAAGTTGTTAATGTTTTGATTGACTTGGAAACGCCAGATGGAATCATTTTGACAGAAGTGCGACTGGCAATCATATTCGGGAACAGGAATTGTTATTAAAAACGAGCGGTTATACAATGACTGTAAAATAGCCTAGTCAAATTTAAATGCGAGTTGAGGCACTTTTTTATATTCAGGACATAACAAATTTCACATAATTGTTCATCATTACATTTATATTTTGAAAGGAGTATGACTGTGCAGTAATTTTAAGGAGGCCCTATAATTAAGTGTGAGTTGTGAAACATTATTTTAAATATTGAGAGCTTGAGAACTTTTACATAATTACCATTTATTATTAAATATAATTATTGTTGGCCAGCTGACAGGCATTTCTTACAGTATAATTAACCTATATTCATTTCCTAATTTGCCTTCATTACTTTTTTAACAATGGCTTTTAGAGGTGTAGGCCTAAATTTTAAAGCATTGTGCAATGGTTTTTTAAATGGAGACGAGTTATGCATTGAATGGCTGTAGGAAATGCAATTAATACCATCAATTCCTAATGCAATTAACACAAAAAAATGAAAACTAAAATGAAAAGAAACTCAGCAGTAAATATGGGTTATTTCAAGAAGTCTGAATCCACAACACAATCTTCATAAAAATGCTTTGAAACAAAACTGTCTTTGACAAATGTCCTTTTCCACATAAGGAAAGTAAGCCCTACTTTTTTTTAATGCTTCAGTATATTACGATTCAATACAAATTACAATTTTTTGGTACGGGAAAATGACTGATGATATCAATTTAACATCGTTGCACACAATAGCAAACTGGGTAAATCAATGCTGTGAAATATACCGGGTGTCCCATAATAGTCCCCCCCCTAACTTTTTCCTACATTTTTTCAAATATCAATTCCACACCACCCCCAGACATTATTGGGTAGTTATTACTTCATTTTGAGGGGGTACCCAATTTTGGCCGCCATCTTGGATCCGCCATATTGGATCCAAAATAATTTTTTCAAATGTAAAAGTGGTGTTGTGACCCATCATTCCGAACTAGATTTTTTCACTGATTACAATGCTGCAATCCGTTTTTTAATATCTCAATTGGTTCTCAAGATATGGGTACTTTAAATTTATTTATTTTCAACCAATTTTAACATTACAAATTGAAAAAATAGGCCCATAACCACGAAATAATGCTAGATAGTGACGAATAACCACCATCAGTCATTGTTGAGCGATTTACACTTGACTTTCACCAATGTAAATTTTTTGGCCGCCATCTTGGATTCGCCATTTTGAAATGAGGTAAGTTATTTCAAATACGAAGTTGGTATTGTGACCCATCGTTTCAAACTAGTTTTTTACGCCGAATTCAATTCCGCAACCCGTTTTCAGCAATAAAACTTATTTTTTGAAACATTCATATTTTTTGAGATTTTTATCAGAAATATGTCAATATCTTGAAAACTATACAATATAATTAAAAACGGGTTGCGGCATTGAATTTGGCGTAAAAAACTAGTTTGAAGTGATGGGTCACAATACCAACCTCGTATTTGAAATAACTTACTTCATTTCAAAATGGCGGATCCAAGATGGCGGCCAAAAAATTTACATCGGTGAAAGTTAAGTGTAAATCGCTAAACAATGACTGATAGTGGTTATTTGTCACTATCTAGCATTATTTTGTGGTTAAAGGCCTATTTTTTTCAATTTGTAATGTTTAAATTGGTTGAAAATAAATGAAATTTAAAGTACCCATATCTTGAGAACCAATTGAGATATTAAAAAACGGATTGCGGCATTTTAATCAGTGAAAGAATCTAGTTCGAAATGATGAGTCACAACACCACTTTTACATTTGAAAAAATTATTTTGGATCCAATATGGCGGATCCAAGATGGCGGCCAAAATTGGGTACCCCCTCAAAATGAAGTATTAACTACCCAATAATGTTAGGGGGTGGTGTGGAATTGATATTTGAAAAAATGTAGGAAAAAGTTAGGGGGGGGGACTATTATGGGACACCCGGTATTTTGTTTGGTTTTATTTGGATTAGGCTTGGTTGAATATTGATTTGAAAAAAAGGGGAAAGAGGTGGAAGGTTCAGGTTGGAACCAAAGAGAGGAGCAAACATCAATACCAATCCTGAAACACTACAAGAAACTACATAGCTACAGCCGTGGGGAGGGGGGGGGGGAATTTCGGGTTAACAGATAAGGGTTATCAACATTTTATGATGAATCACAGGCAGAACTTGATCAACCCACTCAATGGTACAAAAACACAAGACGGTAAAAGCAAAATGGTGTTTCCTTAGGAATTGCCTGCGGAGTGTCAACAAATAAAAGATGGCCGAAAACCTTGCAAGAGTACCTCTACAGAAAAGAAGTAGAAATATCTAGGCCTAACATCGACCCATTCTATTATTTCCTGAAAGCGGTAAGACGGATACCCACCGGTGCAACAGGAAGAGCATGAAATCGGTTTTAAAGTGGGAATAAATAATTTAAATGAAACAAAATAATTTGTGCTAAAAGTTAAAATTATTTGCAAGACTCCTATTTGCCACTTGCAGACAAATTTGGGTTGGTAAAATCTTTTAGCCTGAATCAATACCTAAACTGGCCAGACTTCTGATTGCCGCGTTTCATTTTTTCCCATGCTGAAATTTTCCTTATCAAAAGAGCTAGGCCATCGCTGGAGAAGTTGGCCTCGGAGGGTCCGCAGGCACCACTTCGTATCGGTCAGGCGACAACCGACATAAAACTTCTAATTCTGCGGGACTTCTACTTTTTTCTTCTATTGTGCTCCATTATACATATAACATTGATGTCCTGGCGATAATTCAAGTATCAGTTACTTTTGATTTAACTGGTTAACTATTATTGATTATCTCAATATCCTGTATTCGATTAGGCCTACTTTTGGAATCTTTTCCGTTATACGTATACCACTGTTTCGGGTTTGTTTTCCAAGCTTGATTTTGGTAAGGTCGGTTAGGATAGGAAGGTTAGGTAACCTAACCTAAACTAACCTAACCCAACCAACTGCAAGTGGGATCGCTAGACGGCCAGACGCTGGCTTATTGCGTCTAGGCAGACATAACGGTAATTAAGATAACGAAACCCCAGGTCAAATATACTTACAATGAATTTCAATTTTAAAACGATTAATAAAAATTTTATATTTTGATTAGGATTTTTGCGGACATTTGCCATCACTGATTAGTAATAAACAAGTTTCACGACGTTTCGGGATCTGGAATCTGATCCCGTCTTCAGGTGGAAGAAAACCTAGAACATAACAAGATTAGTAACACATAGCCAGGAAAACCTGGACAAAAACACAGCTAAAACAGAGAACTGTAAAAGCAGTCTCGAAAACACAAAGCTGAAAAGAAAAACAATAACACAAAATAGCACAGGAATCACAAGTATCTTGTTCTCAATACTTGTGATTCCTGTGCTATTTTGTGTTATTGTTTTTCTTTACAGCTTTGTGTTTTCGAGACTGCTTTTACAGTTCTCTGTTTTAGCTGTGTTTTTGTCCAGATTTTCCTGGCTATGTGTTACTAATCTTGTTATGTTCTAGGTTTTCTTCCACCTGAAGACAGGATCAGATTCCAGATCCCGAAACGTCGTGAAACTTGTTTTTACTAATCAGTGATGGCAAATGTCCGCAAAAATCCTAATCAAAATATAAAATCACCATCACCAACAATGAATTTCAAACAAAGAATTAATAAAAATTATTTGACCAAGTTTATGGTGCTCGGTCAAAAATCAAGGTTGAAGGGGAAATTTGGAATAGTGGTATACGTATAACGGAAAAGATCCTACTTTTGATTATCGATAATCAATTCAGTGCCACTGCATCATGAAACTTCTTTATTTAACTTTACATTAACAAACAACATTTATTAGATTTAACTACACTAGACCCCCTGATAACCGACCCTGATGGGACCAAACCTAGGTCAGATAATTTAAAAGGTCGGTTAAAATATATAATTCTCTAAACACCTAACAATAAAATCTCTATGCTCTATTGTTTTAGATACAATTAAATCATAATTCTTAAGCCCTACGTGGATTATTTATGAAATGAACTATAATCATCAAACTATTTTCCAAAATATTTACAGCTAAAATGTCATAAAAAACTACAAAACACGGTCAAAACAAAACCTTTTTTTTACATACTTAATATTGGATAAGGTTAAAAAATCTTCTTATGTTAACACCTTTAATTATATTTTCATAATTTTTTAACAAATAATTTTTGTAATGCAGTACTGATTGTCAAAATTAGTGATAAGAAATAAGCAATCATTGCATTATTACAAGCCAGGCAGTTGACTCATGGCTTCTTACTAGAGACTTGAGTCACAAAAACTTAGTCTTTAGAGTTGACGCCCCCCCCCCACCCATAAAAGAACACAAGGTGTGTGTTTGTTTACTCTACTTACTGATGAATGAGATAATGGTTTTCAGATATGAAAACAAAACCTCACAGACCTTTATCACTATGCACACTGAAATGCATCTACTGTACATTTCGATAAATTAATGAAAGCTGTATTCAAAATATTATAACCTGAAACAGCCTGTAGAGTTGAGCGTAACGTTCCCATCGCCGGGTGTGGGAATGGATCGCCAGGTATGGGAATAGAAATGACACAATTCTTAGGGCGGTTAAACTTAACTGTTCTCAAAACAGGGTCGGTTAAACTGATTTTTAATATTTGGCCAGCAAGAGCGGATAATGTGATTGACGGTTAAGAGGGAGTCTACTATATGTGAGTTTTCACCACACAATACTCCAAAATCTCGCCTTAACCCCTATTTACAGTAAGTAAACAATTGTTACGTGGTAAGTCTGGTCTTTCAATAGCATAATAATATCGTTACAGTGGGAGTTTAGGAGTGGGGCGAAAAGCAAACTGCAACCCTGGCAACTAAACCAAAGTTGCCAATTGTTAGGGTTGCCAGATATTTTTCAAGCCAACCCAGGGCAGTTTGAGGTGTGGTGAACAAACAGACCCCCTGTCCCTCAATAACACAGCCGAAGATAGTAAAATAAGATTGTTTAAGTATTATGAATATTTTTTTATTATTGTTTGTCTTAAATTAATCACGCCAACCTAAATCACAACACTATTATCACTGTTCTATACAGACAACATAAGTCAGTACAGTAGAGTCCTACAAACCTGGACTAATGTGGACCGAACAGTGTCCGGGTTTGTGAAAATTCTGAGTTATTGGGAAACGTGTAAAAAAAAGAAAAAATAAGAATAGTTTCTATTATTTCTATGAGAAATCATTTATTTATTGCATGGTAAAAAAATACAAAAACTATATTATCAGTTATAAAAAAACTTAAAGAAAAACCAAAACTGTTTTATATGTGTCAAACCGTGCTCTGGCCTTGAGTCTCAGTGCACTTTATTGCTCTGGCAAGCTTTCCGAGTTTTCCAGAATTCCGGGTTATCGAATTCCGGGTTTGCGGGACTCTGCTGTATTTAGAAGAGGTTTACAAGTAGGTTGTAAGGAGGCTTACTGCTGACACTTCCGCAGGGTGGCCTACTTCTTTAGTTTTATGATAGATTAACCTCGTCAATCTCCTGATAACTCTAGAACCTGTAAATTTATAATGACTCCTGTTAAAATGTTGCATGATTTCACATACATCTTTAAAAAAAGTTTATTATTTTGCAAAAAATGTAAAAACCCTGGACAAGTAGCAGCTCCGGACCTGACACCAGACAAAGCCCTCAAAACCCGAACTGTCTGGGGAAAACCAGGGCGTCTGGTAACCCTACCAACTGATCATAGGAACCTTGTAATATATGAGTTGCTGACACACCTATGATATATGGTAAGAAAAAATGTCACTATATGCAAAATAGCGGACTAGTGTCAGCAGCAGTTCTTCACAATAACTTAGGCCTAGCCTAGCTGTAATTCTAATTAACTTCAAATTTAGAAGCAAATACGATATGGAACATAACGTCAAATGTAAATATTCTTAAGGGCACGGTCACATTAGAGGAAATGCATACGAACAAGAAGGTAATGAACGCCATAGGGAAGTATGGCGTTCACTGCTGCTCGTTCATTGGGTGCTCGCACCAGATTCATTCTAATATGACCGTGCCTTAAGACTGAGAGAAGGTACCACTTAACAGCTAATCTCAAACTGGTGTCCCAGTTTATTAACCCCTCTTTCAACCAGGCTTAAAGCTTTAACTACTTACATAGTCCTAGCCCTTGCCTTGGTAAAGTGCAAGTGGGCTTTTAGAAGCCCTTGATAATGATTTTAAAATTTCAATTGTTTTACACAGTTTAAAAGAGTATTAGCATATTTATAGCTTCTCATTTCACAACTTAACTCAAGTATCAATATACTTTACAAATTATTTATCCATAAGGGTACGTGACAGGCTAAATCCCAGAAACCCACTAAATGTGTAGTGAAGTGTTAGAGTCTATGTTCTATGAGCTCATCGATTTTCTTCGGCAGGGATGAATCTGAAAAATACCTAATGAATAAAAGGTGCAACAGACTTTCAAAGATTGTGACACTGCAAAATGTAAAATAAATTTACCATTAAATTCAGTGACCGAGCAAACACCGTTCGGAGTCGTTTCCTTCAATAGTAAAGTATTTGTTCTCCTTCTCCTATTCTAATCCTATCCCTCCGTTCCGTTTCGTTTTAGTTTTACTCTAGTCCGTTCCGTTGACAGTTTTTTTCTTGTTTTCAAAAATTGGCCGGCTTAATCCCATGCCCATGCAATCTCACTTTGCTATGCTGAAGTTAGCAGACGAGTTGCTAGCTGACTTGAGGCTATACCACTAATATGTTTCTAATACAAATAGACACTCACTTTATCAAACTAATTATTGGATTTTTTAAGTTAAGTCCATTTTTGGGGCCGTCCATAAATTACGTCATCGCTTTTTGGCCATTTTTGGATCCTCCCTCCCCACAATTATGCTACCGTCATAATCTGACTGACCCCCCTCCCCACCGGCACCGTTGGAAAATAATGTCACACGTCAAATAATATCAATCTTTGGGAAAGCCCTATTAAAGGTTTCTTCTACTGGGTTGTTGAAACCATCAGATTAAAGTTTAAACCCATTTTGAGCTAATTTGATGTTAACTATTAACACAACTTTTTGAAATTTGCAGTACTACACATTTACTGTAGCGATGGATGCTGACGCTGCCTGCATAAAAAATCATATTAGGTCATTAAAACCAGCATTTACTGTAGCTCTATTTTGACCTGAAGTTAAAATTCCCATTTCAAAGGATATTGTATGTATTGAGTACTTAGTTTCTTAGCTGTTTAGCTTTAATTTAATGGATTTACAAAGGATGTTAAAACTTTTCCTATCAAAATTTGTTTTAAAACCAAAATTGAAAATGACGTCATCAGTGTCCACCCCCCCCCCAAGAAAAATGTTTTGTTATGTGATCCATTATTTTCATTTTGATTTTAATTACTTGTCTCAAGTGTAGGTTTTTAAAAAATTAGTCGTTCTCAACATACATGCAAACTTTTATAAATATTTTGTCGGTGAAAATAGTATCGCTTGACGTTGAAATAACCCCCTATTTTCAGTACATATGTGGACAATTATTGTAAGCCACAAATGATCACTCAATCAATGAATCAATTTTTATTGGTCATTTGGCATTCACATGCATTGACAGGTCAAAGAATTCCATGCACATACAATTGGTCATAATACATTGGGCTATCACAGACTTATAATTTCAATGTCAAATAAATAATTAAATTAAAAAGCATTGACGGAGGCAAGAGTAAGAATTTCATAAAATATAACAGACGCCAATTCTTGGGGCCCAGTACGGTGGATGCGCAGTAGCAAAAACGGCTAGTGCACATGCGCGACAACGCCTCGCTAGAGCGCTGCACTGTCATTCTGCTCTCAGCCGTCAACAATAGCGTGTCACTACATGTCGTCCTAAAAACATTGACCGATGGAACATTGACTCTTACTGGCGATTAATGATCTGTTTGAATTCTATTCAATAATATAAAATATTTCATTAGTATTTATTGAAGCGTCTTGTTACTCTGAACAACGATTGACAGAGAAGCAGTAACTATGTGCGAGCTGCCGAACGTACGCAGCCAGGCTAGTACAATGTCGGCCGCCGCTGCCGCTACTACTCCCCTCTCCTCCCAGCCTACCCACTCCCCGCCCCATGCGCGGACTGGGCCCCAAGAATTGGCGCCAGCTATACTTAATTGAACATGCAATAGGTGACCTAATTAATTTTATGCAAATTGACTAGCGATGAATATATCACTCAAAGATATCAGTTGATTATTTCGCCAATTCCAAAGATTTTACCTGTCATCTTGGATTCGGCATTTTGAAACTGCATATGTTATTTAAAATTTAAAGCCCTATTGTGACCCATCATGTTTAACTTATTTTAACGCTTATTCTAATGCTGCAATTGGTTTTATGTTGTACCTTTCATATGTACAATGTTGTTGCATTGTGTAACTTTAAAAAAAACAAAAATTGTAAACGTAATTGAATGCTTAAAAGAATAATGTACCTTTATGTAAAGAATAATGTACCTTTATGTATTTTATATGCTATGAATATTTTATCGAGCTAGGTATTTGCAGCTTGGAAATGTGCCCCGCGTTGAAACATGTCACTATAAAACAAATGATTTGTGTATATTTTTATTATATTCAACGATTTTGCATTATTGATCACTGTTAGAGCCATCATCATAATAAACTCAGGAGTTTACAGATGTTATATTTATTTAAACAAATTTCAGGCCACAGAAAATAGGACATTTGAAATATTTATAGGAGAAAGTTCCGAGTCAAGTTTTTATAGGCAAGGTTTCCTTAATCTACCAACAAATTAAAACAAATTATACCTTCTTATTCTATTCCCTGAAGGAAAAAGTTACGATTTACATAAAATTCCTTAGAGAAAATTTTTATGTACAACTATTAGTTAGCTCATTCTTTGGATATTTTTGATAATAATTTTAGCCAATTCAAAATTTGCATATTTAGAGTTTGACTATTTAAGGAGTTCAGAATCTATAAATTATTATTGAGAATTAGCTTAGATATCAACTCTATATTACCATTTAAAACAATAACAATAACCTTTGTTATTTTTGGGATCAAGTGAGAGCTAATGTAAAATAATAAAACTCTAAAATAGTACACAAATTACAAATACAAATTTATTTGTTATATGAGATATGAGTGAAAAATCTAAGTGATTAAAGCTGACCTCGAAGAAAATGTGTAATTGCCTTTCATTTACAAATGATTTTAATGTTCTATGTAAATAAAATGTTCAGGCCGTAGACAATAACTCACTTGTTTTTTAATTGGTTTTAATTGTTTTACCAACTTACCCCATTACTCCCCAGAAGAAATAAGAGGGGAACTCCCCATTACGCCCCATTACTTAATGCCAGAAATAAGAGGGGAATTTTGACTGAACCAGTCAGCTGATTAGTAAAATAAACTTTAAACAGCTGATTTATCTTTCAATCAGCTGATCAGTGCAAATAAACTTGACACAGCTGATCCATGTAGCTCACTAGCAATGGTTTCGCATAATAACAACTGATATTGACACCTTAAAAATTCCCTTATTTCAGTACCCTAATTTATGAACCGATTTTCATAATTTTGATATCATTGGATTTTTAATTAAGTTTTCTACAAAAAAACAAACAAGCTAAAACAAAGGAATTTTTAAGTTGCCCCCATTTTGAAACTAAAGATTGCCAAAAATTAAAAATGTTTCTGTAATTAAGTCTTCAGGTCATAAACCTTCACACCAAGTTTCATTACGTTACGACAAACCGTTCTCAAATTAAAAACTACTTTGTGTAAAAACAAAATGGCGGCTGTACAAGTCATTTTAGAGATTTCAAAATTATGAATATATTTTGACTTGCCTATGGTCCAGGAACAATACCTGAAGGTATTGGTAGAGTCTTCCGGAACACTCTGTATACATAAATATAAAGATAGATATGTATTTTTTTGTTTAAAAAAAACCTCAACTGTTTTTATCTATGGCCCCACTGAGCTAGAGTAAAACCACTGAGCTAGAGTTATACTCTAGCTCAGTGAACTGCCCGTCACCATGGCCAATAAGCTTGTGCGACGATCTAAAGACAGCGAGGTACCGTAGCGGCAATAGTCACACAGGCCAGCCAGAGGTGACGCTCATGTTGGATCATGAGTCACCCGCCGCTGGGATCGAACCAGCGACGTTTGAAACTCGAGGCAAGTGCTTTACCTCTGAGGTACCAGATATATATATAAATACAAAAAAATGACACAACACAGCCATATATAATATATGGCCATGTATATATATATATATATATATATATATATATATATATATATAGATCTAAAAATTCAAACAAATGGTGTTTTTTGCTTCTGGGGGCAACAAAACGAAAAGTTATCATGGTCTTGGGCTTAGGTCTTATCATAAGACCTACGGTAATAGGTTCTTCTCTAAAGGGGAAATTCGTTAAAACAAGCGACGTGGAAAATCCCATCAAACAAGGACAACGGTGTTCCGGTGTTCCTGATCCATGACGACAATACCAATACCCGTGCAGCAGCAGCAGCAACTTCTGAAATTGGGACATTTTCAGACAAGAACTGTATAATCCTTATCTTACCTTATGTGATTACCTTCTTCTTCAAAGTTAAGGGAATTTTCAGGCAGAAAAGTGTTTGCCACTTGCAAGGAACTGAGAGAAGCAACATTGTCAGGTCAAATCTACATGGCGGAATTTTTAATGAACACCAACATTTTGAAATGCTGAAATAATGAACTGCGTTAACGGTCAGCAACTTGGCTCAGATGGAGATCAGGAGTGAAGGTTTCGGCCGCAATATCAGTTTTGGAGTTGGGACAACGGGGCTAGACAAAAATGTTCTTTACTTTCTGGGCATCCCTCTTATATAGATAAAAATTCAAGCGATTGGTGTTTTTAGCATCTGGCAGACTCAAAATGAAAAGTTCATGGTCTCTGACTTGGATCTTATCATGAGATCAAAGGTAACAGCTTCATCCCCAGAGGAAAAATTCGCTAAAACAAAAAATTTAAGAAAAATATTGAATAAATCTAGAAATAACAAACGTAAACCGGAATGTTATGACCATTATTTATCCCATTAGCTACCTATTAGAATGTAATTCAAAGATTTTAATTAAACAATTCTGAGATAGGTTGAAAAGACAAAATACATCTAATATAATATACCTTTAATGTTTAACAATTTTTAAAATTATGTTAACAAACTAAAAAAAATTTAACCTCCTATTTTAATCAATATTTTTTAACATTCTGTTCAACAACTTGGCAGTGTTTCAATTTTACCCTAACCTTTCACACCATTAAAGAGATCTTTGTGCATTGTTGTAACCTGTATGCGTCACGAGTCTCACAGGCGGTCGTGTGGGCGCACGAGGTTTGAGGTCCTTGTGGGTCTCCTTAATTTTTCGCTTCATGTGGAAACCGTAAGAATTTTCAATTACCGAACTGACCAACTGA
Source organism: Flexamia atlantica (assembly GCA_035578135.1). NCBI lineage: Eukaryota > Metazoa > Arthropoda > Insecta > Hemiptera > Cicadellidae > Flexamia > Flexamia atlantica. The sequence continues at coordinate 18,901,779 of JAQJVK010000010.1, forward strand.
TGTACATTTTAGAAGAAAATCCAGAAGTACTAACCACGGTACGAATACATTCTATAAAGTCAGATAAGGTTCTATGGTTGTTAGTAGATGGTTTTTTTATATACTCAGGCCCAACACTATCAATAGAGAGAGCACATATTAGAGAGAGAGAGAGGTCATGATAGGCTGTAATTATTTTTTGCTCCACTGGTAATATAGTTAAGGATGTTACAGGTACAAAGTCGCCCAAGGTTTTGATGTTTATGGGAACCGACTTGTTCAAGTTTATCCACGCAATGAATTCTGGATATAATAAACAGATTCGGTTCATTTAAAACAGATTTTAAGTTTTCTGAATATATAGAAGTGAACAAAACTAGAACAAAACTCGTAGAAGAGTTTGAAGAGGATGAGAATGATATGATACAAATCTTATACTTTTGGTAGTTAAATCATTATGTTCACTGCATAACGAGTAACCGGTTAACTCAGTCACTCATTCCATGTGTGCAAAAGCTGAAATTTAAGCTCATTCCTCTGGTGTTTTTTGCATATCTTGGTTTTTTTGTCAAAGGTTTTGAAGTTCCCTTTCTGCCAGTTGCTCCTCATATGTTGTTCTCTCAGGAAGGCCAGTCTCCATTGACTGAGGGGGTGAGAGTAGAATCTTCTTCAGGGTAAACTGAGAACACAGGTTCGACAATGCAAGGGAGTTGTCCTCAGGTACTCCTCTACCATGGTGTAAATAAAAAAGAAAGGTGTGTGCACAGTCAGCTGGTATGACGTCATTGGGCTCATGAACGTAGCGGTATTACAGCAAAACTGAGACTGTACACAGTAATATTTTGATTGAGTTGCATTAACTGATTTATATTGTAGTCGTCTTAAGCACTAGTTGTGAGAGCCCAACTACGTAACACCAGCTGACTCTGCACACACCTTTCTTTTTTCTTTACACCATGCTCCTCTACTACCAGATCACACAGACATTTCCATATCTGAAACCAAATTAGACTTCAGTTTGGTTTCTTTTTTAGAACCATTCCACAATTTATGACAGGCACATATAATTTTTCCCATTACGGACTATTACAAATGAGATAATTTGCAAACATCTTTACATAATAATTAACACCGGTAGTAGTGCCAAAATGGTACAAACTAAGCTATTTTATAAGGGCATTGAGTGTAATCTTAGAACAAAATCTAAACTCATCTTAATATTGCATTTGTATTTCAGTGAAATAACATAATTTAATCGAAGAGCAAAATATTTTTGGTAATTTAAATCTTTATACAAATTTTTCTGTTTACCTGGGAATGACATATATTATTTAAGGCTTAAAAATCCGAAATTTAAATAATCCTGGGCCCCCTCGGAGCCCGGGCCCTAAGTTTCAGATTAGACTGACATGGCCTCCTGGCGGCACTGATTGACATGGATTGTACCCTGCACTAAAAATATTTGATGTGCAGACCGATACTTTACTTTTTTTATGGGGACCAACCCAGAAAGGTGTTTTAAGCCAAGTATGAATGAGAGATGAGTGAAGGATGGTTGTGGCACGATTTTGTAGTCTTTGTTACTAACGGTATGTCTTGAGTGCACGCCGATTCAGATTCAGATTCAGACTTTCAGCGACAGGAATGACACTTGCATTTTAACGGAAATGGCCATAGTGGCCGCCGGAAGCCGTGCTTGTGTGCAGGCGTCTGCAGACTGTAATGTATTATTCATTCGGGTTTCAGATTCAGATTCGGTTTTCGCTAATTTACCTCTCACAGAACAAAGTGCTCAACTAATTTGAACACCCATCGCAGTAAAATGTCTTAGGCAAAATATTAAGTTAGGTGAAATGACTGAGACTTGCAACAATGATACGACCGAGAGATTTTATTTCCGAGATATTACTAAGAATTCAAGAAACATTGCCAGAAATGAGATAATGATTAAAAAACCGACATTTGGCGACCGTGAGATGACTAAGAGATTCTGTTGTAATACAAGCGAGGTTTGCTGGCTACAATACAACCAAAGTTTTTTTTGTCTACGAATGTTTTTGTGTCTACAAATTGCCATAAAATTTTGTGACAGCAAAAGACCAGAAAATGCCATCATACATCATGTACCATGTTCATGATGTACATATTGTTCCATGTTCGTTTTGTGATATGACAAATGTTTTCCTACCCACGATGGAATTGAGATATCATTTTGCAAAACGACCAAGAGATTTAGCACCGTATTAAGATCAGAAGTTTTGGTGGCCATATAAGAAAGACCAGCATAATATCTGTAAGCCGATATGCAACCTAGGGATTTGCAGTGATGTAACGGACACAAAATGTCGAAAGACTCTTGACCATGCCACAAAAGACCAAGAAATTTTTTTTCAGCTGCAATTGAATAAAGATGTATTGCGATGCAACCAGGTTTTTTCTCATACATACTATACTGAGGGACTTAGGCAGAAGACACAATGTTTTTTACTTCGGGCTGGAATGTCTCTTGGTTGTGCAGTCGTTAGTAGATCTCTTGATAATTTCTTAGAGATTCAGTAATTTTGTGGCCATCAAATCACTTTTATCACCGATGGTCAATCTCGGCATTATCTGTCCCAGTAACATTGATCGTAGTCTGTCTGTCATGTCGTGGCCATCAAACGTATGTTGATCCAAGATGGCGGCCGATTTTTTTTACCTATAAAAACTGGAGTTCATACCTCCCTTCAATTATCGGCAGTGGTATAATGACACCAGATTTATTTATACATCACCTATGGCATTTGTTTCCGATATCTTTAATGCTATTGTCACCTTCTTGGACGCCATCTTGAAAATGAGGCACTTCGGTGGTCAAACTTTGGTAAACTTTTAGTATGTTGTTCAGCACATAAAATATGACAGAAACACGCAGAAATCTCCCTCATTAAAATTTTTTCAGGGTAAGGTGGTTTTTTCCTTATCTTTCCTCGACTACTGGCATGATTGAGGTGAGTGCAAGGTGCAATGAAAGTTTTAAGTTCAACCCCCTAAGAAGTAGCAATATATTTTTCTATTCAAACACTGAGAGAAACTCAACTTTTTAGATTCAATCAATTAAGGAAATACAGTAAAACCTCACTAACTTACACTCAATAACACGACAGTCTGTGTAACTTGACACTCAAACTGCTGACATAAAATCTTCAATCGAGTATTTTTTGCAGAGCATTTAGTTTTTCAATTTAATTCTTAAGTATTTTACTTTTCTCTAATAGTAGTTTATGCAACGATTGTATTATGAATGTCTTGAAGCCACTCGTGAGATGTTCTCACGAGTGGCTTAAAGACATAATACAATCATTGCATACACTATTTTATCTACGATCAACAATATATGACAAAATTTCCCCCGAAGTTAAACAAAACTCATGACTTTTACTAATGATGGAATTGGTCAACTCAAATTGATGGTCAACCTCCTCGACCCATCTGAATAACCAACCAACCAACCTCAACCTGTCCGCGATGGACAGAAGATAGAAGACAGAAGACAGACTATTTAACGACCCTCACTGCTCTCGTGCGCATGCGCGGCTGCCCTCCCCCGCAACACCGGCTCAACTCGAGTCTGATGCGCAGGCACGAACGTGTGCCTGCTTGTCTGTTGTTACAGTCGGAATTTTTTAAACAAATAAAAATTCTTTTTTTACTATGTGAGTGAGAAATAAAAAAAATCATTTAATGAGTGGAAAAATGAAGTTCTTCAATTTTTACACGTTGCAAAACTAACATCATATTAATTAATTCCTCTAAATCATTACAAAAAATACGACTGGCTGATAGTTGTATTTTGGAATCTCCACTCCAAAATATGAGTCCTCAAAAGCGCGGCTGCAGATTCGTATGACCAGCTTCGGCCCACGACCATAGAGTAATAATGAACTTCGTAAAGAGATGGCACTCCCATGTTAACTCGGTGGTAAGGGAACAGCAGCGCTATCTGAATAAAGTGCCACGAACTAAAAAGATCGATGCGATATATCGATGGTCGTTGATGTGACATATCGATCGTCGTCGATGCGACATATCGATCGTCGTCGTCTGCTTTGTTTATATTTTCGTTTTCTTGTTTTGTTTGCTAGACTTTCAATTTTAATGACTACCGGTTTGTTTAGATTAAGTGCGTTTGCCGCTAGTGCAAGTTGTTTCGCGAAATACTGTACTGAGTGATTCTTATTGTGCTTAAAGCGATTGATAGAAAATAAATACGTAGATGTTTACATAAAAACACTTAGTAAAAATTAACTTGGTTAATTTTTATTAAGTGCTTTTATGTAAACATCTACGTATTTATTTTCCATCAATAGCTTTAAGCACAACATGAATCACGCAGTACAGTATTTCGCGAAACAACGTACACTAGAACAACTTTCTGCAAACGTACTTTAGGTATTTTCCCACACTCAAATTAATTCCAACTCGTTATGGTTGTGTACACGTCGCGTCGTGACAGAAAATCAGGGGAAACGGAACAGGAAGTTAGCAGATCGTTATCATCGTTCTGATTGGCTGAACCAGTGAAGAAGAAGAAAGTCATGTTTTTACAACGCCATCTGAATAAAGTGCATCGAACTAACCCGCTCCAATAAGCTTACCACTTGGCTCCATTTAAGTGTCAGACCGGTGCCACGACATCGCAGCTGGACTTTCTCGATCGCCGAGTCCGAGTGATCTACGACTATATCTCAACAAATTCCCGGGTTAGTGTGGACTTTTTGACGTGTGAAAATTGGTTAACCTTTACTAAATAAATCTATACTGTTCTGCATTTTTTGGTTATGGGTAAACTCTTAAAAAGGCCCTATAATATTAAAATTAATACTTAAGTATCTTGGAACGCAAACTCCTAAGTTAGCTATTGCCTCGTCTGTAGAGAGTTAAAAAATATTAAAATTAGGCCTAATTAAATTATTTTTAGAACCAAATATATTTAAAGACACAAAACAAACACTTCACCCACCTTGCGATGGCTTCAATGAGAAGAGATTTTCATTTCTAATGTGGTTTTGAAGGTTCTCCTGAAACGCTATTCCATTGCATGGGCCATGGCACCCTAAGCAGACACCAACACGGAGCGGCCGGCCCCACCACCCTCCGATCGGAAGGTAGATGGCTCATGCACTAGGGTCTCAGGTGTTTATTCGAATGATTTTAAACTTCAATTTTATCTAATTCTGATAATTTATTTGTAATCTTCGTGCAATTACGAGAATCATTCCAAATACGCATAATTAAGATAATAATTATAGTTGTGTGCAGTTACGATTCATGAAACAAACTAAGGATCAAAAATTAACAAAATATAAGTAAGGCCCGTATTATACACGGATACTTTGCGTCCCAAGCGGCTGAGCCACCAACGACGCGACGTCCCGCCTACTTCTCGGAAGTGCCCGAGAAGCAAGTCTTGGATACAGCCGAGACGCTGCAGACACCGCATTGGCACCGCCCCACCACCAAATCACTCAGTCATTACCGCATGAATATTTTTTCGTTGCATGGAAAATTTTCCATTTCACAAATAAAATCTTCAATGTTAAGTTTTTTATCTATTAATTTTTACATTTTTATAGGAAAAGTTCATGATTTTTTAGCGAATTTGCCTTATAGGGAAGAAGCTGTTATCGTAGGTCTCATATGGTAAGACTTAAGCCCGAGACCATTATAACTTTTGCTTTTGAGGTCCCCAGATGCCAAAAACACCATTCGTTCATTTTCATAAATATCTGTGTGTGTGGTGTGTGTGTGTGTCTTTAAGCACGATAAATCGCGTAAAAATGGTCCAATCTGAATGAAATTTGGCACAGACATGTTAAGTAGTAATTATTCGGACGAGTTCAAAAACCAGCCTGATCGGACTATTGGAAGGAGGGGCAAGGTGGGGTAAACACCTCCAAAAATGGGTTTTTTGGATTTTTTACATAGAAAAATTGAAATAATGTAATTTTGGTTTACACCATTGAATTTAGCTTAAAAACAAATTATTTGCTTTATGACCATTGGTTAGTGAGATATTGCTAGTGGTAAACACAGTACGTTGTCCCAATGTTATCCTTATGGGAAATATGTTAAATTCTATATCTCCCTTATTTCTCAACATATCTCAATAAAACTTGGTATATAGCTTCTTCTAGTTTAGATCCCCTAAATATTAAATTAAAACCACCCACTTTCAACGTACCTGTTGCAGCAAACCTGCATATGTTATGTCATTCCCCATGTTATTCTTATGGAGCTTACAAAAACATGTAAAATCTCGCTGTGTTGGATTGAAATGTGCTCTTTTGAATTTGAAATTCGCTGGGTATGTAGGTCTGCTGCAACGGGAGTATTCTTACATTTCGTCGCTGTCTACTTTAATGCACCGTTTGTTTCTCCTTCTGCTTATTTTTCTTGATCAGCCCTATGTCGCGGTCTTCATGCTTTTCTCTTACTCCTCTGTTAACCCTTCCACTTCCTCTTCCATATCGATTTTGTTCACACGGATACACTCTACAACGATATTTATTGCGCACAACTTCCAGGACCACAGTATATATCTACGAACTGAGGTAACTTCGTCATGAAAACGACCCTTTCCAGTCAAGGGTGTTTTCTGTGAACTATCCCGTTAGAGTTGACTTAGGGGGATGGACGTTTTTTATTATTCCGTGGAATAGTTGGTATCATAAAATTAAAAATTTTGAAGTCGGTCGGACAACCGGAAGTATCCAGTAGGCTTGAAAGTGTGTAAAAACATAACATGCTGACAATAATTAATTCTAAGCTCAGGTTCAACCGTATAGTTTCATATATAGTTATAATGATTTATATATTAACATTTTAATGTTAAACTGTAAGAATGAGCGAGCGTAATGTTAAATTCAGAATGGGTGGGAAATGAGTGGTGAAAAATATTAAAATGAATACATTTAATTTTAATCAGAGAGGAGTACAGTAAGCAGAGAATGGCAGAGAGGAGTATGTTTGTAGCTGGGGAAAATACTTTTTTGACCTGGCAACACTGCTCTACCGGTCGTACTTGACTTGTACTAGGACTCACTAAAAAAACAGTTTGTTTCTGTTTGTCATGTTTGTGATATTGTGATCGTATTGTGACTGAGTGGTGGCCGATTCATTGTAATGTTTTAGGTTTTACAAATATTACTGTTGGCGATGTTCTGTCCTTTCTTTGTGTATATGCCCATCAACAACTAAAATCTCTCATCCTGTTTTAATGCAATTAATTGGTGACGATCGATTGCAAATCTTCCAATGCCTAGTTATGAATTCAGAAGTGTGTTGGTAAGAAGGGGTGTTAACTGAGTTTTAGGCTATTGGACTGACATAACTTATTTTAGGATAAAAAAATTTGTCACAATTTTATCTATCAATCCTGGTCAAGTCATTACTAATTAAATATGCCTCTTCTTGGTGAAAAAGTTCAGTGTTGTCAGTGTTCCAAAGATGAAACTTTTATGTGGCATCAGACTCCTAAGGGCGTCCTATGTAATGAGTGTAATGAAATTGAGCATTCAGCCAAAGTTGTTGAAGAAGATGATAAAAAAACCCGGGTTTCAGGGGAGAAACCTAAGACAACCTCAACCAAAAAAGGAAACAAGACTGCCCGAAGTTATAAGACAAGGCAGAATCCAAATGCATTGCCCAAACAATTTTCCACCAAAGGAAAGGGAAGGAGAAACATTTTTAAGAAAAAAGAAGTAAGTAGAAAATTACATTAGTTTTGAAAAAAGACTGGCCTCGTTTACACACGTTGCTAATTTGGAATGATTTGTTTCCGACTACAAATTAGGTACCTTCCTAAGAAAGCTAAAGGTGCTAACAGGCACCACCCATTATATAACTTCTAAATTTTCAACGTTAGAAGGTGGTGGTTTGATAAAGTTCTTTATTAGGCTTATAGGCCCAAATAGGACTTTTTCTGCATAATCAGGACTTGTTAAATTTAGGCAAAACACCATGATCAAATAAAAAGCTGTTCAGCGAAACTTAGTTTTTTTGTGTGGTGGATGTCAGTTAACACTGACTAAATTTATAGTGCTGTGAGAAACTATCATTACAGGTGTATACTGCACTTGGTTACTGGTTGGCCGGCGAAGAAATAAAGTTATGATAAGGATATCAGATGATTTTCAATAATACCTGAACTTTTTGAAACTATAAATAGGCCTACTGCTTTTAAAAAACTATGTTTGGACTATTAGGCCCATATCTCAATATTAAAAACATAATTTATGGTCCGAATCTTGCTCAAATCGTCCATCAACATGTATTTAGCATTGCCTATTTTGAGCTAAACTGTTCTGTTAAATAATTTTTTTAGGAATGACTCTGTATTATTTTTGAAAATGTTTTTCAATGTAGCCTATTTCAAATTAGACTCCCTCTCATCCAGTCACCCTAGAGCCCAAACATGGCAGGATAAAAATTTGTTCAGTAACCCAATGTAGGCTAAAACTCAATAATTTATAGCTATAAATTGTATACTAGGAACATTGAGTAATATACGTAAAAATTTAATCATTTTTATGATAGGCCTTGATTGTCTCTAAGATATTAAAATTTTATTTTTATTGGAAATTGATGATATTGTTCACTTCGTGCTGATTTTGGCTAGTTAAACCCACGTGAGTTGAATGAAAAAAAATAGGTCTTTGAATTGTGAAATTTGAGGGTAAAAGCTATGGCTGGTTGAAAGGTGGCGAAGGAAGAGAGTGTCTACTAATATTTTTTTTCAAACTAGTTTGTATTTTTTTCAGCCGACTAAGCTTGTAGGATCTCCTGCTACATACACAACATCATCAATAGTGCTTCACAAGGTAATTTGTAGTATTTCTTGAAATAGTATTAGGCCTATTTTTAATTTGCATAGATTAGTGAATTGTTATTTCACAGTTATAAACGGTCATTCTTTTTTGTACAGTAGACAATCGAAAATCAGGACTATTGGTGATATACAGGCAACCCAAATCCCAAACGATTTGGACTTTCCATTGTCGATTTTTTTTAAAGTTTTTACTAAGGCTTGATTTTGAGTCAATGCACCTTGAACTGACTTGAATGAAGTCTATATATTGTAATTATTTTGAAATTTGCCAAAAATGGAATTTTGAATTTGATAGCCCAAACCTGCTGCCAAAGTTTTTTTCTTGTGAAGCTGACTAATTGCACTATATACGGTTTGAGCAGCTGCTTTCAGGCTTTCAGGCTGAACTAGACTTTTCACATGCCCGTGTCTTTACACATAAAGACGGTTCCACCATAAAACGTTCTAATCGACAACATTTCAAAATCGGAGGTATTCAGTGAAAAAGGTTCTATAGGACACAAGCTCTACCGTGGTATATTTTGTTTCTGGGAAATAATGATCTATCCGCCGAAAGATGGACTTCCCGCCAGTCGTTGCGTTATCGCCCAGCGACCAAAATCGCATAGCCTAGGCCTGAATAAAAATAAAAGACAAAAAGTAAATGTTGGAAAGTGGAAGGAATATAGAAACTCTGGATTACCCTATATTTCAAAAACTAAGACTTGTACTTAAATATCAATAATATTATTTTATAGGCCTATTCAGTTATATTTTTGTTCATTTTGGCATTCCTATATTCCCTGATGTTTTCTTTCCAAGCCGAAGAGCAGTCCCTCAGAGAACGTTTCTAACGCTAGTCGTTTAGAACGTTATAACCTCAAAAAAAGACGTAAAACTTTGTATAATGCTTAATGACAATTAAAAATTTACTATCAGGCTACATCATGTAAAAAAAACTATACAGGCTACGTGTATTAAAAATTATACATGATTACAAGTTGTAACCTTGAAAAAAAACTAAATTTTAGAATCTACCTAACTTTCAATACTTGATTAGTCGTTGTCACTTAGAACGTTTTACGGGGGACCCCTTCAATTAAAAATCGGGGCTGATAATACTCATAACAATGCACACTGGGATTTAATTATCACATACAGCTATTCTTTGTCACTCAGCTTCTGTTCGTCTGCATTGATGGTGACATAAGTTAATGAATTCCATGGTAAAAATCCCCTGGGTCTGCACATATTACAGAATTTTAAATGATACTTCTATATTATTATTATTGAGGAGTATTTGAAACCGCCATAAAATAAATTCCCATAGCCTAAAAATTAATGAATTAACCTCAGTGTAACAAATTGTTCTAGTGTAGAACCTCTACACAGTGAACCTTTACTTTATACAATAAAATTTAATTAAGTCCCAGCCCGAGTATAAGAAAAGAAACATCAGTCAATGCAATCTAGATTTATCTGAAGGAGGGATGCAATACACCTGTTATGAATTTTCTTAAGACACAGGATCTAAATATTTGTTACAAGGATACTTTATGTAGTGTGTTTGAATGAAGTACAATTGTTTTTATTATATTGATAATTTTTTTCCAGTTGTTTCCATCTGATATAATATTTCAGACCTTTTATTAATTACAAATTAGTGTTCTATGTTCTTCAAAGGTTAGTCTTTTTAACCTTAATATAATACTATTAGGCCTATAGCTAGCTAGCCTTACCTCTAACTCAACAAAACCCAGTTTAAATGTTTCTCCTTTCAATATCAAGTGTCTAATCAAACTCCCTTTATATATGTCGTATCAAGGTTTTACTGTGTGTAGGTACTAGAGGTTCAGTTCTATGTTGTAAAAAATATTCTTCCAAAAGCATTCCTTTTTATCTCAAGCCCTGCATTTTCAACTAATAAAAACTTGTATAATGTTATGGATGTTTTGCTACAGAAAAGTTATGCAAAAAATCAAGAATTTTGACCATTATGTTTTTTAGTACTTCTTATTTATTTTTGGATCAAAAGAGTCCTTTTACTATCCAGAGGACTATGCCAGGAGGTGATTAAAACTTGTGCCATAAATCTCTCTGGTCTTCTGCAGGTCCCCTGTCTGTCTTTTGACTTTTTATTAGGGGTGTGCGAGTAGTGACTTTTAAAGTCGAGTCGAGTAGAGTCTAGAAAAATACTTGCGAGCTGATTTTAAGTTTTTTAAGCTTTTTTGAATATAAGTTTTCTAAGATTGTAGTACAATAGTCATCATGTTTATCATAATTATCATGTCAACAATAATTGTTATTAATCAAATCAACAATTAACAATTTCAAGGTCATTTATCTCTAAAGAGTTACTGAACTAGGAGCAGACATATAAATAAATAATACAAAAAAAAACCTTTTACAACACAATAATTCTCGATTTTATGTAATTTTCAAGCCTAACTTGTCTAGGCTTACCTGGGTTTTTAAATGAAATGTTAACACAGCCCTTCTGTACCTGATTCAATACAAGATTAAAATATTCCCTTTGTACCCAGACAGGTACAATTCTATTCATGTATCTGTCAACAAAAAATTGAGTTTGTTAGGCTATTTATTTGATATGGTTTTGTAAATTAGAACGAAAATCAATTTTTAAGAGAAAAAGTAATAAAAAACCTCAAACTATAGAAAAGATAGTGATATAAAAATTAATGTATCTTTAATTACTCAAAAGAACTCTCTACCTTTAACAAACGATGTTTTGGTTATGTTCATTAAAGATGGATTGACATTGTGATAAATGACTGTAATATTATTATGCACCACTGATTTTGCTTAAACGGTGGGAGTAACTACTCGACTTGAACTTTTGAGTATTATGCAAGAAGCCGAGTCGAGACGAGTAGTGTGTACTCGGCTCAGAAAAAACTTGATTTTCAAGTAATCGCACAAATTTTCTTTTTGTACACCCTGTTTATGAACTAAAAGCATTGATTTGATCAGGGCACGATATGGAGGAGCGGAGACATCGTGTCGGTTTGTGATGTGGAAGGAGGCGTCTACTACGCCAAGCTTGACTTGTTCCTAACTGATATGTATTGTGAAAAAAGTGCCTCCATCACTTGGCTTTTGCCCACTAAGGATGACTTGCCATTTCCTAGAGAAGGCTTTGATCCCATGAGGTTCGTCCTTGGTAAGTGCTTTTAAGGCCTGTAAAAATTTGGAGTAAGAGGTAAATAAGGTGTTACTAATTTTTACATGTTAAATATTAATCACATCACAAACTTATTGACACTTATGAATTACATCAAACTAATGCATCCTTGTTTGTTTCTTTCACAGTACTAAAAAGATTAAGGTAATAATATGGAGCATTAGGATGTTTTCAGAACTTTAATGTCCTAAAAAGAGCTTCAAGCTTTAAAACCTCAAAAAACCATTAATATCATTTTCTTTTCACATCTTCCTGGCTTCTCACCCTGCCTAGATTGAAGTAGTTGATAAATTTACTCAGTGGTTTTGAATGTTTGGTTAAATAAGTTTTTTTTTGAGAAAAATCGTAGAAAAAACGTAACTTTCAATTTCAGTTACTTGTTATTTAAGCTGACAATAAAATATACTTGCCTTGTGGGGAACACGGTGAGGCTTTGGTATTAACAAACAAAAGTAGGCCCTAGTTTTCAACTGGATTTTTGGGTTTGGGCAGTGAAGAAAGACATTAGTTCGTAAAAGTAATGAAAGTATTAAAAAAAAATAAAGTAAAAGTTTTAAATATATTTTTAAGTGTCGTAAGATGTTTTTTATTTACATCCAGTAATGAAAGGTCATTGAATTATGCCATTTGTTTTCCCTTCATACTAAAACATCCTATTCAAAACCGCTTTTGTTTATAAAAACCCAAGCTTCAAAATGTTCCCCCCGAGGTATAGTTATGGAAAGCAGCATGGAGGTCTATGGAAATGGAAGTTGATACCGATTCATAGTTAAAAAAGGGGCCCTACAGACATGGGAAGTTAGGGGAGATTGAGGGAATTTTTTTATGGCCAGGGAAGATTTTCAAAGAGGCTAAAATTTGTGAAACCTCCCAAGTGAGGTTAAGTCTGGGAAGTTATTGAAAAAACATTCAGAGAACGTTAAATAAGCCTTAATGCTAATATTACAAAAATAAGGATAACAGAGGCTGCAGCTTTAAAATTCACCAACTGAATAATGCTTTAAAGAAAAGTGATTTGATTTGTTATGTCATGAAGTTTCATCAGGAAAGTTCCTTTAAAATTAAAAGCTTCATCCTCATCTTTTTAAAGATCAGTGGATATAATTGTTTATTCTTTCAATCCTATCCTGCACATTTTAGTATAATAATACAATCAGTTCCTAATACAATCAGTATAACTTTACTGTGCTGCAATTTACATGTCAAGAGTGCAATGTTTTAGTCATGCTAATTTCACAAGGGTTTAATACGTTCAGCCTGACGGAAGTCAACAGTCAGTTTTTGTACTTTCCATAGTCTCGATGTGTGTCACCGGTGGCACACTGCAAACTTTCCAAAACTCCGACGTGTACCTCGAGTGGCGCACTGTTCCCATTTGATTCAATGCATTTTCACAGCGCTTTCGGAGCTTTGCTGCGTAATATTATTAGTGTGTTTGTATTTAAGTTGTGTAGACACACCATGGCCACCAGTGGTGCACGTGTAAACATTTTCATAAAAAAATAAATGTTGAAAAGATCAAATGACGTAAAAACGCCAAAAATGGTGGAAGGGACATAAGAAGACCTGGGAAGTGCTCTACTCATACGGAGGTCACAATAATAGTGTATCGTTCGCCACTTTGCCGCCTGCCACGCCATCATGCGTGTGCCACCGGTGGCGCACATGGCAGGCACGTCAGCCCAGGGTGATTTCAGTATGCCCACCAGGCGAGGTGCGCCACCAGTGGTACATTATCAAAATTTATTAATTTCACTCAAATTAGCTATTTTAGGTTTACACAAGGTAAAATCAACAGATATTTTTAAGATTTAGTTAAAAGTACGACTTAGGTTAGTTTTGTCTTTTTGGTTAGTTTAATACAACGTCCTTTTAATAAGCTAGAAAATTCAGTCGTGTACCACCGGTGGCGCCCGTCAGGCTGAAAGTGTTAATGCGTACATTCAAATGTTGCGGTTGCGACTGACACAATCACTCTACATTATATAACCTGCCAATAACTTTTTAACCATGATTTCATTTTTTATTTTAGAAGCTTTTCTGGATAATTCAGAAAACGGATGATTCAAATAGAATAATCCGAGATATGCCGTATCTGTCAGAAATTGCCGAAGCTAAAATATACCCTTTATTTAAGTTATCGATATATGTCTTATTCAACGTTAATGAATCGTAATTTAATTAATTCTCGATGACACCCTTTAAAGAAGTACCTGATTTTGTTTTCAGGGCCTCATGATGACAGACATAATTAGACTACTTTGAATTGTTATGAACTGCCCGTTCTAATTACTTCAAAGAGAAAACTCCCTTCCCAGATGGCATGCCTGACCCCAAGTTCACTGGCTATATCTGGGGACGCCACGACACAGAAGACACTTCACTGAGGAAATAGATTGTTTCTGATATTTGTTTCGAAATAACTGTGATTTTGAATCTTAGCTAATTGCCGATTGTAATAGCTGTAGTTTGATGTACATATGTGCATATGGTGTAGCCGTAGTATATTTATAGTTTTTCTAAAATTTTCTAAGACTGCCTATTTATGAGATTTGTAAATATATTTGATGTTAATCCAAATGTTTATGTCGAAAACGGAACAGACAGTTATAAAAACCTTGGTTAATAGTACTTAAATAGGGTTTTAAAAATTTAAGTTCAGATTCTTAGGATTCTTGTGGTAAATTCAGTCTTCTGTAAAGCAGTTGTGATGATGTAACAAAAATATACTGAGTTTTCTGACTGTAATCCTTGTCAGCATGGCAGTTCTCATCTGGAGAAATGTTTAAGCACAACTTTTAAAATTGTATGAGGCATGAATTCTGGAAGATTTACTTTTAACCAGTTCTGAAACAGCTATAAATTAATAATAACTGTATGAAGCTATTGTTACTGATATTCATTTTCAATGTAATTCATTATTGTTAACTTCAATCTAATTATGGTGATTCTATAAATGAATAAATTATAATGTTTGCCTCGAGTAATGTTTGAAATTTTAACTCATTCACTGTTGTAAATCATTTTAATGTTAAAAATTGCTAAATTGCAATTGCTAAGTGATTATAAAATATACTTGCAATTCACCTACTTACTAAATGATAATAAATAGAAGGTTAGGCTTGTAAAAACATGTTTTAGGCTACTTGCAGGAAATTTTAGATTACTTACGTCTGCAGGATCCCGGCTAAGTTTAGGCTACTTGTGGCCTGCAGAATAACGCCTAAGCTAGGCACTTGTGGTCTGCAGGATGACGCCTAAGTTGAGGCCACGTGCAGTCTGAAGGACGACGCCTAAGTTTAGGCAACTTGTGGTCTGCAGGATGACACCGAAGTTTTGGCTACTTATGGTCTACAGGATGATGCCTAAGTTTAGGCTATGTGCCGTCTGCAGGTTGACGCCTAAGTCTAGGCAACTTGTGGCCTGCAGGATGACGCCTAAGTCTAGGCAACTTGTGGTTTGCAGGATGACGCCTAAGTCTAGGCAACTTGCTGTCTGCGGATGACGCCTAAGTCTAGGCAACTTGTGGCCTGCAGGATGACGCGTTAGTCTAGGCAACTTGTGGCCTGCAGGATGACGCCTAAGTCTAGGCAACTTGCGTTCTGCAGGATGATGCCTAAGTCTAGGCAACTTGCGGTCTGCAGGATGACGTCTAAGTTTAAGTAAACTTTCTATCTGTAGGGTGACGCCATGTGAGCTTCTGATTCATTTTCAGCCAATCAAATAATAACAATAATGTCATTACCAAATTTAAAGTAAATTGGGATGATAATTTGGCCGCTTAGAGTGCAAAATCTTTTAAGGACAATGTACTGTGTTGAGTAAATTCACATTTTCTGTCAAAATCAGTTATTTTTGGTGCTATGCCTTTGGTGAGGGCTTAAAACTTTTGTATTTTTATTTTCTTTAATATAATATACATTACATTTATATTCAGAGCTTTTATTACCATCTTTTGGTCCAAAAACTGCAACTTATGAGCATTATTTATTCCCTAAAACTAGGGTTAACACGTTCACTGCATTGTGAGATCTCGGGGGTCTCGTGCTGGCCATATGGATATCTGCAGTAGCCAATTAGCTGATCTTGGAATTTTTTTCGGCTTTGATAATTCGGTGAAAAATTATCAAAGACCACCAGAGTTTGTGTTTCTGTGATGCTCCTGTTGTGCCCTATAAACATGTAAACATAATTACCAAACGAGATCTATAGTTCTCATGATACACTGAATTGATAAGCGATTTACTTGTTTACGATGCTCGTGTCTGTTAGTTTTTAGGTTAGTAAGGCCTAATGTAAAAACAAAACCATAAATACCTTTCTGCAAGGATTGTAACATTATTTACATTTTCCTAACTATAATTACCACTTAAATTACAAGAATATTCATATTTATTTATCTAATTTTAAAGTGTGTAAAAATAACTTAAACCATTGCACTAATTATATGCGACACAAGAACCCAAGATCTCGTAAATTTTCATTCAGTCTTGATACGAATCAGTGATTTTGTTCCTTATGCCCTAATAGTTCACAGTATAACACCTAGAGCGCTCTGTCTCCGTTCATGTCTGCTCTTGCATGCACAGAAGATCGTCTGCACAACGAGACCTGGAGATCTCATTTCACTCTGACGTAATCGTACTGCACAAGACCTTAGGGTTTCGTAATGCACAGGAAAGAATGGTAAAAATTATTTAATCAAAATGGTAACATCATGAACGTGTTACAGGTGATCTGATATTTTCCCAACGATCTTCATCTAGATAAAAGGAAGAAAAAAAAAGGATAAAAAGGAATATTCCTACCAAATGTGAACAAAAATTATGATTACTAGAGTGCCAACTCACACATATATATAGGGTTTGCATACGTCACGGTTTGACCGGGAAAGTCCCCGGTATTTTGCTTTTGTCCCGGTGTACCGGCCGGATTTCCTGATGTTCCAGACAGTTTTTTAAATTGCGTACTATGTTATCAAATAATTAATTAAATTGGTAGTTCAACACGTTCACTGCGGTGCTCAACGTCTCACAAAAAGCAGATAATCTACTGCAAGTTAACTATGGTATCTCATACTCAGAAATTTTTAAAAAGTGAAAAAGAACAAAGACGTTTAAAAAAAATTTTACACCAGTGCCAAATATGAATGGTTTGGGAGCGGCAGTGAAAATCGTTAAATCCCAACAAAAACAAGAAAAAAATACTTATATATATATGTTTTTTTATATTTTATTTTATGTTTCATTTGCATATAATGCATTTGTATTTTCCATTGAATTAAAATTGATTGTAAATATTGTTTCATGTAATGAATCACCATGATCTTTGTTAAAAATGTATTTATAGTTCTAAATTTACCATAGTAAAAATTGAACTGTCACTATACAATAAGTAAATACTCCTGTTACAGCAGACCTGCATACTCAGCAAATTTCAAATATAAAAGAACATATTTCAATTTAACATAGCGAGTTTTGACATGTTTTTGTAATCTCCGCAAGAATAACACATGGAATGAGTATGCAGGTTTGCTGCAACAGGTATGTTAAAACTGGTTGGTTTTACTTCGTTATTTAATAGATCTTAACTAGAAGAAGTCATATACTAAGTTGTATTAAGATATGTTAAGGAATAAAGAAGATATAGAATGTTTTTTTTTTTCCCCATAAGGATAACATGGGGAACGAGTATGCAGGTTTGCTGCCACGAAAATGGAAGAATCGAGGATTTTAGACTACAAAACATTAGATCTCATCTAGATGAAGCCACAAACCAAGTTTTATTAAGATGTGTTGAGAAATAAGCGAGATAACGAATTTTACTTATTCCCCATAAGGTTAACATTGCAGTGGTCGCGCCTTTCATATTTCGTGTTTGGTCGCGTGGATCACTATTGTGATCCACAGCATATTATTTTTCTTCACACTCTTATATTTATATAAATGTATCATATGATGAGTGGAGGGTATAAAAGAAGGTACAACGCACATTTTAATGAATTGTTATTATTATTTAAAGGAAAACACACATTTTTCAAATACATTTTATGATTTTTCCAAAACCTTAAAATCATAGGAAATTTTCAAAAACATTATTTTACTGGGTATTATAAAAAAACTTTCTTTTGTTACAACTAAAAACTTTCTTTTGTAGCCTGACTGTCTTATCATCATTACTGAAATTCTTCAAAACATGTCTCACAAACACTTTTCTGATGGTCCGGACACACCCAGTTGAAACACTTTTCACAAGTCTTCCTTGTAGTTTTGTTCCTGGCTCTACGACAAAGCAAACATCTTCCCATGGCTGAAGTTCTTTGTCGTGGTGCTGGAGGTTCTTCTTGAATACCAAGCAGAAGCTTTCCCCTTCGTTTTATTTCCTTAGGAATATTTTCCATAGTTATGCGTTGCTATATTGCCGGTTTCATGAGATCAAGAGCTAATGTCTGCAAGAAATTCTTCCTAACAACATCTGAATAATTTTGGTTCACCCTGTATATATTCAGAGCGTTGACCCCAGCCACATTCATTACATGAAAAAATAAAGTTAGTGGCCATCTACAGGAGTTTCTTGCGACATCATATTGACGACACATTTTATCCAAAATATCTACGCCATGCTTAGTGTGATTGTAGGTAGTTATTATGACTGGTTTTTTTCATCACCAGTCTCTGCATCAATTTCACTAGTATAATGCATGGTGGATATAAGACATACTGCCTTGTTTTTTTCTGGCACATAAGAAACCAGGGTGCAGTTCTTTTGAAAACCAAACATACTAGATTTTGGTTCTCTCTCTTCATCACTTAGGAAACAAGCAGGAATTTCTGGCCTGTCTTTTCTCATGGATCCAATGAAAGTTAGTTTTTTCTCCTCGAACAGGGCCTGAGCTATGGGAAGTGAGACGAAGAAGTTGTCTGCTATAATATTTCTATGAGAGCCGGCTACCGGATCAACAATGCGAAGTACAAGGTCTTTGGTTTTGTTGCTAGCTTTGTACGGACCTTCAGGCTGTGTGCCCACATACACCTCTAAGTTTGTCGCGTAAAAGTTGGAAGCTGAAACAAGAGCATAAACTTTTATGCCAAATTTAGCTGGTTTTCTTGGCATGTATATTCTAAAAGGGCATTTCCCACGGAAAGCCACAAGCTGCTCATCAATCGTCAAATAATCGGTTGGGCTGAATGACTTCTTTGAGTTTGAAACGAATTTGTCAAATATTTGCCTCATAGGAGCCAATTTGTCTTGTGATCGACGTTCATCCCTGTCTCGAACATCGTCAAATTGGAGGCAACGCAGTAAAAACCTAAATCTATGTTCACTCATAGTGACATAAACTGCATCACAACCAGTTCCCATACTGTTATCCCACAGATCAAAAACATTTCTCCTGCCAGATCGTAGTGTACCAATCAGGTATAAAATTCCCAATAACGATCTAATTTCAAGGTCATTTGTTGGTTTTGCATCCCTTTCTCTAGAAAAATTACGTTTGATTTTGTCGATATATATATTAGTTGAATGAACAATGTGTTGAATCATTTCACTGTCGATTATGCAAGCAAACGCTTCAATCGGGGTTCGGGCATTTTTAGCTTCACCCTGAGGCCCAGGTGTGTGAAAGGGTGGTATTATGTTTATCTGTGGGGTTCTAGAATTACGTGGAAATTGAGGCTCCAAATACCAGCGGGTTGGCTCTCTCTTTTTACCCTTTTCCCTACCTATATAAAACTCACGTAAATCGAGTTGCGTGGGCTGAGGTTCTACTGTAGGTCTGGATTCAACTGGTACATCTTCCTCTGCATCTAATGATGGTGCCCCTGCTTCTCGGTATTCTTCATCTTCATTAGTGTCAAATTCATGAGAAAGTTCATTGTCAATCACAATATTTTCCTCTTCTTCATCTGGGTCTTCTAGTCCAAGAATGCTTTCACAGTCACTTCCAGTTCACGGTCCCGTTCTGACATAATAAATACTAAATATATACACCATATAAGTAAACTGACACAGTTTTTAAAAATACAGAATAAATCAAGATAAAAAAAAGCGGTGCGCGTTTGGTCGCGTGGATCACAATAGTGATCCAGTAACAGAAAACTTGTACTAGTTACACACTCTCAACAGCAAGGAAGCTCTGACAGCACTGGTCTGTCTCTCAGTGTGTGGGGGGAAGGTAGATGACCGCTCAAGGTCAAGCGCAATACCAACTGCAAATGGCAGCACAAAATTTACGCCTGGATCACAATAGTGATCCGCGCGACCAATGCAGTGTTAACATTGGGACAATGTACTGCGTTTACCACTTTCAATGTCTCGGTAACCAATAGACATAGAGCATTGATTCATGTACTAAATTGTTTGTTTTTTTTTTAGTTGAATTCAGTAGTGCCAACAAAAATTTGATAATTTATATTTTTCCATGTAAAAAAATAAAAAAAACCCATTTTTGGAAGGGTTTATCCCCATAGACACCCTTTCCGGTGGTCCGATCGGGCTGGTTTTCGAACTCGTCCAATTGATTACCACTTTACACGCCTATGGCAAATGTCATTCCAATCGGACCTTTTTTGCGAGTGCTATCGTGCTTACAGTAACATATATATGTAAATATATAGATGGATAGATAGATAGATATACATATAACAATTCGAACGAATGGTGTTTTTGCTTTTGGTGGCCCCAAAACGAAAAGTAGTTATCATGGTCTCGGGCTTAGGTCTTACCATGAGACCTACAGTAATAGCTTCTTCCCTATAGGGGAAATTCGCTAAAACAAGTTTTTTTTTCAAATCATGAAAACTTACAATTTTGCTTTAAAACTTTTATAAATGTTTACCAGATTATAAGTTTGTTCAAAAATAAATTTAACCCAATAATATATTTGCCTAAAAATATTAATTTGACTCAAAATCTGGACACTAGTTTGCTTGAAGTTAATTTTACCGCAAAAATTAAGTAGAATTGACCATTTTGCTCCAAAATTTTCAAAGATATCCGGGGGAGGGCCCCTCGGTGTGTCTCCTCCTCCGAGAGCATTTTGGAGCACCCTTGGTTAGTTGTCCCGGTTTGACCCTTTGAAAATGTGGCAGGCATACATGTATGTAAATAAAGTTCCTAACAGATCGTGTTTTTTTGCCTCAGGGTTATCATGGTCCCATGCCTCAGCCACCGTGCGGATAATGCCAATAGCTTACTATTCCATAGGAAATTCAATAATAATCACAATATTATTTGCTGCATAATACATCGTAACTATGGTTTAAAGTCTCAGTAAACAGGTTTGCAAGCATGAGTACTAGCGATGAGAGACATGGTCAGTTTCAGGGAAGTGGGATTGTACTGTTATCTGTTATGTTATGACAAAGCGCACTGTCTCACCTCACCAGCCGTGATAAGTGTTACAAAAATACTACTGTTGACGCAGTAATTAGATTGAGGAAAATGATGAAGGAAAGACAAGGAAATAATGAAAAAAAACAAGAGATAAAATTTCATGTTAATTTTTTTCCAAAATGGACATTTATAAAAATTTACAATTTCTTCAGGCAAATCGTCCTTATAGGATATAACAAATACAATCAAACACACATCTAGAGACTGTTAAAAGATCAGAGAATATTTTGTCTTTACACGTTTTTTGATTGTTTTGTTTCTTTTTTTACGTTCAACATTTACAAATTAATCACATTAAGATTTTTACGCTATGTATTTGATATATTTAGAATGACCTGGGCCAGCCAGAAAGATTGAGATTAGTCTTTGAAAATAAAGAGTCAATAAAAAAAGGTGTCCGTGATTTTATAACAAAATAACTAAGGACATGTAATAATACATTATTCATGAAGGCATCAAAATGAGCATAAACTCTTAAATTTTTATTATATATCCGACAAGTTAATGTCTTAGCTTCTCTTTCAGCATGAAAGCGATTCATGCAGAAATCAACCTCTCACCAAATGTGCTCCATCACCTAAGGCTCATGTTGCAGTAGCATTAATTTTTCTTTCTATCAGATCTCACGGTTTGAAATTTTGTTGAACACACCGTTTTATTTCAGCGACTAATGAGAAAAAGGTCGAGGGGAAAAATCAGGACTTTCAGTAGGTGATCCACCTTAGAGAAAGAAGGATAACCATTGCCGATACTGCAACTGTTACTTGTGTGTCGATATAGTGAACCTAGCAAGAGTATGACTCAGGCTTAGATAACTGATGTGATGCTAGGCACACTCATTTGAATGTTTTCAGATTAGTTAAGTTTTATTTTATATTTCGATGCCGCAATCAAGTAATTTTTTATTTATATCTCTTTTGTTTTTTACTTTAAAACCACGGACATTTTTCTTGTTGACTCTGAATGAAGGAATCCTCATAAGGGTAACAAATCTTCTCGATAAATAACTATTTACATACAAAACGAATCAAAAGGCAATTTAAAAAAACATAGTGTAAACGGATCTATTCTTTCTATTATTCGGACATCACAAAACAATTTGACAATTATCGATACTTTATTTAAATACATAATATCGTACATATTAAAATTTTACATACTTTGTTTAGTTTATCACGTCGACTTTAGAAAACCTCTTACATTTGATTCGAGGGTCACTTTATTCCATTACAACTTTTACCACCCATTTATAAAACAACCGAACAATCCACCAAAGAATATAGTCGACCGTACACAAAATAAGTGACGGACATCGGAGAGGAAAACAGTGCTAAAATATCAGGACCGGGATCCTCGAGCGACTGTCATTCAGTCGGGACCAAACGGACCGTAGGCACTTTGTAGTGTCAGTGGGGGCAATGTGCTATAAGTGGGGATTTTCACCCTGGAACGAGAGCGGGCGACCCTGGCGCTCCTGGAGAAGCAGGCGGTGCGCCGCGCGGTCCATCTCCTCCTGAGTCATCTCCAGCGCCTCCTGCATCTCACGCGACGTGTAGCGCACGAACTCCGGGTCGCAGAACTTGCCCAACCCTTGCTCCACCAGCACCTGCACGTAAATAATAGGTGTAAGTCCGGGGTCGCAGAACTTGCCCAACCCTTGCTCCACCAGCACCTGCACGTAAATAATAAGTGTAAGTCCGGGGTCGCAGAACTTGCCCAACCCTTGCTCCACCAGCACCTGCACAGAAATAATAGGTGTCAAACTTAAAGGCATCATAGACGTAAAAAAAAAAGAAAAAACTTATCGTCTTTTTCGTGACATATTCTGGACAATACATCAACTATATATTTTAAAGCAAAATGATTTTAAATTACCCCCATTGCAGCATAACTGCATACTCAGCGGATTTCAAATGCAAAAGAGCATATTTCAATCCAACACAGCGAGATTTGACATGTTCTCATAAGCTTCATAAGAATAACATTGGGAATGAGTATGCAGGCTTGCTGTCAAAAACATGGAAATATGGGGGGTTTTAGACTGATACACACTAGATCACATCTAGATGAAGCCACAAAGTTTTATTGAAATATGTTGAGAAATAAGCAAGTTGTTAAATTTTACTTATTACCCATAAGGATAACTTTGGACCAAGAACTATGTTTACCACTTTCAATATCTCAGTAACCATTAGGTATAGAACAGTAATTCAGGATTCTAAATTGTTTGTTTTTTCGAGCTGAATTCAATGGTGCTCACAAAAATTGAAATATTTTAATTTATCTATATAAAAAACTCAACCCATTTTTGGGGGGGTTTATGCCCTTCTGCCCCCCCCCCCCCTTCTGATGGTCCGCTTGGGCTGGTTTATGAACTCGAAATGAAATGAAATACGTTTATTTATCCCATTTTCTGACAAAAAAGAATAAGTACATAAAAACATAGCATAAAGAGATAATAATAATAAATTAACTAAGCCTATAAAGGATAAGGCCTACATGGGCAGGTGCCTGTGCGTAAGCCTTGAGAAGCCATCTAACCTATGAGTTAGGCTGAAAAAAATAAAAATAATAATAATAATGAGAAGTATTCACTTTATTTAACGGGATGTAAAATAAATTATAATTTGCTTAGAATTAATCAATTTAAATTGGCGACAACAGAAACAGCAAATAACTGTCTGAGGGATGTAATAATGGTAAACAAAATTAAAGAGGGGGGCAGGGGTTTGTAATATGTCAAAGGTTGCGTCTAACGTAGTTCGGTCTGATAAGGGCCTCGGCCTCATCGATACTAATAGTGCTTAAAAGGTTTTTAGAACGATGCTTAAAAATACTAATTGATGGAGAGGTAAATAAATCGTTGGCTCTATCATTTAGACTTAGGTTTCGGAAAAGGTGTTGCGCTGCATAGAAAGAGTTTGTCAAAGAAAATGACCTATTAAGCTGTAAAACTGTAATTCCAATATTTAGTGAAAATCTAGTAAAATGTTCATGAGCAAAGGGAGAAAAAATTGAATTGAAATTTTTAAATATATGAATCAACAAAAAATATATGTAAAGGTGTCTGATTGTTAGTAAATTAGATTCTCGGAAAAGAGCTTCAGTGGGGTACCTTCGGGGCTTCCGGAATCCAACCTTTAAAATCGTTCTTTGAATTATATTGAGGGGTTCTAAAATTGTTGGATAGCAAGCTCCCCAACTCAAAATTCCAAAAGAAAGCAGAGATTGAACGTATGCAAAGTAAGCTAGTTTTACATCTTTATCATCTAAAATTTCACTTAACTGTCTAAAAGCAAAAATATATTTTCTTAATTTAACTGTAAGAAAATTAATGTGCTCAACCCATTTCATTCAAAAATCAAAGAAAATGCCTAAATACTTAAAGCTGAAAACCTGTTCTATGGGTTCGCAATTGCAGCTATCATTAAATATATTACCACAGGTGTGAATCCGAAGCTCCTGCAAGTTATAATCTGTAATAGTACTTAAAGAAATTGGCAAGAATTTAGTTTTTGAAACATTCAAAGACAAAATATTTTGATTCAACCAACGTTTAATCAAAGAAAGATCACCAAGGGCCTTGGATCTGACATCTAACCATGATTTCCCTTTAACCAAAATCAATGTATCGTCAGCAAATAGAAAAATGTTCCCGTTCAAATTGAGTTTTGTTATGTTATTTATGTAGATTAAAAATAAGACAGGCCCTAATGTGCTACCCTGAATTACCCCATAGTTGATATGTTTTGCATCACTATTGACCCCGCATATTGAAACAACTTGAGAACGATCTGAAAGGTAACTCTTGAACCACTTGAGGGCACTACCACGAATTCCAATAAAGTCTAATTTATTCAAAAGTAAGTTTCTATCTATTGAATCAAAAGCTTTTTTTAAATCCAGAAAAATTAACATAGTACGATTATTATCAACAATCGAAGAATTAACTTCCTTACAGACTTCAAACAGTGCATCAGAAATATTTTTATCTTCTCTAAACCCAAATTGAGTTTCTGATAATATGGCATTGTTCCGAAGATACTCCACCAGCTGCTCCTTCACAATACGCTCTAAGACCTTGGAAAAAACACTAAGTAAAGATATGGGGCGGAAGTTGTTTTTGTCTTTGACGTCATTAGCTTTATGTAAAGGAAACACTTTTGCGGTTTTGAAATGTTGTGGGAAGATTCCCGTTGTTAAACTTAAATTGATTATGTGCAAAAGAGGATTTAAAAAGCGGTGTTGAATACTCATTTGAATAATTACTACTTTACAGTCTATGTCAAATTTCAATAAGATCGGACCATTATGATGCGAGTTATTGTGCTTAAAGACTCACACACACACACAGAAATATATATATATGAAGAACGAATGGTGTTTTTTGCTTCTGGGGGTCCCAAAACGAAAAGTTATTATGGTCTCGGTCTTGGATCTTACCATGAGTACTACGGTAACAGCTTCTTTCCAATAGGGGAAATTCGCTAAATAGGAAATAGGAATACTGATACTTTTGAGGATTAACTTACCCTCCCAACGAGGCTTTCAGCTGAACCGACCACTTCTGGGAAGTTGGGTCTGCGGTCGGCCGGGCTGCCTGGGAGAGAATGAGAGAGCCTATCAGTGGCCAGGCTGCCATTGGACTCCCCCACTTTGCTCCCTACAACATGCACATTTCACGTTGAAAAACTAACATAATTTCATTCATTTATTAGTTATACCATTGACCACACAACTAAAAAGAGACTGCTCATGCTTATGGATGTTTTGAAGCCAGAAATTGAGCACTCGCAAAATTAGTTCGGCACTCGTCACTCGAGATAGCGCCAGGAGTGAGATTTTCGCTAAGTATTTGTATCTATGAAATGAGACATTTTTCTTCTACCGAGCAAAAATATGACAAAAGATAAAAAAGGGATTTTATAATTAATAAGTCAATACTATGAGTGGAAAAGAGAGGATAAAATAGGTATTATTAATTTATTTAATACTGCACTGAGATTCTCTACCAGAATATGCTAATTTTTGTAATATAAGATTACATTTTATGACTTCAAAATTTAACATTCCTTGGATCATCAATTTTTTTCTTTCCAACCGATGGTTATACTCGAGCGCTTACAAGATGAACAGTTTTGTCCACTCATGATTGAAAAAGAAAAATCTAGGTAAAACACAAAACTTAACATAACGTTGTATTCACAGCTCTTAAGGCACTGGAGTCCCACTACTTACAAATATAACTATGTCTTTTTTTCATAGCAGAGTGAAAATTTATTTCACCTTGAGAGTATTATTATTTCATCTCTTTTCTGTATTATGTTCAATATGTTTTGTAAGAATTTTTATGTGAGTGAGATTTCTGTGTTGTTGACTGTTGGATGAATGTAGATTGTGTGTAAGAAAAATGAAAACCCCCAAAAAAATTAAGGTTAAATAGAAATAATTAGGTAACGGTTATGTAACTTTAAATAGGGTCACTTGAAAATGAGAGGAGATTCAATACCTCTCGAAACGTAGAGTAGTTTAAACACTAGAAGTGAAAGAAAAAGTCCAACAAATTAAATAATAATTATAAATCCTTTGCTATTATGAATTTTAAAAATACATAATCAACTTGGTCGGGAGGTCTAAGGCTTATTTCATAGCGCAAAGAAATGTCTGAGTACAAATCCCCTCAGGGGCATTGATATTTTTGCTTTTTTTGATATTTTTGCACCCAATTAAAACAAATTTTTTTGGTTCAATACCGATAGATAAAGAAATATCAGAATTATGAAGTCGAGAAACACAGTTTATCTCATTAAACCTGGCGTTAGAATCACTAGCTGTAATCTTTAGGGTGAAAAATACAGTGTACAGATATAATACATGATAAAAAATAATTAGTACATTATTTAGTTTAAAAAAATTGTATAGTTGGATAAAAATATGTTATCCTTAATAGTTTATTGAACAGACGTAAACAATTTGATAAAAAGGAGGAAATTCAAGTAAAAATCTTTTTCTGGAAAATTTGTATAAAGATGTCCTCGGTCAAATCCCAAGAGTTCTGTTTTCTACTAGGTTAAGTGAGCTGTCTCCTCCATCTTGGAAAACGGTGGACAAGTTTAGTTCACATTTAAATCCACTAAAGAGTCCGATTTGGATGAAATTTGGTAGGGGTGAGTGTATTTGTGCACTTTTTGTGATAAAAAATCAAAGTTATCCAAAAACTTGAAATAATACAACAATTGTACAACCCCCTCCCTTTGTTTGCATATTTGTATTTTAAGATAGAGACATTATTCAGTCTTCTTTACATTTGTTCAATTATTGGGGGGGGATGTCTCTGGTGAGCACCTAGCGGCACTCTGGCGAACTAACATAACGTACATCCCATGCCTCCTAGAAAGCGCTGCAACAGTTTTCTAAATCTACTGGAAGTGTCTCATTCATTCACATCGAATTCGCTGGCTCGATTGGGTTAGCATCGTTTCTTAGAAATGTTTCTGATTATTATAAATTATTTCATATTTTTCAATAAACCAAATATATCATTGTTCTTGAGTTCATCTTGTTTGCCACACGAATTGGGCACATAAAAAAGGGTAACAAAGCAATTTATTGCTATATATAATTGTTTTTATAGGTTCTAATTTTGCTTTGTCACCCGATCGGCTCAGCAGGTCAAATTCTTATTGAATATCTCTACAAAATTTTTAATGCCGACCCGATTGGTCACCAACTTTTTTACCTAAAAAAATTTTATTAATTTTACTTTATTTATTCTTTTAGTTAAAAGTTATCATAACCAACCTCAACGAGTACAAAAAACATCACATAATTGAATTTCCAACCAAAAATGTTCGTGGTACTACGGTAATCAGACCAAAAATATGCGTGGCTGCTAATGTGTTAATGCTGGTGATTTATATACCACGTTTCAAGTTTACATGTTAAAAGGTTCATGAGATATAATTAAATTTGTAAGAAACTCAAACAGACAGAAAACAAAGTACTTTAGGAACTATGTTAATATAAACTTCTTTTCTTAATTTCATCTCTACAATCATATACTGAAACATTTTACCATAATTTCTAGACACCCTGTATACTACAACAGGTTGATTATTGGAACAGTTACAATAGATGCACAGTTAGAGAACTGCACAGCCAAGAATGACAATTCAGCAGTTTTTATATCAGAACCAAACTGTTCTTGTTAAACTGTTTTCTGGGAAATCGTTATGCCAACTATTTGATTCATCATCAAAATCAGACTGATTTAGTTTTTATTTTCAAATTAATGTTTTGCGGTATTTTAAAATATGTTCGGGAATCTTTATTTCATCCTGTTTTAGAGGAGGTGATGGATTTAGATATTTAGATTGACAAACCTATTGCAAAAAGAAGAAACCAATGTGCACAAATGAGTAACACCCACAAAAATATTGTATATAAAACAAGCATATAAGGAAACAAACCCCCAGCCCTCCTTATAAAATTCAAAATTTTTCAGTTAGATTTCTGTGTTTGTCATATAACACCCATAAATAATATGGATTAAAAAAATGTAAATAGCGTTTACATTTTTTAGTAGATCGGTCATTATCGAGCATTATTTTACAGACATTCACTTCACCTCTGCCATGAAAGGAGGCGCGATGAAGCAAGGGCGAGCGTTTACTGAGCCGGTCAACGTGGGGGTCCGGCATGAAGCCCACGGCCACGGCCATGGCTTGGGCCTGCGCGAGCTTGAGCCCACCGGCTATGCGGGAGAAGCTCGGCGACAGCTCGCGCGCGCCGCCGCCGCCGCCCATGCAGCCCAGGCGCGCTGCGCGCCGCGGTGGCGGCGTCGGCGGACTCACCTCGGTGTCTCGCCGACCCTCCTGCATGCTGTTAATATCACCAAACTGTTAGTATCGCAAGCCCACACAACACACGACTATGGGTTAGCCTTATTGTTAGGAGTGTAAAAATTAAGACATACAGTTCAATAAGAAAAAAGGATAAAATTTACCGAACTATACACTTTTATGCGATAATGTGCTTATCTTCATCATGTGACTTGCGTTGGTAATTTGTTTCTCAGAATGGGGTGATTTAGTAATTTGTAACGATTTTACTATGGCACTTAAAGCTAAATAGTTTGAACTCTTGTATAAAATAACTATCACATTCAATTACCGCCGAAACTTTTTGTGTGTGGAGGTAAAATGTATTGCATTAATCGTCTTGCAAAGCAATAAAACGCTCAAGCAATTGTATATAAACAATCCAAAACAATATGCATATACTATGAATCGTTAACACATGTATAGAAAGCGCTCTTTTTTAACAGAAAACATTCAGATAAACAACTATTTTACTAAATAAAGACAAATGAATAGTTTGGCCTAAGAATACTGAAAGTAATTAACTACATAATAACAATCCAAATGAAGAAAGAATATGTCCTACACAATAACATAAACTAAGAACCTCTGCAAACAATGAATATCAAAGGAAATTTTATCACTTCTTAAAAAACAAAATTAATGAAACGCGAGGCTTCGACTCAGGAATTCTCTTACACTGTAATGCTCCTTTTCAGTGTTTTGTATTTTCTTTTATATCTTAAATATGAGAACAAAAAGTGACCTGTTGGCTGCATTTTCTGGTTTTAAGTTATTGAATTCAACACTGAATTTCAAATTATAAGGTGTAAAAATCATGAGACCATAATTTTTTGTCTAAGAGTATTTGAGTATTATTAACTACGAATAGACATTTTGAGACAAACTTATTAAAAACCTTCAAATTCATATCGGCCCACACTTACATTTAAAAAAATAGTGGGGAATTCAAGAGTTAAGTAAGAGTAGTAAGGGTTGATTATTGTTCTTTAGTGGTGTGTTAGAGTATTAGAGGAATTTAAATTTGGCTGTAAAATTACTGCAAAATATACAGATAAAGTTTTAGTTTAGACTGAATTAATTGTAAAAATTAAATTCAATTTCAGTTCAGTTTTTTCAACTAGCTAACTGGAATTCCCAACCTTTTGATTTTCAAATTCTAGGGGGGAGAGGCTCCTCCCCTCATCCCTCCCAGAGTGACGCTCCTGGTTCTGGGTCGGAAAAGAGTTTGGCATGACAAGTTCATGTCACAAGGCCAAAAATCAACGCTGCACCTTAATTGTTGACTCTAAAAAGACGAAAGACGATGAAGAAAGGAATTCCTCCCCTGCAGGACAATGCAAAGCAACATGGCCTTAGATCAGGCCTAGAAATTCTAATCCTTTTTGATGTGTCGTCATCAGACTCACCCCGTACAGCCAGGATTTTGATCTGGGCTATTTTCATATATTTTGACAGTAGAATCTTGCACACAAAAATTCACTAATATTGGGGAAGTGAATTTGATCCGTTAAATGTTTAATTATGAGATGTTTCAAAGGAAGCGGTAGATTTCTATGAAAAGGGATTTGAAATCTTGATTGTGCGGCGTAAAGAAATGCTCAGACAAACAAGTTTTTGTAAAGAGAGAAGTGCAGTAGACTCCCTCTTGTCCGGACACCTTTTATCTGGACATCTAGAATGTGTCAGTTTTTAAGTGACTGAGGGACAATATCAACAATTCCTACAGGAAATGTGTAATAGAGAAACTATTGTAAAATACCTAAGTTGTAATGTTCAGAATTAATAATTAATTTTGGGATACATTGGTTTCCCGTCGGAGATAACCGGAAAAAACCGTTATCTGGAGAGGCCTCGGTCCTGAGGGTCCGGATAAGAGGGAGTCTACTGTGTGTAGAATCTGAAAATAATAGTTTTTTGTAAAGATATCAAGTGTATTATATTTTATCAAAAATGCCTCCTGTTTAAAAAACAACCCACCAGCTAGCTTTCCTGAGAAAAAGTTTTTAAGAAAAAAAACTTTAACACATTAAAGAAAATCCCCCTGTTGCAGCAGGCCTGCATACTCAGCGGATTTCAAATGCATAAGGACTGTTTTACACCCAACATAAGCAAGATATCACATGTTTTTGAATTCACCGTGTAAGAAGAAGATGAGGAATGAGTAAGCAGGTTTGCTCCAACAGGTATGTAAAAATTGGGGGTTTTTTATTCAGTATCCAGTAGATCTGATTAAGAAGAAGCCATATATGAAGGTTTACCAAGATATGTTTAGAAATAAGGAGGATAGATCTTAATTAGATGAAGACACAACCAGAGGCGGTTCACGGACTCCGGGTTTTCTTAAGTCTGAGCGCAAAATCCAGTTATAACCAGTTTTTAGCGCAGCGGCTTAGAAATCGGGTTCACGGGTTCGAGTTTACCCGCGCCCAAGCGCAGGCAGATAAATTCCATCCAATTATGACAGGGATAAACCCGAGCCCAAAAAATCGGGTTCACGAGCCCAATTATAGAAAACCCCGGGCCAAAACGTTAAACTGGTCGGGTTCACGAGACTTAGTCTAGCGCAAATAGGTTAATCTGGGGCGAAAAGAACAATGGTTTTGGACTTGAACTTAACCCTGCTGGGGGGCAGGGTTAAGGTGACATCATGTCGGGATTATCTCAATTGCTCGTTTATTGTTTTTTTGTAAGTAAAAAGAATGTTATATTCGGATTCGGCATTAAATTCCGAACGATTTCATTACCCTCAACATAATATTTGATTTTTTTTATTTTTTACCACTGATTGCTAAAAACATGTTCAAAAATCGTAAAATGTAATGAATAATTACAAATTACAGTAAAATTTAACATACCTCAAGTTTTTAACATTAAATAGTAACATACTCCTGAGACTGTTTCTTATATACGATATAACAGATACCTCACAGGTACTTACAGATATCATACAGACACGATAGACAGATTTTGTCTTAAAATACAACGCAATTTAGAAGTTCCAGTTGGAAAATTTTAATTACCAAATTAACAACAAAATTAATAGTTTATTATATTTATACAGGGTGTTCGGAAATTATGGTAAAATATTTTAGTATATGATAGTAGGGGTAAAAATAAGAAAAAAGGTTTATATAAACATAGGTCCTAAAGTGCTTCGTTTTCAGTCTGTGTGTCTGTTTGTGATTTTTACATATTTAATTATATCTTGCGAACCATTTAACGTATGAACTTCAAACTTGGTATATGGATAACCACTATTAAGAACTATTTTTGTGGGGAGTATCAAATTTCTACTTTGGATCATTTCCAAATGGCGACGGTTTTTTGTTTTCAAACCTAAATATCTTAAAAACCACAAATTTTATAAAAATGATACAAGAGGCAAAAAAGCTGCAAATTTTAATCCAATTAACACTGATATTAAGATTATGATGATCGGACTACTAATAACAGGGAAATTTTAAATTTTCCGAATAAATACATGCAAATTTCAGACAGTATGTTCTAAATAACCATGTTTTTATTCAGAAAAGTTGAAATTTCTCCGTTTTTAGTAGTCCGACCAACATAATCTTAATATCAGCGTTAACTAGATTAAATTTGGCAGCTTTTTGTCTCTTGTATCATTTTTATAAAATTTGTGGTTTTTAAGATATTTAGCTTTGAAAACAAAAAACAGTCGCCATTTTAGAATGGTACAAAGTAGAAATTTGATACTTCTCACAAAAATGGTTCTTAATAGTGGTTATCCATATACCAAGTTTCAAGTTTATACGTTGAAAGGTTCGCGAGATATAATTAAATATGTAAAAATCACAAACAGACACACAGACGGAAAACGAAGCACTTTAGGACCTATGTTTACATGAACTTTTTTCTTTTTTTTACCTCTACTATCATATACTAAAATAGTTTACCATAATTTCCGGACACCCTGTATAATTTTTAAATTGCAATTGAATTTCACTAGGTAACTATTTTTTATTTATTTTAGCGCTTTTGCACCCCTTTATTTCAGACGAATAATTGCAAAATAAAGGCTCGTACAAACTCTGTTGTTAGGTTTGTCTAAGAATATTGATTGTATAATTACATTAGGTCAATTGATTTAAGTGTCCATAGTTATTTTACTGCGGTCAAGACCGCAGAATATTATTATGTTTGTGACTTAAAAGTTGTTTAAGACCTTTTCATCTGATAATTTATTTATTACATAATATATGTCATATAGGATTTCAGAATAAAATATTTTAATTTGCAGATTTAATAGATAAATACTGTAGATAAATATACAATACGTTGTAAAAGTAATAAATTTCAACAAAATAATATGTTTTATTACAACCTGTTTTCTTACACCTAAGATCTCTCCTGCTGAACAGTCTGAGTAAGCCCAGTGCAATAAGATTTCTACAGGCTGAGGTATTTAAAAGAGCGCGAACTAGTATTAACACCAATAAGGTGTCTACCGCCATCTGATTTTGAAATTCCACTCTTCTTCACGGGAATTACTGTAATGAAATCTTACTAGTTTTCCTTATTAATAATGTTCAATATGTATTTTGTTCTTCAATAAAAAAAGTAATCTACGCCTACGAGATTAAAATTAGTAATAAGTATACTTTCCAACAATAACATTTACATTTTATATTATTTTTTAAAACTTATGAGGGCATCCCAACTCCTACAATCGTCATTTGTTCCTCCTACTTTATTGTTTAAAAGACATTACTGATAAATATATTAAATCATAAAGCTTTAACATTAACAGTCATGCAGCGGCCCGGCAGGTAGCCCATGTGACTGTTGCCAACCTTCCAACGGAAATTCCCCGAGATTCCCTGCTGTTGAGCGACGGCCAGCGTTGGTCTCGGCTAAGCTTGGTCTCGGCTAACGCTCTGTCCCGTGAACCCATTTTTTGGCCGTCGGTTAAATTTGGTCGAGATCAACGAAAACCGCGGGCCACGAAACCCCGAACCCATGAACCGCCTCACAAAGTTTTATTGAGATATGGAGAAAAAAGTGAGATATATAATTTTATTTGTTTCCCAAAAAAGACAATGTACTGTGTTTCCCACAAGGTAATGATATCTCAAGAACCCATGGAGCAACGATTTAAATACTAAATTATTTGTTTTTTTTTCAGCTAAATTAAATGGTGCATACTAAAATTTGATTATTTAGATTTTTCATGTAAAAAACAAAAAAATTTTGGTTTCACTCCCCTTACCCTCCTCTCGATGGTCTGATTGGGCTGGTTTTCGAACTCTTCCGAATACTTCGGAACACGTCTGTACCAGATTTAATTAAGATCGGACCATTTTTACAGAGTTATTGCAACTACGTACACTTATACAGATAGATATATATAAAGATATAAACGTAAAAATTCTAGCTAATGGTGTTTTTGACATCTGGGGGCCCCAAAACAAAAAGTTATCATGGACTCAATTCCAATTTCAATTTCAAATATTCATCAAGAATTACAACCGCGACAGATAAAAAATTTCTAATTACTGAGATCTTCACTGTTGAGGAATTCACTCAGCATGTAGAAGGGTCTTCTAAATAACCATGTCTTCAGCTCCTTTCTCAGTTTTTTCCCTGTGAGCTCCATAAATGCAGGCAGATGGTTCCAGAGCTTACAGCTGGTGTATGATAGGTTTTTCTCAGCTAGAGTGGTACGGTGAATGGGTAAGTTAAACCTCGAGCCATGACGATTGCTGTATGTGTGGAAGTCTTTGTTTTTTAATGGCTGGAGTTTGTCAACATACACGATGCTCTCTTGAATGTGCAGCGATACAACTGTCATTATCTCCAGGTCTTGAAAACCCTGTCTGCAGGTTTAGCGTGGTTCGAGGTTAGCCAGAGCTCTGTCAGCTTTCTTCTGTAGGCGGAGAATTCGGTTTAGGTTTTGTGAGCTCGTTCCTCCCCACACCAGAAGACAATGATGGGTGTGGAATGTGGATTCTACTAATGAGAAGATTGCTGTTTAGCTTTAGTGAGACCTGCAGTCCATTTCACTCTTCGAACAACATATATACTAGTGCTATTTTTTTTGCATGTTTGATTGATGTGTTTGGTCCACGAGAATTTACCATGAAGGATTATGCCAAGAAATTTTGTTTGGCTTTCTTCAATGATGTCTGCTACATTTGGCCATGGTATACTGCAGTAACCAAACAACATGAAAGCTGGAATGATCATGTGCAAAGCAACATGGCCTTAGATCAGGCCTAGAAATTCCAGTACTTTTTGATGGGTCGCCATCGGACTTACCCCATACAGCCAGGATTTTGAACTGGGCTAATATCATATCTTCTGGCAGTAGAATCTTGTGTGGGTTGAGAAGAAAGAATTTAATCTTTTCTTGTTGAGAAATTTATTTGGGTGGTCTTGTTTGGGTTTATTGCCATATCATAATTTCTGTAATATTGTATGGCTGTATTCATGGCTAGCTTTATACTGAGGAACTGTTGGGCTGCTGTTTTAATGCTGTCAAGAGGAGTGTCATCAGCGAATATTACTGGTTTTATGTTTTGATGCTGCATATGATTGGGGAAGTTCATTTGTCATCAAGATAAAAAAATAAAATTGGGCCCAGGACTGAGCCCTGAAGTACTCCTCTTATCGTAGGTTGAGATGTCGATCTGTATGTGGACAACTGGCCTGCCGAGAGTGCTGTATCTCAACAAGTTGTGATTGCCCTACAAGGTAGCTTTCAAACAACTTCCTAGCCAAACCTTTCACTCCCAAAACTTCAAGCTTGTTGCTGTAGTCAAGGAATATGGCTGATACAAACTGTTCATTTTCAATTTGTTCAATGATGCATTCAGTTAGGTCAATCAAGGCTATGAGTGGTTGTCAATTTATTTTTCAGAAAGCCATGCTGATTCTCAGTTAGCAGGTCATGTTGGGTTATATGTTTCATCAGTCTGATTAGGACAATTTTTTCTATAACTTTGGGCAATGTGGAAAAAAGAGCGTTTGGTCGGTAGTTTTGAACCTCTTTAGTTGGACCTTTTTTGAGTATGGGGTATACCTTGCTAATTTTTAATGCAGAAGGAAATTTTCCGTTTTCAAATGATTGCTGATTATGCTTACTAACGGAGCAGTGAGTTTGTTTATGCAGTGTTCGATCATTCTGGAAGAAAATTCATCGATGCCAGCTGATGATTATGTCTTTAGACTCTTAATTGTTTTTTCTACTTCATTTTCATTTCTTGCTGTTAAAGTGAGAGCTGCTGGACATGGTGTTTCTGTTAGCTTTACTGCGTTGCTACTGTTTCTTGAATAAGTCCTACTTTGAGATGACGTTGTGTCAGCAATCTTAGAAAAAATGTGTTTAGATGCTCACTTACTAAAGAACGGTCTCTAATAACTGTGTCTCCAATTCTTATTTTAATTTCTGGAGAGTCCTTTGGATTTGCCCTTCTTCCAGTGAAAATGAAGTGCCATAGGGCTTTTGGTTTATTGTCTGATTGCTCGGTGAAAGTGAATGCTGAAGTTTGTCTTACCATGAGACCTACAGTTATAGCGTTTTCCCTATAGAGGAAATTCTCTAAAATAAAAAACAAAAAACATAGCTGCTCGCTAATATTTTTTGCACTAAGGAACTTTCCTCTCTTTTCTTCAGAGAGAAAAGACAGTAGCCCAGTCATTTAACACCCGAAAATTGCCTAAATAAGGGAAAAATCCTTCTATGTCTGTAAACTGCAATAAAATGTCCTCCTAGATGTATATTTTAACATACACAAAAGCCCGATTAGTGGGTGGTTGGCAAGTGGCTGTCATCTTGGATTTTAGGACTTTTTGCCATAGGGACAAAAATTGCATAATGTGAAACAGGCCTAGGGCTTAATTAAAGTTTGTGTTTCTTTCACCAGGTAGATAAAAGGAGATCTAGTTGAATTGCTTGGACAATTTTTCATCTTAACATCACTGATGAAACTCAATCATTTAGTAAATCATTCATGAACGTTGTGTCTGATTAATTTAATACAGCTTATGACAAAAAACCTCATTTCTAAGATTGTTTGATATCTAAGTACACAATTTTAATTTTAAATTAGAGTTTAAGTTGTTGGTATTTCAAGGTGTAAACAGCATTAAAGCAAGCAAAATTCATAGGGTTTATAATGGTGTAAAGGATTATATCTTACTTTAATGAGCACTTGAATTTTTTATATAAGTTTTATAAGCTATTAAAATTCAAATTAGTCTTTGCCACCGATTGTTCAAAATTAATATCAATGGTTTCAGGGGTTCAAAATAACTATTTTCCCTTCAAATACAGGGTGTGTTTTTTTTAACGCAAACCATTTTTAAGATTGAATAACACACATATAAATATGAAGTGAGTATTGTTTTGTTGATCTTTACATTTTATACAGCCTTTTATTTAAGTTTGATCACATTTAGTTTACATTATGTTTTCAAACAATCCGCTATTGGCATTTGTACAAAGTTGTGCTCTCTCCATCAAATTCCTGAACACGTGAACCTAGTGAGTCTAGTTTGCAACAGGAATTTGATGGTCTTTGAATTTCTTGCATTAAATTTGTTATGATTGTTTTGTGGTGCTGAATATCCTGTGAATTGTTTTCGTAGGCCTTACTTTTTATGTACCCCCAAAGAAAATTATATAGTGGAGTCTAATCCGGGGATCTTGAGGGGGAATAATCCTTCACTGATAAAATAAAGTTTTGGGTTTCGTTAAAAAAAAAACAAAAAAAAACTGTATTTCAACTGAATATCGAGGAATCCAAGATTCTCCGGAAGTAATAAGGATTTCTTGGGCCACTGCTAAATTTATTGTTCAATCTTGCAATGTTTATTTAAGGGACAAAAGAAGGTGATCTCCTTAATATTTGTATGCTAGTGACAGATTCAGTGTTTTTTGTAGGTTTTGAGATAAAAGAGAGTGAACCGACACATTTCACAACCATTTTTATTTTACAGGTAAAGCCAATATGAAACTTAATGAATTTGCCAATAAATATAGCCTTTTATTCTCATACAAAGAACACCTATGCAATTTCGGCTAAAAGTTAAGATTTAATAATTGCCATAACATTGATTGACTGTTTCAAAAAAATCCTATTAAATTTCCCTGCCTTTCCTTTTTTTTACAAAATTGACTTAAGAAAGGAAGATCACGTCAACTAACAAGTTGTGATTGATGGATAGTAATAGCACTTATCATGATACTAAAAAAGTCAAAACAGAAAAACAAGTGTATTAACAACTGCAATAGATACTTTAAACCAACTACATTTGTGTTAGTACTGACTACAGGTACACTTCACCACTCCACACCTCAATTTCACTAAAGGCTGGGCAAGGCAAAAAACAAACCACCAAATCTTACCATATGAATTGGGATGTAGAAACTGATTTCTGTCACCCATTTTTCTGGAAAAATTTTTTATTGAAAGTATAATAAATTCAAATCTGAATCTAAAGTATTTATGATTGAAGTTCATCAGAATAATATGCAACTTTATTGCTGCGAACAAAATCTCTCTCACCAGAATGGTCCTGTGGAATCTTTATTACATTGTGATAAATATAAGAGATCTAAATATTCACTGTTTGCTGTGAAATAGAGGGGGAAAATAGGAGTCTATCAAATTAATTTACTTCTAAGATTGCTATTAACACATTTTACCCTCACTCACATTTTTTTTTATCAATCTCTTAAATGTTCGTGTAGTTTAAAGAAGAATATTTTGAGTTAAGGGATTAAGACTTTACTTGACTTAACTAAATAGCTTTAGTATAGTTACAACTCACAGATAAATAACTATGTTATTAAAAACTGTATACCAATTAATGCTGATTAAGAGCTATAAAGGTTAAATATAATGGAACTTGAATGTTAAATTAACACTTTTGTGGATTCAGTGTGAAATATAATAAAGAAGAAGCAACTTTATGGAGAAGCAATCAAATTAGAGCAAATTTTTAAAGAAAAATATACCTAGTGTCATCACAACAGACACTATAAATATCACAACAAAATTATAAATTTTAATAGTCAATTTGCTTTGCCGAAGAAAAAACAACCAGCTTTTAAGGATTTTCATAAATCAGTTTTAGCCAGTTTTTAAGTTTTTTTTATATTTTCATAAATACTGCTCAGAAAAAAATATGAACAGTCAGCAAATCAGCAAAAGGTGCTGATGGCTTATCTTTCACTCGGTTGGAGGAGGGTGAATGAAAATTATTCTATATTTTTACTCCACTGTGGGTTGAGAAGTACACTATAGGCAAACAGGCAAAAAACTATAAGTCTTCATTTGTTTGAGAACAATATATGTGTCATAAAACTAATTTAAGAGATGTTGTGATTGATCAGTATTAAAAAAAACTGTCTCTAGTTTTTGAACTCTGATGTAACTACACATTGGTTTTTTCTCAAATTCTTCTTACAGTGGATGTTTTTTACATGATGTTGTTTTTTATAGAGATAATGAGTCAGAAGTTAAGTAAACCTTGGGTCATCTGGATGAATGTGGCTGAGATCTGATTCGAATAACAAAAAAACTAGATAATCCAAAGCTGCTATGAAACAGTGCACATTATGTATAACCTTTTTGGAGCTATCACCTCCAGGATATTGCCGTTGTTTCCAATATGTTATTAGATCATGGCAAGTGGTTGCTGATATCACACTGCATGAGATCCATGTGGGAAATATCTAATTGTCAAATGGCAACATAAGAAAATCATTGTCTTCTCTTGGCTTTGTGCAGGGGCACGACGAATCTCATCTACGTTCGCAAACAAGAGTTGCATTAAATCTCGGCAGACTTGGGCCTCGACTGTCAAATTCAGGACAACAAATCTTTCGTAAAGGTTCAATCACTACTATATTATTGCTATTATTATAGTTATTACGATACTTAATGTGCACATAACAGCATGCAGTCACAACTTCCTCTCCTTTATTAGTTGATGGAAAATTGTTTATGTGTTAAGAAGAAACACTCTTCCGTTTGTGGTGTTAAAAAATAGATTGCAATAATGATCTTCCCAATCAAATCACAAAGTTAAAAAACCCTCACTAACTACTCAACTTGAGTTTTTGAGTAGTTGGAACTACTCAACTCGTGCTACAGTATTTGTAAAATATCGAGTAATTACACAAAGCTTTAGTACTCTCCCACTCCTAGTAATTTCCTTTCTGTAGGTTTTTTCTTCTAGCATATAAAAAAGTTTCTGGGGTGATAATGCTCATTACAGGTAAAAACGTAGGACTTATGGAGGTAATGTGGCATGATTTTCTAGATCAAAACAGGCCAATTTTCAGAACCACTACACTCTTTGTGTTTGGTCTCAAGAATTCTCAGGAATAGCACATTGTGCTGTCTCATAGTTCTAGCACTATATATTATGTTTATCAGCTCTCTGAGCCCATACGTGAAGCAGAAAGTTAAAAGGGACACCTCAAGTTGCAGGAAGTAAATTTTACAGAATGCCATGGCATTTTAGTCGAATCGGGTGAATAATGAAGGGGTGCCCCGTAAAAAGTTATAAACAACAAAATTTCAAATCGGAGGTATTCAGTGAAAAAGGTTCTCTAGAACACGAGCTACACCGTGGTATATTTTGTTTTGAAGATATTTGAGTAGGCAGCCCTGATTTTGTCTGTCAAAGTTGGCGTGCTTCGCGGGACTGCACGGACTTTCTCGGGAATAACGTTCTACTCGCTGAAAGATAAGACTCCCCGCCGCCCGTTGCGTTGTCACCTAGCGACCAAAATCTCGTTAATAAAATTAAGAAACGTGAAGTAAATATTGGAGAGTGGAAGGATAAGACCAGGAAGGAATGTAGAAAAGCTGGATTACCCTTATTTCAAAAACTAAGAAGTCAAGGCCTGGAAAATTGCCCCCAAAAGAAGTGAGGAGAATAACGTTTTAAGCTCCACATTTGGATAACTTTTAGCAAAATGACGTATCACGTTATGTAGCAAAATTACTTGTACTTTTATATAAATAAAATTGTTTAATATTAAGTTGTATTTTCGTTTAGGTTGGTATTCCTACACTCCCTGACGTTTTCTTCCAAAGGCAGAAGAGCAGTCCATCAGAGAACGTTTCAAACTCCAGTCATTTAGGACGTTTTAACCTCCCAAAAAACACGTAAAATGTTTTAAAATGCTTAATGGCAAGTAAAAATTGATTAAAAGACTACATTATGATGTTATAAGTAGAGTATAAAAAAATTATACATGATAGTAAGTTCTAACTTTGAAAAAACCGTCAATTTTAGAATTCAACTTTCAACACTTGATTACTCGAAACTAGGTTTTTGCCGCTTAGAACGTTTTACGGGGGACCCCTTCAAATATTGATTTTTAGGATACAATTCTTAAAACCTTTCCTGTACAGGTTTCATCAATTATTTTGGCAATTAGTATCCGAGAAATATTAAAAAATAATCGATTCATCAGCCTATGTCATGCATACAAAAAGCAACCTCAAGTCGCTTAAATGGAAATTAACTTGGCCGGTGATTTTAAGACCTATTTCCCTAATGCGCAGACCCTTCCTGACAGAGCAGTCAGGGGCGTCACAATACTAGTCTCTCCTGACATCTATCGGCGGATGAGGGAACTCGGCAACAAGTTATTCGTAATAGAAGAATATTGTCCAAGTCCAAAAATCATTGTCTCGATGGTGTATTTCTCTTCATTCCTCGGTATTCTGCCTTCCGACTTAAGGTCCCTTTTCCAACTTCTCAATTTTTCATTAGAGATTATTTGATTTCAACAATGAAATTGTTAAGTGTATCACATATTTTATGTTTAGATTTAAAGATTTGTAGCTTTATTTTTGGTAGCTAATTTATTTCTTAAATATTAATAATAAGTATTCTGAGAACGTTTGAAGGTTTGTGTTTTTATAAAAAAGAAACCGTTTTGAAAAGTTATAATTCAAATGCCAGTAGCTCAAGCAGAAAATATCATAGC
Source organism: Flexamia atlantica (assembly GCA_035578135.1). NCBI lineage: Eukaryota > Metazoa > Arthropoda > Insecta > Hemiptera > Cicadellidae > Flexamia > Flexamia atlantica. Next base: position 18,944,063 of record JAQJVK010000010.1, read on the forward strand.
ACTATAATTTTTATGTCAAATTGTTCACCATTTAAAGCTGGATTTCAGAATGTTAATAACTCAAAACCAAATAATTCGGACTTGAGGTCTCTTTTCACTTTCAGCACCACTTGTAGAGCTAAATTGTATTTAATATTATTATAACTTGTCTTGGTGTTCAGACCAGGTTAGTTCAGGGCCTGATTAAGAGTTGTGGCGCCCCTAGGCTTGAGTTTATTTGGTGCCCGGGTCCTCCCCTCCCCTTCTTCCCCTATATCGTCCTATGTATCGTATATGATGAAATTTAATTTCTCCAGAACTGATACCTTAAAAACTACATTTAACTTGGAAAATAACTTAACTATATTTAGTGCACACAATGATTATCAGAATACCCCCGTTGCAGCAGACCTGCATACTCAGCAAATTTCAAATGCAAAACAACATATTTCAATCCAACATAGCGAAATTTGACCTGTTTTGGTAAGCTCCATAAGAATAACATGGGGAATGAGTATGCAGGTTTGCTGCTAAGGGTATATTAAAACTGGGTGATTTTAACTCAATATTTAGTAGATCTGAACTAGAAGAAGCCATTTACCAAGTTTTATCAAGATATGTTGAGAAACAAGCGAGATATAGAATTTTACTTATTTCCCATAAGGTTAACATTGGGACAACGTACTGTGTTTACCACTTTCAATATCTCGGTAACCAATAGACATTGAGCAGTGATTCAAAATACTAAATTGTTTGTTTTTTTGAGCTGAATTCAATGGTGCCAACAAAAATTTGATAAATTTTATTTTCTTATGTAAAAAACTCAAAACACCCATTTTTGGGGGGGTTTATCCCCCTTTACCCCCCCTTCCGGTGGTCCGATCGGGCTGGTTTACGAACTCATCCGAGGGATTACCACTTTACATGTCTGTACCAAATTTCATTAAGATCGGACCATTTTTACGGCCGCTATCGTGCTCACAGACATATATATATATATATATATATATATATATATAAAAATTCGAACGAATGGTGTTTTCTGCTTCTGGTGGCCCCAAAACGAAAAGTTAACATGGTCTCGAGCTTAGGTCTTACCATGAGACCTACGGTAATAGCTTCTTCCCTATAGGGGAAATTCGCTAATTCCCTATAGGGGAAATTCGCTAAAAATAAATAAGTCTATCAGTTTCATGTTCAAGGACAAGTTGCCGCTGCCTGTGATGCTTATTCAACTAACATTCTCGCAAATTACACTCCCACTGCTTTTCTTTTCTGTCTCTGCCACATCTTACTCAGATAGCGATTCATTGCATCAGTTTTCAATAGGCCTCTAAGAGTCCCTGGTGGACCGATCTTTGCTCGGTATTATTTCAGGTTTATCAGTTCATTCAGTTAGGCAGCTACAAAATATTGCAGTACCATAAAATTGATAAACTTTTTTTTATCACTCCATACAATCACTATCCAACACTCAGTATTTCTTCTAGATGGTCTTAGGTTGCAAACAACTGTTATTTTCATTTAATTTTTTTTGTGCATTTCATTTGTCACTTTATATGTTTCCATTTTTGTTATTTCGTTGCTTGCATGGCAACTCATAGGGCCAAATGTTCAATTTTTCTACTTTAAAATTCATTTGACTAAGTTATTAGTTATTTGACTAAATTCTCTGGCCAAGTAACCTGAATAGAACACGTTTTTGAGACAGATTTTGAAGGATATCCTCGGAGCCTTTTTCGAGATAATTGTGCAATCAAGCAAGCAATCTAGCAAACATTGCTTATATTAGTATAATGTATAACTTTAACAAAAAAGAGTACTCCGTAGAGAGTGCTCTCCATAGTATAGAGCATGACGGATTCACACAAAAGGAGGCACAGGACTTTCATTTTTTTTTAATTCTTTGGACAAATAAAATAAATATTTAATTTGCGTTCTGTGGTGCCCTCTGGATGGCTGGCACCCTAGGCTGCAGCCTAATTAGCCTAGTGGTTAATCAGGCCCTGGGTTGGTTGATCATCCATCAAGATGGTTCAGAATTTCTTGGGTTATTTCCAAAACATATGAACGAAACAGAAAATTTAGTTGGATCTAAAATATAATTAAAATAGTTATTGCTTTAAAAAGTAATGTGTTTGTTTCATGAACTTTTCATGTAGAATTAGAACTTTGTCATTATTTTAGTTTATGTTCGATTAATGACACCATTTATTATACATATGTGCATCGTATGAATAAAGATTATTTGCCATGACTTAACTCAATTTTTGTCAACAAAGTTATGTAACTTCTTCCCAAAAACAATAACCTAATGCTTATATTGCGACATCCCGTTCTGTTTTAGTTTATGAGAACTAAAAGAGGCCACTGCAGACAAGACAGTATATTACTAAATTTTTACTCAGAATTTGGAAAAAATACCGTAGAAAAAAGAACAAAGAATGAAAATAGAATGGGAGATTGTAGGAAAGTCGAGCAAGAATCATGTGTAGAAGACTGCCGAGAGCTGATGTACGAGAGAAGAAAAACTCTGCAAGCGCTCTTTCAAAGGTCAAATAATGTAATATGCAAATCCACTGATTGATTTTGTGAAGGATAAGAGAATTTGGTTAAAAAAGTGTGAACAAAAATCCCTGACAGAGAAGTACAGCATACTGAAGTTAATAAAAAAGGACATTCAAAAATCAACAACATTAGAAAATATCTAAAAGACCTGCTACTGACTCAATCCTCTGCCCGATATATGTTTTTTAATATGAGCTGAGAATTAAGAAATGACTGAACATACTTAAATTTAAATTAAAAAATTGTTCTGACCGACATTGGAGAGTGTGTCCCTCGTTTGTTTAAGGTTGTTGACATCTTAAATAATTTTTATGTTGACACAGTTGACAATTTAATTTTTCTAAATTTAATTCACAGTAATAATACTAAACAACCATTACCTAAAGGAAGTGTTCACAGATAGAAATTTAAATTAAATACTGTTTCTGAGAAACAACTATTGCAAATTTTAGTTCTATAAAAACTAAATGGTCCACTGGATATGTTGAAACTGTAACTAAAATAATTAAGGATGCTAAGAATATTTATTTGGCAATGCTTAAATGTGGCTAAAACCCCTAAAACTTGAAAAAAGTCTATACTTATTAAAAAATTATATTACTATTTACATGAATTAAATTTATTAATAACTTGTAACCAGGGGTGCCGATCCCCCCCAAGAGCTATGACGTCAATCCCCCCCAAAAATTTCCAGAATCTATCGAATATCCCCCCCTCCGCACAACATATATTTATGACATCCTATTTAAGCAGAGGACATTAAAATAATCTGGGTTAATTATTTTAAGTTACATCACTTTCAAATTTTAAACATTTTCCCGGCTAAAAGTTAATAATATTAATTATTTAAAAATTATTATTTTAATTAAACTTCGATTTTATTAGTCGTCAGTTATTTCCGGAACATCGTCTGGGGGAAGATGACAAGTGTAGCCTTTTACCATTCTTGAGCCTTGGCCCAAAAACTCGAGGCATTTCGTCTTATCACAAATACTAAAATACGTAAACGAGGAGATTCGGTAGCTACCTCCAAAAAAGTCAATATTTCCTTCTATCATAAGCTTCACTCAAACCGTTCACTAAACCACTGTCCCAATACACGACTGACGCTCTCATTTGTACTACAAGGCCATGATCTAACCCTTAATCATAAACACGCATCACATGTAGACCTATGCAACAGGCAACTTGACAACATTATGTCAACATAACAACACCCACAACAACTGGCCCTGCCACTGTCCACTATCCCAAGTTTTTCCCACTTACAAAAAGCACTAAAATTCTGAATTTTTGTGAGTTCATTCCACATTACGTAGCTGGTCGATAATTTAGTGGACTAAATTAAGAATTAGTTCATTCTTTTTTAGCGAAAATATGTCATTCTGTCATGAAGCTGTTATTACTGCATTTTTAAATTGAAGTTTTACAATTTTTACAATCCCCTGCTCCTAAATATGTGATGCGGAAAGTGAAAAGGGACCTCAAGTCGGAATTTTCAGGTTTTGAGTTATTAACATCCTGAAATTCTGCATTAAATCACGAACAATTTGACATATAATTTATAGTGCTATTTTTTTGTCTTTGAATTATTGGCGTTTGAATTTTAAATAGTTAAAACGGGCATTTTAGGAAATCAAGGCCCAAACTTCAAACGTTCACAGAAAAGGTATTATTGATATTTAAGAAATGAATTTGGTATCAAAATAAAGCTGAAAACTAGATCTTTAAATCTAAAATGAAACTGACGTGATACACTCACAATTTCATTGTTAAAAAATGAGAAAGTGAGAAGTTTAAAAAGGGACCTCAAGTCGGAGGGCAGAATACTGAAGAATAAAAAAGAAATACACTATCAAGACGGTGATTTTTGGACTCAAACAATGTTCTTCTACAGCGACAAACTTGAAGTAGTTCACTTATTCGCCGATAGATGTCAGGAGAGAGTAATTTTGTAATGCCCCTGACGACACTGTCAGTACGGGTCTGCACATTTGGGAAATGGGACCTGAAGTCGCCCGTAATGTTATTTCCCACATAAGCGACTTGAGGTCCCTTTTCGTTTGCATGACATTGGCTACTAAATCGATTATTTTTAATATCTATCGGATTCTAATCGCTAAAATAACCGAATGAATATGTACAGGAAAGATTAAGGAATCGTATCCACTTAAAACCTAAAAATCGATATTTTCGACCCAATTCGACTAAAATGCCCGTACTGTAAAATTTACTCCAGCGACTTGAGGTCCCTTTTCACATTCCGCATCAAATATTTAAAAACTTTTTAACGTCCCCCTCGCTCCTAGAAATAATCTTTAAAATGTCAACGCGATATTGGGGGGAACAATTAATTTTGCTAATGGATGACCGATTAAAATTTTGCTTTAACAACATTTTTACTTTCCCCCCCTAAAATGTTCTTTTCAAAGTCTCCCTCTAGAAGTAGCCTGTGAAACGTCAAGTCTATATGGAAAGGGGGATAATTCGTTTTGCTATTAGTTGACTGATTGAAGTTTCAGTTGTATTACCATTTTTTCACTTTCTTCCTAAAAAGGACCTGGTTCATTTAAACACACCCATCACCCCCCAAAAAAATTTATAACGTCAAAGCTATATTGAGGGGGAATCATTAAGTTGCTATTAGGTGACCGATTGAAGACTTTGTTGTGTTACCAGTTTTCAATTTCCCCGCTAAAAAGTAACTGTCCATTTCAACGCAACCTTCCTCCCTAAAAGTAATCTTAAAACGTCAATGCTGTATTTGGGGGGGAATCGTTCATTTTGCTATTATACATATAATATGACTGAATGAAGATTTTGTTGTGTTGCCACTTTAAAGCAAAAAAAAAAGTAATTACTGTATACATTTCAATGCACCCTCCCTCCTCAAAATAAGTTTTAAATCATCAAGGCTATGTTGGGGGGAATTATTAATTTTACTTTTTCAAGTGTACCAAAGCAAATTTGCATTTCCCCCCTAGAAGTAGTTGAGTATTTTATCGATAGGAAACAGAACAGTTTGAAAGAATTAATTTGTTTGTGTTTGTTTGGAGAGAGTCTCGTGGACTGAGCCAGTACGGCTGCTTGCGTGCCGCGGCCGCCACGGAAGAAACAAGTGTACAGGAACGCTGACGGTATACACTGGACAGTCGTGCCGTGCGGGCATGTCCATGTTGTATATTCCTATTTCGTACATTGAAAATAATAATTTTCATTTATATACAAATTTAAACAGTGTAGCAGTTAATTTATTTTTGACGATTTATTGGTAAAAATTAGTAGCAGTACGTTTTACCCGTACAGTAAACAAAACAAAAAAATCCCCCCCAAAAAATTCTATGACGCCATTGGCGTCATAAACCCCCCCTGTAGGCACCCCTGCTTGTAACGGTGTATTTTTGTTCGACATTAAGTAATAGAAGGAGTCTGTTCTGCGTGGGCATGGCCGCATTTTCTTTTGGTAATCATGGTATAGTCGTAATTCATCGTAGTTTAATTATGCAGAACTTTTATTTTCAAGGATTAATCAAGAACCAGCTTTATGATGGAAAATAGTTATAGGCCTTAGTTCACACTTAGATATTTAGTAAAACATTATTTTACAGATTTATCCAAAGAAGGAAAGATTGATATTAGAGAGAGGAGGGCCAACCCGCGTCTTGATCTGATTTCAGGATTACAATTAATAATAAAATTGGTTGCAGTTATTCATTAATGTTCAACATTAACAATAAGGCTTATTTATGTGTTTACTTTCAATTCTATTTAAAATAAAATATAGTTGTTTTTATATGTAAGACTAGCTGATATACCCGCAGCTTCGCCCGCTGAAAGGATAGCTCATTTTATTTCAATTATATTATGCCTTGTGCAATTTTTAGGAATAATTAACAAATGGACTGATTTATTTGGGTCATGTGCGTGCAATTAAACCCTTAAGATGTAGCTTATAATTCCACTGTAGATGAAAATGAGAAAGTGTAACGCTTCCTCTAAACATATCCCCCCCCCCTCATGATTAGCAAATGGTATAAATTAACTTCCTCCAATTTCCCAATACAGAGAATGAGGATAACCCGGAATATAAAACAAAGATGACACTAAGGATGGATTTTTGACTTGACACCAATCTGAATTTAACACGTTTTTGAAAATAAACCGAAAACTGTAAGAAAAAGTAGGAGGTAAATATCTTGGCCAAAAACCTATTTCCCCAAAAAGTTTCTCATTAAATTTTTAAATTTAATTCTTTCAGTAGATTAGTTCTCGTACCTTTTCTGTTCCCTGAAAAAAATTCTACAGGACTCCCATCCATAGTTAGGAAAAGCTAAAATGGCCGCTATTATGAATTTTTCAAGTAATCTATTTTAGCCGTCTGGGAAAGAATATTTTTAAAACCTTTCTTTTTTTCGCATCTAAAGCATATAAAGAATAATTGTGCCAAGTTTCATGGCCCAAAGTCATGTGGTTTTTGAGAAATTAAGCTTTGAAAGATAAAAGTGCTCGCCATATTGTATTTTTTAATATACTATATTTAGGCCTTTAGAGACAAAACATTGCAAAATCCTTTCTTAGTACGCATCTAGAGCCTATAAGGAATATTTGTGCCGAGTTTCATGGCTCCAAGCCTAATAGTTTTTGAGAAACCGTGATCAGTCAGTCAGTCAGTCAGTCAATGGGTTTTGGCTTTTATATATATAGATTAAAAATAAAAATTACAGTCAATAAAAAGTTGTGAAGAATGGTCTAATGTTTAATTTTGGGTTATCAATATTTTAATGTACAGGAGTAGCAAAATAAAATTTGTTATTGTCAAAGGTAGGGTAGTGTCTTATTATATTAATACTTTAAGCATTGTACTCGTGTATAACAACAGGTGTCTCAAGAATTGCAGGCGCTACAGTCTTAAATACTGAATAACTCTAATAGAATACATTGGTATCATGTATATATTTTCTAACTGTAGACCTCCAGTACACAAACTCACGAGCCACCACTGATTGCAAATAATATGGACAGTTGTAAAAACAATCAAGAGTATACCAATCACGGGTAAATGATAGAAATTATGTGAATGGTAAGAATGGCCATTAAATATGATCTCGTGAATTTTTCCGACACCTGGTAAATGGCAAGAATAAATTTGCAAAATAGTAGTATCCTATTATTTTGTTGAGTCAAGGGTATTATTTAAACCCCAGCACAGTTGGAATTTTTCAGAATTTCACCACATATCAGTATCAATTAGTTTGGATTTAGATGGAGTTCCACAATTTGTTGTTATGTCTCTAGATTGTCTGAAATTATGAGTTTACAATTAGTACTAAAATATTCTCTTGAAATTTACGAAATGTGATATAAAATAAAATTTTATTTTCAAATGGTTAGAGAAAAACAGCAGTGTTTAGTAGTAACAAATTGAAAATAATTGTCAAATTTTTATAGTAGTTTAAAAACGATTTGAAAAAAGCTTTAAAATAATCCAAGCACAACATTCATTTTCATTATATTGATTTAATCAGTTCAAGTTAGTGATAAACTTATGCTATTCAACTAGAGCTAGGAGATGTGGCCACTTTTAACTTCAAAAGCAACAAACAACATATTTAAATATGAAGTAATATTCAACAACACTATTGGAGACGTTAAAGTACTGATCTTATGTTACATAACGCACCAAAAACATTTTTAGAAAATTCTAACAATGTAGAGACGGTTAAATACATTTAAGTCATCCAAAAAGACATCAAGAATAGGCAATAGGCAACTTACTCGATAATCTGATATGGGCGGTAAGTCATATCAGCATCACCATTGGACACTGTAAGATGCTGTAACGGTATGGAGTCATCCTCCCGTGTCGGGCCAATGTCCTGCACTGACTTTTCACTGGACAGAACCAACGAATAATTTGATAAAATGAAATCAAGAAGTAAAGATGAAACTAGACGTCAAAACCGATACAACAAATAGTGCAGAACAACACAAAGAGATCAAGAAGAGAGTGAAGGTTTTACAACTACCAACACCTAAGAACACCGACTAAACACCCAAATTGACAAGAAGTGAGTATCAAATGTTAACAAGACGTGTACAAGGACAAAGACAAAGAGTATTAACAATTAACGAAACATTAAACATAATTTTTGTATCGATTCATCTCACTAAATAAAGTTAGACACCAACACATTTCACAAAAAAACCTACCTTCAATATAAAAACATTCTGTTTTAGACAACTTTTATTGATAAATTTGTAAAATTTGTCAAACAATTTTTCAACGAAAAGAAAGAGAACCTGTTTGAGTAATGATTTGTGACTTGTAACATGGGTTGATTTTCAAATAGCAGGTGTTTAACTTACGTCTTCAAACCTTTTGTTCATAGATGAACTTCTGCATCCTTATTGTATATTAAACTAACATAATAATCAACGCTGCTTAGATACTGAAGCAAGCTGGCTCAAGTTTTTAAAATAACACGAAGAACACACAACATTTACCACGGACACGTTTGAAAACATCGAAACAGGTTTAAAACAACGTGCACACGTACTGTATTTGGGAGCGGGCTTGGAACGGTGAAACTTGGGACTGAGTTCAAAGTTCGCTCCTGAATACGTGCGCATGTTGCTTTAAACCTGAGTTTCAATGTTTTTTTATGTGTCTGTATTAAATTTTATGTGTTATACAAAAACTTGACCCAGCTTGCTTCAAGATCTAAGCAGCGTAAATTTTATTAATTTAGTGTACAAGATATTGTTCACCAAATATCATAACATAAGGTCTTATATTCACCTTTTCATATCACACAACCAGATTATGTTTATTTAAGATCGTTAGAAAATATCTCAAGCTAACTCCCCTGATCCCTAAAGCTTCCAATAAGCGGATACAATAAAACGAAAAGCGTGCAGTAACTTTAGTTTGGCAATACATTTGCCATAGAACATCTTGATTATTTTTATCGATCTGTGTTTTTAATTATATTACTGTATATTCTTTGTTAAAAAAACCTGAGATTTTTCAAGATTGTTCAATATCTCAAGCCTCTTCCCTGGAACCACCCTTGTCCTAATCTATCCAAAGCATTTTTTGTTATTTTTACTCCCTAAATCACATGAGCTACTTTCTCTGTTGAGGACAAGAGATAGCGAGACAACACTGAACAGCATTATTAGGAACTCAAGACAAAGGACAACACAGCACATTGACTATTTCCAGCACACTGACTCGGTACCATCAACAGACCATTGATCTTTTGATATTCTTGTTATCATTTCCAAAAATCCATAACAAAACAAAACATCTTTTTGGTGAGAAAGCACGATTGACCAATCTTAAGAGTTAGAGATGAGAAGTACTGCAAAAGCGGCATAACCTACAGCGAGGAATATTCACAGTATTTGTGTGGATAAGATTAGTTCAGCCAACCAAAGAAAAAAAAGATTGCTCAGTAAAATATATTTTTGTAATTATGACATCATACTGCCAGTTGTACTTGTGGATAGCAAAGATGTATGATTGCTTGTTAAAGTACAAATAAATATTTGTAAACTGAAAAACCGAAATCAGCATTTCTTTTATTTAAATTTGAGAGGTTAAATACTAATTTTCCACATTTACAGGAGTGAAAAATATTTATGAGACACTTTAAATTGAAGGTTTTTTATCTTAAATTTACAAATATTTAAAATTGAAATATCAGATAAACTGCTGAAAAAACCCTTAAATAAAATTAATGGCGGTTTTTGGTCAATACCAAAATGTTAAACTCCGGATTTCTGGGAAAACATACATTCAGAAATGAGAGCTTAAAAGCTTTAAAGGTCCCTTAAGGTATTTTTTATTAGAAGTAAAACATTAAACAACTGGCACAAATAACCTTCATCAAATATAAAATTTACAGATAGAAAAATAAAATTTGAAATAACCATTGTATTAGCGTAGACTATTAAAAATATACATTTACAACAAAGCAATTTTCCATTCATATAACAAAAAATTATTTTAAAAAATAATTCAAAGTTTTTCTTATCATTAACTTAAGAGTAGGTTAAAGGCAGTTCAGTGTGGACCTAGACCGAGGTATAAATCAGCTGTTATTCTGCGCTGATGATAAAATAAAATGGAGGGACCTAGTAAATAAACTGTCTTTATGTGTTATGTCTTAGGTGTTTAAAATACTCTTTTTCACTATGCTGTTACACTTGAGAGGCTGATCCCGTGTCTTTGTCAATTCATAGTTGTGCCCACAAATTGATAAATGCTGTAATATTACACCATGGGCGTCAATCAGCGCTTATGCCTCTGCTATGCACCATTGATATTTTAATTTAAAAAAAAGTTATATTGCATCTTGAAGTCAAGTAAACTCATCAACCGAGGATATATGACACCGATTTTTTTCCTTATTATATCCCAAGTTATCTTTAGCTCAAAATTTAAAATAAAAAAACTTAACATATGACCTCGGATTCTAACTACTCTTTTATATTTCTAAATAAATCAAAATTAAAAGTTGCATATTATAAAAAATTATTTTTTTTATTTTGATATTTTTTTTAAGTTATAAAATAACATCAGGATACACGTCACCCCACCAGGTCATATATTACCCCACAATGTTACAACCTATAAAAATCGAAATAAAACCCTACTGTGCAGGAACACATTTTGATTTTAATTTTGACTTAAAATCATAATGCTATGAATCAAATCGAGGAAGAAAAGATTTCCCATTCTACCACTTTGTATCCTGGTATGATGGAAATCAAAGGAGTTAACACGCACAATTAAGGTAAATGAATTCTTTTTATAAAGAATTATAACTTTAAAACTTTATTTTGAGGCACAGTTGGTAGCGCACTTAGCTTCGGATCTGTGGCCTCAAAGCGTCGCAGACTCGGGCATGTCACATACTTTTAACAGTACTGTTCACCCTTGTACTATACCGGCTCACTCCTTGTCTTTGCTTGATAATGTCCACGCACAGATCAATAATCTATGTGGGCGGGGCAAAGGCAAGGTAAAAAAGAGGCCGTCACCCTCTTTAAAAAAAAAATAAAATAAAAAAAAATAAAAATTAGTGTCCGAGTTTGCACTTTAGGTTTTATCCAAATTATATTTTGAGCTCAGATAACTTGCAATGTAAAAAATTAAATTAAATTAAATTAAATTAAATTATTTTTTTTAAAGAGGGCCGTCACCCTATTAAAAAAAAAAAAATAAAAAAAATAAAAATTAGTGTCCGAGTTTGCACTTTAGGTTTTATCCAAATTATATTTTGAGCTCAGATAACTTGCAATGTTAAAAATTAATTAATTAATTAATTAATCTATTTCATGAATCAAGTTAAATTTAGTTTAGTATACGATCCAACAAATTATTTCGTCTCGAATTAAAATACTGCTAAAGCTAGCAGAGGCATGAACTTTTACAAGCCTTGATTGGTGACCAAACATAGGAATATTGCATTCATCAATGTGTGGAAATGACTATAAATGGATAACATTTTTGGATCAGCCTCCGAAGCTCAATTTTGAAAGTAAAAGTGGTAAAGAGTATTTTATATACTCGTTAAAATTATATTGCATAAAGATGGTTTATTAACTACTTTATTTGAGTATCACCAAAGAATAACCTCCTCTCAGCAAATAGATCAAAACCGAACTGCCTTAAGCCTCCTCTCAAAAAGGAAGGGGTTAGGTTGTCAAGGAGTAACAAATAAATAGGTATTATAGTGAATAAAGCGAGACAAAAATCTCAAAGTGGTACAGATTGAAGATAATTACAAGCCATTGATATACAGTCGACTCTCGCTAACTTGAAGCTCAATAAATCAAAATCTCCGATTCTCCAACTGTTTTCAATGGTGTAAATACCAGCTTCACTGGTATCAAACAGTTGACGAGCAACTAGTTTTGACTTTTAACACAAGCCATCTTCGGGCTCCTACAAGGATGTCTTCATATCATCTTCGGTTGAAGAGTTGTCAATTTATATAAAACACCTTTTCAGACACAACGAACACAAAACACGGACATAACATGACACAAAAACAAGTACCGGTACATTAAAAACAAACTTAATTTAAGTTTGTACATTACCGGTTGATTAAGTTTGTTTTTAATGTAGCAGTACTCGTTTGGTGTCTTGTTATGTCCGTGTTTTTGTGTTGGTCATGTCCGTGGAGGTGTTTTATGTAAATTTACAACTCTTCAACCGAAGATGATATGAAGACATCCTTGTAGGACCCCGAAGATGACTTGTGTTAAAAGTCGAAACTAGTTGCTCGTCAACTGTTGGATACCAGTGAAGCAAGTATTTATACCATTATTAATTTTATAGTTACATTTGATCTCTATCACTAAAACAGACACAAAAATATGAACTTTATAATTTAAGATTTATCCCTATATTTTGAAGTTTTCTCAATTGCTCTATAAGTTGAAACTCCAGGATACAGTTTACGACATTTTCATGAGTCATGTCATGTGCAGCATCGTTATTTGTCTACCTATGCAACTCATATTTTTATTTATTTATTTTTTTTTTGTTTTATTGTATTTTGTTTTGTTTTTTTGGTTTGTGTTTTGTTTTGATTTTTGTTTTGTTTGTTTTTGTTTTTGTTGTTTTGTTTTGTTTTTTGTTTTGTTTTGTTTGTATATAGAATTCAGCTCAAATTACCTCTGTAAGTCAAATTAATTAAGAATGACTTCTACAACTCGAATAACACCTAAGTCAAACTATATTTACTCGAAGAAAAATCATAGAATTCCAAATTATTGAGGGTCAACTGTAATTCATTCGTATTTCCAAACTTGATTTCAATAACAATTCAGACGCAAACAGTAGCATTTCATATAAAAAATAAAAAGGAGTACTTTTGTCCTGTGCATAAATACAGAAGAGTTTTAAAATCACATTCAAAATCTGGAAATTAGTGGGGAAACCTGAAGATTTGGCCTCTCTGGTTTTTTTAGGACGCTAAAACGATAGTCAGCTTACAAGAGTGGGATCAAGATTTGAAATTCTAGGTTTCAGCTTCCTCTAGCTATGCTAATGCCTCGTGGTGTATGTGACTCTCACTTGTGTACTCTAAATGTGATGCGGAAGGTGAAAAGAGACCTCAAGTCGGAATTTTGCGGTTTTGAGTTATTAACATCCTGAAATACAACATTAAATTGCGAACAATTTGACATATAATTTATAGTGCAATGATTTTTTTGTCTTTGAGTTATTGCCAATTGAATTTAACTAATCAAAATGGGTATTTTAGGAAATCAAGACAACAAATTTCAAACGTTCACAGAATATTTAAGAAATGAATTAGATGATATTTTTAAATGAATGTATCTAATTCATTAAAGCTGAAAACTAGATTTTAATATCTAAATTAAAACAAACGAGATAAATTCAGTTTCATTTTTTTAATGAAAAAGTTAGAAGTTGGAAAAGGGACTTCAAGTTGGAAGGCAGAATACAGAGGAATCAAAGAGAAATACACTGTCAAGACAGTGATTTTTTTTGGACTGACAATATTCTTCTACACCAAAAAACTTTAATAGTTCACTCATTCGCCGACAGATGTCAGAAGAGACTACTTTTGTGATGTCTCTGATGATTCTGTCAGTACAGGCTTGCACATTTGGGAAATGGCCCGCCATGTTATTTCTCATTTAAGCGACTTGAGGTCCTTCTTGTAACCATGAAATAGGCTGCTGGATCGATTTTTTTCGGAATAACCGAATGAGTATGTACAGAAAAGATCAAGGAATCGTATCCAATTGAAACCTAAAAATCAATATTTTTGACCCGACTCAACTAAAATGCCTGAACAGTAAAATTTACTTCAGTGACTTGAAATCCCTTTTCACTTTTCGCATCACAAATGCTTCGTTCTGAAGTGTTCTGTACATTAAAAAAGCTTACCCAGGAGGGGGTGGCTTCATCATGTTGTTGAGATGGTTCATTCCATCTGTGACTACCCTCTGTAGAGAGTTGTATGGCAGGTAGTCTATCGAGTTTGTAGGAGAAACCTGTCAAGAAAACAAATATAGTCAAACAATTTCAATGAAAGGACTTCTTGAACATGTACACAAAAAAATTTCACAGGTTAAGACAATTTGTATTAATGATGTAGCTAACACTTTGATCAGATTGTAGATGATTTAAGTTAGGTTCTATTCATGGGCTTTATTCAACTTTAAAATAAACCAATGTTAAATTGTTCAGATTCTAAAATTTAAATTCTTTAGCATCATTTAACATGGGATAACATTTGTCATATTTTGCTTTTCTCTGAACAGTTTGTCTAAGACTTCTGCTGGACCGATTGACTAGATAGATATTAAGAAATTTATATTAAGAATTTCTTTTTTATATTAAGAAATTTACCTTACTTTTCCACTATAAATCAAAAGTTTTTTAATGAAAGCAAAAATTACTTCTTCATTGATTTGTAATTTCACTCTATTGTCGTAATCATGGGCAGGGAAGGAATTATTTTTGACATTAAATTATCAAGTAATTTAACACCTAGCATATTACAAACATGACAAATATATACATAAACATACGGTAGCTCCCACAACTGATTCAAAGCTATAATTCACAAAATGCATGGTAATTTTCATTACACAAACATAAATGCTGTGTTGATGCTGCTACGTAATGCATGTACCTAAAGCTAACTACAGTACAGAAAGCGAAACTATTATTATTTCACTTTTATACCTTAGCTTTTTGGAATTTGAATACGACAAACAAGAAGAACCCGACACTATCATGAACTGGTTCCATATACCACCATATGATGATTAAAAAATTAGCACAGAATCTCAAAGGAATTACTATTGTGCCAAAAAGGTGAAATTTTGACTTTGGGTTGTTTTGTTGCGGATATCTAAGCTAGTTGATGGCACCGACTCCCCAGCAGGTAGATGAGGTGGGAGAGGGGGAAGAAATCTCACGTAAGGGTTAACTGAGTTCAGGGCCACATTTAATATTTGAGCACCCCGAGGCCCAACATTTTTTTCTGCCCTTAGGTTTTGAGGTCGGTAGTCCGTAAATCCTTCCTAAAGAATATTGTTATTTGTCACGCAACGCCGGCCAAAAAAAGAGGTGTCCACAGTGGAACCTGCGGTGCAGGCGATTTGACAACGGTGGGGGCGCGGCGGTGGCGAGTCGAGCTCGTTGGCCCATCAGCTACAGTGGGTACGTTCTTTCATTAGGTAAAAGGCGTAAGTTCATTTTACTCGACAATGCAGCACACACATATGCCTATCCGAAGAGGAAAATGGAGCGCCTGGATACCAGAGCACCGACCTATGAGATTTTCAAAGAAAGGTATCGGTTTGGTGAATTTCACCATTTATCCCATAGCCGATCGTGCATCAGACGATTGTGTTATTAGGTTGATTAAGATTCCACAAAATTGGGTACTTCTGTATCTCGGATATTAACATCTCTGAGGTTATGGTGGAAGGTGTCACACATCGCACCGGTCGCAAAACTCTTGTCACAGTAAATGCACTTGCGGGCATGCGGGCAAAGCCAAACATGTTTGTCTTTGGTCGCCCGCCCGCGCGTGCGATATCGCCTGCGCCACCTGCCTGCGCGAATCACACGCTCAGCTAGGACACTCTCATTACTTTCCATGCGTTTGAAATTATTTTGGACAGGAAAATCGCTTGCCCGCACCTGCCTGCGATTTTTTCCTGCTCAGCTAGGACGCCCCGTTATTAATGAATCAAACATCGTAATCACTGAACATGAACTAGGATTATTGAATAAGTTTTAAACATAATTTTCCAGGTAACTCATGGGGAAAACAAATTATCTCTCAAATCCTAAATGCAGAAACTGCTATAAACATGAGAAAAATGACCAAACAATAGTAGTTTATGCAACGATTGTATTATGAATGCCTTTAAGCCACGAGTGAGATTTCGCTCGTGTTCTAATATCTCACGAGCCTTTAAGCCTTTTGTGGCTTAAAGGCATATTACAATCGTTGCATACACTACTTTATCTACGGCAAAAAATATACAGGGTGTGCAAAAACAACTAATTAACTTATTATTTAAAATGTGGCTACTATAATAAACGTAGTGTTCCCAAGCGGTCACCCATCCAAGTAGTGACCACACTCGCCGTTGCTTGACTTCATAGCACAGCAATTAGTTTTTAAGGTTAGGTACAAAAACATTAATTCCTCTTTTACTGATAATAACCATACTAAATAGGTGAATTAAAGATAAAGTGAGCTAATCAAAATTTGGGATGTGTTGATATAAATAAATAACTCACAGTAGATGACACACTTGTATTTAAAGGACGTTTGAGGTTAGGTACAATAGGACACTAAAACCGGAATCGTATGGGTGCAATCAGCTGATGTGTGAGTTGTTTAATTTGTATGAAGGTACTATTTCAGTCAAATACCGAGCTCTCATTGGTCTAGAACCAGTATTCTAAATTGACTCCAGTATCATAAAGTTGACTTTATGCAACTGCTTGGTTTTTAGTTTTTTAATGTATATCATTATAATGTTTATTGTAATACCATAATTGGTGCTTATTGCAATGGTCGTAGATAAAAACTGTTTTGAGACATATGATAATAAAGTTAACTTACTGAAAAAGTCAAACAGACTTAGGAATAATAAGACTAACAAGGACACAAAAATGTTACTAGATAGTATTAAGAATAAACTTATTGATAACAAATGCATGGTTACAAAAGCCGACAAAGGGCAATCCATAGTCATAATGAAAATACAAGACTGCAATGATAAAGTGGAACACTTTTCAAATAAGAATAATATCAAGCTTATGGATCATGAACCTACAGAGAAATTTCATGAGGACTTGCTGAATAATTTAAACAGAATTCAGCATCTGTTTACAAAAGACGAAATCAGACATATAAAAATGATAGACCCGCAGACCCCGACGATGCGAGGACTGCGAGGACCTTAGTACATAAGGAAGGCACTCCTATCAGACCTTTAGTAAATTTTACAACCGCACCTTCATACAAAGTAGCTAAACGATTGGATAAATTTTTTTAAGAGACCACATCACAATAAATAACAACCATAGCATAAGAAATAGCATTGACCTAGTAAATATAATTCAAAATACAAAAATATAAATAATCAGTTTACCATGGATACATTCGACATAGTAAATTTGTTTACAAACGTACCCGTAGAAAAAACCAGAGAACTAGTAAAGGAAAATTTGACAAATAAAACAGATCTTAACAATGAAGTAATAAAGGAATTTGTAAATCTGTTAAAGCTTGTTTCGAAACAAAACTATTTTCTGCACAACAACCAATATTTTATACAACAGAATGGCTCAACAATGGGCTCACCACTTTCAAGCATTCTTTCTGAAATATACAAATATAAAACACCCATATTTTTTCATCTAACAGTAAACACGCCAAGAATATGCTACTATACAAGCGATATGTGGATGACACTATAGTATTTTATAGAGGAAATACAAGACAACTAGAATCGCTAAACAATCAATTAAACAAAATCGCTCCAAACATCAATTTCACATTAGAGTGTGAAACTAACAATAGAATAAATTTTCTTGACCTAACCTTGCTGAAAGATGGTAAAAATATTAAATTTTCTATCTACCGAAAAGCAGAGCTACTGACCACACTATTCATTCGACCTCATAACACCCAATAGCCCATAAATGGCAGCTTATAATTGTATGGTGCATAGACTCTTAACAATACCTATGGACCCAGAAGATTATGAAAAAGAACGTTCCATCATAAAATATATAGCTGTCACAAATGGCTATGAAAGTAAAATAATTGATGAAATAATATCTAAGCAAAGAAATAGCTATGTAAATAGTATGAATGAATCTAAATCTCCCGATAAAAAACAGTTTGTGTCAGTTGAATATGGGCAATCCTTACACTACACTCTTAATAAAGAACTCATGAAACAAAATGTTAAATTATCCAGCAGAACTTCTAATAAATTAAGTAAAAATGTTAATGTCCATGAACAAAAGAAAGACTCAACAACAGGAATTTACAAACTTAATTGCTCAGACTGCTCCATGTTCTATATCGGGTGAAAAAAACCAGCCTTGGTCAGACTGCTCCATGTTCCCTTAAAAAACGATTCTCAGAACATATCCCATAACCATCTTAAATAGCCAAAAATCAAAATTTGCCCAACATCTTGACGACAATAGCCATGGTTTGAAAAATATGGAAGAAAACTTAAAATCTTACATAATTGTAAAAAATCACATTTTATGACTACTATGGAAGAACTGCATATTTACAACGCCTTCAAAAAACAACCCAACAACGTTTTTAATGAAAAACTAAAATATAATTCAAATGTCTTATTTAACCGTATTGATGAGTTTCAGACAAAGAGTACAGATGTGATAACAGGGACTAAAGGTCAGCAGGTGGGAGTAGGATAACAAGACCAGACCACTTCCTTAGTCGGAGTCTATCGCCGGCCGGCACATGTACAGTTTTAAAGTGTGTAGTAAATGTGTCTGTTTGAAAGTGGACAATTTTAAATGTAAAAATTTTAATAATCTGACAAGTTAAATGTTGATGTTTTTGTAAAACCTGAAGATGGGATTTTAATCCTTGAATATACATAGTTTTTTAAAATTTATTGAACTGTTTGACTGAAAGGTATGTAACCTTGAATATTTCAAAATAACAGTCCAGGAGGCGAAAGAATAATGAATAAATTACAGAGGAAGGCTGAAAAATTGGAGGAGGAAAGAAGCAATGGACGTGACAGGTGAGCAAAAGACACCAAACTTTTATGGTTGTAGTGGAATAACAATATCATTTGTTAAAAAGTCTTCACAGATAATTGATAATTGATTTCATCATGCTGCCAGAAATATACCTAGATACCTGACATTACCTCATGGTGATTACTTAACTACTTGTGCCTTATCACCTCCTTCCCCATAACATCTACCTGCTGAAGAGCATCATCTGACGGCATTGATTTTTTGACTACATGGTGGCCTGATCAACTGTCTAGAGTTAATTAACCTTTCATTAAATACTGAACTTCCCTTGAATGCTCTGGTCTAAAACTTTGCTAAAAATTAAATTTTAATTAAATTGTTTTGCTACAAAAAAGTTTAGGCAGGTCATTTAAGTAATAGATAGCATATTTCTAAGGGAAAATCAAAGAAAGCGAAGCCAATATTTTCACGCAGCAAAACAAGAATAGCAATATAAAATAAACATTGCTTTGTAACTACCTTTCTAAGATTTCTTCCTGGGACATCCAGATGATTCATCTGTCAGAAAAAAAATTAAGTGAAATCAAATTTACTTACCATTCAAAAAATATCAATATGGCTATTCAGGTAAAGACTGCATAGGTATTAAATATGAATTGTAATAAATAGAAAACTCATCATTACCTTCAATTGTAATGAAAGATATCGTGCTGGGAATATTAAAGTAATACATAGCAACCTGACTAGGTAAGGGTACACGACACCTGAAGAAGTAAAAACATCAAGTAAATTATTATGAGAGCACTATAAAAGATTGTGACTTTGATTTTATTCCTATGATTATAACCACATTTCCCTTCAAAGGTTGTGAAAACTAAGAATGAAAAATGGAAATATTCTCGTAAAGTGACAGTATCAGGGTTTATTTACTCAGAGTTGGTAACCGCAGGAATAACCAATATATTTTCCCTATAACTGCGGGTCAAGTGTAAATTCACACAATGAAAACTAATTGTAAACAGTTGTTTCATAAGGAGCAAGCGTACTATTGAGTGGTGAAAAAACAATGAGTTTGAGCTTGCTATTGATAAACCTTTTTTAACGATGAGTTTGATGAGCTTTTTTGCTTTTTGCTATGTGATACTTTACCGAGGAGTAAGCGAAAAAGTACTGTACTGCGCACCAGTTGATAAAATTACTAATCTAAACCCCCCAGCTGATTACTTTACGCTTATGCATTGATTTTATTAAGCGAAAATTGTTTATGGCCCCAAAGTGAAAAATGGCACACTCAGCTCCAATGGACGTTAGAATTTGTGATTGTATTGATAGAATGGAAATCCAAAACTGCAGTTGTAGAAAAAAATGTTGTAGGTAATTCATGTGTAAAGCCTCTTTATTGCTTTTGTCAAAAAAAAAGAAAAAAAAACACCAATACTATGTTACAAGTTGAGCAGTAACTGTTTAGCTCAAGCAATCATGACGGCATTACTCGCTAAATATATAAGTAACCATATTTGATTTCTCTTTAGATTATTCTCGATAAAGTACACAAAATCTAATTATAAATCAAAGAAAACAAAAACAATTATAATTATATAAAGTTTATAGAAATATTGGAAATATTGAAATGAATCGACTCTTTGTAATACAAAAGGTTTACCTTATACAAAAACTACTATAATGATTTAGATGTAGGGGTCTGTGATGCACTAAAAATTGGTACCGGCACGGTGCTATACCTAGTATTGATCGCTTCGGTACAGCCTTCTTGGACGGTGAATAGTTGGTTCAGTACCACAAATGATATGGAGAAAATAAAGTAAAATTATTCTCTGTTAATTATTGTGTATTGAAATTGTTTTTCTTTCATTTTATGAGTTACATTACTTTTGAGAAGCCTTAAGTATCAATCAGAATCTTCAAATGAAACAACAACAATAACATCGACGTCAATGTCTTGTCCTTCCCTTACTATTAAATAACAATTGATCAGTGTTCCCACCTTTCGAAACTATCCTTTAATGCTGGAAAAATTATCATAATTTCATGGTAAAATTAACTTACATATCCATAAAGTGACAACTCAATAAGCCTTTTGGTTTTCCTTAATAAATAGTTCAGCGGACAAAAATTGTTATCGACTATCTCTTTCAAAAACATTAAAGGCACCTTAAAAGTGTTACATGTCTAATCAGTCGGAGAAATGATGAGTCACGTCCGCCGATGCAAATGTGAATAATTGAAAGTTATGTGTATAGTGTAAATATGTGTTTCGAGTAAAATGTATGACGCAATCTATCCGGCAACACTGGCCAAAGAATTCAGAATTCAAGTATCAAGTAATTACGTATCAAGCTGTTATTGAGAAACATTTTAAACTGCAGTAAGCCGAGTTACGAAAAAAGTACTGAACCTAACCGTACCGACCTAATATTTCTGGTACGGCAGCCCCCTATTTAGATGACCGGAATCCTATTTCACCACACACCTTGAAGGAAAATGCACGGACTAGGGAGAGTCACAAAGATTAATGACACTCTTGCAAACAGGGCGACCAGATGAAAACTTTTTTAGGGAGGACAGTTGGGTTGAAGAAAGGACAATTATAGAAAGAGGGAGACAGCGATAAATATAGTTCTAATAACATACCTTAAAGACGAGGTATTCTTTGTTTATGTATAAAAAAACAGCAGAAAAGTTTTAAAATACCATTTTGACTTTAAATTTACCTATTATTGATATCAAGGGTCGGATTTTTGCATGTAGGCTTACAACTTCATTGGTCAGCAAAATTAAAAATGTGTTTTCTCATTTTTAAGGCATGACAATCAATGCTATTTTGGAATATATGTATAGTGAACAGCCACTTACGCCGTTGCTTTGTAATGTGTCATTGCATTAGATGCAAACGGACAGATGTAATGGTAATTTTTTTAGTAACTTGAAATTAATTGGCGAGTAGACACAAAGACCGTAGATGATAGCAGGTGGACAACAGGAGCAGTTTTACCATAGACGGAAACAGTCGTAAACACGCAAATTTACTGTATTTATCGACCAGGAGAGCTTGACAAAATTATAATTTTGCAAATGGCCAGGTCTTAGCACAGGCCGGACATTAATACATTTATGTCCGGCCGAAGACCGGAAAGCCGAGAGGACAAGAGGACAGTCGTAAAAAAGGAAGACATGTCCTCCTAATAACAGATGTCCGGTCACCCTGCTTGCAAAAGGTATTCCCATGGGAATTTTGTAATTAATTTATATAATATTTGTATTAGGATTAATTACTAGTTATTAAATGTCCCTAATGAAAAAAGGTTAGTTTTTCCCAGGAAAGGCTCTCAGCCAGTTTTGGAGTTTTTGGAATAGAAGGATAGACGACGGGCTTTCTTTTGAAAGGACAGACAGGCCATAGAGAGCAGTAAAAAGAGACACTGATCACATTATTTCACTCCACCGAGGGAATATTTTAGGTAAAGATTAGAAAGTCCTAGGCTTTCTCTAGTCTTCACCTGATGAAGTCTGTCTGTGATGAAAGGTTGTGAATGATGGCTTCTTTTGGTGTTCTCTAAGGCCTGTCTGAACTCTTTCAAAGGTAATACATCCTTCTATTAACCTTCGAGTAGGCGCATGCGGAGTTTCCCTCTGCACGTGTTTTTTTTAAATTTAAATTAACAGGCGTAATGGGTATTCGGCTCCGTACCACACACCCCTTAATCCAGGAATCCCCTAAAGCTATATGTACCCCCCACCGCCCCTTTGTATCTTGTTATTTGCATTCAGTGATGACGAGTTTGTTTGCAGAGCGCTCTTTCTCTTAACACAGACAGTGGTACCTATTTTATACCCGAAAATTACTTCCTATGTTGAATTGAAATATTACACCTAATTAATTGTATCAACGGTGAAATGTAATTGATAATGATGTTTGTCAGCATTTAAGTATAATATTTCGTTACAAAACAAATAAATTGGGTTAAATTTGTGTGATTTAGTGTTGGGGAGTTTTACTCCGCATACGCCCGCTTCCATTTTACCGGTGATGCGCCCGCTAAAGGGTTAGTAGGAAAATTAAAGAAACCTTTTCATAAATGTTGTGATCGATTGAAAAAAATACCTTCAGTTAAACCATATTTAATATATCAAATTAAGCTATAGAAAGTTGGAATTTGAGTTTTGAATGGTCGATATTGAAACATTAAGTCAGCTCTCAGACTTCATATCCCAAAACTACCGGACTATAACAACATACTTAGCCGTGATAGAGAGCCTACTCTGGCAGTTCACTCTTCTCATCACAAAGAGAATGGGGGTGGTCAACTCAACACAAAACTGGAAATGGATGTTAATATGATAAATAAGGTTACCTTGATGGTGGTAGCGTTGACTTTGAGAGACTTGGTGCGCTGGAAACTGCCCCTGCCTCTCCTCACAGAAGACCAAACGCTTCCGAACAGCGAATGGTTCCGCTGAAAAATTAAAATGACTTTTTCATTCTATGACTTAAAATAAAGGTGTAACTAGTACTATATCTTCATTTCAGAAAACCGTAGGACGATTATTTGCTGCAAAATATGTCATTTTATGAAACAGTCAACTCGCTAAAACTACCAATATATACTCCAGTATGCAAATATGTCAGGTCCCGCTTTGTGAGTTAAGGTGATACAACCGATAAATTATTGAAAATCAATGTCTAAAAACAATTCAAAACATCAACAATTTCTGAAAAATGCTACAAACTGGAAACATTTGTAAATGTAGCTAACTTAAACACTGACTGGTAGCATCACATATCAGGCTGTTGGCTGTACTTTTGCTAGATGGAGGGAAAATATGTTACAAGAAGGGGTAATAAATAACATGTCCAAATTTTCCAAAAACGTTGGAGACCATTGAAAAAAATGAGAGGAAGTGTTCTTAAAGGAAGTGAAAGCATTCGTTATAGTACAGTGTCCCTTGGATCATTTGGAGTAATATGATTAAGTTCTAATCTGAGAAGGAAAATATCTGAATAATAAAATATGGTAAAGTCACTACAATATGGTATAAAATACGATCTGGTAACAGGTGCTGCTATACTGGGGGCGCATACTGACTGTCAAACCTAACAAATTCAACAGTATAAAGTTTAATTGCAGGGGTTTATTAATATACAATTAGGCCTGGTTTACACGACGACCAGACAGTAGGACTGTAGAAAAAAACTCTTTTGTTCTCTATTGTTTAAAGGTGTTCCTGTCCACTGTACTGGTCATCGTGCAAACCAGGCCTTATGTATTAAGGTTTTGTGGAACATCATTTCAAATTTTTAATTCAAATAAATTCACGTGGACAGTAAAGAATTGGGATGTTTTGAGTCCAGATAGACAATGTGTGCCACAGCTGGGCTAAATGACGGGATGTCCAGGATGAGTGATGGGAGTCAGTGGCGAAGACAGAGCTTTGCCAAGGGGGATATTGCTACCGGAAAGTTGGGGGGTAGTCTCACCATTAGAAGAGTGATCCGGGGGCACACTTTGGATAGTATTTTTTTATTTTTATTGGAATGATAAAAATAGTACATAGTTTTAGGTAATCCAAAGGAATTAAATAAGCACTAGATTATATAAAATCCAAAATGGTTGACTGACTCACTCACTCACTTTCTGATCGCAGTTTCTCAAAAACTATAATGCCTTGGACCATGAAACTTGGCACAAGTATTTTTTATAGGCTCTACACACGTATTAAGAAAAGGTTTTTAAATATTCTCTCTCTAACGGCTAAAATAGAGTATATTGAAAAATTCATAATGGAGGTTATTTCAGTTTTTAAAACTGTTGGTGAGGGACAGAAACCATAGGCCTATAGAACATCGAACTATAAAACTATAGAATATTTTCGAGGGATATACCAAAAGAATAGAATGTACAAATCTATAACAACCACATACTTAGTGGTATTTGTCAAAAATGACTTGGGCTACTTTTGTTGTAAGGGCTGCCCGAAATACTGTATTGTATTCCCACTTTTGTAAAATGAGTTGTCCGTCTATGTCTAATATATAATAAATATCAAATAAAATTAATAAAATCAAAAATATCTTTATTCAAACATACACATCAAATGTACATGAATGCGTCAAAAGTAATATAGTCATCTTAAGTACAAGAAACAATGCTTTCCTAGCTTACAAGAACCAAAAACAAACTTGTTTACTATTTGCTTTTTATCTTAAAAAAATAATTTATACAATAATTTGGGTTACTAATCAAGTAATGATTTAGTTTATTTTTAAGTTTACGTTTATGTCAAAGTTAGATAGTTTAAATTTATGAGTATTTGAGCTAAATCGGTCGGATACATCACACCAGTCGCCATTCCAAAATACATGTTAGCAGTGAGCATTCAGTGCGGTTTTCTGATTTACCTATGTATTTTATAGTGGCTTGGCTCGCACTTGCAACATTGCTTGTGGAGAGCTCAGCCTTTGACTCTACAGGTTTTACTGATGATGATGTAGATTTTCTGCTCGGCCTCAAATCTGGTGTCGGAATATACCATATAAATGGGACATATTACACTCTGGCGTCCACTTTGGAGAAACCACCACATGGCTTCGTTCACTCTCTTGACAGGGCCAACTCTTATGACTGGGACCGTTATGTCGACTACCATTTTGCTAAAAATCTTGTATTTGCCTCTACAAGAAGAAGCATAATCAAGATAGATCTGGATCCCAAAGCGACTCCTTCGTACGCGGCCAGGATCAAGAACGGGTCCTGGTGCGGGGGGGTTGCCGTGGACTGGGTGCGCGACCGGGTCTACTGAACCGACTGCCGGGAGGGGAGCTCCACAGAGAAAGACAGATGTTCCATCAGGTCCTGCGGGCTGGACGGGGAGGCGGAGGAGACGGTCGTGGCGGGGCAGCAGCTCGGCGGGGAATCGGTCATGTTCGGGTGGAAGTTTTTCCCAGACGTATCGATGGATTGTAACACAAATCCGGCTAACATCCCGCATGCCACATTTATCCAGAACAATTTCCCCTTGTAGGGATCGATCACCATCCTCGTCACAGCCCCGCCGAGCTGCTGCCCCGCCTCGACCGTCTCCTCCGCCTCCCCGTCCAGCCCGCAGGACCTGATGGAACATCTGTCTTTCTCTGTGGAGCTCCCCTCCCGGCAGTCGGTCCAGTAGACCCGGTCGCGCACCCAGTCCACGGCAACCCCCCCGCACCAGGACCCGTTCTTGATCTTGGCCGCGTACGAAGGAGTCGCTTTGGGATCCAGATCTATCTTGATTATGCTTCTTCTTGTAGAGGCAAATACAAGATTTTTAGCAAAATGGTAGTCGACATGACGGACCCAGTCATGAGAGTTGGCCCTGTCAAGAGAGTGAACGAAGCCATGTGGTGGTTTCTCCAAAGTGGACGCCAGAGTGTAATATGTCCCATTTTTATGGTATATTCCGACACCAGATTTGAGGCCGAGCAGAAAATCTACATCATCAGTAAAACCTGTAGAGCTGTGTGGCTGAGCTTTCCACAAGCAATGTTGCAAGTGCGAGCCAAGCCACTGTAAAATACATAGCTAAATCAGAAAACCGCAATGAATGCTCACTGCTGACATGTATTTTGGACTGGCGACTGGTGTGATGTAGCCGACCGATTTAGCTCAAATACTCATAAATTTAAACTATTTAACCTTGACGTAAACGTAAACCTTGATTTCTAAGTTATCTGCCAGAAAGATAAACTTTGACATTAGATTATAACATCAACTAGATTACTCAGTTGCAGCAGCACTTGCGAACACTACATTTTGAGGTTGACCTTAGGAACTATCTTAAAACCATGTTCATATCATAATTGGTATCCAATCTAGAATCATGAAACTTTATATGGATATTCCACTTTGAATAAATATGTATCCACTAGAAACTGGGTTTTTAAATTAAAATTTTAGGAAGGTTTGCATAGAGGATGGGGATTTCAATTCCAAAAAAAATATACCATTTCTACAATAAATTTTCATCCCAATTGAATGACGCGATCTTCAATGTGAGTGGGGAATATTTGGGGGATTAAGTTTAGGTTTTTGGCCAATACATTCACAATCTAATTTTTGTTAGTTTCCTTTATACATATAAAAAAACTACTAAATTCAGATTTATTTTCAGTTAAAAATCCACCCTTAAGTGTTTTTTGTTTATATCCCGGGGTAACCTCTCATTCTCTGTGTTGGCAAATGCAACGAAGCTTATTCATACCATTGGCTAATCTTGAGTGAAACATTTTTAGAGGAAACGTTACACCCTCTAAAAATAGAGGGTGAGCAATTCAGTGAGCAATTTTCAGGTTAAGTGTAAGAAAGGGCCGTGTGGCCCTAACTTTGCCTGAAAAAATTAAGAATTTTTCATTTCATTTTCATTTCATTTCATTTACACCCTCTCATTTCAATCTAGGGTGGTATCACCAGCTGCACCTCAAGAGTTTAATTGTACGCCCATAGCTTACAACCCAAATCAGTCCATTGGTAAATTATTGCATATTTCATAAATGATTTAATTAAAAATTTATCCTTTTAGCGAGCGAAGTCGCGACTGTATCTGTTACTTCTATATAAATAAAAAATAATTGAGGCTTGTAGGTGGTTGGACTCTGGAAAATTAGGATTATCTTGGGATTTTACTAAAATACCCTCTACATAACAAAAAATTATAATATAATATTAATATATCACAAATTTATGTGTGTCATTTATCCACTAGTGGTAAATTCATACAATTGTTTTTCATGGCAATCCTTGTTTTTCCCATTGCTCCTATAATTAAACCTCAGTAAATATGCATAGCTGCTTTCTTTCACGACCTATATCATTAGCAAAGTTCTTATCACCATTTTCCCATGATTGCTACAAGCTGGATCGTTTTTTATGGTCCTTCACATCAAGCTCAATGTAACACTGCCATTGTGTCCTCACCTGCGATGAGTAATTACGCATGGTTGTTTTTGCAGCCATTTGGGGAACAACCTATTAAACTTATGTATGTTTATCTTCTTTCCTCCTTAGCCAAAACAATGTAAGCTTGATTTCAAAAAGGGGATATATTTTTTCACTATAGGTAAAAAAATTAAGTATTAATATTCCAACAAAGAAATGGTTAGTATTAATATTTCACCTTACCATTTCTTTTGTTTTTCACAAACCTTTAAACAACTTACGAGTAGATTACAGTAGAAACTCGATCAACCATCACTCTTTTAACCATCACTTTCTGTTATCCGTCACTGCTTCTGAACTTTTAATGTGTCTTACTAGACGCCATAAATACATTGAACATGCCCAGTTTACAGTATAGCAGTTCTGTTTTACGCTTGTGTGTTTGTAATTTAATATGAAACATGTATTATCCACTTGTACAAGGTTTAGTTTCTTCCTATATCTTTTAAATCTACACTTACTGTACAGGTTTATAATGACATTTCTGTTGTCCGTCTATTCTCTTAAAAGCCACACTCTCAGTCCCAAGGGTGACGGATAACAGAGGTTCCACTGTAATTCATTGATAAATATATTATACACTAGATTTTCTCTAATACGGACACTTTGGCACTAATCTTCAATCAGAAAGTTTACTTAAACACAAACTCGAAGATCTAAACTTTTTGTTCCCAGAGTAATCGTAAAAGAGATGGTTATACACCCCCGATCTCCGCCCTCTATATACACACCATCTAATATTTAATGTGAGTCGTAAGGCAGCACAAGTTACATCATGAATACGTGACACTAGCAGAGAATAAAATTAATGTTTCCCAATAGTTTACAGCTTACTAAAACCTTCAAATAACTTTTTTTACTTACTCCACTTGTTTTTAACCCTTGAGCGGGCACTTATGGAGTTTTCCTCCGCACACTTGTTTTTTGTTAAAATAAACAGACATAATGTGTGTCGGCAGTCGTATCCGGCTCCGTACCTCACGCACCTCATTCCAGGAATTCCCTAAAGCTATTTATACACCCCATACCTTCTTGGTACCTTGTTATTTGCAATTCAGTGATAATGTGTCAGTTTGCGGAACACTCTCTCCCGTAACACAGACATTGATACCTAGTTTATACCACAAAATTATTTACGATGTTCAATTGATATTACACCTATTAAGTATAACAATTAATGGTATCAACGTTGAAATGTGATTCCTAATGAAGTTTGTCAACATTTAAATACAATATTTTGTTACAAAAACAAGTCAAATTGGATAAATTTGTGTGATTTAGTGAAAACTCTGCATGCGCCCTCTGCCATTTTACCGGTGAAGCACCTGCTCAAGGGTTAACCATAAAATCGAGGGGTAAATTAAGAACCAAAAGTTTAAAATCACACATACTACATTAACATTTACCCTGTGCATTGGTTCTGGATTATCATCCACTAGCTCTTCTAAATTGCCCGATATTGCTCGCTTTAGTTCTGGCCCAGCATCGTGCAAGGTTCGCAAACCAGCCTGAAACATAGGACATGGATATATAAGATACTAATACTGTGTTTTCAGAAAAGGATGCTCAACTAATATTGC
Organism: Flexamia atlantica; assembly: GCA_035578135.1. NCBI lineage: Eukaryota > Metazoa > Arthropoda > Insecta > Hemiptera > Cicadellidae > Flexamia > Flexamia atlantica. The sequence goes on from JAQJVK010000010.1 coordinate 18,973,957, forward strand.
ATGAACTAAGAATATATTGCAAGAATTTTCCAATGTCCATTACTAACAAGGTGCAAAAAATACCAAAGACAAGTTTGTTCCTGTCATCCTTCTAAATTCTGACTTGGTGGAAAAAGACACATGAATTAGAAGGTATAACATACACAGGATTACTCATTTTGAGCGCCAAATCCAAAAAAAGCCCCCCTCCTTCACACCAAAATGCTATTCTCCTAATAGGCGTCGCGTAAGCCATAGATTTGGGGGGGGGGGACAACCTCCCGGGGGGTCTGGGGGATAAAATACCCCCCATACTAGCGGGGTCTGGGGCCGAAAATTTTTGGTTTTTCGTACTTGAAAGTGGGGTTTTAAGCCTTTGACCTGTGAAATATACAGCATTAAAAAGTTTAGTTTAGTTACGATTCTCAAGGTAAATTTGCATAAAACTCAACATTATATGCTACTTATATTTTGAACACGTAACTGATGAAGAACATTTTGTTATGTTTAACTCAAAACCATAGCAGTCATTGTTTTATTTGTTAACAGAAATAGGTGGTCGAAAAAATGTAATAGGCGCAAACATATGAAATAGGCGGTTATACTGTGTATCCCAAAAGTCCCGGAACGGTTTAATATCTTTTAAAGTAAGCCAGATATCAAAATGATATTTTGCATACCTTTTAGTACTAAAAGAAACTACTTTTTGATGTACATGTCATTTCTGCCCCTGCCCCCAAAATTGGATTTTGGGGGGGTGGCCCCAAAATTTTAAATGTAAACCCCCATCGTGCGACTGCTTATTTTAGAGGGCTTGTTGAAAGAAACACAATGCCGCAAATGGGAGGTCGATATCATGCTCCAGTCCAAAATGGCGGCCATTCAAAAATTAAAAAATGCCGTCCGTCAACTAAAATTGAGTATTTTCTGTGTTCGGCAATTCACATTTAAATCGAATAAGAACCACCAGAACACATATTAACTGCTTAAAAGATACAAAAACGATAATTTCTTCTTCTCATCATCAAGGTTCAACCCTCCAAACTTGTTTTAGGGAGGTGAGGGTTTGTCCAACCAATTCCAATATCAACTCCCATCGTTTGACCACTCATTAGTAAAAAAAATAACCAAAGACTTTTTTAATGACATTTTAATAAAAGTTAATTTACTTGTAATACATAAATGAATTTTATTAGTGTCAAAGTTATTTAACCAACAGACTAATCCGCCATGATGCGAGCTTTGGCATACCTCTGTGTCTATGCGTTATCTTTAAGGAAAATCCCCATACATCAAGTACTAAATATACGCCAAAAAACTTTTAGTTGGTAAACCTAGTCCTGTGAAAACATCGCGCATGTTCATTCTTCTTTCTTAATCTAATTATTGAGGAAAATCGTAAAATAAGTACATAATTTATTTGTTTTTAGGTATTTCTTATAATTTGTTATCAACATGGCGTTACCTGAAAAAGAAAGAGTAATTATTTTAATGATAAGAGGCTACGGTAACTTAACCAGGTCATTTCAAGAAGTGGCAGATATTTTCAATGAGTGGTTACACTACATGAGTTTACGTTTTAATAAGTAGGTTAGCTCCTTACCCCTAAAACAATTCTGGAGGGTTGAGCATTGATGATGACAACAAGAAATTATTATTTTTGTATCTTTTAAGTAGTTAAAACGTGTTCTGGTGATTCTTATTCGATTTAAGTGTGAATTGCCGAACACAGAAAATACTCAATTTTAGTTGACGGACAGCATTTTTTCAATTTTTGAATGGCCGCCATTTTGGACTGGAGCATGATATCGACCTCCCATTTGCGGCATTGTATTTCTTTCAACAAGCCCTTTAAAATAAGCAGTCGGACGATGGGGGTTTACATTTAAAATTTTGGGGCTACCCCCCAAAATCCAATTTTGGGGGCAGGGCCAGAAATGACATGTACATCAAAAAGTAGTTTCTTTTAGTACTAAAAGGTATGCAAAATATCGTTTTGATATCTGGCTTATTTTAAAAGATATTAAACCGTTCCGGGACTTTTGGGACTCACAGTATATATATGAATGTAATTGTTGTTTTTTGAAAATAAAGTATTAAAAAAAACAACAGTGTTATTTAAAACTCCCCTACTATCCTGGCTGTTCCTTCACCATAAATGTCATTCTCGAGACATTCTCGACTGCAGCTTGCAGGTTAAACTCAATAAACCATCTAGCAGACAATCAGAAAACTATTATTTGCTTTATATTTTTGAGTAGTACAAGTGAAGTGAAACATAACGTTATTTATTAACTTTGGACTGAACTGAACTCGTTCCCCACCCACAAGCTTAAGCTCATGTGGGGAACTTTTTATATCTATTTATGTATGCATGTATCCTATTATTTATCAGAAATAAATCAATTTTCCTTTTCATTTCATTTCATTAGAATAAGATAAAAACAACAAACTGGAAATTCTGCATACTCAATCAGCGCATACTCAACAAATGAATGACACTTCGTCCAACCTCTTTGTTTAGCCAAATTATTTATCTGATATCAAATGAATGTTATAATGATTAAATTTAAGAATAAAGTGAATGTTATCAATTAATATAGTAAAAATAAACAGCTTACTTGAAAAAACAGGTTTAAATGACTTTTGAGTAGAGGACCGATTTTAGAAAATAGTTGAAAAGAATTTTGATTTGGATTGTTATTGTTGGTCAGCGGCTGCAAAAATAATTTTTTTTATATTGGGGGCACATAAAAAAATGTTAATGCACATAATGCCCCCCCCCGTCCCCCCCCCCCAGCACGACGCCTATGATTCTCCTTAATAAAGAATACATTTCTGGCCGTTTCAACCTCTAAGGATTAGCGACCATTCTTGCATGGACGTTAACTGTTAAAACTGTTGCATTTTGATTTTATTTCTTTATTGGCATCTAACATTAACTGATAAGACACCACAAAATATATGGGAATGAAACAGAACAGACAACGAGTTGAAATAAATAATTAAGAAAAACAACTCCAAAAATAAGTTAATAGATTTTTTTTATTACAAAATTTATTATTCATTCATTAAAGTTCTAAATAAAATAAAATGTAAATAGCTTCTTTTAGTGTGCTTAAATAAATATTTTAACGTTTGATTTCTTTTACTCTTTTTTTATTGTTTTAGGTTGGATAAATGTATTTCCCCTGTTGTGTACCAACTTTGCTAGTGGTAAAAGAATGTTTTTATGACAACAAAGATATTACGATCCTTAATTCAACTTTGGCTTGTTCATTCAATCTGTCTACCTCACAGTTAAGCACAATGTAAAAACAAAAATGGTTGAGCTTCTCTAACCATTTCTTTTGCTTTTCACAATCCCTTAAATAACTTGGTAATAGATTAATTCTCTGATAAATATATTATTAACTAGACTGTCTCTAATATGGAAACCTTGGCACTACTCTTCAATCAAAAAGTTTATTTAAACACAAACTCGAATATATAAACCTGTTGATCCGAGAGAAGACCCTTATTTAAATTAAAGAGACTCGTCCGGTTTGAAAAAGTCTGGACCATCCAGCAGTATTATAAATATGAGTAACCATAACGAACATGGTCTTCCACCGAATTAAAATTAGTTGTTCCAACTTGAAAGTAGATACATGAGTGTTATGGTGTTTTTTTTTTATTTTCTATCTGGGCTAGACATAAACAATGTTTTTCTATTGGTTTAAGGATTGAGAAATCCTTCCTGAAGCGGATGACTCATTTCGTTGGATATTCCTTTATGCAGTTTTTAGCTCTTTGGCTAATGAGGCCTAAATAATAGGAGAATAATGTATGGTTACCATACCTATTGCCCTAAGTTTAGTGTTATGTCAAGTCGAATCATTTGATGATACGAGTCGACTCGACTCACTATAAATGCTAAATCATTTAGGGGACGGGTCCGCTTATGTCGGCTAACATCAGATAGTTCAGGTCTGACTTGAGTCGAGCTTTTAACCGATAGCGTGTTAGTTTGCTCTTTAAGTCAAGTGCTATGTTAAACCTTATGAGAAACAAGTGGGCAAACTTCAGACAAGTTCAGTTCTGACTCGAGTTCAGCCAGTAGCATGTCAGTTTGGTGAGTCAACTCGACTCACATTCAGCCAAGAGCATTTCAATTTTGTAAGTCGTTTAGTTTTGGTATTCTCTGTACAAGTTTGTGTTTGACTCACTCTCAGCCAATAATGTTTAAGTTTTCTTAGTTGAGACAACTCATTACGTTCTGAGTTCATTTGATTCGGCAATTCCTAAATAAGCTTGTGTCCTACTCACTTCGTTCTGTTCCGACTATAAGTAACTCCAGTGCCGGACTGGCCAGGTCGGCAGGTCGGCAAATGCCGAGGGCCCATGGCCCTAAGGGGCCCACGGGCCTCAAAAATACAAAATTATTTAAATACCGTTTTTCAATCTTAAAACCAAAACCAAAATATTTTTATTTGAAAATAAGATTTTTGATTTTATTTATCAATAAGATAGCTGATAAATTTGACTAATGAACATTATAACATTACTGCACAGCACACATTTGTCTATGTTTAGCATAGGCAACACATTTTGTCTTTGTTTATTCGTTATCACCACCTGAGCTGTCTGCTTAGACGCCACTGCCACCAGAATCAGCTGTGAGGCGTTGACGTCGCGATCGCGAACAGTGGGCGCGTGGTTGTCGTCTGCATGGTGATTATTAGAGGTTTACTATTGCTGATGCTCTCTTTACTTCACGATCAAGAGTTTATAGGTTAATATTTCTTAGTGCTTAGTGAAGTAGTGACAATACAATAGTGAAATTAATAGTGTGCTGTGTGTGATTGCTTACAATGAATAAACAGTCTAGGCCAAGTGATGATCAATTGCTTATACTAATGATGACGAGAAACCTCCATGTAAGACCAAAGAGAAGTTACGGATAAACATTTGCCCAATGTTTATCGTGTGCCTTTGCTATATTGTACAATCTGTCATCTCAATCAGGCCTGTTTAACAATTTGTACTCTGTTTACAAATACCTGCTTACAATACCATGCACTCAGCTTTCATGCGAAAGGGTTTTTTCAAAACTTAAAAATGTAAAAAATAAGTTAAGAAATTCTTCGGACCAAGAACTTCTAAGTAATTTAATTCTGATGAACTGCTAGAGGGACTTGTTTAAGAACGTAAATAGAGAGGCTATAATCAACGAAATAGCTTGCTCAAGTGAAGAGCTTAAGCAAATGTTAATAGTGTGATTTAGTTAGTTATGACCATAGTTTGAGACTCTATGTTGCCGTTAGATAGCCTACATTCAACAATCAACATATCGATAATGTAATCATATTGTTATGTTATGCACTTAAAAATAATCGTAAACAGTTTTTTTTAAATATTCATGTTTTTGAAGAAACTAAGAAGTGTACAATATACATAATAATTATGGTCTTTAAGATATAATCTTATATGCATGTGTTTCTAAGAAATTGACACACATTAAATTTTGTCTATTAATATATTAACATAGACTTATTGTTTTTTAATACCCTTTAATAAATCTATTTCTATGAAATTATACAGGCATTACCATATTTATAACCTAATTTCCTAGTGTCAACGGGTACTTATTTTATTTATTTCATTGACCTTGTGTTAATATTAATAAATGTATGCTAAATGTATAGAGAATAATGAGTTTCAAAAAAGTTTTTTATATTACGTTGGGTGTAAAACGTTCGCAAGTGGGGGGCCCACAAGAAATTTTTGCCGAGGGCCCACAGAGCAACCAGTCCGGCACTGAGTAACTCAATCTTGATTTTGGTTACGAATGAATCGACTCGAGACAACTCGACTTGTCACATTAATTCAAGTTGCTCAGATGGAACTGCATTATAAACTCAGTTACTCTGAATCAAACTAATTACTTTTTCTTTGTTGCAAGATGGTTCACTTGAGCCAACACAATTTTCCTATATAAAAAGCTCTCTATTGTCTAAAACATATTTTTAATATTTCTGATTTATTAAAACATATTTTATCTTTGACCCTAATGAAGAGGGAAATAACACAAACATGCATTTTAATACTGTTATTAAATTCTCCAACGAAAATGAAACTAAACACAAATGTGCAGTTTAACCCTTTGACGTGCCAATTGTGTTTTTATTTCTCAAGTTTTAATTTCATTATGTTCATTTTGTATGTATTTGGTAGAATATTTTGGTTATGTCCTTTTTGATTGTCAATATGTATTGACAATATGCTGAATTAATTCATAAAATATAAAAAAGTGTCCTCCTCCTCCTTACAAGGGTAAAAAGAAGCAAAACAGGTGTCCACTGCAATCCCTATTAAACTTACAGATGCCATCAACTTCTACCCAAGCCGGTCACCGTTTATTTTAGGTGGGCCCTCCCACCAACTTTACCACACATTTGCAAGCCTAATAGGGATTGCGCATGGTTGGGAATCGAACCCACACCTTCTGAACGGCTTCAACGCTATACTCATCAGTATGGCGCGTTAACCGACAGAGCTACGGCACCACTGTCGGCCAGGAGAAAGATTGGCGCATAAAGCCAACAGTTGACCCTAGCAGCAAACCAGTGAATTACTAGGCCAGATGTTTGCGGATTTCCCTGATAGGTAGCAGCATTGGACAGAACGTCTGAGAATGTACGCAATATGTCAAAACGTCTTGAAGGGTTAACAGTGTTATTTGATTGTGTAATGAAGAGGGGACTAAACACGAACCTGCAGTGTAATCGTGTTATGTGATTCTGTAATGAAGAGGGGACTAAACACGAACCTGCAGTGTAACCGTGTTATGTGATTCTGTAATGAAGAGGGGACTAAACACGAACCTGCAGTGTAACCGTGTTATGTGATTCTGTAATGAAGAGGGGACTAAACACGAACCTGCAGTGTAACCGTGTTATGTGATTCTGTAATGAAAAGGGGACTAAACATGAACCTACAGTGTAACCGTGTTATGTGATTCTGTAATGAAGAGGGGACTAAACACAAACCTGCAGTGGAACCGTGTTATGTGATTCTCTAATGAAGAGGGGACTAAACATGAACCTACAGTGTAACCGTGTTATGTGATTCTGTAATGAAGAGGGGACTAAACACAAACCTGCAGTGTAACCGTGTTATGTGATTCTGTAATGAAGAGGGGACTAAACACAAACCTGCAGTGTAACCGTGTTATGTGATTCTGTAATGAAGAGGGGACTAAACACAAACCTGCAGTGGAACCGTGTTATGTGATTCTCTAATGAAGAGGGGACTAAACATGAACCTACAGTGTAACCGTGTTATGTGATTCTGTAATGAAGAGGGGACTAAACACAAACCTGCAGTGGAACCGTGTTACGTGATTCTCTAATGAAGAGGGGACTAAACATGAACCTACAGTGTAACCGTGTTATGTGATTCTGTAATGAAGAGGGGACTAAACACAAACCTGCAGTGTAACCGTGTTATGTGATTCTGTAATGAAGAGGGGACTAAACACAAACCTGCAGTGTAACCGTGTTATGTGATTCTGTAATGAAGAGGGGACTAAACACAAACCTGCAGTGTAACCGTGTTATGTGATTCTGTAATGAAGAGGGGACTAAACACAAACCTGCAGTGGAACCGTGTTATGTGATTCTCTAATGAAGAGGGGACTAAACACGAACCTGCAGTGTAACCGTGTTATGTGATTCTGTAATGAAGAGGGGACTAAACACAAACCTGCAGTGGAACCGTGTTATGTGATTCTCTAATGAAGAGGGGACTAAACACGAACCTGCAGTGTAACCGTGTTATGTGATTCTGTAATGAAGAGGGGACTAAACACAAACCTGCAGTGTAACCGTGTTATGTGATTCTTTGTCACCATCTTTGAGCTCCTGTTCCTTCCGCTTCTTAAACCGTCTGAAGTAATCTTGAATAAGGAATGTGGCATAAAACTTTCCAACCGTGACTTCGTCATCAACTAAAACAAAAAAAAAACATAGAACACCCATAAATAATATCATTTATCAAGAAAGTGACAAGACATAACAGTTATAATTTGATATAATGGTAAATTCTTAAAAACAAGATCATAACCAGGTTTGTGTATCAGCAAATTTTATAATTTTTCAGATACAGTGGGGTCCCGATAATCCAAAACTCAATAATCCAAAATCTCGTTTAATCCGAAATGCTTATGGAACAGGAAATTTTCCTCAACTTTGTGTAAAAAGATGAGTGAAACTTTGCTTAAGATATAAAAGACCGTAAATTCGATCACATGTAAATAGGGCTTGTAATTTTGAGAATAAATATCGCATGAATTTACCGACCGCAGGGGGGTAGACAAAACAGTAGATCACAGGTAACGGTACAGTAGTAATAACTTTGCAAAACATGTGAACGACCATGAAATTCGATAACGTTTATTAGCCGATCGCAGGAACAACTTTATAAAATAAGCAGATGACTGTTTAATTAGATCATGCGTAGTAACCATTATCTGTGATTGGAGGTGGCAGTGGTGGAAGTAGGTTTGCAATGATGATCGCTCGTCTTTATCTAACATCTTTAAAGATATGACAGAAATAACTCAGTGAATATCTTTGCAAAATAATCAAACAGGCACAAAATTTATTTGAGCATAATTGCCGATCGCGGGTAAAAAGCAGAAATAAATTAAATGCTGTATTTAGCGTAGGCTCATATTATTTTTTTATTTTAGCAGTAATTCTGGTTCATCCTAAATATTCACTGATTCGAAATAGTTAGGGTCCCAATTATTTTGGATTATCTGGACTCCACTGTAAAAACCTCTTTTCCAAATTTAAGAATTTAGGATGTTTGGTTAGGCCCTCCACAGTTGGCTAGTGGTTAGCAGCATGTTTATGGACACTCGGTGCTGAAAATACTGATAAATTGGAAAGTTAAAAGGTACAGTACAACTCGGATTATCTGGATAAGGAGGAAAAATGTAATTACAGTGAAAATTAGGGCTTTTCCTTGAGTTCAGAATTTTTTAACCCTCGAGCGGGCGCACGCGGAGTTTTCCTCCGCACGTGTTTTTTATGTTAAAATAAACAGACATAATGGGTGTCGGCGGTCGTGTCCGGCTCCGTACTTTATGCCCCTCATTCCAGGAATTTCCTAAAGCTATTTATACCCCCCACCCCCCCTTGGTACCTCATAATATGCAATTCAGAGATGCCGTCTCAGTTTGCGCCCTCTCCCGTTACACAGACACTGATACCTATTTTAAAAATTCATAAAAGCTATGGATTTGTAATTATTATTAATTTTTTGGACTTTTCCTTTTGCTTTTGAAAAAAGGAAGCGAAAGGGAAAGTCCAAAAATGTAAATAATAATTAATACATATTTTATACTAGAAAATTACTTACTATGTTAAATTGAAACATAACACCTATTAAGTTGAACAATTAATTGAATCGACGATGAAAAGTGATTCCTAATGAAGTTTGTCAACATTTAAATACAATATTTCATAATAAAACAATAAAAATGGGTTAAATTTGTGCAATCTAGTGTTGTGGAGTAAAACTCCGCATGCGCCCGCTCGCGCTTTGCCGGTGAAACGCCCGCTCAAGGGTTAATACAGTGAAAATTAGGGCTTTTTCTTGAGTTCAGCATTTTTTAACTTCTCAATTGCAACCAAAAATCCATTACGTGTTAGCAAAGTATCGTAACAGCTGTAACATAGTCGTGATGTATCAAATCCAAACCTTCGAAAAGGTTCGCTACTGCAAAATTTGTAGGTGCAATGAATGTAAATGTTAATTTGCATAATTTTGTTGATAATACAGTTATTATTTGTCCTACAATAATAACTAGGCAAGGGTTTGAGATTTTTGTAATTTATTGCATTTTCATATTTATTCATTAATATACACTAGAATCAAATTGGAATGACAAAAACTCCATATTTTTGGGCAAAAGGGCATGCGTAAGTAGCGGGCAGGTGTTCCCATTCTGACATATCCGGGGAAATGTGCCAGGAACATGTGTTAAAATGTTGTAATGAGAACGTAATTTAATGCATAACCTTCTAACCATTCAAGTTTTTCCTGCATCCAAAGATCACCCTGAACGGATGCCAAATGGGGGGGGGGGGCGAATAGGACCAGTCTTTTCTGGTAAATTACCTTAAGAGTTTTTGTAAGTTTTAATAAATACATTCTAAGAATTCATTATACGCATAAAGGTGTAGTTTGAACTTACAACATTTTTTCAATATACTTTATTTTTCAACTCATATCTCCTTATTATCAGGATTAATATTCCCTATTTTTAGGTTTAAAATTCTTAAGGGGGAGCCTCCCTTCAGACATCCCCGATTAGTTAAATCTGAGTCAAATCCCGGATGCACCCGATTACCTCGAGTCTACCGTACAACCACAGTGAGATACCTCGAGTCTAACGTACAACCATGGTGAGACACCTCGAGTCTACTGTATGACCACGGTGAGATACCTCGAGTCTACTGTATGACCACGGTGAGATACCTCGAGTCTACCGTACAACCACGATGAGACACCTCGAGTCTACTGTACGACCACGGTGAGACACCTCGAGTCTACTGTATGACCACGGTGTGATACCTCGAGTCTACCGTACGACCACGGTGAGATACCCTCAAGTCTACTGTACGACCACGGTGAGACACCTCGAGTCTACTGTACGACCACGGTGAGATACATCGAGTCTACCGTACGACCACGGTGAGATACCCTCAAGTCTACTGTACGACCAAGGTGAGATACCTCGAGTCTACTGTACGACCACGGTGAGATACCTCGAGTCTACCGTACGACCACGGTGAGATACCCTCAAGTCTACTGTACGACCATGGTGAGATACCTCGAGTCTACTGTACGACCACAGTGAGATAAAGTTACTAACCTCCTGGGGGCGGCACCACCTGGTCCAAAAGCTTAGGGCTTGTTCTTTTCCAAATTTTCTTTATGACCGCTCTCAGTTCGGCGTTGGCATCGTCTATGTTGCCCTCTGTCTTGATGTGCAGTGAAGTCCGCACGACAGCAAATAGAGTTGCGTTGAACAACACGGTCCCGTCACTGTTTAGCGGCATGTTCATTGACACTAGGCGCTAAAACATTATTTCATTAGAAAAAAATGGGTACCAAAATGGAAAGAAAATTTCATTGACATTTTAAAATATGATCATACACTTCAAGAATAATTTTTTAAGTTGCCAAAAAATGTATAGACAAAAAAATGAAATATTTATTCCTCATAATAAAAATACAAATGGTTTGTCCAGAAAGTTGGGGTGTGCGAGTATTCGACCGGTCGAGCTTTTCAGTATTCGGCTCGGCTCGACTTTTTTCAAAAAAGCTCGACATTCGAGCCGAGCTTGATGAGAGAGCTCTTACGGAAGATAATTATTGCGGTCTATTTTTGGACACCGTAAACCCGAAGAGCATTTCTCTCCCAAAAAAACACAAACAAAAAATATTCCCTAGTGATAAGGAAAGGACATTGACAGGTAAAAAGAAATATTATCTCCATTCAGACGGAAATCGGAGCTATATTTAGTTGACCTTGGAGAACCCAAAATACAGCAATAAAGTCTATTGTTTTATCACGGCTTATCTCTTTAATGGTCAAGTTTCATTTTGGTTGCATTTGATTTATAAAAATAAGACAAAAAATATGAGCCGTCATTTTAGTTGTATGCCAAGTAGTTTGTATTTTTGCGTGTTGTAGTAAGGATTCCTTATCTCCTAATTAACTCACGCACGCTCGCTGTCAGACAATGACAAAAAAACCGGGACAGAGGGGCTTGGAGTAAACAAACCTCCACCCCTCCCCCTCCCTGGCCACTGATAAGGAGAGTGAGTGAGATAGCTGTTTCTTTCTTTCCCTTTATTCTATCCTAATTTCTGATCTTTCTTCTTTCTAATTTTTTTAAACCGTACATAATTTTCTTAACAAAAGCTTATAAATGCAATTAATTTTAGGATGACAATAAATTATTTTTGTTATTAAATATTATTTCATTCATATTCTGAAATAATAAGTTTAACCATCAATATTTATTATACCACAATTGGGACTGCTATTTGTAATGTCTTTACTTTGTGAACATTAAGAAAATCAATCTTGTTTTTGACTAAGTGTAAATATGTTATTTTTTTAAGATATAACCATTTAAAACCTTTCCATTCAACACTTGAAATTAATTTTGTAGTACCTATATGTAACTAGAATGATTATTTAAGTTTAACTATTTATTTTAAAGGGAAAGTACTGTGGAATTGGGAAGTCAAATTAAAAATGTAGAGTAAAATTTTTTATTTTTCTACATAAATTATTTTTTGAGCCAGTTTGATCAATTTTATGTAATATAATACAAAATATTGATGAACCTATCAGATCATTAACTTGTTTTTGAGATAAGCTTTCTAGTTTTGAGCTGGCATTCACTTAAGGTATGCAAACATTAGTCTATTGTATCTTTTAAAATTAAAATCAAGCTTCATAATTTGGTGGCTGTTAAAAAGCTCGGCTCGAAAAAGCTCGAGCTCGAAAACTTTTGAAAAAGCTCGGCTCGGCTTGGCTCGAGTTCAAAAATCACTATTCGCACACCCCTACCAGAAAGTAAAGAATGTTTTGTCACACCACATAGCCCTATTTCCCCCCTCTGTGTCTGAATATGTAGCCTAAATTTCCACTCCCAGTTACAAGTTTAGCAGAGTTTTGTTGCCGTCCAATCACGCATTTCATTGTTACTGCATTTCAAAATGGTGTTGTCCGTTGAAAATCTCGAAGGCGAGTGAACTGATTGCAATAGTGTTTTGCAGCCTAAACAGTTTACTCTATATTGAATATATCCAGAGGAGAAAAATGTGATTCTGAGTCTATTGTGAAACCCTACGAAAACTATGACGTACAAAGCGATGAGGAAAAAAATCCTTTGCAGAAAAGGGTGTTCCTGATCCATGACGATGTGACGCCCACCCCAATGTAGCAGCAGAAGCTTCACAGAACTTGGCTGCCCAAAGTGGAATATTTTCGGGAAAATTCTATACAACACTCATCAGTAATTACCTTATTTTTCAAGGCAAAGAAAAATTTTAGGCAGGAAAGAGTTTTTTTAGGCAAACAGAAACAAACTGAAATTAGCAACATTATCATGTCAAATCCACTTGGTGGGATTTTCAATGGGCGCAGCTATTTTGAAAAGCTATATGAATGAAACATGTGATCGGTTGCCAGCGAGACTCGGCTCAGGTTGAGTTGGAGATGCTTTCGATCGCGTACTCCGTCTTGGAGGTGGGGCAAAAGTGCTGGACTCAGTGAAAAACGTTCTTCACTTACTACCCTCTTAATTAGAATGTTAACAATGATTTAGCAATATAGAAAAATGAAATCGTTTTAAGTATTGAAAAACATTTGAATTTAATACAGAATTGTGGTTGATGGACTTCACTTTGCCTCAGAGAGTAACGTAGTAGAGATTAAAATTTTCATTTTTGAACTAAAGATTACTACGGTAAAAAAATTAAAAATCAAACTTCTTTAAATTAATGTAAAATGGTAGTATATTAAACTCCTGAACCGAGAATATTAAATTCGTGATCAAGTGGAGTTTTAAGATGGAAATAATAATTTTTTAAATGGCTCTGAGGAGACTTGCTTCTTTAAAATCTCTTCTAAGCTCTTTTTAGGTTCCAATGTCATTAACAAAATTGGTTTCCATGCAAACGGCAAAATATATTTCAGATACGCTTGATATTTAAATCGGACATAATCTACATAAAATGAAAAAGATGCAAGCAAATACAAACCTTGCAGGCAACACGGTGAGGGCAGAGTTTACCAAAACCAAGGGGAGGTGAAATTTTTCTGAGTAAAGTGACAACATCTAAGTGTTTTATTCTGCCCTTGGCATCAGGGTCGTATTCACTCCACAACCGAATGAACTCGTCGAGGTGATGAGGCCCCAAGATCGACCAATCGCGTGTGAGGTAGTCAAAGTTATCCATGATGACAGCGACAAACAAATTTATAATCTAAAACAGAGTGGTAATTAGTAGGTTGGATTCAGATTCAGTTTTGATATTATTTATTCATAATTATACAGGGTGAGTCTTCTAAGCCGTCCACAAAAGATTATAGGCGAACGGCTTAACATTCAAAGACGAAACAAAACATTTCCCCACTAAATCATACCTAAGGAATAACATAAAAATATTTTTAAGCTTTTTAAAATACAGGGTGTTCCAAAAACCGGGGGTCATGGGTTCGAATCTCGGAATTTTTAAATGTAAACATATGTCATGTTCTGTGATATTATACATCACTTTAAAGCTCTAAGCGAGATAAACAATTTGGTGAAAACAGAACTCAATTATCTTAATTATTTTCAGATTGGCGGCCGTTTTTGTGCAAAATATTGTTATTTACGGAATACCCTGTATCTCGAGACCTACTGAAGGTTTTTTCGTTCTGTTTGAAAATTCTTAATCCTTGTAAACTCAGCTTTAATTTGATATGCAACATGCCAACATTAAAGGAAAATAAATATTTTTAAACAAATTTTATTTTTTATAGATGTTGGCCTCACTCTGTATACAGCAGTGTATACATTGAATAGTCTAGGTTCATATGACAGGTTTTTATAATTATTAGAATAAGTAAAATAAACAGTTACTACCATCAAAAATTAAATAATATACAATTGCTTAGCTTATTTTGTCAGAGCTTAAAAGTATTACAGTCACCGATGACAATTTCTAATTATTTGTAGCCACTTCTAAATTCCTAAAATTCCTAATTTGTATACAACAAATTATTCCATATACGTCTTTAATAATTGTTTAAATTTTGTTAAATCTGTTTATTTTTTTATAAATGCTGGAGGTATTTAAAAAAAGTATTTACCAGCATATATTTTTCTTTTTGAATGTTTCCATAGTCCAGTAAAAACACACACAAATATTGGGTTGCAATGCAAAAGGTCAGGTAATAACAATTTATTGATATGTTGTTAGTGTTGAGCTGATTTCATATAATTCATGTTTAACCTTAAGCTTCTCCTGCGCGCCACTCTCTGGTACTTTTTTGAAATTTCAACATACTTTAAAACTAATGGCCTCCAAAATTTTTTGAATCTTCCCGTGTTAATCAAATGAACCTATGTTACTCTATTAGAAGAACTTTGTTTATCTTTGAAGGATCATATCTCCAGATCCATCAAAGCAATAGAGCTGCAAAAGCATTTAAATTGTAGGGAATTCAGTGTGCTTTGAATTTGTATCTTGATAAATTCCTGTAAGATGCACAATTTTTTGATTATATGTCGAAATTAAAAAAAGGACCAGAATATGGTACGCTTTGTGGCAACCCGCGGAAGCTCAAGGTCGAAAACTTAAATTTTACATTAGCTCAACACTGACAAATCAAAAAATCACGACTAACTGACCTTTTGTAAACCACAGTGTATTACTTTACTGGACTATAGATTATGTTGTAGGAGTTTTTTACGGGTATTTTAACTGTGAATCCCCCGGACAGTATCATTGTTTTGAATTAGACTTTTTACATGATATACGCCGTTATATATGAACAGTCTACAACCTGTTATATTTTTTTATTCAAAGTTTTCACTAACTGTTTCTCAATGGTTAAGTTTTAAAATTGTTCAAATTAATTTTTTTCAAACTTTTAATATTATATCCAGATGGTACCCCCTATACATTTAACTTGACATTTTTCTTATTGATATAAACAAGAATTTGCTTATTTTTCAAAACATGATTGACATTATTATTCCAAGATATATAGATCAATACCAAAAAAATGTGTATGGTAAATTATTCAAATAGTTTGTTTTTCAAAATAATTTTGGGATTGATGCAAGTAATATCAAAGTAGAGCCTAGTTTTTAAATAGTTAATCGAAAAAGAAACTTCAACGGCTCTGTAATTACCCTAAATGAAGTCCAACATGGTCTAATGGGCCTGAAACCAATCTGGCCTGTGCAATATCAGCAATGCCCTACCAAAGTAAATTTGAAGTTATACGTTAGTTAGATGTGGTAAAGTAATTTAATAAAATTCAATCTTAAATAATTCATAGTTAAGTTTTATTTAATTACCATAAAAATAGTGTTCATGGTTATTTAATATCTGAAGTCTTCCTGATTTTAATTTTTTGAAACGATGTGAAAGGGAATAATTTTAGGGTGCTTCAAAATTATGGTAACATGGTAAACGATTGTCAAATTCAAAATAATTGTATTTCCGATAAATACAACAAGTAACAAAAATCTGATAAGGAATTTACTGAGGTAAAATTGAATAAGAGATAAGTTTTTGTTACACTTTTACAAGGGAAATGTACTCACATGGACCAAAGTCCGTGTGGGGATACAAGTTGTTGTGCATTTTGATTGGTGAAAAAATAGTAATAGAAAAGTAATTTATTGCAGTAAAAAAAATGTAAATAAAGTACTGAGGGATAGAAATTGGTATTTAGTTACAAATTAAATGTATTTTAGGAACGACTTTTGGACCAGGAGAAAGGTTGGCTGGGCTGCTGATAGAAGTCCAGTTCTGTCAAGGTCAGTATTGATAGGGTTGAATTCGGGCAGTTCTGTAGCCAGACGAGATGATGTATTCAGCAACTTCCCTTCCGATTTCATATAAACATTGATTTAACAGTGTTTTGTACTTCCTGATAAAACCTTCAAAATACTTTATCAGTGCAGGAATTTTTCTGGATAAAATATGGACTACATAAAAGAGTTGCTTGTCAGAAAACAATTTTCAACATCATATCTTCCTTAACGTCCCATTTAGAAATAGGAATTCTAAATTAGTTTTGCATTAAAATGTAAATAAATTGCTGAAACTACCTTAAAATCTATGATAAATAAAGTTTTTTTAATTAATTCATGAGATTATGTTAGATTACTTAGTCCATAATAATTGGACTTATGTCTGTTTTGTAGCATTAATTCACATAAATAAAGAAATATATAAATACTTACCAGAAATGAACAAAGAACATAAAATGAGATGAAATAAGGAAAGGCAATGCTGGACCCGCAACCTTCGGGGTTATCTCTCTCCTCTGTCTCCGGATCACACATCACTTCCCCCGGCCGGTACGAGCAATCCAGCATGATTTCCTGCCACGCTTCACCTGCGAGCACAGAAGGAACATGGTGACCTAAGAACTGTCTAGATGAAGCAGGGTGTCTGCTGACTTCTAATTTTAGAATTCCAGAATATTTCCAGTACTTCCAGTACGTATTCGTACCGAAATCCAGTATTGAAATTGCTTGTGAACGATCAATGTAACAAGGAAATGCTGTTGATGGCAACATTTTATATCCATATTTATTCAATTCAAAAATTAACATTCAATGGAATGTTATCCTTTTCATTCTCACCGCTTCAAATGTACCAAAAACAATATAATTACTTTAAAATACAATTTTCCAGAATTGTAAAAACATCCTCTGGTAAAATTATATAGCTTAACTTAGAACTAAAATGAACTAACTTAAATGAGCAAAAATTTCTGTGCGGTATGCATGGATTTCAGAACAAATGGCTTTAAAAATACCGTTATTGGTTTTGTACTGCTCTCACCTCTCACATAAAGATAAGATGGTGTTGTTGTTTATTATTTATATTTTGAATATATATGCTAATGTTTTCTTCAATACTTTTTTTAGGGGGAGGGGGTCTAGACTTTGAAGCAGATCTTTGAAAGTTTTGTTGATAAAATACACTTTTTAGAGGGTCATGTTGTTAAATTTAAGTAAATAATAAGATATTCATGATAAACATTATAATTTATAATGAAAACACTTAGTGTTTTCATTTCAACTTATAATGAAGCCCTTGTATGAAAAGAGTTGCTCTGACGAAGCTCAACTACTGAGAGCAATGAATTTGTTTTTCCATTTTTCATTGCAAAGTGTTTGGTTGGAACTTTTATTTATTTATAATAAATAAAAAAAAAACACAAATTCCTTGAATCAATAGGCCCGTTTTTGTAAATTATAAACATTTATAATACTCGTGTATCGTTATTTAATATAATTATAAAAAATTATAATTATTTAATAAATAATATTAAAACCTAAAGGCCAGTTATTATTGGGGATGTGTCTATGAGCAGCCCCTTCAATTCGCCCAGTCAGATCGCCAGCTTTCCAAATGGATTTTGAGGTGGCAGGATGTCGTGGATTGACCACAGTGATTTGACAGGTTGTTTACTTGACATGGTCATGAAAGGTGGTGATCTGTTGTGTGCGGTGGCGTCAAATTGCCACCTTGGAGTTGAGAGGGTGACCTCCCAATGAGTGAATTATTCCATTAGGTCCCACCACTAAATTCAAAAATAAAAAATAATATTCACACAATAATATTATTTGTTATTGTGTTGTAATCCATGTTTTTTGGTCCAATTAAGTTAAAGTTGACCATCATAATTTTATCATTATCCTCATACAACCAATTGTACTATACTTATTTAGCCAATTGGCTAAATAATTATTCCATTTAAAAGAGAATACACAGAATACAGAAAACTTTATTCATAAATTACAACCCGCCACCTCGGGCTAGAAAGGTGGCGACTTGACAGGGTGGCACCTTGTCGGTATTGGTGTACTTTTTAAGAGATGGCAATCCGTTGCGAGGTGGCGATCTGTTGTCAGTGTGGCACTTAAACGTCTACCCTTACTATTATAGATTAAGCCAGCCACTTTTGAATTACTGGCCGTACTTTATTCAAATACATCAAAAGATTCTTATTGTTAATAACCCCCCTGTTACCTGTGGCAGAACGGAATAGAACCAAAACAGCTTGAGGGAATGTGTGAAAGTGGTTGTTTCTATGAATTTGCGATTCATCTATAGATGCCGCCAGTTTTATCCTTCCAAACACCTGCAATATCGATTCACAATAAACACCCATGTTTATGGTCTTTAAGAGAAATCTATAATCACTATCTCACACCATACGGATTAATACAACACATTTATTTTATTTATTGGAATGAACATTTGTGTCGGGGCCCTCATGCCTTCCACACACTGCAGCAGCCAGGGCGAGGCAAGGCAACAAAAGACGAGTCCGCCATAAACCGCAGACCACAGGGATTTCCACTTTTTGTCCGCTTTGATTGTATTAATTTGGCGTCCGGATTCCCTCACCTCAATTGAGGGATTTGACCAAATGTATCACTCGAAAAAATCTAAAGAAGTCACGGATATTAAATTTGATCCGGCCTGTTTTGCTGTTTCTTTTTACTTGTCCTGTCGCAAAGCAGACACACACAGCAGAAGACGAGGAAAGAAAGAGAGAAGAGCGCTGTTCTTAAGCGTCCATGCTTTCTTTGTTGTTCAAGATGCCTTTAGTCAAAATGCTTTGCCTCACCTCGATTGTTGCAGTGCGTAGCCGGCCTTACATGCACATCTAGCTTGGGCATTAGACTTGTAACTACAAAGAATGATATTAAGAGCTAAAAGAAGGCACATAAATGAAAGAAACATTTTTGCCACAACTGAGAAAAAAGATTATCATGAAAAATTGTTGAAATTGGCCTGCCTCCGGGCTTTGAATTCTATGGATTGAGAAATGGCTAGCAAGGCATAATATGCTTTACTGAGCCTAGGAAGAAGATCAATGTGATGTCAAGAAAGAGTCAAGTATATTTTAAGTCCTAAGAAGTTGTAAGAAACTAATGTATTGAAACAAGAAGGAAGATATAAAGAATCAGCTTGAGGATTTCCGCTGTGGTTGATAGAGAAGATGATGAATAAAGTTTTGGTTAAAATTAATTTCAGGCCATTTTATCACATCATGATTGTATTTTATCTAACCAGTGAGTCACCCATGGAATTCAAAATCTGATTTGTGAACTCAAAAGTGACATGGTGTGTTGTGCTATTACCCTTACGGAAGTCGAATCAATGAGAAGACTCAAATCAAATCAAATCAAAAATTGTTTATTTCGCTTTTATAGTTTTATACAAGGGTTCACAGAATTGTACTTAAAATGCTAATTACAAAGATACTTAATTATTACTGATATTATAAGCGAAATATATCCCCACATAGATAAATCTGTGCATGGGGATGAGTCATTATTTGACATTTTCGAAAATTGCGCAAAGATTTTAATTTATTTTCAATCGGGTTGATTGCTTATTAATTATTAAATTTATTTAAAAGATGACATTTACTTATTTGACTAAAGGTGACAGGTGGGAGTTTAAATAAGTAAATTAATATGATGAATGACTGATGTCAGGGAGATTAATCTCAGGTGTTCGTATGGTTATTTATGCTATCGTTTTAATGATTAGTTTTTGAAAAGGTTTGTAAAATGACTCATTAGAGTAAATTATTTTCAAGAAAAGTCAAAATATGGGTACATCAGTAACACCGCAGTATGTATTTAGGCTTAACACTATTAATAAATTCAAGAGCATGTGGCATTTTTGGCTTTTCACATCATTCAATTGTAGTTCGATGCAGATGGGTTCAACATAATGAAAAGTGGAGTGGAAGTGAATTTGCTTCACTTCATAATAGAGAAGAATGTTTTACGATTGAAGAGGAGGCCATCTTCCATAGAGCTAGGTTGTGATACAGTACAATCCCTTTTATCCGGACCCCTCAGGACTGAGGTCTGTCCGGATAACGGTTTTTATGGTCAAACTGATGTTTTCTCAAATTAATTCTTAAATTGTAACATTAAAAGTTAGGTATTTTACAATAATTTGTCTAATATATATTTATTCTATTATTTTTGTATATTTATTATATACAGTTGATATCATTCTTCAATCACTCAAAAACTTACTCATTTTACTGAAAAAGATTTTACTTCCACCTAGAGTACAGTAGACTCCCTATAGTTCGGAAAGAAACCTGTCCACGGGTGAAAGTTTGGTGACAAATGATTTCCGAAAAGCTGTCCGAACCATCCAATGCCCAAACCACCCGATTCCGAACGAGAGGTAGTCCACTGTAGTTTGGTTAAACCGAAAGGTGTCTGGATAAGAGGGATTCGGGATTCTACTGTAAAGCCTTTTCTATTGCACTTTAGGTAATTAAAAGGATCAAACAGCTTGTAATAAAACAGAAAAAAACAATTATATTTTAGGGATTACTGCATGGAAACCCATGTTTACCTGCATTCCGATAACAGCATAAATGAAAAACAGCATGATGATAAGCAATGCCACATAAGGCAGAGCTTGAAAGCTCTTGATAAAAGTCCACAGAAGCGTCCGGATTCCCTCACCTCGACTGAGCAATTTGACCAAACGCATCACTCGAAAAAGTCGAAAGAAGTTCACGGATATTAAATTTGACCCGGGCTGTAATCAGAACAAAAGCATTAAAATCAGTTACAATTACCATGTGGAAGAGATACAGTTAGTATTTAATAACTGGTCAACTTGAAACTTAATTCAATTTGATTTGTATTATTTCTAAAAATTAAATATATGTTATTTTATTTAATGCTCAGATTTCTATTTTGAAATAAACAGGCAAAATAAAGCTTTAAGTTCAATATGGAGATTATGTATAAACCCAGTCAGTTAAATGATCTGTGATTAAACTGAGCTCTTAGGTATAATATATTATGAGTCATTAACTTAATTAATTTTGAATTGGGCTTTAAGGAGTTATTACAACTAATATGAGGGATTCTCAATCTCTGAGAATTCCTTTAATTCTAAGATAGAATCTGATCCACTGAGGGTTACTCAAATAAAAAAAATGGTTTTAATAAAAAAATCAAAACTTTCACTAAGAATTTTGTAAAATGACAACCAGGCTAATATATTAGGCAAATATATTTGCCATTTAGGCTAATATATTTGTAACATATAACCAGGCTAATATATTAGGCTATTATATCAATTCATTAACAGGAAATGACATTTTTCATTCTGATAGCCATTAGGATTAACAACTCTTAATCTAAACTGGAGAGGGCTACCCAGCTTTTTCAGTAAATAAAACCTTCAATTCACATAAAATAAATATGACATCATATTAGAAACCAATGATTTTGATGATAAGCTTGCAACTCATAATGAGGCCTTTCAATCCAAAAACAGAAACATCAGGTTCGAAAAACGCAAGGTGCTCAAAACCATCACACTGACTTAAGAACAATTCAATATTTTTATAACCAACTTTAGGATATGGAAAAAATCAGCGCATGCCCAAAACCCGGGTGCAAATGTGGGATCTATATTCAACCAGGAAAATCAACGGAGTTTCAATACAACTGAGGGTTACTGCACTCATCGAGAAGGCTTAACTTCCAACATGATCTACAACCAAGGTATGATCTAGATTCATCGAGGGTGTTGCATCAGAATAGACGAGAAAGCCTGAGTAAATGTTTTGCAACTATTACTTCATATATTTTCTGTAAAACATCCAGAATTCAGCTACAGCTTTAACACCTGAAGACAACTTTCAGGTTATTTTGTGATTTCGTGGTCTTATCTCATGCAACACCCCCTAGGCGGTGGGTGATGGAGGGGTGATATGAATTATTCTTCGGTCCTTGGAGAATTACACGGCAACGCACCAAACTGCCTACATGCATGGCTCTACACTCACCCGCTCTACCCCTGGTGTACCCTCCTGGGACACATAACAAATAACAATCAAGTACAAACTAAAAAAACAACAAATTAAACTTACAATAAAGATTCAGAGTCTGTGCTCAGAAAATCAAACTGCAATGTGCTTTCTATTGAGGGGTTTCTTTTTTATTCGACGACTAAAATATGTAATTTAGTTGAATGTGATTTTGTATTTTGATAAAATGAATTAAAATACAATAAGAATACAGCTTCATTGTTGAACTCTTAATAAGAAAAACAAAAGGTCGGATATAAAGTATAATGTTGACTAAAAGTGAAAACATCGATGGGCGACTTAACAGCGGCGTCCTAGCTGAGCGGGAACAATCGCACCGTGCGGTCGCAGTGCATCAGTGTATCCGTGTGATTTTCCCGCAAACAAGAATCTCAAACATACGGAAAGTAATGAGGGTGTCCGAGCTGACTGCGCGACTCACCCGGACGACCCAGCGACCAAAGACAAACATGTTCGCTCTGAGACCGACACTGTGGTGTTCAACATGTCCAGTGTGACGTATGCCATCTCTCACCATAACCACAGAGTGCGCCATATCTGAGGTGCAAAAGCACCCGAGTTTGTAGAACTTAAACCATCCTCATTATTATAATCGGCTAGTGAGCGATTAGAAAAAATATTCTGTATCAAAACTGTTGTCATCATGTAATGGTAAATAAGCAAGTTGAAGGCTGAAATGCAAGCTAAACATATGAAAAGTTATTTTTGTTTACACATCCTTAGTACAAGTTTTTACACAATCACTTCACAGTCTGCAAAAAGCGTTATTGTTTTCATTATGAGTTAAAAATTCCTTCATTTTAAATAAAGAATTTATTTTTCCTGCTTGAATCTTGAATATTCTAGTAAAATTTATCAAGCTATTTAATTCAGAATAAATTAAAGTACTGCTATTTTATCCCTGATGTAATAAGGAATAAATTGTAAACCACAAAAACAACTTTTCTTTTCAAATTAAAATGTTATACTACACTATTTGGATAACTAACTATTTAAGTTCATATACTGATAACACATTTCTAAAGCACAAATACAGTTTGCACTTAAATAATTAACTCAATACGAAAATTGCTTCTATAAAACGAACCCCCAGTCTTAAGGGCAGTGGCGGTGAAGAGGAAGTGTAAGTGTAAGTGTAAAACTTTGGAGACTACATATAAGTAGCCAGAAATATGATACACTAGTTTCCTCACTAAAATAGTAAATTATGAAGTAGCTAGCCTATCAAACCATCATTTGATTGTAAAATTGAATCCAGGTTTAAAGTAAACATTTTACTACTGTGGAGAAAACACAATAAATTTGTCTACAGTATATCGACAGATTAGAATATCTGCAGACACAGCTGATCGGAAAGGCAAAGCAAGGACATTGTCCTGGCAGATGAAGAAAATAGAACTTCTAGGTGATCTGATTTGAGGTAGATAAATTCTTCTTACTGGACTTCAATTGTTCATTTCAACTCACCAACAGAAATTATTAATATGTTTTGACTGACAGTACTTTAAAATTACAGTACTCGCTATAGTTTTTAATGAATATTTATTTTATGTTTAAGTTCTCATCCAAAGAAACTATTTAATATCCTTTCAATCTTTATTGTGTATCAACTATCCACTTTTTATCCTATGGAAATCTTATCGAACCGCCCGCACTGGTTGCAGCCGAAGGTTCCCCTGTGGACAGTAATCTGGCCAGAGTTTTGGGTAAATCGCACACACTCTGCGCCGCGCGACTTTTCCCGCTCAGCAAGGACGCCGCCTAATACATTCCTTTTTTAAAGATTCTTTAGGATCGGTGTTTAGAGTAGTTTTTTAATAATCTTTTGTTTATAAAAATATTATCAGGAAATAATTTGTTAATGAAGTAATTTCTAAATTTGGGGAAACTACTTTAATTTTCCAGTTGAATTTAGGATTATAATTTATTTTAATGATTATTGTTAAGAACTGGTAATAGGTAAGTCGAATACTAAATTGTCCTCATTCTTGACCAAGATCTTTATACCACGTGTTCATAAAGTCCCAGAGCAGCTATGTATTTTTATTATTATGGATGGACCTACAAAACTTGGAGTATTTTTTTGTAGCATAAATTACTATTCTACGGCATATTCTGTGATCTTCTTCCTCCTCACCCTGACTAGGAATCAGAGTAAAACCTTAAATGTAAGCATGGATCGATGAATATTTAAAATAAAAGGTCTTTTTTAATAGAGTCTGCAATTCCGAACTTACACCGATGACCGAGTCAAAAATGGCAGTCCTGAAAGGTTACACTTGACAAACTCTGATAGGAGATTATGGGCAGCAGAGTGGTCCTTTTAAGATGCAGCTCGCGGTGTCAAGTGTTCGCAGAATGTGCTGTAAAATAGGATTTTTTATCAAGGAAATGAGTTCCAAGTTTTGTAGGTCCATCTTTAAAAAACAATGACACAGATGCACCAGAACTATCAGAACACCACTATAGTATAAAGTCAGTTGGCCTGTATGGATTTTCCCTGAAAATTGTTAATTTTTATTAGCTAAACTTTGAAGGAACTCAAAAAGAACTAGGGTACAAAATGCTGAGAAGTTACTTCTTGAATATTAAGAGTAGTTAATAAGCTACTTTACATTTTAAGATTTGGCTTAGCTATACTTATTTTTTGGCTGTAATATGATAAATATTTCAGAAATGTCGGAAATTGCGTGGGAACTAACAAGGATAAATTAATATTTGTTCGATCAGAATAAAGATTCAACAATGAGTGATGAAAAAATAACACCCACAATAATATGAGCTTGAAAAATGATGATGTTTTTCATGAAAATTCGGGGTAATAATTCTGTAATTAAGGTGAACTCAGAGCCGCCAAGAGGCCATGTCAGCCAAGTCTGAAACTTGGGGCCCGGGCCCTGACGGGACCCGGGATGAACAGAAATTTAATTTTTATTTAGGATTTTCAGGCTTTGAACGACATATCCAAATCAACTTTAAAAATACACGGTGAAATTTACAATTAGTGTATGTAACTGACTACTCTTCGGTCAGTATAAAATATAAAATCTTTCCTAAAAAAACTCCCAACTTCTTGTCGTGATAGAACTACCCAAAGATAAACGCACATCAGTTTAATTATTTGGCAATTGGTCTTTTGAAAACGACTGTTGTTTACAATCACGGGCCTAGCGGTAAAATAACGAGAGGAAAACGTATCAAATTATGAAATTAGCCATGCGTATTTACCGATCACGGAAGAGTTACGCAATTAGTGCATCTTGGTGAATTATGCGAATGGCCGAAAAGGACAATCACGCATATTTACCAAGATCGGGTACACGACAGGAGTAAAGCCAGAGACATGAATTTCAGGCAAATAAATAGAGTTACCAATGTCTTCTAGTTACCGTTGTGTCACCGATTAAACGACGGGAGTAGCTTTGCAAAAAATTAATAGTCTAATCTTTTGTTCTGTAGATGGCAATATAAAAAACCTACTTATAGGCCTACGCCTAGTCCAAAGGCCAAAAAATATGGAAAATTTTCCTCTAATTTAGTCAGAATTTCTAGAGTTCTCTTGTATGTTTTTATGCTTCTGGACTGCCCAAAAGCGCAAGTTTACAGTTCTGGTTTTACGAATTTTCTGGAGGGGGCCGGACATGTGGCTCCGCTTCAGGGACCCACGATGTTTGTAGACTTGGGGCCCAGCTCGGCTCTCGGCGGCCCTGGTTGAACCATTTTGGTAAATATTCTGTAATAAATTGCAAGACTGACAACACTGTCGCTTCTGAGGCCCCAGCCAGTAGTGGGAAGGTCAGCCCCTGGCTCGGTTGCTGGGGAGAGGGAGGTAATGTCCAGTAGTGGGAAGGTCAGCCCCTGGCTCGGTTGCTGGGGAGAGGGAGGTAATGTCCAGTAGTGGGAAGGTCAGCCCCTGGCTCGGTTGCTGGGGAGAGGGAGGTAATGTCCAGTAGTGGGAAGGTCAGCCCCTGGCTCGGTTGCTGGGGAGAGGGAGGTAATGTCCAGTAGTGGGAAGGTCAGCCCCTGGCTCGGTTGCTGGGGAGAGGGAGGTAATGTCCAGTAGTGGGAAGGTCAGCCCCTGGCTCGGTTGCTGGGGAGAGGGAGGTAATGTCCAGTAGTGGGAAGGTCAGCCCCTGGCTTGGTTGCTGAGGAGGTAATGTCCATCGGATATAAGAATACTTCAGGTTTTAACTATGGTCTTATCAGGGTTGCAAATAGGAGGGGTTAGGGGGCATCTGCCCCAGCCAGCGGATTTTGGGGGCAGCAATAAATTATACTTAGACATTGGCAGGGCTAGAACTAGGGGGGGCATCTGCCCCAGGTGGCATATTTTGGAGGGTGGCAAAAAATAAAGTAAAGGAACCAAAAATTTAGTAATTATTAAAGGACTTTGAAAGTTTATCTAGAAATTGGAGAAGAATCTGGTGACATGGTTTCAATATATATAGGGTGTTTACTAAAAATCCCTTAGGACTTTGGGATATGGTTACTTACATAAAAACTAAGAAAAAAGTTCCAGTAAACATGGGCCCTAAAATGCTCGGTTATCCGTCTGTCGGTATGTATGTGTTTTAACATGATTTTGCATAACTTTGGATCAACAAGATATTAACTTCAAACTTGGTGCGTATATGTTGGCTAATAGGTCCTTTTTTGGTGTGGAGTGTCAAGGTTTTAATTTGTACCTTTTAAAAATGACAGCCATTTTTATATTTTAAAACTTAATATCTTAAAAACCGTAAATTTGACAACAATCTTACAAAAGACAAAAAGTTGCGTAGTTTCTTTTTATAAAAAATATACAAAGATTATTGAGATTGAACCACAATTAACAGAGTTATTGCAATTTTTATGAGAAAATTTGCTATAACTGCCATAAACAAGCATTAATTTTGTTAGGAAAATTTCAATAACTCTGTTAATTATATGTCAATCTTAATAATCTTTGTATGATGATTTTTATGAAATAAAATTGCACAGTTTTTTTGTCTTGTACAAAATCTTTGTAAAATTTACAGTTTTTAAGATATTAAGTTTTAAAATAAAAAATGGCTACCATTTTTAAATGGTACAAAGTAGAAACTTGACACTCCGCACCAAAATAGGTCCTATTAGACCAACATATACGCACCAAGTTTAAAGTTGATATCTCTAGTGGTTCTAAAGTTATGCAAAATCATGTTAAAAACACATACAAACCGACAGACGGAACGAAGCATTTTAGGACCCATGTTTACAGGAACTTTTTTCTTAGTTTTGAAGTAAGTAACCATATTCCGAAGTCCTGAAGGAGTTTTAGTAAACACCCTATATAAGATTAAGTTAATTTTTAATGTAAAAAGAAATGTTTATTACTTGTGTGCCAGATAGATAGATGTATAGAAAAAAATTGAATTTTATATTTCAAGGACGCAATGCGTGCGTACATCCCATCTGGAGACTATCCGTTCAAATAACTTCATTTAAGGCTTTATTTCAAACAGCATAATAATGTGTCCAACTGTTGCTTAACAACTATTAGTTGCTCACTGTAATTTATAATCTCCAATTACTACACTGAAGAAATCAAAATTCAACTTTTCATTTTTGTTTAGCGTTCTGACCTCAAAGCCAAAGTTGATATTGTAGGTCAACTGTTATTTTACTGCCGGAAGTCAAAGATAACACAGAAGTCAAAGATCTTTTACTGTGTGGTGGGTGGGAGTGATGGCCCTTGGTGGTAGCATGACAAGATATAGGGCGACTTGTTTGTTGAGTAGATGTTTACATGTTAAGGTTAAGTTTTGTTAAAAAAATGTATGCAGATGCTTTTTTTGTCATTTTTATGTAATTCTTTCATAACCATGTTATTTTTAGTTTTAGTCAAAGTTAAGTGATAAAGTGGACTTGCAAGTCCTAACTTCACTTCGTAAATAAAGTCATTTTTCATTTCATTTCATTTTCATTTCATTTCATTTTGTTTGTATTTTGTGTGTTTTAACACCAGTGGAATTTTTTAACGCTTTGATCGGGAACGGTCCAAACCCAGGTCTTGTTATTATCTGACAGCGACCTTTTGTTAAATAGCATCATTTTATCATTATTATTATTATTAGCATTATTATTATTATTTTATTGGTGCCCAATGTCAAATGGCAACTAGACCCAGTTTTGATCCTGACAGGAATCGAACTGGCGACCCTCAGGTTATGAGGTGATTACTTTATCCCTCGGCTATCCAGTCAATTAATTATTGATCACAAGATGTCTACTTGAAGAGTTCACTAGATAAGTCTAGATAAGATCCGAAGATCTTTTCTGTCTCTTTTATGGCATGATTAATACAGCAATGTAATGTAATGTATAATGCCTTTGACCTTATAAATCACTCTACTTTCCTGAAGAAACTTGAGGCTCGGGTATGGAATATAGGGTTGCCTCGACGGTTGTAATCACCTATGATGATGTTTACTGCATCTGACAAAGCTTCAGCAAAATGTCACTGGTAATATATGCATTTCATGTTTACATTTGCAATTTTTTAAGCATCATCTCCATAACCATAACCATAACCATAACCGTTTCTTCATCTGATACCCCCTGGGGGATTGAAGGCGTCAAATACTATCACATTGAAACAAAAACTCACTAAAAATTTTCACAATTCAATATATACAAAACTTTGGGCTGTGGATAGGCACATTTGAGTTTTGTTTACTCCAAGTCAGCCAGGGAGTCATCAAAAAATTCATCCAAGGAGTAGTATGCACTCCTTTTGAGGTAGGCGATCAATTTGCCTGAAAACCTTCTCCTGTTAAGAGACTTAAGTGAGCCCAGAAGCCTATTGAAAATTTTTAGTGCAAGGATTGTATGGCTTTTTTGTGTTCTTGCCAGTCTCACTCTTAGGACATCTAGTAGGCCATGCTGTCTCGTACAATGGTCATGTACTGCTGCTCTGGGAGTAAGCTTGTCCAAGTTTTCATGGACATGAAGTGCACAAGCCAAGATGTAGTGGCTGTAAACTGTTAGGATTCCAAGCCTAACAAAAATGGGCTTACGGTGTGCTAGTCGATCGCTGGAGGTCATGAGCCAGACAGCACGCTTCTGAAGGCGCAGAATTTCCACAGTATCTGGGGGGTGTCCCCAGAGCAGCAGACCGTAGCTGACATGACAGTGAAACATAGCATGATAGACTGTCAGAAGGTATGGCTCTGTCACGAGGTGGCGTAGTTTCAGAAGCAGGTAGCAGACCCGAGAAAGTTTGCTACTAACTTGAGCTATATGGTCCTTCCATGTCAGTTTCCCATCCAGAACAATACCCATTAGCTTGACAGGTTCATTTAAAGGGGAATCCCTTGAAAGGCTACAAACAAGCGACTGTATTTTTGCTTGATTTAGTTGGAAACCATTAGCCTCGAACCAATGGGATGCTGTCTGGAGGTGCTGATTGGCAATTGCCATAGCTTCATTGACTTGGGTCCCCCATGAAATCAAGGTTGTGTCGTCAGCAAAAAGGACAACTTGATTGTCTTTGTCAATGTCATTTATCATTACTAGAAAGAGTAATGGGCCAACGATCGAACCTTGAGGAACTCCATATTAGTTTACGATCGAACCTCCGTTTTTATTAGTTTGTTGTTTTTAATTAATTTAACCTTGAAAATTATTGTTTTTTCTAAATCACATTACACCACAATCAGGAACAAACTTTTTGGTAACAAATGCTGATTAACTAAACTGACAGTGCATTAAAGTGAGCTTAAATTCAAAAACTTTTGTGCATTGAAGTGAAAGTATCAACAAAGTTGTTTGTTAAAAAGTGAGTGACAACAAAATTACATTTCTACAAATATTTCAGTTGCTGGTACTCTATAAGGGAACTCAATCCCTACAATTTTTTTAACATCCCAATATTTTAATCTACTTACAAAGACTTGTGTTGTTATCCACACAGCGACCTTAAGGACAAGGACATAGACCAGGTAAAATATTATGAGGCAATCAGCTGATTAGTAAAACAGTCATTTTAAAAATGAAAAATCAGTTGCCCTGTTTGTCGTATTTAAACCGCACGATGCAAATAAAGGGTCAAATGTATGCATGTATGGTCCATGTATGGTCCATGTATGGTCCATGTATGGTCCTGCCATGTATGGTCTAAGCATTGCATTTTTAGGTGCAATAATCAAGAAATTTCGTAATCGTAATGATAACCAATTTGTTTTTGAATTGTTGGTTATTTTTCATATGAGGGGATAAATGAACAGCGAAATATATATACATCATGGAACATTTTTTAAGTCTGCTGTATTTAATATGTAAGAGTTTCGTGAAGATAAAAAAGCACCCAGTTAGTGTTTTAAATAAATAAGACTTTTGAAATGTTCGGTTTTGTTTTGCCAAGGAAGAGAAATGATCAAGTAGAATATTGCTTATATACCTAATAACTCGTAGCTTTTTTTTTAACATTTAGAAAAAACAATACCCTTTACAAGCTCTTTTAGGGTACAACTGCTAAACCTTACATAAACAATTTCTTCTCCTCGAAGTAAGTGATACCTTGACATTTAGGACCTCATTATAGTTTTACCTTAAAATTTTGACTACCCTGACTTCAATTATATGATAAATCACTAATTTTTCTTTCTTTGTATTAAATATTTTCAAGTTGTCTTTTCAAAGTTATCGGATATAGAAATAGGCTAAATTAATTAACTGTCATAGAAGGAAATCAAATAAGTTAGGTATATTGCACAACTGAAAACTTATCCTTTGAACCTGATGGTCCCCTAACATATTCTTTCACAAGCCTTGATAAGAAACTGTCGTATTTGGAAATTTCCTTCATTGCAACACAATAATGTGTTACATATCCTACCCTTCCGATTAGTACATGTAAATACAGCGTCATATATCACTGCTGTCATAGCATCGTTGTTCTCGAACCTACCGACGAGACCCAAAGAATTGGCTTATACCCAGTAAGAGGGCACTTTAAGATTTGGCTCAGTGGTTACCAAGAAAAGTGGGTTTTAAAATAATAATACTGTAATAATAATTTAATATGGTATAAATATTGGGGCATTAACTTATTAAAATAAAATCCCTAGGTAAACTAAATGTATGTAAATTACTATAATACACATTGAACATTGCCAAATTCTGCTCGACTAATTTAGTGTTTACTTCCGAGAGGAGATTTGAATTATCTCTATACTGCAGATACTATCTTGATTGTAATCGCTAATATGTGCAGTTATGTATAATGTAAACACAGACTTTAAGAGATTTTATATTTAACCGTTCCCAGGATATAGACGGATATATACGCCAACTACTTTCAGCTTTTCGGACTGTAGGCGGATATATCTGCCAATTGACCTAAGGACACTTATCCAATTTTGGGCATTATAATCACTTTTCATGAACAATAACTATTGAAATCAAGGATTATTAGTTACTTATAACTCGTAGGTACTTTTTACTCGATTGAAAAGAAATTTATGTTCAGTCAGTTGACTAGGGGGGGTGGGGTCAATGCATTATAAGCTTCTTATTTTCGAATTACTTATATAAAACACACCCTCAAACAATTTATTTCCTTACAGTTTTAGATTGTTTTAAAAAATAACTGTAAAATATATCCGTGTGATGAGGACCACAGGCTGAAATATCCACCAATGTTTTTGATGGGTAATTTTTAACAAAAAATCATTTGAAGCTAAAATACAGCATATAAGAACTGTTAACACAATAATAAGTAATAAAAACACAAAAACGCCAAAACTTTTTTTTACCCATACCTATTTTTTCTTTTGTTTTTATAGCTAAAGAAGTCAGCCCGAAAAGGGTTAATAGTTTCGGTTATCCAGATGGGTCTCCCACAACATAAGTATAGACAACTGGATTTAACTGTATAGCAAAACAAAATAATGACTCTTCTTAGTACCTATGACTGACTACACTTTTCATTCAAACAATATTTTTAAGTACAATGATTGTGTAATTAGACTTTTAGAGTATTTTATACATATTTACACCTGCACATTTAAATGCATTACGAGATGGAATCTTCAAGTCTTTTGAGACTACATGACTACATTGGTAATCTAAATTATACTGCTACAAGCAAATCAATGAAAGCCTTAGTGTACAGCAGTGTGGGGGAGGCTGTGGCAGCAGGAGCACTAGTGAGACTCACGAGGGAAAGCGAAGGGACTGGTTCACCACCATCTTCTGAGTGCACTTTGTTACACCAAACATGTAAAAATAGGACTTAAAAATACTATTCCATTTGGCTTTAACCTCGGAGAGCTTACGTCCATTGATGTAAAGTGACAGCTTCTGCGGGGTATACTTTAACCCAGGAATCTCTTCGTCAAAAATCTAAATTTGTCAGGAATCTATGTCGTGAAGTCTTTTAGGTTTTAGTAATACAGTTGACTCTCACTAACTCAAAATACCACAGAAATACGATTTTTCCTTGAGTTACATATTGTTAGTCTAAAGCATAGCATGAGTTAAAGTTGTAATTCTCGTCAGAGGTAATTTGAACTAAATTTTAGATAT
The DNA here is from genome assembly GCA_035578135.1 of Flexamia atlantica. Classification (NCBI taxonomy): domain Eukaryota; kingdom Metazoa; phylum Arthropoda; class Insecta; order Hemiptera; family Cicadellidae; genus Flexamia; species Flexamia atlantica. The sequence continues at coordinate 19,007,189 of JAQJVK010000010.1, forward strand.
ACCGGTAAATCCATTGAAAATCCGAGTTACAGAGGTGAAAAATATTGATGTTGGACTGGATATGACTCACTGACTCATTGCGACCTGAACGCCAGGGTTTTGTTTTAACTTTCAGAGGTTAAGTAAACTTTGAGTTATAGAGGTAAATTTTGCATTCCTTTGACCTATAGAGATAAAGTAAGACTGTAAAATTGTTTCGAGTTACGCCAACAATTTGGTTTTTATGTGGCCTTAGATAGGTTTTTCCTGGGGGATAAAAAATAATTTGAGTTATTGAGGATTTTGAGTTATTGAGGTTTAAGTAATCGAGAATTTATTGTAAATCAAAACACAATTATGGCTGAAATCAGCATGTTTTTAGAAGTAACGACTCAATTGGTAAAATATATGAAAGGCAGAAATACCTGACGATTTTTGTTTGTGCACAGTTAGCCAACAGTGTGGGTGAGGGTGATGGGAACGTCATGTACTCAGGGTTATTTGATGCAGTTGCAGTTGCTGTAGAACAGTTGTTCATTGAACATTGTACATTTGTCTTAGAGAAGTATTTAAAAAATCAAGAAGCTTCGAATTACCTTGAGTACACCATATTATCATACTACCATATTAGATTCCGACCATCAGTAAGGTGTATTTTGAGGCAAATACGAGTGAAAGATGAGTGTAGGATGATTGTGGCGCGATCTTGTAGTGTTGTTACTGATTAAGGTCGAGATGTTCCTTAGACAGGACTGTTAATGAATAGCCGAACAGCCAATGGCAACCAAGGAACCTACATTTTAATGTGGGATCTGAGCCACAATTTCGCCTGGCTTACAATTTACAAACTGGTCTAATTACGAGGACGGTCCTGTGAACGTAGTACTCAATAGTATGGACGTTAATCCCCACTAAGGAACACCACATCCGCAAGCCATTGCTCATTACTATTCACACTTCATGACCTCCAAGTAGCTGGATTACGGGACATGCCAACGTCTCAGTCACATATCCCGTCACCCTCATACCCTGCTGCCTGACTGTGCACAAACGAAAATCGTCAGTTTTTTCTGCCGCTCGCCGTACAACCATCTAAATAAATGTTAGAAAAATTTGAATGTTTACATCATAAAAGGGTGATCGTCTTCTACTCCTATGAACTGCAAATAAGATTCCCATAGTTAGCGATGTTTGCATTTTACAGTTTGCATTTTTGAAAAAAAATTGGTAACTGAGCATTTTTGAGGTACTTTTGATAATAGGATTCACATTAATGAGTTTAAAGTCTGACCATGGGCAGGACTTACATTCTAAAAACCATTCTCTCCCCACTTTACAGAGATAACTGGTATATAACTGACATTAATTCTCTTGATGTTCTCAGGCTATGGTAGTGGATGAGTTGATTTAAAGGTAAGTAAGGAGGATATAGTGAATAAAATTAGTTCAACGCATTTCTATTGAAACAGTTCCTGGAGAAAATTAACCCCGCACAAGCTCTCTAGTGAAAGATACATTTTTATTTGATACCGATGATACTAATTTCTATTGACAGATGAATATGTACACCATTCATGTACCTTGCATTTATAATTACGATAAATAAAGATATTTTGACTAATTGACAAAACATATAAATACCTAACGAAACATTAGGGTGAGTTGACAAAAACAAAATTTTGGAATTTTGAATCGTAATAGGTCTCAAAAGTTGCGTAATAGCACGTAGAATACTGAATAAAAACTTTATAAAAATCATACAAGATCTTTCGGTCACGCAGTGACCTTGAAGTTTAACATGTAAATCTCCATAAGAGTATTAACGAAAAATCGTAATTGAGTTTATGCTGGACATTGATAATCGTACAAAAGATTTGCCATGAAAAATGAAAAGAGCTCTTTAAAGCAGTTTTAAAAATAGTATAATTTGTGCAAATAGGCATCAGAATTATTGATTTTATACAAGCTAAAAACTTGAAAAAATGCCTAATAAGGGATTTTTAGAAGGCCATAGATCGATAATACTTTTGCCTATTTGGACACATTATGTCATTTTTAAAAACGATTTAAAGAGCTCTTTTTAATTTCATGGCAAATCTTTTGTACGATTATTCATCCCCAGCATAAACCAAATTAAGATTTTTTACTCATTCTCTTACGGAGTTTTACATGTTAAACTTCAAGGTCATTGCGCGACCGGAAGATCTTATATGATTTTATGAAGTTATTTTTCAGTATTCTACATGCTATTACGCAACTTTTGAGACCTATTACAATTAAAAATTCCAAAATTTTGATTTTTCGACCCACCCTACCAAACATATTCCAATCAAACTAATAATAAACCACTTTGGAAAATATGCATAGACCATAACTCAACTACTTATTACTGATCACAACCTCTAACACATTTTTCGTTTCTAATTACGTTTTTCATGGTTTTTCACCTTATGTACTCTCTTGCAAAATCAGCATACTACTTAGGCCCATAGTATTCATTTTCTTAACCTAATGACAAAACAAACTAGGCCTAAATATTTTGTTGGATAAACCGATTCATCGAGCGATTAAACACTATAATTCCTGATCAGTAAAATATGATATAGCTAGTCTGAATCATGACCTCAGTACACTATTTCATTAGGATAAAAGGGATTAAAAATGAAATTACAAAAATGAAAATAAAGACCAACTTTAGTAATCATGAACCTATTTACTACTGCAAATATGCCATAAGACTGATTATTATTGAGCAGATGGTTGTTGGTTCGAGTGAATATCGATCGTGAGACCAGTAGAGGTGAATTCCGAAGTTTAGCAAAATGTCATTGATAAATAATCATGGCATATGAATATTGTCGTGATACCTTATACATTATACGGTACATTACACTACTCAATATATTATAGGTCTGCCAGATAATCTCTTGGCAGTATTTGTAATTTGAGGGTAAAAAATTGAAGATCGAACCTTTCCCAAAAAATTAGATTTGACATATTATCATTACTACGTTACAGTTTTTGCGATACTTTGTGTGTACATCACAACATTGAGGTTGTGACAGGGACTTTAAAAAACTCTAAAGAAAGTCTACACTTACACCATTTCCCTCAACCTTGTTCTAATAATCCAGGATCCAGACAATTCGAGACTACACTATAAACTGTATTGATTTAGTCAATTTTAACCTGGATTTAGTCAATTTTAATTGTTCTGAAACCTGAACAATTTCAAAAAGCTATTTTAAATAATTCAAATAAATGAACCTGGACGCTATGAAATAGCTATTAATATTCCTTTAACAAATCCTAAACTGCACATTCTGAAGCCTGGACAATCTGACAAAGCTAAGGAATCTGACGATATAAAAAGAAATCTAGAGGTTATGAAACCTAGACATTACGGAATAGCTATTCATATTTGTCAAGTAAATTTTAATATACTTTCTGAAATTTAGATGATTCTGGAAAGCTCTTTTTATTAATTTGAATTAGTGATACTGGACGTAATGAAATCTGGACATTACGAGATAGCTGTTTATTAAAAAATTAAAACAACAAATCTGGACGTTTTTAAAAATTCCTGTTCAGAGATGGTAGTTTTTTTACTTAATAAATTCTGAATTTTAATCCTATCTAAATTTTGCCTTACTAATACTCACATGTAATCTGTCGTATACAATATCAATGAAGCTTCCCAGAACGATGATGAAGTCAAAAACGTTCCATGCATCTCCAAAGTAATTCTACAACATTAATAAGAAATTGTATTACAAAAGAATTTAGAGGGGAACTAAAAGCACTCTATTAACACGTTCGCTGCAGGGACAATAAGGATGGCTGTTCTGAAGGTCGGCAACTCGTGGTAAATAATTGAAACTTTGGCTTCACGAATATATACGACTACTTACAGCTTTGTACAGCTTCGGAATGAAGTTAGACGCATTTCAACTGGTCACCGATAGGTAGCAGCACCACTCAGACGATTCAAGCCATTAGTTTTGTCATTTGGGGGAAAAACAATTGACCAATAGACGTTTAGGTAAGTTTGCAGGTAAGACACGGGAAATTTCAGTACTGACATAAATAGGGTTTAAGTACAGGGTGTTTTTTTTAACAAAACCCATTTATAAAATTGAATAACACACATATTTATGTATGAAATTATAATTGTTTCGTTAATCTTTACATTTTATACAACCTATTATTTAAGTTTGATCACATTTAGTTCACATTGTGTGTTCAAAAAATCCGCCACTGGCATTTGTATGAGTTGTATGTGTGTAAGTTGTGCTCTCTCCATCAAATTCCCGAACACGTGTTGCAAGGTACTTCTTTGAATTTCCTCCATTAAATTTGTTATGTTTCTTTTGAGGTGATGAAAATTTTATGGTGAGGTCAAATTCGAGATCTTGGGGGGAAATAATCCTTCACTGATAAAATAAAGTGTTGGGTTGCATTAAAAAAAAATACCCTGTACAACAGGAATACAAAACAGGGACAAACTATTTCCAAACTACTCAGGTGTTGGTATTGTGCCTCAAGGAAAATGAATGAAATTGGCACGGATGCAGTACCATGGCTTTTTTTTGAGGCCGGCAAAGTCCTGCTCAGCGCCACGTGGCACTGCCCGCAGCAAACAAGCAAAAGTTACTTTTTTCTAACTTTTTTCTTACCTACAGTAACGTTACAGAAAAATTCTAGGAGCAACATTAAGATGGTTGCTGTGAGCCACTCAGTGGCGGGGGTACGAGCCAAACGGGCAGTGCAAGGCAGCGGATCAGTGAAACCGATTAATTTCCGTCCAACTAAACCCTAAACACTAACGGTGATGGTACTGCGTAACCACGAGAGTGAACGTAGTTCACTGAAACACCCACAGATATCAGCACTGCCTGGATTGCACCAGTCTGCTTGCATTGCCATTATGAGGGGGAAAATCCAAGAAAAACAGGAAAAAATGTTTTATAAAATTGCCAGAGGGAAATTTTTGGGGAAAATTTAGTACCAGCCTACACCAAAATAAAGCCCGCATTCGTAGCTACAGCATGTTACCAGCATGGTAACAAATCATTGTTCCTGGGCATCACAGTGGTGCTCATCGAAGCAGTAAAGTTGTGTATTGTGTGTACGGGCAGCAGGGCCGGCGACAGGGGGGGGCAGCTGGGTCAATTGGCCAGGGGTCCGGGCAGGTAGGGGGCCCGGGGGGCAAATTCATAGTGGTCCGGGCTCGCAGGGGGCCCGGAAACAGGCAAAAAAGGGCCCAAAATGGGTATGAAAGGGGCGAAAAAACACGTAAGTAAAAAAACGTTGCCACATTTGAGGGGCCGGGAATGCAGGATGCACAGGGGCCCGAAAATCCTGTCGCTGGGCCTGACGGGCAGAACCCTAGTGCACCGTGCGGGAACAACTGCAACCATGGGTATACCTGTACTACACAGCGAACGTGTTAAAACAGTTACTTTCTCAATAATGTGTAGAATCCCATTACAATATATATTAGTTAAAAATAGTGGATTAAAAACAAAAAATAATTCTGATATGCAAAACATTGGTGCCAACATTGCATCGTCTCCGCAACTTCTCCACTCGGTTTCTCACTATAGAAAATAGAAATGCTTTATTTCAAAAATGAAAGTGATAGTTAATGACATATTTTTTATTCTAGATTAAGGGTCTCGTTTTCAGATTCATTTTTATACAGTGCTTAATTTATTTATCATTTATTTCTTTTAATTGAAATTCTTTGAACAGGAGAAGTTTTGGTCTTTGGCTCTCAAAATTTTGTTTGATGAAACTAAAATTTGATGAAACTGAAATTTGATGAAAATAAAATACCAGTAAATAAACAAAAAAAATCTTAGAACTATAAATTATCCATCAAATGATACACCTTTCAAAGCTGAATTTCAGAGTTTATAACAATGCTAAAAACTAAAAACTGGAAAATGTTGACAAGAGATCCTTCACTTTCTTCTGCATCACATGTTGGGTTTCATACTTTTCTTTAAAGTTACTATGTATTTTGTTAGGTTATTTACATTTAAAACTGGTTTATTAAATTTTACCGAGTAAGAAAGTTCATGTTACTCATATCTGAAAAATCATATCATATCTGTTTCATGTTACTCATATCTGAAAAATTTTGTAAATATCTTTCATACTCTACCTTAAAACGGAAAGCTGCCACCTTGAAAACAAATTCTGCTGCAAATACAACACTGAACACGATATTGAGGATATCGAGACAGTATGTGTATAGAGGCGGCTGGTTGTAGAACTTCATGGCAAGGGTGATGGTGTTGATCATAATGAGGATGAAAATGGTGTATTCAAAAGGCTGTGAAGTAACAAACCACCAAACTTTGTACTGGAACCTGTGCTTTGGTATGTATCTTCTGACCGGTTTGGCTTTTAGAGCAAACTCAATACAATTTCTCTGCAACAGATCAAACATAAATCACAACTTTCAAAAGTTATATTAAAATGTTTTGTTTAATCATCATTTAAATAACATATATTATAAGAAATCAATGAGCTTGTAATAATATTTCTATACTTAATTCTTAATTCCAAATTCACCATACAAACAGGGCCTCCATAAGCCATTTATTTATTTTAAAATAAAGGCTGATTAGCTGAGGGCAAATCAGCTGTCAAGGTTTCACTAACATATGCGTCCTGATGTGAATTAAAAGGGCAAATGATGTAACTCACATGATAAAGGTTAAAAGCTCATAAATATTGCCAGCAATATTTTGCTGTAGAGGTTATAAAGTAATTCATCTGGTTTAATGTTAAATAAAACGTATCACGTGAGATAAATTTAAACAGTATCCCCGGTCTCTCGAACAGGCACTGAGCTTGGGTTTACTTCATTGTGCTTCTATTCGTAAACATCCTAAAAAGGAGAGTCACTAGATTTTCAGGTAATAATTTTAATGTTTACAATGAGTGCATTTAGTGTGGATCTCAATCTGACATTTACAGTAAAAAAGTTGTTTTTTACAAAATAATAGTTTGTGCAATATATTTTCTGTCTCACTCTGAATTATTATGTAAGTCCTTTACTATTACCTTTTGAATATCATGTAAAAAAAGCAAGAAGTTAAAAATAAAATAAATTTGTGGAGCCTCAATCCTCAAAACATTTTACTTTGGCAAAGACATACAAATAAAAAGACAAAAGTAATTAAAAGAGGCTAATTTCTTTTGACCCAAGAAAATAAGCTTTGTACTGATAGTTTTTAAATAAATTCAAACAACACATATATATGTATATATTCATAATTTTTAATTTTTGAAGAGATAAGACCTTTCAACCAAAGGATTTATGGAGCAACTTGTCAATCAAAATTTAAAATGTTGTAGATTTGACTCTAACCATGGGCGTAATTTTGGCATTTTGTTTAGGGGGGCATGATTTTCAAGAGAATCCTTCAGATCAATTTCACTTTCCCCCACACTTTATATGTTTACTACTGGGTTTGCTATAAAAGTTTTAAGGTATGACAGCTGCTAAATAACCAACAGATCATTGAGCATTAAACGACAGAGAGATTTACCGACGGTAATAAGACCGAGAGATTTACTAACAGTTCTATGACCTAGAGATTTGCTGGGTGCAGTACAACTGAGAGGTTTGACAGTCACAATACGACTGAGACATTTAAAGTCAGCGGGATTCCACTGAAATGGCCAACCACTATTCATCAGAGAGATTTCATTGCTGTGATATGATTGGGAAATTATACAAATAAAGGCCATAGATCCTGGAGATTTATGTCATGAAACTACTGAGATATTTTCCGCCAATAGAATCAAAATATTTGTCTTGTCACATGACATGAGTCATGTTTGCCTCATGAGATACTACCAAGTGATCTGCAGCTGCATTACAATTACATCACTTTTGCGGCTGAGACATTTTGTCAACCACGATAACAGCATTTTGTCAACCAGGAAGCATTTTTAGATTTAGCTAAGGCCTTTGACACGATTGATAGACAGAAGTTGCTTGAAAAATTAAATTTAATAGGTGTTAGAGGTATGGCATACAATTGGTTCAGGAGTTATTTTGAGGGTAGGAGGCAAGTAACGTCAATTAATGGGGTCATTAGCGACACTAAATATATTGATTACGGGGTTGTTCAAGGTTCGACATTAGGTCCTTTATTGTTCTTAATATACATAAACAATCTGGCCAAATTAAACATTTCAGGTAAATTGTATCTCTTTGCTGACGATACAGCAATTTTACATGAAGGTAACAATTGGGATTCAGTTTTTCATTCAGCACTGAGAGATCTATCAACAATTAAGTCTTGGTTTGATCAAAATTTATTAACACTTAATATATCAAAAACCAAATGTATGCCAATAGCTCTGAGTGATAGGTCCGATACAAGAATAACCAGTCTCAAACTTCATGTTTGCGGAAACACTGGTTCTTTAAATTGTGGGTGCGAATCTATTGAAAGGGTTCAAACATACAAATACCTGGGTGTTATGATGGACAGTAGAATGTCATGGAACGTGCATGTCAAATTTATTAATAATAAACTCAGGAAATTAATTTATGCTTTCCACCAACTCAGTTACATTTTAACATCAAAAGAAATCAAAACAATTTATTTTGCATATGCACAGTCTATTTTAGAGGGAGGGATATTGGCTTGGGGTGGGGCATACAAAACAACAATTAAACCTTTATTGATAACACAAAAATCCATACTCAAGGCAGCAATGAGAAGGTGTCGGCGGTACCCGACGGATGCTTTGTTCGATGAAGTCAAAGTTTTAGACGTCAGACAGCTTTTTATTCGAGCAGTTCTTTGTAACTTATATAAAAATTCAATTACTATTTTTCAATCTCTAAATCATGATTATCTCACCAGAAGTAAAGGAAGTGCAGGAATACAAATTCCCAAATTAACTAAAACTTTTTCTACGACAAATTCATTTTATATTTCACACGTTCTGTATAAAAACCTTCCAAACTCATTAAAAAATATGGATTTATCGTTTCCAGTCTTCAAAATAAAAATCAATAGCTGGCTACACTCGATTGGAAGGGAAAATTCAGATAATCTAATTACTTCTGTTTACAGACGATAACAGACCGATATGCTGTGGATGCTTGAATTAGGGAGTGAATGGGATGTGCTGGTGCGAGTTGGTGGGTATGCAAGGTTTGTGTGTGTGTGTGTGTGTGTGTGTGTGTATATGAGAGAGAGAGAGAGAGAGAGAGAGAGAGAGAGAGAGAGAGAGAGAGAGAGAGAGAGAGAGAGAGAGAGAGAGAGAGAGAGAGAGAGAGGAGAGAGAGAGAGAGAGAGAGAGGAGAGAGAGGAGAGAGAGAGAGAGAGAGAGAGAGAGAGAGAGAGAGAGAGAGTGAGTGAGAGTTGGAGTGTGCGGATGAGTCGGGTCCGTTTGTCCACTGGTGGGAGGGGGGTGGGGGGGGTCCTACATACCTTGTCTGTCTGTCTGTCCTTATCAAGTTGCACCGTAAGTTCAACAATGAGAATTGTTTATTACAATGTTGTCAAAATATAGTTGGTTAAAAAAATCTTTATTATTTTCATTTGTGATTTGATTTCCATTCCTTTCTCAGATTTATCTTTAAATTCTCAGCTCAAGTAATTATTATTAAAAAAAAAAAAGATAACGACACTCTCTTACGCACGGGCTATAAAGCCTATGTAGGAGAAATTTCATATTTTTAGAACAGCCTAAGTAAATGTATGTTAACTATGTAATTTGTAAGGATTATAGGCTAGATCTAATGATGTATTGTAAATAATTTTTGAAATAAAGCTGATCTGATTCTGATTCTGATTCATCCAAGATAATTTATTTCTGTGATAAGACCAAGAAATTTATTGACCGCAATAAATTCTAGAAATTAGTCAGGATTGAGGGATTTGTGGCCATAAAATACCTTAATTTGCAGGATTTTACAGCCAACAAACGAACGAGACACTGTCAGCCTCGAAACAACTGATATATTTAGCGAAGATGTTATTAAATATTTGATTACCTCAAAATGATAAGAGAGATTTCAGGCACAAAATCAATTTTAGTCACCAATCAACAGCAAATTAGATAAATTATTTTGGTATCATTTTATAATTTCTAAATAATAGGGGGGCAACCACCACCCTCATCCCATCACCAAATTACACCTATGACTCTAGCCTGAGAGAAGTGGGAAATCTGTTTAGAGTAGTTTAGACAGTAACAAAATATAAAAAAAGTGGTTGATTTTTGGTTGATTATTTATGTTAGTTCCATAAATTGTTTAGATAAACTGTACCTCTTTTTACTCTGTACATCAATAGATATTGTTTACCAAGTGTGCAAATTTTAGAATAAAGAGAGATGGTAGGTTCAAGAGGATTGAATCAGAAAAGGAATCAATCGAAGCTTTAAAGAACTTGAATAAGAAAACCAAAATTATGATAATATTGAATGATTTTAACCCTTAAGTACTGGCGCGGTTTTTTGTGACACTACTACTGGCGCGGGGGTCTGCTGAACCCCCATTTTAAAATTTTTGTAAAAATATTGTTAAACACATTTTTTTACAAAACCTTTGATTTCCTTATAGTTTGGAATGTTTTAAACCGTTATTTATCACTTACAAGTAGATTTACTCAAATTTAATTATATAAAAAAGAAAAATTATAAATTACGAAAATTTTGGTTGAAAATGTAAGGGTTTTGTTAATTTTGCATGAAAATTTTAAAGTGCAATTTAAAATGTTTTAAACCTTATATTCTTGTAAATTAGTGTTTGAAACATGGAAAAAAATAATATTTTTAGTATATTAATAATAGATTGCTTATTTTTTGGACCTAAACTTACACATCTAAAATTTTACTAAAATATGGCTATTTTTGGTGAGAAAACAAAACAATCACCAAGTGTATCCTCAACATTTCTTAAAAGTTTTTATTTTGAACAAATTTAATGAAATATTGAAAAATACAAGGAAACCTATAAATTTTTGGTTATAAGAAACAGGTTTTGGAATCTTAAGTCCATACTACTCTGAAGCATCTTGGAGTTCCAATATTTTTGGCAAAAAGTTTTCATGTGGCTCACACACATCGGCTTTTTAATTATTAATGTTTGAAAATTACTAAGAATGAACAAAAATGAAAAATAAGCTAAACTTTACTTTCTAATGATAAATAATACATGTAAAAATCACCGCCATGCTAAAACGCAACCACTGGCGTGGGGGTCTAGGTGCACCCCAGGGCAAGAATGTGATGACCCGCAACAGAATGTGATGAACTAACAATAACTGTGCCAACAGGTGAGGGGGGATGTAACTTGAAGGTACTAGGACACACAGCATTGCTGATAACTTATTTCAGCTTCCAGAGCAAAATTTCCAGACCTGGGGGTCTTAAAACACCCCGCACCAGTACTTAAGGGTTAAATTACATTTTTTATTGGTCCTAAAACAACAGGATTCATATCAAATTTTTTATCTTGTAAAATGTATTTCTATTGAAAATTGTTGTACAGTCTTGTGGGTATACTTATAGGTCCTCAGAGGTAGTAGGCTTATATTACATTACTAGACCAGTAATTACCGGATTAGCATGATAGTTCTAAGTTCTGATGAGGGTGTCATGCGAGTCCAGCAAACGTACTGGGCATGTGATGTACGATTCTTTACATCATACTACTCAGAATAAAACATATGTTACGTATTCCTTGCATAAACCATTACATTTCTCAATTCTTCAAACCTAACCAATAATAAACAAACATTTGCTACTGCTACCAGTGCTGCCACTTCATTCCTCTGAAGTAACCTCTGAAGTAACCTATAAACATGCATTAAACATCGGTTTGCAGCAATCAGCTGATTATTTTGATTGTTTCCTTCCGTTATTTCTGTTTCCTACTGCACAGTAAATTTACTTTGCACTGCACAGTAAATTTATTGTGCAGTTATCGGCAAAAAGTAACTTTCCAATTAAGAGTTAGGCGCAGAAAACAGATAATTCTGTGTAGTATGATATAAAATATTTTAAGAGGCACATTTTACAGCATTACACATGCACATATTTGCCAGCAACAGTTTGTTGTTGGGAAACAAAATATAACTCTCACCTGATTTTTATCAAGTTCACAGTTTTTATACTCTTGCTCTCCTTCATTCTGAAATGTGACGATAACAAAACCTACAAAAATGTTGACCATGAAGAAAGCAATGATGATAATATAGATGATATAGTAAGCTGCTACAATGGGACGGAAATTGTGTATGGGTCCCCTGTTTTCTGCATTAGAGTCGATTGAGACATACAGCAATCTGAAACAAAGCAAAATATGTACTGAACCAATATTGTCAAAAAAGTCTTGCTCAAGTTAATCAAATGGTTTACTTGTTCTAATAATCAAAGATGAACAACTATTTAATTTTTCTCATATGAATAACCAACAGGACAATAAATCTAATCATAAATCTGATACTTGTCCAAATCTTACATTTAAATTTGCAAACTGAGAAAGTCCTGACATGAGCAAACCCTGAGAGCGGAATCTAAAATATACCTAACTTATGTAAAATGTACCTAATATTAGACTCAACTATTCATTCACTCAAGTTTTCATAAAATTCTGGGCTTTTCTTAAAAATAAAATTTGCTCAGCAAAAGTCTAAAGTAAAAAAGGTAATTAAAATTTTGATTACAATCTCAGCATGACATTGATGGTTTCATGTCTACATCCACTCCCCAAAGTATTTGTTTGTGAGGCGTCCCCAGAAGAGCCTGGAGGATGGTTGGAATGTGTCTCTCTTCCTTCAGGAGCGAGGCTGACTGACCTTACCACACCTTTCCCATCCTGACAATCCTTTCCTTCTGTATGCTGCACAATATCCCTAGGGAGATATGCCTAGCTGGGGTTTTCATTCCTTTAAAGTCCTCAAAGTATTTAAGCAAATGAAGTTGTACTAGGCTGTGAAGATTTACTTCATCAAACCTACAGCATAGTTGAAACTTTTGTGGGTTTTATAAATTTTGTTTAACAACAAGTTGAGTTCCACAGAAATAGAGCCACAGTGTGCCATCAGAACTGGATTTACATACGGGCAAAAAATTTATATCTGGAATACTGCCCAGGGTAGTGGAATTCAGGAGGCAATAAATGTTGACAAGAAAAAGTAAAAAAGATATAATTTTTTATTTTGTCACAAGAACAGCAAGGTTTTAAAATTCTATTGCAGCAAGACAATTTCTCGGACTTACTGAAATCTCTCAGTCATATTGCTTTAGGCAAACCTTGATAATATCGCTAAAGAATTTCTTTGATTTTACTGAGGCTGGAAAATCTTTTACTCTTGTTCCAAAACAAATTTCTGAGATATCTATTACGGTTGACAAAGTTCTCGAAGTTTCTGTAGACCCTATAGTTGGTAATAGCAAAGAAAGCAGAAACTATTTGAAACAAAGACTCCATATTACAAATTTGGTTTTTTTGTGATCCTGATGACTGGAACTCCATCAGCAGTACTGATTACTACGGTGAGTGAATTCCCAAAAACATTTGAGAATTACTATGGTTATGGCTATGAAAAATTTCAAAGTGAAACTAAGAGTGTAGACAATATAGGCTTGCTTCAGTGACATACCACAGTAGGCTTCAGTGAGATATCACAGTATTTCAATTGATAAAACAATGCAATTTCTACTTGTAACTGTATAAAACATTCCATAACAACGATTAAGGAATGTGAGGTAGTATAGTTTCAACAGAAACAAATAAATAAATACCAAGACCCGCCTTCCCATACCGGCAAAGACAATAAATGATCATTATTGTCATGTAAAAAATATCTGTTATGAATACCCAAATATTTTTTAAATACCTCAGATATCAAAATAAACGCCATCAAAGTGAATATAAGATGAAAAAGTATGATAGAAGTTAATCACAAAATCTGCTCTTGTGAAAATGTTATCAAGCCGTTAAAAGTAAAAACTAATCAATACATATATGAACTTGTGCTTGCGAAATAATGTCAGTGCTAGTTTGTACGATATATTAAGCTGTTGAGAGTTTTCAAAATTCCAAGCATTGAAGCGGAAGCAGTAAGCAAGTAACAAAACTGATATTTTGGTAGTTATTAGTTAAAACAGATAAAAAAATATCATATTTTGACTGGTATATACAGGATGATCCAAACTCTCAGGAAACCTTTTAGATTTGTTCCTTGCATCAAGACAACATATTTTGTTGCATCATTCAGGGTTTCTGGTGCCTTGTTTTCTGACTCCCTGTATGTATGTATTTTCACATGATTAAATTATTACTTCTAAACAACTTGAGGTATCAAAATCAAACCCAATACATGTATAAAACATGTATAAAAAAGTTAGGGGGTATTTTAAACTCACCCTGTATATACTCATCAGAATGAATGGTGTTTTTGATGTCTAGTGACCTCAAAATGGAAATTTGCAATGGTCACAGGTCACCACCTAAAGTAAAAGCTTCATTGCTAACGGGAAAGCTAGAACTCACGTCCTCGGCGTCTAATGAAAACTTATGTACTCTACATCAAATTGGTTGGAATTTTCCAATCTCCCACTCAATGGTAATTTTCACTCAAAGAAGAGATTGAGATTTCAGAGTTTTACTCTGAACACTAATGATGATAGGAATGGCAAGTTATGAAATGGCAATACAAATTTTAAAATGTAATTTGAAAAGCAGATATGGCATGTGCTTGAACAGTGATATTAACAAATTTTTTTCAAAGAATTTACTTTTTGGATACACCAGGTAATGAGAACTTAAAATAACTAAAATTCGTACAAAAATGTCTTTTTAATTTTTTTTGCTATTATCATTTTTTATCAGAGGTGCAAATAGTGTTAAGATAGGCAGGATGAAAACACAACATCCTTTTGTCAAGTGAAACTAAATTTGGCTTGTAAAAAAAATCTGGTGCGCTTGTCACACGAAACAGCATCAACCGACATAAAAGGTAAGTTTTGAAAATCAGCTTAGTTTAAAAATCATAAGACTCAACAGATATATATCCTACCACCAGGCGATTTCAGAACCTAAATAGTAATGAAGAGAACCAAAGGAATTTTAGTTGAAAAATGCCATAAACTTATTGAAAAATATTTAAAACCTGAAGTGCATACGGGCTACATCCCACAACAAAGTATAACTTTCATCTTCACATAAAAAAAATTAGGAAAACTCAAATTAATCAATCGGACAAAAGATGAAATGTAATCCATAACCAAATACATGAAAGTAATAACTGAAATAATAACTCAAATAAATAATTGCGAGTGCATAACCCAACCGAGTATGTAATGAAAAAGAGGAAGAGGAAAAGAGCCAAATGAGCCGCGGAGAAGAAGAGCTGCTAGTCCGAGTGGTGCAGAAGCGGAACTTATGTGTACTTACCCGGGCCACCCCTCAAATGTTGAGACTGTAAACAATGTAAGCATCGCCTCTGCTACATTGTCAAAGTGAAACCGGTTTTTTGTCCACTCTCTCTTGGCTATAGAAGGCTGATTTATATCGCCTTCAGTGAATGTGAGAAAGTGTCCTCTGAAATCACAATGTCAAATTATTTCTCGACCGTGTAAATCGAGGTACTTACCCGGGCCATCCCTCAAAGGTCGAGACTGTAAATAATGTAAGCATCCCTTCTGCCACATCGTCAAAGTTAAAACGATATTTTTTCCATTCCCTGACGCCGATAGAAGGCCGAGTAATGTCACCGCCATCGAAAGTTAGATAATGCCCTCTGAAACCACAATCGTATTTAACTTTTTCATGACACGGTTTAGTCTGTCTGTTAATTCCAAAAACTCGGAGGTATAAAATTGTGTTTAGGGTGCAAACAGGTATTCATGCTTTGTTCAAAAAAATCTACATCCGTCAACAAAATGTTAGTATAAAGTTTACAGACTTTTTATATTTAAAGTCAACTTTGTCAAGGCTGGCAATCAGATTGCTGTGACAAGACATAATGCAACCCCTTGATAATAACAGGGCAATGAAGAAAAATAAACTGCAAACGGTCTCTTGTTAATGTCTCAGATAATTTGAGTTTTAAGGTATTCACACAAGGTGTTAACAAAGTCATAGGAGATTTCAGTTATGTTTTGAATATTTGAGGTGGACTAAAAAACTTGGGGAAAAATACCACACATAAATAAATATTACAAAACACATTCGCTTATCCGCTACCACTACCTCTTCAGGGGACGGCCCAAAAGGTGACAGAAGAAAATCTTACTCAGGAGCACATGCATAGTTCTACACCAAATCATGTGAGTGGAATATAGTACTGCAAATTTGGTTTAACTGACAAGTTTAGCAAAAAATTGGAGCTAGTAGCAGTTTGCATTAATTTTCATTGCTTGCTGTTTTCATTAACTGATGAGCGTGTCACTCATTAAATTTTATGATTCAAAACTTTTAAACAAACATAGGAAATTTTGAAATACAATTAATCTTATTATAGGTACTATATTCCACTATCAAGGCAAACCGATTACTACAGTATAATGTATAAGATTATAACCATAAAAAAATAAAACATAAATTTTAAGATTTTAACACAAGAGCAATCACTTTTGATTTTCTTTGTTTTTAGAATATTCTCTTTGACTTTATGAACATACTTTTATTTTTCAAAGTATATAAATTTAATGGCATTAATAATAAATACCAGGATAAAATCATTCAATGTAAATAAAAGAAAAAATAAAAGTATGTTCATTATGAGGTGAGAAAGTTCATAAACTCAGAGAAGAATGTTACAAAAACAAAGAAAATAACAATTTATTTATTATGTGCTCAAAGAATGTCCATGATACTTCAACTTGAAACTCTTGAATGAGCATACTGTATTTAAAAAAAACGAATGTACATAGACAGGTAAAAATAAATAAGACAGATTAATTGTTAAGTAATAAGAAGTCCTACCTGCATTCTTCTTCTGTCATTTTTGAGCGATCAGAACATGAATAAAACTTCCCCTAAAACCAAAAAATAAATATAAAGATTCAGACAGTTTCAAGACCTTACAAATATCTCCAATATATATCCAGGTTTTGACATGACTTTCTTATACTGTAAGGAACAATATTAATGAATAGAAAAGGCATAATATTCAGTATCCTCCTTTATGGTACATTAACAGCATTTCCTCTAAAAAAGGGTGTGGTGTGGTTTTCCTGCTAACTAGAGGTCAAAAAGTCTTGTCAGCCCTCTCATCACATCAAATCTAACAGTTATTTAAAAATTTCTATTCCTCCTATAAAATGATATTGTTTGGCAATACCTTAACTTCTAGAATTATTCATTGATTAATGATTGGATATTAAGGTGTGCATTGTCAACATACAGCTGAAAACTTAATTTTAAGTGGGAAAGTGATTATGATGTGATATATATATATATTGTTTTATATATATATGTGATTGTTTTATATATATATATAAAACAACAAGAAGTTTATTTCATGTCTTAAAAACCAAATTAATGTAATTTACTACTGAGGAAAATCTTACACATTTAAAGGAAGAAAATATATTCCTTTTCATATTACCTGTTTTTTACTTAATACCTGAGTAAAAAAAAACTCAACAGAAGTTGTAATACATAACTATGACTTCTCTTTAAAAATATCTAGGTCATCTAAGGTTAAAACTTGAATTTTTAATGAATGGTAAATTATGGTATTGCTTCTTATGTTTCCTTTGTGGCAGGCTTATCACTTTGAATTAATGAAAAATCTGTTTAATAAATACAATTTTAATTTAGGATTAGATTGGTAAGCAGTGATTTTTAAACATTAATATATATTACAATGGTGAAAACAATCTTTATAAGAGTGAACAGCCATGCCATGTGATACTCATGAAAAATAGTATCACCTGCTGTATAGGAGTGCTATTGCTCATACAGTCTTACAACTATTCAAGTGTTAAGACCTTGAAAAGAAAATTAATCAACAAATCACTGTTTGCAATAAATGATTTTACATTAAAAAAGCACAACATAGAGAACAGAGGGAACATTCATACCATAATGAATCACAACAAATAATATTAGTAGTAAAAGCCATGATTCGATAGATAATTTTTACTAATTTATCTGTTGTGATTTTTCATGAAATAGTTCCAAGGTGTTGCAATGAATAAATAAAATTAAATGAGTACGTAACGACAACCACATTGACAAATACAGCGGTTTTATTTTACGTAGTCCGTATCCAGTCAAATTCGTAATCAATGTTAACGACCTGATTTTGACACTAGGTTGTGTTGTGATCAAGTGATGTCAATAATTAATTAAGAGTTGCAAAATGAGTTTTCACCACTTTACGACAAAATCACCTGTTTTACTTACGTCAAACGCGGGCCGAAACACAGTGTTTGCTGTCACAATGTGTTTACAATGCTATCACAATGGGCCCAAAATGTTTACAGCCCTAAGGCTACAAAAAATATCAATATATCGTAAATATCAATATTTTAGCTCCGATACATAGTAAAAAGTATATCAATATTTTGGTTTCGATAATATCGATGTATCGATATTTCTTTTCCGATATATCGCCACAACACTTCAGTTTCTGTAAGTAGTATCATACCCTCAGTTTCAGATTTTTTATGTCATATAGTGTTTACTTCATTGGACAGTGTGGTAAAAAATAACGTTTGCACTTCGGCCGAAAAGGTTTGGCAGCTCTCGGTTGTTTTGAATTCTCGACTTCGTCTCGAATTTTAAACACGATCTTGAGCCCGCAAAACTTCATTTTTGGCCCTTGGTGCAATATATGCTATGCAGAAGCATTGAGGTTGTCAAAAGTTTAATTTAACACACATACACTTACATAAATTAACAAAACCAACAAAAACAAATCTCACGGTCGACAGACACAGGGTTGAATTTTGTGTTTGCAGCACTGATGAGAGGATACTGGCTACATTTTGTGGGTGGTCTGTTTTAAAACATTTCATATATGTTATTTTTAACTTTTGTCAATGTGAAAACAATGAAACAAATAAACAATGTCAATGTGACACCAACCTCATTTTACATGCTCGTCAATGTGACTCCAACCTCATTTCACATGCTCGTCAATGTGACTCCAACCTCATTTTACATGCTCGATTCGATGTTGACTTCATGTGACCATGACACAACAAGAGTCAAAACCAGGTTGGAAACATAATAAGCATTCGACTACAGATGGAACGAAAAAATAAAAAACCGCCATACTGTATCAGACCAGTACAAGGAAAAAATGAGTAAAATAATATAATATTCACAACAGTACCTATATCTAAACATTTTTACATTCAAAAATGTGAGGACACTAGATAGATTGAGACACTCAATAAACAACAGACATGCGTAAAATATTTGATTTCTCGGCTTTATACTTACATATTTATGGAGTTAGTATGATATATAGGCCTATCATTATTTTAGCTCTAAAACTCCACCTATCCAAATCAGTTGAGGAATAGCCCAATAGTACACAAAATTTGCAATTGAATGAATATCCTTAAAATGAAATTGAGGGAAAACTTTGTTTATTCCCTACCGACTTAACAATTTAAATGTAACAATTAAATTGTTTCTGTAGTTTTCCTGCCGAGGTCAGTGTTAAGAGATGTCAATATGAACCAATGCCTCTGACATGACCTACATAACATCAGCCAGGACTGATAGCTCTATGTGCCATCTGAAGCATGTGAAAGTCAGAGTTTCAGGGGTCATGATCCCCCTAGGTAAATCAGGATATTTTAGGTCAAAGGCCGGAATACAACTTAAACACTTGTTACAGGCAAATAATTAGGTTATCAAATAATATTTCATCAATGAAAGTGGCTGAAAGTGAATGATGAGTGGTAGAAAGTGGTTGTATCAAGTTTACGATCAAGGAATAAAATATCAGACCTGAGTTGAACGGTATTTTCATCACATTTTAATTAATTTAATGATAATAAATAATTATTAATTAAATTATATTATTTTTACCTTAACCTGATTACGTTTAAATATTAAATAATCGAGAGCTAGATTTCAAATATGTAAGCACCACTGACTAATTATAAAGGATGATTTTTAAGAAAAACACAAGAGTCCTGATTCCTGAAACAAGTCACACTTCTTAGAGTGACTCATGTTAGGAACAGTAGACCCCCCTCGTGTGCTAACAACTACAGTAAATCCCTCTTAACCGACCCTAACCGGACTGGACCTACGTCGGAAAACTTGAAAGGTCAGGTTTAACGGGTAATCCTCTAAACCTAAAAATAAAAGCTCTATTGATTTAGGGTTCTATTAACATAATTCTAAAGATGTTTGTGGATTATTTAGAAAGTAAACTGTAAATATCAACCTTTTTTCCAAAATAATTACTGTAGAAACGTCACAAATAACACCTAAACACGGTCAAAACAAAACATTCCAATAAACTAAATAATAGACGTGGTTAAAAAAAGTTCTCATGTTAACACCTTAAAAACATTTTCATATTTTTTTAACAAATCTTACATAATGCAGTATTGATTGTCTAAATGAATGATAAGAAACAAGCAATCATTGCACTACAGACAGTTGTTGGCACTGCAAGCCAGGCAGTTGACTTATAGCCTCTCATTGGAGACTTGAGTCACAAAAACTTTGGGGAGCAACCCCCTCTCCCTCACCCACAAAAGATGTGTGTTGTTTGTTTATTTACTGATGAATGAGATGATGGGTTCTGGATGTGACAGACCTTTATCTTGCTATGTGATTTTAATAAATAATGAATGCTATATTCAAAATATTTTAACCGTAACAACCGGTATAGTTGAGCAGGTATGGAATCAGAAATGCCACAATTCCAAGAAAAGGGCGGTTAAACGAACTTATCAAAACAGGGTTGATTAAAATAATTTTCAATATTTGACCAGCAAGGGTGAATAATTCAAGCATAGATTAAAATGAGGTCGGTTAAGAGGTTTACTGTAGTTAGGTAAAAGTATCCTGTTGATTTTTCCAGCCTCAGCCGGGCTTCTTTCAGCTGACATTGAAAATAACTCCTTTTCTATACGGTGTCATGAAAAAACAATAACGTAATCTTTAGAATTTACATCAAGCTCTTGTCTAGTGACAACAAAAAGTTATTTTGGGTCTTTTGTATTCATGGGTTATATACCATATTTATTGTCACTTTAAAATTTTGTGGTTGTTCAATTTGAAACAGGGGAATGCTAACTTGATTTCGCATTTCATAATAATTTGATCACGGGTTTCTATTATATAGTGCAGAAAAGCAATAAAATCAAACAAATGGGAATTAATATTTTAAATTCTCAATACAATATCTTATGCGACCTTCCAAAACTTAAGTTGACAGGCGAAGGACTAAGGTAGAATACTTTTCTGCCTTTTATCATACAATTAGTTAAATTATTACTAAGCATGTTGTTTATAAAAAATGATGTCTTGAAAGCCTCATCCCCCCACGGATTTTTTTTGTTAATGAAGTTAAAAAGATCAACTTCCACAACATTAACATATCCAAAGGAGGAAGTTTTTGGTTTGTCAAAATGTTCACCCCCTCCCCCCAAAATGGAGTAGTTTGGGGGCAAGTTAAAATTTTCAAATAGTACCCCCCTATCTTAGGAAACATTGCTTAAAAGGTCCGAACACGTTCACTGCGGATAATATAGTTGAAAAATCAAATAATAATGCTAAAAGGTTTTATTACACGAGAACATACCTTTATATGTGGTGAATCAGAAATGATGTCCAAAAAGTTTATCCATCGTGTTTGACATCATATTGTGAGATTTATGGCACAGAACTAAGCTACCCGCACTAGGAGACGAACATTAACTTTTTGACTCCACTATATTATAGGAAAAAAGACACAGAAATAACAAGTTTATGTAAAATCAATTAGAGCCATTTCAAAGTTTTTGCATTTACGACTCCAACCATCCTTAATCTTTCCTCAATTTTCCTCACTTAGCTACATTTCATAACAGGGCGTAGGGGATTGAGCTGGCTCCCAGGGCATTGAGCGCAAAAATACAGAGTTCTTTAATCTTTTTTTACTTGTTATTTGTTTTATTATTTTTATTTTTGTAATGCCGGTGTGGCACTTTACTGTTTCACCCACTTCAGTGCTGTGATCGCGGCGACGCGGGAACCAAGATACCTAAGGTCAAACTGGACCTACAGACCATGCTAACAAGTTTTCAACCGAATCCGCTAGGGGCTAACGTGACAATGAGCGATTGCGTGCTGCGTTGTACCATGGCACAGTACTGTGCCGTCAGCGTGGGTGCTTCGATTTTCATGGCACAGTGCTGTGCCACCCGCAGTGAATGTGTTAATAGGATAACAATGGCACAAACTAGAGGTCTCTAGGTTGATCCTAAGCAAAGTTATGGCACCTCAAAGTTTGGATTTTCATGAACTGTTTGAACATTGTAAACTATTGAGACATATCAACGAACCACCGAGGGTCACAAGGTACAGATTACTATTTGAAAATTTTGACATAGCCCCAAACCACCCAATTTTGGGGGAGGGGGGTGAAACCTTTGACTCACTAAAAACTTCTTCTTTCGGCCATATAGACATTGCTGGAAGTCAATCGTTTTAACTTCATTAATAAAAAGAATACTAGAAGCAGTGGGACTTTTGAAAAACACGGAATAACAAAGAACACATACTTTTATAACAATACCTTATTTAAAAAGAAACAGGAATTTTAAGTTTTTTATACCTTTGTAATGATTAGGTATGTTTCAGTAAAATCCATCTGTTCTAATCCTTTTGCTTAGAAAGTTTGTCATTTTAATAAAATGAATATGAAGTAAATATATCCATAGGCGTCGGGTGAACCAAACTTTTGAGGGGGCACAACTGACCAGGGGGCCTGGGGGGTATGGAATACCCCCAGACAAGGGGGGGTATGGGGGCCCCCCGGAAAATTTTGGTTTTTCGTACTCAAAGTGTTGTTTTAAGCCATAAAAACTGTGAAATATACAGCACTAAAAAGTTTAGTTTATTTACGATTTTCAAAGTAAATATGCGGGAAAAGTTCCACTACACACTACTTAGATTTTTAACACGTGATTGTTGAAGAATGTTTACCCATAAACCACTGGAGTTATCTTTTTCTATGTTAAGAAAATAGGCGGTCGAAAAATGACTCTTATTCACAATTCCACTACTTTACTGGCCATTTTATTGCCGTTAATGTCATTCTCGAGGCATTCTCATCTGCAGCTTGCAGGTTAAAAACGCCATGTTAAAGGATGACAGAATGACGTTATGCACACAGTGCAGAGTGACCAACCTTCGCCCAGTCAAAGAACGGGCCTACTCAACGAATGTATAACTAACTCTTCATCCAACCACTTTGTTTAGATAATTAAACTCATATCAATTGAATGTAATAATGATTAAATATAAAAATAAAATGAATGTGGACGATTAATATGGTAAAAATAAACATCTAACTGATTGGTTTAAATTACTTCTGAGTATAGAAACAACTTTAGAGAAAAGCAGAAAATAATTTTTATTTGGATTTTTAATGTTGTTTGGCGGCTACAAAATAAACTTTTTTTATGTTGGGGGGGCACGTGCCCCCCCGTGCCCCCCCGACGCGACGCCTATGAATATATCCATAACGAAATGTTACAAAAAACCATCACGGAATTGACCATCAAATTAAGGGTAGTGACATAAAGTTATCACCTAAAACAGGTAATTTTCAAGAGTTCTGTTAGACATTAATGAAACCAAGTCTAGATAACACCACAACAAATCTACATTTCAAACACAAAACAATTTCATTAGTCCATCGCTAAGCTATGGTTGTTTTAAAGCTACATTAGAAAGTGCATTGTTAGTAGTCTGTTTAGTAATCACAGAAAACAGATCACCATGAGTATGGTATAAATCTTTAATAACTATTATTACTATATTTATTGTGGGAAATTTATCACGACCATAATATGGCAATAAGAGTTGGTAACGCATAAGGGCACAATCATAACCTATTCTTACAGCCAAAATTTGTTTCTAGTAAGTGAAAATCATAAATCCCAATAAGAGGATTATTTTTGGTTTGTAAATATAAGTGGTTTTTGCCTCAAGATTTTGAGCTTATTATTTAAAGTCAGGTTACAGAGACTATTTTGTTCATGGCGATTGTGGATGGAGTGAATCTGGATAGTTTTATATTAAACTGATTGGAGGGCAGAACGTTTCAAATACATATCGATTCAACTTTTACGATAGCTGTACGGACCTCATTGTGAAACACTATGTGTTTAAACCATACGTATACAGTAATTTGAGTGTTCAGGATTAAACATATTTGAATACCACTTCGCAATCTGTACAATGTTGTTTTCTCTGGGCTCCTTGCTAAATCCTAACCATGCCTTTGGATGGTAACAAGTAATTAATAAAACATAAGGAAAACAGGTATGCTAGAGACTGTGTGTGCATGTATACTGACTGGGTGTTCCATAATAGTCCCTCCCAACTTTTTCCTGTACTTTTTCAAATATCAATCCCACACAACCCCTGAACATTGTTGGGAAGTTAATACTTCATTTTGTGTGGGTTACCCAATTTTGGCCGCCATCTTGGATCCGCCAAATTGGATCAAAAATAATTTTTTCAAATGTAAAAGTGGTGTTGTGACCCAACATTTCAAACTAGATTTTTTCACTGATCACAATGCCGCAATCTGTTTTTTAATATCTAGATTGGTTCTCATAATATGAGTACTTTTAATAAATTTATTTTCAACCAATTTAAATATTACAAATTGATAAAATGGGCCCATAACTACAAAATAATAATAGATAGTGACAAATGATCACCATCAGTCATTGTTGAGTTATTTCCACTTAACTTTCACCAATGTAAATTTTTTGGCCGCCATCTTGGATCCGTCATTTTGAAATGAGGCAAGTAATTTCAAATATGAAGATGGTATTGTGACAAATCATTTCAAACTAAATTTTTATGCTGAATTAATGCCACAACCCGTTTTTAGCTATAAAACTTATTTTTTCAAAAATTCATATTTTTTTGAGAATTTTATTAGAAACTTGTCAATATTTTGAAAACTAAACACAATAATTAAAAACGGGTTGCGGCATTGAATTCGGCATAAAAATTTAATTTGAAATGATGGGTCACAATACCATCTTCATGTTTGAAATAACTTGCCTCATTTCAAAATGGCGGATCCAAGATGGTAGCCAAAAAATTTACATTGGTGAAAGTTAAGTGGAAATAACTCAACAATGACTGATGGTGGTTATTTGTCACTATCTAGCACTGCTTTGTAGTTATGGGCCCATTTTATCAATTTGTAATGTTTAAATTGGTTGAAAATAAATTAATTAAAAGTAATCATATCTTAAAAGAAACAAATCCAGATATTAAAAAACGGATTGCGGCACTGTAATCAGTGAAAAAATCAAGTTTGAAATGATGGGACACAACACCACTTTTACATTTGAAAAAATTATTTTTGATCCAATAAGGTGGATTCAAGATGACGGCCAAAACAGTGTACCCACTCTAAATGAAGTATTAACTACCCAACAATGTTTGGGGATGGTGTGGGATTGATATATGAAAAAATACAGGAAAAGGTTGGGGGGGACTATTACGGGACACCCGGTATGTTTTTGTGTATTAAAGTAGATTCTCTCTTATCCAGACCCCTTGGGACCGAAGCCTGTTTGGAAAAAGGGTTTCCCAGTTAACCAACATTAGTTATTAGATTAATTAATTACTTAATTCAAATATTATAAATTAGGTATTTACAATAATTTATTTATTACATATTTCCCATGGGAATTGTCGATATTGTTCCTCAATCACACAAAAACTAACTAATGCTACTTAAATTGAAGAGAGCATAGTATTACTACATGACATTACTTGCATAGTATTATAGACATGTCATTACTGGTCTCAACTATTTTTCCACAAGAATCGTCGAGACAGTACCGTCTATTTGCTCCTGATCACGTCCGGTTAAATCGATGTTTTTATAAAAATTGTCCAGTTAAAAAGATGTGACTTCTGCTGAGAGTAGTCCAGTTCCAGTTCCAGTTCCAGTGCTGAAAGCTGTCCGGAAAAGAGGTAGTCTACTGTGAGCGTTTTCAAGAATAATGGACACCATTACAGACAGCTTGGAACTTGGATAGCTTTGCAACTTAAATATACTGAGGCGAGAGAAGCCCAAAATATAATAGGTTTGATAATAAAATCTCACTTATTAAAATTATGTCATCAAAACTAAAACAACATAAACAGCATGTTTTCATGAAAATGGGAAGAAATTGTTAATTTAAGAGGTTAACCACCTACCCCTTTCTTGTCTAATTGACCTTGATGAAAAACAACATATTCGAATCTATAAAAAGGTCAAACCATATGGTTCTAAATTACGGTACCTTGTCCAATATGCAAGTATCACATCAAATCGTTTATAGCATTTCAGAGGATTTGGGAATTTAATATTTTTTTAAAGGAATTTACTTTTTTTTTGAGAGAGAGAGACTTGATCAAAAAATTAATCCATGAAACATGGATGCCCTCAGTTTGGTTGTTCAGTGATGTTTTCATAATCAGAAATGTGAAAGTAGCTAAATAAATATTATTCACAATAGTATAGTTCAAATCAAAACACAAGGCCTACGCTGTCCATAAGCCCAATGCTAAAATTAACATTAGTCTTTCAGACGAACTGGGCCTTATAATTTGAATCACTCTATAATAGTACAGATATAAATAAAAGTTTCGATGTGAATGAACGCTATGCTAATGACACTATAATACTGTATTACAGTTTAAGGATAGATCACACCTTAAAGATATCTTAAGAACATTAAAATAACAAGCCAACATTGCCTTTCCAGTTTGCGTCAATTTTCAAATACAAAGCCGCTTTTGTACAATAATTGGCAAGCTACCATTAAAAAACTTTAACACAATGTACTGTGTTTACTTCTTGCAATATCTCAGCAATCATCGGGCACAGAGTAATGATTCGAATTCCGAATTATTTGATATTTCAAGCTTAACACGACGGTACAAATCTTTGGCCATTAAAATATACAAAAAACTCATTATTGGGGGAGTTTTACCTCCTTTTATCCTCCATCCGAAAAAACAATCTGACTGGTTTTTGATCTCAGCTGAATAATTACCACTTTACACGTCTGTGCCAAATTCCTTTGAGGTCAGACCATTCCCACGAGAGTTAACACACTTAAATAAAATGGATAAACATTAAAATGGTGGTCCAATAGTAGCTATTTCCCTAAAGGCATATTTCGCTGAAACACCAAGTCGAGTTATCAGTGGCAAGATTACAAAAATGTGATTCAATATTTCAAAAATAATAAATTGTCCTAGTTTCTTATTAAACATATGAAGAAGATAAACCTAGGAAAGATTTGAGTGTTTTGAGAGTGGGACCTAATCATTGACTAGGATAAAACATTAAAACACAGCAATTGGAGTCGATCAGAAGAGTCGCTGAGGGGAAGGGGTTAACAATCCGGTTAAGCGAACAATTTCAAAATTAATCCTAATAAAACTGTCCGCTACTACTAAGAAAGACACATTATTATGTTTAGTTGAATATTATTTTACACCACATCACTGAGACAGCAGCCAGTAGAACTGAAACCGTTGTAGGCTGATGTATAGGCCTTCTGTGATCCATTTTACTTAAAACATTTGCATTAGAGCCAAGGAGAAAGATTAGGTGAGAGAGATGAGGACGATGAGGGGGTAGAAACTTATATAGCTGACAAATTTTATTGTTGATATGGCAACTGGATGGAAACTTTGTTATTGCAATTTGTTAAATAGCAACCTTGCAGCTAAGGTAAGCAGTCAATACTTGTGCCGGAGTTGGAATAAAGTCCTCTCCAACTGGCAATTCCATGAACACCCTTCGGTATACCAATTTGAGAAGAGGACATCAATCGTGGTACAGATGGATAAAAAGAAGAGTAAGTTATTTGGGTTATCTTAGCCCCAGACACTTTGAAAATTAATGAGTGAAAATACCCAAGGGTTATTTTAATAGTTGTTTTATATATCAAAAGGATTCCAACAAAACTGAGAACACTATCATACATATTTCATGCATTTGATCCATAAATGCATCAATAGGTTTTTGGAATAATGGAGGAATCACAAAAACTACAGTAGCTATTGCTAACAATTTACTTATAAGTTAAAACATCGATCTGAACATACTATATGAAACTTGAGTATTTCAAGGAGATCTTTTATAATGCAAACATATTACAGACTTAACTAATACACTGTAGAAAAAAAATTTTAAAAGGAGAGTGTTAGTAGCTTATCAGCAGTAAAGGAGTAAACAACTGGCAATATTAGTAATTAAAAAAGTGTAAGACTATATGGGTTATATAAATTTTTGAGTATTAAGTGTTGTTATTTCTGACTGTTGATATAACCCAGACAGCATAAACTTGAACCAAATCCGGCTTAATGTAATTTTTAATTGTTGGGGCAAACTCCAAGTTTGCCGCTCACTTTAAATTTAAATAAAATTTCAGTAAGTGAACTTATGTGAGTGCATCAAAATCAAAGTTGGTTTGGAGACATATTAACCTAGTTGGCCAAGTTTAGTATCCAGTCATATAACGAGACATCCAACAAGCTTATTACAGCAAGTCAAAAGTGAGCTGTGCGCTTGCGCTCTGTCCAATATTCTTTGTTATTTTCTAATCTCCCCCAACCCAACATGCCTAAAACTTGTATTCTGCTAAGATCGAGTTTAATCCTGAGGAAGAAAGAAAGGATTATTGTAAAGGGAAGACGAAGTTGTCCATATTATTAAGTCAATAATTTCATTGTATTGCCGGTGTAGAATTTATGTTTTGCATTTAGTCAAACTCGTTCCATTATAAAAAAATACAGGGGGTCTAGGCTGTTTCCCCCCAAAATTCAAGATGAATTCCAGACTCTTTCAAGATCTTTCGTCGCTTTTTCAAGACTTCCTCGCATTACTAAAAATATAGTTCTGACGATTTTTAATTAACATTTTAGTCAAACAAATTGAACAAAATATTTTATTTTGCCTATTTCCAAAGATATTTGATGCAGAAAGTAAAGAGGGACATGAAGTCAGAATTTTCCAGTTACAAGTTGCTAACATTCTGAAATGCTAAACAATAATGCTGTTAGCTTTAAGTGGTGAACGATTTGACAAATAATTTGTAATGCTATGATTTATGGCATTTGAAATTTTGACTGTATAAAATGGGTATTTTAGGAAATCAAGGCTCAAAACTTTAAACGTTCGCAGAATATTTATTATTTATACTTATAAAATTAATAGGGTATGAAAATAAATCTGAAAACTAGATCTTTAAATCTTAACTAAAAAAGACGTGATACACTTACAATTTCTTTGTTAAAATTTATGAGAAATTGAGAAGTCAGAAAAGGTACCTCAAGTTGGAAGACAGAATAACGAGGAATAAAAAGAAATACACTGTCGAGACAGTGAGCTATTTCACTATTTGTTTTTGTTTTGAGAGAAATGCAGTAGAAATTTGAAAAGATACTTTTTTGGCTTTAAATTTATAAACTATTGATACCCAGGGTCGGATACACACATGTGCAACTTTATAGGTTGGCAAAATCAAAAATGAAGTTTCCTCTTTATTAAGGGATAACAAGCAGTGATGCTGTTTGGTAGGTATAATCTATTGAGCCCTTTGTGCCGTCACTGTACGATGCGTCATTACAAATAATATCTGTAAACGGTAGCAGCGACTTGAAATTAATTGGTGAAAATACACAAGTGGCCGTAAAAGATGTCTGTGCAGATTTGCCAATCGCTGATAGATGACAGGAGTAGTTTAACCAGATGAAAACAATTACAAAACGAGAATTTACCAATTGCGGGAACATGACGAAAGTGTAACTGGAAAAGACCAGGTTTTAACAAAAGCTGGACACGTAATACATTTTTTGTAAGGCCGGGAGGACAACTTTTAAAAAGGAGAACATGTCTTCCTAAAAACGGACGTCTGGTCACCCTGATCACGAGGGACTAGTTTTGTGATGCTCCTGACTACTCTGTCAGTACGGGCCTGAAGTTACCGACGATGTTATTTCCCATTTAAGGGACTTGAGGTCCCTTTTCATATGCATGGCGTAGGCTGCTAAATTGATTATTTTTTTATCATTTTTCGGATTCTTACTGCTAAAAAAACCGAATGAATCTGTACAGGAAATACTGAAAAATCGTATTAAATCAAAACATAAAAATAAATATTTTTGACCCGATTTAACTAAAATGCCCTTATTGCAAAATTTACTTCGGCGACTTGCGGTCCCTTTTCACCTTCCACAACAGATAAATAGGTTAGTCATCGGCATTACCAACTACAAATGACATCATTCTCTCATGAAAAACATGTTCATTTCCATTACTTGGTGTGAAATACTATGCTGTTTTACCTGATTAAAAAATGTTATGAATTCAAAGTGTTATTGTCATGTTATTAGGCTTAGCATTAATTTTTTAGACATTTTTACCATGAATCTATATACAGAAACTGTTCAAGTTTGACCATGAACCAATAACTAGGGCTGCCATTTTCAAACATACAGTAGGCTGTCTCTTATCAGGATAACTTTCAACCGGACATCGGTTTAATTGGACCACACTCCACGAAATTGACATCTTTTTAACCGGACGATTTTATCAATACATTGGTTTAAATGGATGTGATTGGCAGGATATGGACAATACTATATCGACGATTCTTGAGGGAAATATCTGAAACTATTAATCACGTGTCTAAACCAGAGTTTTGGCTTGTAGTATGCTTTAGAGTTATAATTTAACGTGTTTTAGGGAACGTCGGTTTAACCGCAAAACTTGTTATCATCACGGAGTCTCAGTCCCGAGGTGTCCGCATAATAAGAGGGAGTTTACTGTAGTGGATAACTTAGAATTTTCTTATGGAACCCCCTGTATGATATGATGTTTTTGGATCTTAAAGTAATTTTGAAGTACTTTTATAATTTTCATTAAAAATGATAGTATAGAATTGGATATGGAGAAGGGTGGGAGGGGAACGGCTTCAAAATTGAAGGGAACCACAATGTGGAAGCATAAGTCTCACTCCAGGCATGAAGGGAAAATTGCCTGCTTCATTTATTCTAAGAACATGGCAATTAAGATCCAATCAATATTTACCATTTATAATTTTGTAGTTGATCCAACTTCAACCCAAAAAGCTTCTGTCTATTTTCCTAACCATCATAATCCAGTCATATGGGTGACGGTTAGCAGAGGTTCTAATGTATTTTACATTAGAACCTCTATTAGAACATTATGCTTTAGCAGAGGTAAAGCATTTTACTCTAACCTAACTTGGGTCTAAATGTAAAATAAATGTAACATGACTCTATTATTTTGTGTAACTAAGCAAGTCCCTGAATAAAAATTATTTGATTTGATTTAGAGATTTTATTGTTTTTTGAAGGTTCACTCTGATTTCTTATACACGAAGTGCGGTTGTGAGGTCTTCTACTGCATGCTGGCGGCGGACCAGGGGTAAGTGTTTGGGAGGGGGATTTTTCAAAAGCAAAATAAGGGGCCTGACCATGAGGACAGGTATTTCAATTAGGGGCAAGTTTTTCTTGGCCTTTACACACTATAGCTAAATTATTTACACTCCCATAACTTTAATATGTGTTAGGCACTGGGTTTGTTGTAAAAGATTTCAATTTTGTGGCTGTGAGATGGTTGCACGATTTTTAAACTTGATTCGCCTGAGTGAGTTGACGATGCCAAAACTAGCGAGATTGCCAGCTATGACAAAATCAAGAGATTTTACTGCTATGGTATGAGTGAGAATTCAGACGATATAGATAAGGCCTTGGTCTTACAATTGGATGGAGATTTGACAACTATGAAACAGCCACGAGATTTCTCTCCCATAATATGACTGAGGTTTGTCAGTTACAAAATATATATTTGTAATCCCGAGATATAACCGTGAAATTTTCTGACGTCTATAGCCAGTCTACAGTTGTCTTGCAGCACGACAAATGTTTTTCTAGTCGTTTTAGGATCAAAACGTTTCAGCATTGTCATTCGATGGAGAGTTTTGGCGGCCAAAATCCCACCAAGACATTTGCAGCTGCAATACAACCGAAAGACTTGCAAAGATTCAATGGCCATAGAATGGATGAGATAATATTTAACAATTAACTGCCTACGAAAAACTGTGTGATTTTACGGCTGTAATATGACTGAGAAATTTGACGGCAACGACATCACCGAGAATTCATAAACTTGAAATACCGAGGCATTTCAAGATTTACTGACAGCAATAAGAGATTTGACAGGTGCAAACTGACCAAGGGATTACCCGATGACACTGTATGCTTGCCGGATGTTCTTAACGTAATGGTGGATTCAATCCAACACAGAAATAGTTCATCTGTGAGTCACCAATTAGTCATAAATTAATCTCGGCAGATGGGTAAAAATTCAAACTTAATATTACATATGACATGAGCAAATGTCCTGTTTTAATTCCTTACTCAATCACATCAATATTACACCACCCCATGCACACACGAAGCCTGACCACAAATAGTTTTGAAAAGTAAAATGTATGCGGCATGGGTCCTAACCGATCCTATTGTAATAGGACCGATCCTTTGTTGTAATATCAGCCTTTTATACTCACCTCCTCACCTAATTTGTGTGGATTAACGGATACGGATAGCAACAGTCTTTTAATTAGTTTAATGAGCTAAAATTATAAAAGAAGAGATTTTGTTTTGGATACATTTCACAAAACATCGTTTAATGAAAAACTCGTTTAACGGCAAGCTGTGATTATTGTGACTGACATAAAAGTCAAGACAAGAGAAGTCCAAAAGTTTGGCCGAGTGTGACACCACTCCTTTAAAAGGATTATGTCCAAATTTCAGTGAAAGAAGGTATAAAAGTATTAAATGAATAATTATAAAAGTAGCTGTCTGACTAAAAATAATATGTAATGACAACACAGTTTCTGTATTAAATACAAAAACATGTCGTTTTGGTAAAATTATATGAGAGGGTACAGTCTGTAAGCTTAAGAGAATAAAAACTACGACATATTAAACATCTGATTACATTTTTTGATAATATAAATTACAGACAGTACCCTCTTACATAATTTTACTACACCTACATGTTTTGGTGACATGTTAAAGACCATGGTGACAAATGGTTTTGTTGTGGTGGTGTTTCTATTAATTGGGAAAGTTAATTCGTTAATTTTAAGTCATACATTTCATTACTAGTCCCTGAAGTGTATGATTCTTGTATTTGTTTATTTGTTCAAAAATCCGTTTACAATAGTGAGGGGAAAATGAATAAAGTACCTCAAACGGCCTTGTGGCCTATTGCATTCTACAGTATTTGAATTTGCTAAATCAAGGCAAGGCTAAAACTTGTACTCAATGATTTTTGGGCTTCACCCACCTTTATAATCCTATGCCAGGCTCCGGATCAACAGATGTTACACAAAATATATCACAGAACACTTAAAAACTATTTCAACAAATGGGGGCACCGCAAAGTCAATTCTATGTTTCACAAATATTTAAAACAATCCATTCCTCAAGAATTATTGTACAGCCTAGATCTTCGACCGCGTAGCCGCTCCGAATGAATACCGCGACTGTGCGTGGCGAGTCTCTCTGAGTCTGACCGATGTACCGCGACTGTATGTGGCGAGTCTCTCTGAGTCTGACCGATGTACCGTGACTGTGCGTGGTGAGTCTCTCTGAGTCTGACCGATGTACCGCGACTGTATGTGGCGAGTCTCTCTGAGTCTGACCGATGTACCGCGACTGTATGTGGTGAGTCTCTCTGAGTCTGACCGATGTACCGCGACTGTATATGGCGAGTCTCTCTGAGTCTGACCGATGTACCATGACTGTATGTGGCGAGTCTCTCTGAGTCTGACCGATGTACCGCGACTGTATATGGCGAGTCTCTCTGAGTCTGACCGATGTACCGTGACTGTATATGGCGAGTCTCTCTGAGTCTGACCGATGTACCATGACTGTATGTGGTGAGTCTCTCTGAGTCTGACCGATGTACCGCGACTGTATGTGGTGAGTCTCTCTGAGTCTGACCGATGTACCGCGACTGTATATGGCGAGTCTCTCTGAGTCTGACCGATGTACCATGACTGTATGTGGTGAGTCTCTCTGAGTCTGACCGATGTACCATGACTGTATGTGGTGAGTCTCTCTGAGTCTGACCGATGTACCGCGACTGTATGTAGTGAGTCTCTCTGAGTCTGACCGATGTACCATGACTGTATGTGGCGAGTCTCTCTGAGTCTGACCGATGTACCATGACTGTACGTGGCGAGTCTCTCTGAGTCTGACCGATGTACCGCGACTGTATATGGCGAGTCTCTCTGAGTCTGACCGATGTACCATGACTGTATGTGGTGAGTCTCTCTGAGTCTGACCGATGTACCGCGACTGTATGTGGTGAGTCTCTCTGAGTCTGACCGATGTACCGCGACTGTATATGGCGAGTCTCTCTGAGTCTGACCGATGTACCATGACTGTATGTGGTGAGTCTCTCTGAGTCTGACCGATGTACCATGACTGTATGTGGTGAGTCTCTCTGAGTCTGACCGATGTACCACGACTGTATGTGGTGAGTCTCTCTGAGTCTGACCGATGTACCATGACTGTATGTGGCGAGTCTCTCTGAGTCTGACCGATGTACCATGACTGTATATGGCGAGTCTCTCTGAGTCTGACCGATGTACCGCGACTGTATATGGCGAGTCTCTCTGCGTCTGACCGATGTACCATGACTGTATGTGGCGAGTCTCTCTGAGTCTGACCGATGTACCGTGACTGTGCGTGGTGAGTCTCTCTGAGTCTGACCGATGTACCAAGACTGTATGTGGCGAGTCTCTCTGAGTCTGACCGATGTACCGTGACTGTGCGTGGTGAGTCTCTCTGAGTCTGACCGATATACCGCGACTGTATATGGCGCGTCTCTCTGAGTCTGACCGATGTACCATGACTGTACGTGGCGAGTCTCTCTGAGTCTGAACGATATACCGCGACTGTATGTAGCAAGTCTGTCTGAGTCTGACCGATGTACTATGACTGTACGTGGCGCATCTCTCTGAGTCTGACCGATGTACCATGACTGTATGTGGTGAGTCTGACAGATGTACCATGTCTGTACGTGGCGAGTCTCTCTGAGTCTGAACGATATACCGCGACTGTATGTAGCAAGTCTGTCTGAGTCTGGCCGATGTACCATGACTGTACGTGGCAAATCTCTCTGAGTCTGAACGATATACCGCGACTGATGTGACAAGTCTCTCTGAGTCACGGTGCGTCGGTAAGAGCAGCTACGACCGATACACTGTGACTGCACGTGGCGAGTCTCTCTGAGTCACAGTCTCTCTGTGTCTTGAAACTTGTTATCGAGAACATAACAAACGTGGTTGTGGAAATGCAAAGGAGACCTGACTCAAATTTTTTTTCTCTGGTTCTATATCAAGAACATTGTATATTCAGAGAAGATTAGAAACCTAAACCAAATAAGAGAGCAGATAAGAGAAGCTTGTTTCAACAGAAAGTATTGCTCAAGAAACTCAGAGATATGTTTGGCGAGAGGTTGAATTAAAAACTTTTGCCTACAGAACCTCAAACAGTAGCAGCATTACAATTTACTGAGTACTATTTTACTACAGTATATGAAAATTTCTTTCTCCATACAAGTAAAAGTTATATGTATGTTATTTGTATATTGCAGTAAAAACTTTGGTTATAATATGTCCTTTTTTGGACCAACCGTCTTTTTACAAACATTTTTGGATTTGGCCTAAATAGTATTTTTTTATTATCGTTGTACAGCTAGCTATTATTTATTGCTTAAAATATTTTCTGGTGTAAAATAATTCTGAATGCAACACTTTAAAACACATTATCAAAGATTACGCTGACACAAAACTTTTCTTAAGGCCTAATCAGTAATCAAGTATATTTTTGGCTTATAATATTATAGCCGGACCTGATGGTAACCAATAAATAAATAACAGATTTTTCTAAGTTCAAAAAGGTTAATTTATCAACTAAGTTAATTAGTGACAGACTTGTTTCAGAAAAATATAACCACTACGCACAACCGACGGAAATAGGTTTATTAAGTATAAATTTGATTCATGTTAACAAATTTAGAATTTTGAAAAGATTTGGAAAAGAGGGAAAGACTTGCTTCATGTCTCTCGCGTCTGCTTCACGCTAAATTTCCACGGCAACTGCTCTGTCTCCCTTGGGCTCCAAGCCAGTCGCCAGGCAGCTGAGATCCAACATGGCGTCACCTTCATTGTACGGTGCTGCCACCAACGATTCATTTCGGCATAGCTGAAACTACCAAGCTGCTTCGGGAGAGCCCTTTCCCACTGCGCATCGCTGAGACTGCGAAGTTTACAAATTCTTCAGGTCTGGGAACGGCTCATCTTACTTTGTCTCAAGCGTAGCATTTTCGGTGAGAGAGAGACTGCGCAGTTCATACCGCTCAAGAAGTTGAGAGTTTATTATTTCTTCTACTGACCAATAAAATGATTAAAAATATACTAATTCCGCTCCTTCTTTTATCATGATGGACTGTAGAGTGACGGTAGATATTTTTGGAACGGTTCATGTTGGATACAGACAACAAATTAGGCCGTTTAATCATGGAGATTAGTTCTCATGTTGCTTTTTAACATCGTTATACAGTCAAAGGGATTTTGGGCCGTCACAATATCATTAACAAAACAATAAGCTGTGTTTTATAAAAAAGACATATTAAATTTTGACCCCACCAAAGACAAAAGTATTAAAGCTGAACAAAGAAAAACCGTAAGGCTGGTAAATTTATAAAGGGCCAGAGGGCCAGTGAAACATTGTAAAGGCAAGGCAAGGGCTAAGCGTTGTTGGAGTTTTGTTGCTGTAACAGTTTTCTCCCCAAAATTAGTTACAGGAAGATTACTTTCAAGTTAAAATACTAATATTATCCAGGTACTTTTCGGTAATAATAAGTAAAAAGCTTTTGAAATTTAAATTGCACAGAGCAGTATAAAAATTGCAACTGCAAGATATCCGACGAAAAATCTGTGCAAGTAAGATTCTAGTACCGAATTCAGTCAAACATTTTTAAATCTGTACTTTCTAATATAATTCTAATAATTGGCAAATAATTACTTATTTTTCTGTAAATACTGACAAAACATATTTGCCAGTTTATTACTGAATGCACATCTGTTTGCCAGGACCAATACACGGGCTGAAACAGTCAGTTTGGAACGTTGGTGTGGGTATGATAAGTTTGGGGAATGCTTCTGATAGTGGTGTTCTTTCATAATACCAGAGTTCATAGCACATGTTATTGTAGAAACAACAGGGAGTTGTATATCATACCTTAACTGGTTTTCAAACAACGGCTCATTTCAATTACAAAATCTTAATTTCTAGTTAAAAAACTAAATAGAACTAAGCGATCTAACTAATATATCTATTAAAGTTAACACATCTAAAGGCATTCATTCGTCAACATGCATCTACTCAAGCCATGCAAAGCGACTGTTAAGACATCTAGGATATCTAGGCTTAAGAAAGGGAAATTACCTTAAAAAGTTGAACTCCTATGACAGCAAACATGAATTGGAGTAGGTACGTTACCAGCATGATATTGCCGATGGTCTTAATCGCGACTATCACGCATTTCACTACGTACTATAAACAAGGAAAGAGGGAGAATAGTGTGTAGTAGTGAGTTAACTATCATCATTAACTATCAATAAATGTACAGATGAGGAGAGGTGTCTAGTTTGGAGCGGAAACAGAAAACCGAGGAGAGGATTTCAGATAGATAATCGAATTTAGGATTTAAAATCATAGCGAGAGTAGAGTAGTAATGTCAAGAAGTAATATTAAATCAAAAGATTCTTGAAATAGATAAGTAGATAAAATAAAGAGTATAAAGAGAAAGGATAACAATTAGATAATATCGTCGGATATCCGCCATTGAAGACCTTCGTCGATAGCTGCAGACAGACACTGTTAGAGTGTTGGAGGGGAGAGGAAGGGGAAGGAAGTTTATCTCTAACTCAGATGGCTTCTATATATTTAAGATTTATAAATATGTAGTACTAGATATTGTAATATTGAAATTGAGATTTTTATAAAAGGGCCCTGAAGGGTTGATATTCTGGCCTAATGTGAAATTATTTTATTTTAACTGATAGCTCGAGTTTCTTATAAAGTTGTATATGAAGTATTCTAATCCACAGTGGTGGTGATGAACGATATGGTTTTTCAGTTATAATCAGTATTCTTGGATGAGAAGTTAATGAAATTAAGTCCCTGTCACAAGTTAATTATCCTAAACTCTGAAACATGAAATTTACAACGAAATTAAATCACTGGAGATATTAATCATTGGACTTAAAATGCCATTTAAGTACGGATTGAAAATTAATATGTTTGATATTTTATGACATTAATATAAGTAATTTCCCAGTGAAACTGTAATTTCCCTGTTAAGAGGTTTAAAATAACTTGTCATCTATTAAGAATAGGATAAATTATTTATTGAGCTTAATTTTAGGAGTCTAAAACTGCCTTCATAATTTAAACTCTCAATAATGTATTACATCTCTAGGGGATTAATGCGAAAAGCAGCTCTAGCATGGTGATTGCTATGCAACATCTAGATTTCAAAAGCCTTCGAGGTGTATTTTTTAGTACTATTACAGTACTATTTGGTAACATTATACTAAAAATTTATCTGAATCTCTTCAACTCGTGAGGTCTGTTTGTGCTACAAAGCCAGTTGAAGAAATAATAAATTTTTGACAATTGAAGAAGGAGCAAAACTTGTTACGTTTAGTTCTAATCTTTCTTGGACTAAACAGGCTGAAAATTAAAAAGAAAAAAAGGAGCAGTATAGTTAGTTTTTTTTAGAGTTATGTCCAATGAATCAACTTTCACGCTTTAGTATGATCAAGGTTTTTGATTATGCACTCGCTTGATGGGGAAAGATTCATTTATCAACCATAAAACTTATTATTATGTAACAAAGAGAATTGTAAAAATAATTTTATAAAAAAATAAAGTCTCCGTGTTTAGAAATTTATATATTTGTAAAGTTCTACGTATACTTTTCCTAAAAGTGTCGCAAATCGCACAACCTTTTAGAAATTTATATATTTGTAAAGTTCGACGTATTCCTAAAAGTGACCCAAATCGCAGAAATATTTAAAACCTTACCGTTGAACAGAAAACCTATAAGGAGAGGGAAGGGACACCTGGGGGATGGGCAGTGGCTCAAAGTCGTGGTGATGTATTTTGCTGTTTGGAAGTTGTGAGTAATTTATTCGCTCAATGAGATTACAATTTTATATTTTGGCCTGTGCAATATTATATTAAGTCTGTAAATAAAAATATAGTGACTTAAACTTGTTCTACAAACTCGTCCCTCATCACAATAAAACTTATATCAGTTTAATCGGTGTTTTATCAAGAACATATGTATTAACAACTTATAAGTTTGGATTGCATAAGCTGCTCATGGGGAAGTGCGACGTATTGTCAACAGTCAGCCAATGGCGGCGCTGGTCCCTTTGTCGGCGTGGCGTCTCGTTGACCTCCCCCCACCAGCACAGCTGCGTGTCGCCTATACCCTCTCCTTATAGGTTTCCTGCAGTTTACGTTCTAACTGCACCATTACACTTAGAGAAACCTAACTATTTAAGGGGTTCGCCGCAAAAAGAAAGGAAATGAATAATAAAATTTAACTTCAACCACTCATTATGTCTAGATGATATTGAAATCCCAGAAAACCACAATGCCCTATTCAAATTGGAAGGAATCCTTTTTCCAAGCCGGAGAGACTACCTCTATGGAGACTACTAAAGTTATATCAGGATTCCAAAAAACAAATGACTTTATGAAAAATAAGGAATTGACATTCCTTAACTCCTGCTCTGAAGGAACAAAATCAGAGCTATCAGAGCTACTTTCTTTTGTAGATGTTATCTACAAAAAAACACACCACAGTAGTTTAAAGGAAAATCAAGAGAGAAGAAAACCAACAATTTTGAGTAACCACTTAAAAAGTCAAAGAAAACACATTAAAACCTGAATGCATCAAAACCTACCCTTAAAAAATTATAATAAAAATCTTGCTCAACATTATAAAAACCAAATTTTTGTGTCGAAAACACGAATCAAATGACCCCCACTGAAGCAACAAACCAGAAAACTCAGCAAGAACTAATGCATATTCATTATTTTATAAATAGACTTATTTGAGGGTGTTTTTTTTTATAAACTAACAGTGGGCTCTGAAGAATAGACATATTGTCTGGGGTTAATAATTTTGATGTAAAAGTGTCTCTTATTGCTATATATTGTTTAACAACATGTACAAAGAATTGAAGTATTTTCATTGTTGTGACAGCTTTTATCAACATCCTAGTCAGAAAAGTTTGCTGCCATACAAAGTAGAGTTTGGGTGTGTTGCTAGCCTAACAGTTAACATTTTTGACTTTGGTTCAAGAGGGCGCGGGTACTTCTATAAAGCATCAATAAACAGACAAACAAATGGAAAATTATAAACAAAAACATATTTGATGTTTAAATTCTTAACACATTAAGCGCGCGGGGCAAGGGGCAGTCGTTCGCGAATAGCGCCAGTGAACGCAATTGGCACAGACAAAATGAAATATTTCGGTCTGACGAATCGTAAAACATTGAGCAGTGTTGTGCTGCGTTACCACGAGAGTGGACGTGATTCGCTGAAACACCCACAGGTAGCAGCACTGCCTGGGTCGAGCTATTCTCCTTGTACTGCCAATCGGAGGGAGCAAACGGGACGCAAAGTGGTTTTCTAAGCATTGCCAGACAGGGATTTTGTGGGGAAATTTAGTACCAACCTATACTAGAATAAGGCTCGTATTTCTACCTAAACACTGACAAAAAATTCCCGTCCTTACTACAATTCTGCCAGCATGAGACCACATGGAAATTGCTTGGGAGGGGGACAACATTTCCCGCCCCGTCCCACTGGTGCCACTACCGTGGGACGAGATTTCCCGCTAGCATGCTTACTGTCTGTGTTACCTCATGACAGAATAATATTTAACAAATAAAGTAATAAGATAATCTACACTTAATAAATACACCACTCGATTTATGCAAGACCTTCCCTGTGCTTAGTCGTCTTGATATAAGTAAATTTCATAAAGGAATTTTTAGATGAAAAAACTGATCTCGGATATAATTATTGTTTAAAAGAAAGGTATTTAGAGCTTAAAAAGATGTTTGCAAAATAACACAGCACATGAGCAAACACTTTTGCAAACTACTTTGAAACACAGCTCTTGGTAGAAGTGGAAGTCTAAGGGTTTCTGGATCGTAAAGACAAAATTACACCACTAAGATAAAGTTACTCTATGAGCCGCTAAGCCTCATCCTTTCACATTAAGGGCCACTAAGAAACTCTTTTAAAGAAGAATTGAGTTCCTCTCTAGGTACTGCTGAGGGATATTCTACAGGTTTACTACAACAGATACATATTTTAAACTTCAAATCTAATCTACACCCTATTTACTTGAATACGTTTCAATAAATCAAAATTGAAAATAATTAATTTGTTGAAATGTGACAGATAAAAAAAATGTAATGTATCTTTGCATACAAGTCTAGATTAGTCAAACATATTTATTTAATGGTTTTATTTCTGCCAAATAGTAATGTTATTGTTGAGAATTTTTGTATGAACAAGTAATATTTGCTTAGTTGTTATAGGACACTGTTTAGGATTTTCCTTGATGACAAAATAAATATAGGCATAATTATCAGTCGAAAATTCTGTAATATGACTCAAATAGGACCCTTCTGTATCTTGCAAACAATGAATACAACAAAAAAAATTCAGCTTGCAAACATTTTACCTTCATATTCATATTTATTGATTCATATTTATTGATTTTTAAGTACTTATTAAATTTTTCATATTTGTGGCAATAAATTAAAGGAAAAATAATGTTTTATGTCCCATTCGATATCTTTGAGCAGGTATTGAAATATATTATTTTCAGATGGTATCATAACAGTTGATTATAGCTCTACCTCTTAATATTAGTTGATCATAATATTGATCTGTACCGGGATCGATAATGAATGGTGTGATTGATCAATAACATAACATTGGTTATTACAAACTGTGGCTTTCAGATGATCAAAAAATCACACATCTTCCTTAAATTATTAGAATATACCTAATTTTATAGGGTTATGATTAATATTCATACCTTATCATGACATGAACTTATTGAATTTTAAGTCAAATAACCACTAATAATAAAATTAGGCATTTTTTTTAAAGATTGATAGGCGCTTAATTTATTATTGATTAACTCAAACGAGGTATATATTTAATGTTTAAGCAGCCACAGCTGATTGAACATTTTCATTGAAGGATTCTTATAAGCCTGTGGGGTTTAATATTACAATTATTTTTTGAAAATGAATTAGTCCTTCATATTGATGTTGCTTTTCTGAATGAT
Organism: Flexamia atlantica; assembly: GCA_035578135.1. NCBI lineage: Eukaryota > Metazoa > Arthropoda > Insecta > Hemiptera > Cicadellidae > Flexamia > Flexamia atlantica. The sequence goes on from JAQJVK010000010.1 coordinate 19,049,891, forward strand.
GTCTTGATGAAACAAAATGTTAAATACCTGCTAGTTAGCCTTGCGATCCTTGAAAATCCTTGGGCGGATTACGCATTTCAGCAAGATTACATTGCCATCTTCAGATCTTGACCAAAAACTTTAAAATTTACTTCACCCATCAGCTGCATCACAATTTCAAGTAAAATTTACGAGCATAATATACTGATGGAACATTTAAACACATGTAGGCTTACTTTTTACAAAATTGAAACTGAACAGAGCGCTGCATTCACCCTGTGTGCCGAGACCCCGCTGGCGGTAATGGTGCTACCAACTGACCTTTGATTTCTTGCTACCTTTATCATGACAGTCAGTTCTGTCTAATTTTACCCTCGAATCATAATCATTTCTATTCTCCCGATTGCTATTGGGGATGCTATTCTCCCCTCTAGTTGTCTCTTTTGGTTGCCTGACAATCCTGTGCCAGTTTTCAGTATGTGAGGGTCATAGTTTTTAGGTTGGGATTTTTAAAATTTGCACCTTAGTCTGGGAGACGAATGATTGCAACTGGTGTTCATGCTGTTTTTTTCTTTAGTCGTCTGTGAGACACATAATAATAATAATAATTATTATTATTAGTCTTCATTGCCATAAACAATTGTAAAATTGCAATGGTAAGGTCAAGAATAAAGACTAGTACATGCAAGAGAACATTTTCATTGTTTGATTTCCTCCAGAGTCCAATGCTACCAGCTGGACAGCCTGGGTACCGCCTCATTACGCTGCCTGGAATTCCAGGACCTTCACCAAGAGTGAGCCACAAACTTGTGAACAGTGTAGAACTCCCCGTGAATCAAAAAAACGCTTGAGACATGCCCTGAATCTCCTCCAATCTCTTCCCCCTCCGAATATCTTCAGGGAGATTGTTCAGAACTTTAAACCTGCTTGGGACAGAAGAATTGGACACAAGAATTCAGCTGAACAAATATTTCAATTTCTAACTGGGGACCTGACCTTGCGTTGCAGCAGAGTCATAAATTGGGTACTGAACCAGTTTGTCAGTCATCAACACAGCTGGAAGATTGTTGCTGTAAATAAGAAAAGAGAATGGGTCCAAGTATTGATCCTTGTGGGACATTATACTTCTGAGTAATGCTTTTTCAAAAACTGATTGCCAATCTGGACTCGTTGTGATCTTTTTGCAAGGTAAGATCGAATCCACATTTGTGAGATCCTACTGACTCCACAGTGGTCAAATTAATCGTTAAAGAAGATATTGTGGCTCTGGAGAATTGAGTCAGAAAAGACAACAACAATTTTTCAAACATTTTTCTAAAAGCTGGAAGGAACGAAATTGTGCAATTGTTGCTCGCCAGAAGCGGGTCCCCCTTTTTGAAAATCAAGATGACTTTTGAGTTTTTCAGGTTTGTCAGGAAAACTCCGCTCTCAAAAGATTTGTCAGCATGTCGAAAAGAGCTGGGAGCAATGCTTAATAAGCCACACCGAAACACCATTGACATTTTTTTAGCAGGAAGCCTCCTTATAACATCCACCATCTCTTCTTTTGTTGTGGGGGTCAGGACCATGGATGCCTGGAGACTGTCAATGTCCTGAAATACCTCGGCATTTTGCACAACCTTGGCAATTCTGAGCTGAATTGAATAGGTCACCGACTTCTTAGATTTCAACATCAATGATTTTGAGGTGAATTTCTTCAGCTTTGATTTTCAGCTGTAATTATTGTTTTCAATTAAGACAAAATATGGTTTTACACAAAAGTTTATATATTTTTTTTAATTCCATATAAGTTTCATTGTAAATTTGATTTAAATGTATTTTTGTAAATTTTTTAACTTGTGTTGTCTTACAGACTAATGATTATGATTCATTGTCACAAGAAAAATTGACAACGATTCTAAGGTTGGTTATGGTTTCAAATAAAACATTTAACTAGAGCTTGCTTTTGTCATTTAATAAGTCTTGAGGACAAGTTTTGGAGGCTTTGCAAATTTTCAAATTTTCTAAAGCTCTCATTGTTTTTCTTTTACTATAGAAACGCAAAGCTTTGAGGTTTGTCTCACCTCTGAACAGCTATGATTGTCGTTGGTAAGGTATTTATTTATTTATTTATTTATCATTCCAACGACAATACACTAATTTACATTTGAATAAACAATACAGATGATGAATTGTTAAATGCCATACACTAGTTATCAAATGGATTGTGCTACAATGTAAACTAACACGAACTGATATAAGTGAAAAAACAGACCAACGATTTAACAATAATGCAAGATGGTATTCAGCGTATCTCGATTTTTTTACATGGCAGCTGTAGAGCACTACTCTGCTGTGTTTAGATTTAATTTTATAAAAATTAGGCCTACACGTGTTTAATTGTTTTGTTCAGTTTGTGTAAATGTTACGATTCAATTCAAAACTTCTTTATTCCAAATAATAAATGTATATCAAGTCAAAAGCTATTTCTGACAAGAAATAGAGTAAAAAATTACCATAACAATATTTGTCACTTAAATGTAAATATAAATTCATTATTTTAAAAATCCTATTTATGATTGAATTCTTCCACTGAATACAAAGATGATTTCAACAAAAAAATCCTTAAACATTTTTAGAAATTTATTGAAATTTTTTCTTATTTTATTTGTTTCGGTAAACAGTCAAAAAATTTGTTTCCTGAAAAAGTGGTTTTTTATTAAAAAATTCAAGGTTGTGCTGTTCAACAAAGCTGACTCACGTTCAATACCTTATTACTCTGGTGGAGGGACGATTACAAAAGGAGGGTCCCTATACACAAAGTCCCACTACGCGTTGTATCATTTAAGGCCTCCAGGTTTCAAAATAAATGTAATTTAATAAACCAATGAAAAGATAGAGAGAGCTGAGAGTTCATTTTGATTCCATAATCGTTTATGTTCACGCATTCTGAAGATGTATCACAGTAAATAAGTTTATGATATATCACTAAGTATCTATTGAGTGAAAAAATTATTTTGAAATCACAATTAAAACACTTCAACCTTTTATCTGCACGATTAATTATACTTTACAATAAATTTTATTTCACGAGTTGGAGACGTTAAATTTCTTTGTGTTTACCTTACGCAGTGAAAAGTGCACAATTTTAATACGCTTCTGTCACATAAAAACAAAAATTGCCAAAGAAGAGAACCCTCTTACAATGTAGAATAGAATATAACAAGAGATTGTAGGTGAAAGAATAAAAGTTAAAAATTCATAAAAAGAGGTACGTTCTAGTCGTTTAATTCCTATGAATTGGCCTGGGAAGAGAACTCATAAACATCAGCTCCCGTTGCAACAAGACAACTCTTTTGCCAATATCACAACGCTATCTGTTGACCTACATTTATTCTTGAAACATTAGCCTTTATGAGGTTCACATATAATTGCACTAAGAAAAAATGAACAGTAGATATAATTTGTAACGGGATTTAAATTTCCTTATTATTTTAAAAATATTTAAAGGAACGCGGGAGGTCTGGACCCCTCGGATCCTCCCCTTGAACTACGTCCCTGGACATAAGTTAACATTCAAGTTTGTCTCTAGGTTCTAAAGATGGATAGGTAATCTTGCCGAAATGCATAATCCATCCAAGGATTTTCAAGGATCACGGGGCTGACTAGCAGGTATTTAACCTTTTATTTCATCAATAAATTAATCCATTACCTGTATTTGTTTCTAAAGTATTTTAGACTATATTTAAAAAACATTATTATATTAAAAATAACCCACAAACAATGTTTATGACAGTTGAAAAATTCTTAGAACAGGTCATATACTACTTAGTTTTGTGTCTGTGATTATCTTTCAAAACTTACTAAAATCAATGATAGCATTAAATTAATGCCAAAATTTATTGTTGCTTTATTGTTATTCGTGTTCAAGTTTATAGTTTTTAGTTTGCCTTTGATTATAGAAATACTCTCACTGTTCAATAGTAGTGATGTTTTTGTTTGATTTATTTTAGATGGTTGCTGAGTCACTCTCCATAGTTCAAGCGATTGTAATAAACTTATAAGCTCTGTTATGGTTACTGATGTTAGAATTATTTTTATGAGAAAATGTCTTAAAATTTGATAGGAATTTTGATTTTGCAATCAAAGTACAACTTTTACCATAGAATAAAAGCCGTTTGACCATCTTCTATTTGTAATCTAAAGGAGGGGCAGAGGTTTTGCTTTTACTTGTTCATTTACCAGACAGATGCTTATATCAAATAAAATAAGTTATTTTTTACTATCTACACCTAGGGTCTCCAAGTGGTTTCTGGCAGCTAAAAACTTGGAGAAGTATGACTTTTGGGCTGAGGAGTAGGACTTTGATTTTCTACAATTAAAACTTTTCAACTAAAAGAACAACTTTTCCCCCCAAAATAGTATACAATATAAAAAATGTACTGAGTCTCAGCATTTTAAGCTTTCACTAAATTGTAAAAAAATAGACTTTGATTAAAAAAAATTATTTTAATGAATCATGTAACACATCTAAATAGGCTTTGGGGGAACCGAAATAGCTTCTAAGTAATTAATTATTTTTTTAAGTATCCGAAACTAAAAAGGCCTTGTAAAATAACTGCTCAAACGTGGTCTGAAAATTATAAATGTTAATTTTTATGTTTTATTGCAAAAATAAAGTCTATCGATTTTCAATTTAAAGGAGGCTTCAAACTAAGTTTTCATTTTGCCATTAAATAAGAGTTTTGCAGTTTTGTAATACTTTGATTATTATAATGTTAACTTTTTATTTTGTATGAGTTCAATAAGATATTCTACCTATGAATACTTATGAAAACTTACTGCAGTAAACGTCATTTACATATAAACTCATAACATTTTAAAGGGGGTTTAACATCTATGTTCAAATTTTAATAGCAATTGACAAGTTTTTATTAATTTAATTTTATAATACCATCAATGCTTGGGCCACAGCAGAGAGGCGCAAAGTTTTTTCTTCATTTCCTTTATTTGAAAAACGAATATTGGCATATCACGATGAAAAATAGGCTTTAGCCAAACTGGAATACAGTTTTATTCATTTTTAATTTGCTAAAAAAAAGAAAACAAGGCAGTTTAGAATCAGAAAATTGTTATCAAATGGAATGTGTGATTGAAGGTTTCTGAAATATGTAAGGAAGTGGCCAAAAATATTTTTTTATATCCTGCATGACTTTATTTCGCTATACACCTTGAAAAGGGAGTGGATACTCAAACTTACAAAGATGGGCTACACTTAATGAACAGGGCTCATGTATGTAAAAATGAATAGAACTGTCGTTTGAAAAGTTGCAGTAAAAATTATCCTAAATGAAATATATATTTTTAAAAAAATTGAAAATTACTTATAATCCATTGAATATGAATTAATTTCCATTTAATACTATATTAATGGAATACATATCTATTCCAATATGGCTATGATAATATATTTTATTGACATAGAAACTTATATAAAATTGATACTATTCTCAGTTTATTGGCCCCTTGGCTCTTTAGACATTTACGATCAAAGATATTTGGTTATATGTATGGCAAGGCCAGAATATTAAGCTAAAAAGGCTCAAGAAATTGAAGAAAATAACATTGGAGTTTCAGCAACTCATGTAATAGCTAGTCATATAGGCATGATGTGGGCTTGAATACTGCATGCAAATCATATAGAATACTTGATAATTTTGAAATTGGGTTATTTTCTTGCAATTGGAATAAGCTAATTTACCCAAAATTTAAATACAGCAATGAAAAATATTTTTAATTTGCTATTTTAATACAATTCCCATATTTTTACAATGATTAATTAGTCTTTTGTTCAGTTGTAAGACGTATCAATTAATTTGTGTACCTTATATATTTGAAGAGTTTAATTAAATACTATACTTATGTATGAAATTAATATTTATTAATTTATATTATAGGGTGTAAAGATATTTTAAATTGCATGTGCAAAATTTGTATTTGTGCTTCTAAATAATTAGAGAAGACTAGAAGGCTAGGATATCATACTGGTTGGGGTTTCCAGCCAGTAGTTAATGTAACTCCATCTTGTAAGTAATTTTTTAAATGAAATCTTTTCCCCACCAATATTTTTTTCCCCCCGTGAAATAATAAACTTAAATTTGTTTGCATAACGGGACAGTTGACTCACTTTTTTTAGGACTTTGAAAGAGTAATATCAATTTTATAAAGAGTATTATTTTGAATTGTAGGTTGGTATATAAGAAAATAAATTCATTTCAACCCTAATAAAAGAAACTTTTTGAAATTATTATTTTTAAAGTAGTTTTTTAGCAAATATTATTAAAATTGTTAAATATTATACTCAATATTATCAAATTAAATATCATTATTATCGAATTGTATCTATTTTTTCTAAATGGATAAAATCGTGTAAGACATTTAACAATTACTCAGTATGAAAAAAAGAGAATAAAGATGTTTTTAACTAAATTAACATTATAATTAAATATTACTTTAAAAGTCAATTGTTACTACAATAAATTAATATGCAGCAAAACTGGTATTAGACAAATAATTATAAAATTCAAACGTATTTACTATCTATTACAATTCAGATTCTGTGATATTGATATCACTCAAGCCAAACATTGCTTGGGAGGTAGCAAGCGGGCAAATAAACAAACTGTGAAAGAAGGTGAAATGGTGTGATTAGTATGAGTTTCCGAAGCATACAACACGAGGGAAGCGAGGCGGGTCTGGAAACAGAAATGCCGCACCATGAGGTCAGACTTTCAACTGAAATTGATTACGTTTCGCAAGTCGAGTCGATTTTGGAGATCATCACTGTGTCATTATTTAAATAATAAAATAGTTCCAAAACCAGTTACATTTTCATGTTTTAGGTAATAATGATCTAAGAATTAGAATATGAAAATTCTTGATAAAGTGTGTTGTCGAACTCGGTAATATTAACAGAATTTTATTCTTGTAACTTAAAGCTTATATTCCTGATGGCATTTAACAAAAAATTTCCTCTTGATACATTTATTTATGATGAAAATATATTTTCTGTTCAATGTGAAATTTAGAGGATTAAGGATTTTGATTTATTTCCAGGAATTTTACTGCTTGGAATAAGTTTTTTCTGGTTAAAAAAATGAAGCCAAAACATTTTTTATTGATGATTTGATGATTTTTTTATAGTGATGGGTTAAAAGATACATTGGAAAAAGTTATTCCTCAAAATATCTTGTAAAACCAACAGCAAAAAATGACATTGTTAAGTGTTTGGATGTCTTTTTATAAATGACAATCACGATCATTGTCACAATCATGTAAATTTGTATATTTACAATCAGCCCTATTGTTTATTAAATTTTTTAAAGCATCTACTAAATTAAAATAAGGGCATTATCATTTGATAGGTATGCATTATACTAGAATAGTTACTATTTGATCCTAATTCCAAATATATTTGGGCATTTATGTATTTTATCTTGGACTTTTTTGGTTTCATATCGATAGAAGTCTACTTTTCTTCAGGCTGTACTCAGATCTTTCGTCTCTTATTGAAGCGATCATCTATTGAGAATGATTTATTTTTCTCTGATCGAGTAACACCTGAAATATATTGTATAGTGCTGAGGGGCTCTGCAACAAATGCCTTGATAACTAGGCTTTTAAAACTGCAGAAACAAGCAGTTCGTATTATAGCAGGCTCAAAGAGACATGATTCCTGCAGAATTGCATTTAGACACTTTGGGCTGCTAACCTTGACTGGTATATATCTTAAAGGTAATAACTTATGCACACTTTCACAGTGCAACTCCTGATGACAGCCAATTCCATCATTACCCCACTAGGTCAGCCATCCAACCCCGTCCCGCACAGGTAAGGCTGAATATTGCTGGAGCCCTCCCACAAAACGCAGGTGCACTTTATTTTAATAAATTACCAGCCAGAGTCGCCAGCATTACAACTGAGAGAGACTTTAGAAAGGCCCTCAGAGCACACATCACACTCAATCCTTTTTACTCCGGGGGGGAGTTTTTAGCTGGGGTCGGGGAGTGATTGCAGGGTGCTGATATAGTTAAGTTGTAATAGTGTTATTATGGTATCAATTAAGCAAAGTGCGAATACAGGGTGTTTTTTTAAAAACACAATCCATTTTTAATATTGAATAATGCACATATAAATATGTAATGAGTATTGTTTTATTGCTCTTTACATTTTATACAGCCTATTATTTAAGTTTGATCACATTTAGTTTCCATTATGTGCTCCAACAGTCCGCCATTGGCATTTGTATAAAGTTATGCTCTTTCCATCAAATTCCTGAACACGTGTTGCAAGAGATTTTATGTACCCTAAAATTAAAATCTCTTTGTATTTCTTGCATTAAATTTGTTATGTTTGTTTTGAGGTGCTGAATATCTTGTGAATTGTTTTTGTAGGATAATTACTACTTTACATGTCTGTGGCAAATTTCATTCAGATCGGACCATTTTTACGAGATTTATCGTACTTAAAGACACACACATTAAAATCACTACCAAAATCACATTAAAATCACTATTTTATTGGTGAAGGGTTATTTCTCCCCAGGATCCCCGGATTTGACCCCACTATGTTTTTTTCTTTGGGGTACATAAAATGAAAGGCCTACGAAAACATTTCACAGGATATTCAGCACCTGAAAACAAACATAACAAATTTAATGCAAGAAATTCAGAGGTACCTTGCAACACCTGTTCGGGAATTTGATGGAAAGAGCATAACTTTAAACAAATGCCAATGGCGGACTGACTGAGCACATAATGTTAACTAAATGTGTATAAAATGTACACATTGTATGTTGTATAAAATGTACAGATCAATAAAACAATACTCATTACATATTTATATGTGCATTATTCAATCTTTAATGGGTTGCGTTTAAAAAAAAAACCCTGTATTTATTAATTTGAAATTGATTTTTTCTAAGATGACATTATTTAATTGTATGAAGTTTATGATATGTACCTTTGATATTTTCTTTGTCACAATAAAGAGATTATTATAATTATTATCATTATTATTATTATTATTATTATTATTATTATTATTATTATTATTACTTGGGCCTGAATTTCAACTGTGAAGTTGACAGGGCTAGCTAAATCGCTGATGCGAACCATGAGAATCAAATCAACTCTACAACAATGCTATAAAATGGGTGTTGCAGTAGACCCCTTCTCAACCGACCTCGTTTTTGCGATGATCGGATTACCCGCCTTTGCTGGCCAAATATTAAAGATCGTTTTAACCGACCCTGTTTTGAATATGTACAAACAATGTTTTTTATGATGTACATCTTTTGGACTGGAGCATGATTTCGACCTCCGGATTGCAGTATTGTGTTTCTTTTTACAAGCCCTTTAAAATAAGCAGTCGCACGAAGGGGGTTTACATTTAAAATTTTGGGGGCAGGGGCAGAAATGAAACATACATCAAAAAGTAGTTTTTTTAGTACTAAAAGGTATGCAAAATATTGTTTTGATACCTGGCTTACTTTACAAGATATTAAACTGGTCCAGGACTTGACACACAGTATATATATATATTTAAAAATTCAAATGGTGTTTGAAAATGAAAAGTTATAATGGTCTTGGGCTTAGGTCTTACCATGAGACCTACAGTAATAGCTTCTTCCCTGTAGGGGAAATTCGCTAAAATGTGTTAAAAAATTATTAAAGTGTTATTAAAGGTGTTAACATAATAACTTTTTTCAACCTCATCTAACATTTAGTTTATAAAAATGGTTTTGTTTTCACTGTTTGTTGGGGTTATTTGTGACATGTCCACTGTAAATATTTTGGAAAACAGGTTTATAGTTTCTTTTCTAAATAATCCACGAAGGGCTACAGAATTATGTTAATGGAACCCTAAATCAATATGGTTTTTATTTTTAGGTGTTTAGAGTATTACCTGTTTTAACCGACCTTTTAAGTTATCCGGCCTAGGTTCGGTCCGGCCATCAGGGTCGGTTAAGAAGGGGTCTACTGTATCATGAAAAAAGAACTGCATTGAAGGGGCCTGAACCATACAAAACTAAACCTTCATAATTCCCATCTGAACACTTACTTGGGGTGAGCTAATGGATTTAGGAATAGATTGTCTTGCTCAAATCACAATATTTAATTCATGAAGACGATAATAAAAAAACCTTTAACCATGCAACGGTGACTATGATATTGACCATAAGGGCTAAACTTTTTGAGAAATCACTATCATATCTCAGCATAAAAAACTATGATAAATGTCCAAGCCAGATCAGAAATGAGCCCTCCATGAAAAAGTTCAAAAAGAGCTATAATAGACTTTCTATTTGAACACTGCTTCTACAGTGTCTTAAAGTACATAGATTTTAAATTTTAGTCAGCCTGTCTTCACTGAAATAGAATTTTTGAATCTTTGTTAGTTGGTATTAAGGTTGACCAACAAAAAAAAGCTATAGTAAGCCTATTGAATTCGGTGTATTCAAAAACCAATTTTTTTAATTTTTTTGAAATTTCTTTTGTGTTTTAAAACATTGTACAGTTTTGTATGTTTATACAGTTTAATTTAGGTTTTGATTTTATACTAGTTTAAAGACATCAATGTGACAACTCTTCAAATTCGTTTGCATGTAAGGGCATCTCAAGACGATGTAAATAAATAATTAACTAAGTGATAGAAAATGTAATTTTGTTGTAATATAGAAGTCCTAGAGATCTGGAATTCAAATGTACACATCTATAGAACGTATAAATTTAGAAATTGTACAAACAACATATTTGAGTTTGAGGGTAAGGACACAATTTGGATGGTAATGAGTTTTGTGTACTACAACTCTTGTGTAGGAATTAGTTTTGTTCCTTAGGGGCCGTCCATAAATTATGTCATAAGTTTTTAGCCTTTTATTAACCTCCCCATAAGAAATCCTACTATCACTTGGCTACCATCCCTCATCTCAACAAACTATGTCCTGTAAATTCCTGTAAACCTGATTTTTACTTAAATTGACAAAATGTCTTACAACAATGTATAGATTTCTCTTTTTTATGTTTTAATACTATTATTACTTGATTTTTATTAATTTATTCAACAGGAAAAATAAGAGAGCGTTTTTTTTTACAAACTGAGCTCTGTGAATACCATGTTTACCGGACTGGTGGGAGGAGAGGCAGCACTTTCCTACAGCACCGCCATTTCCTATCCTCCCACCAGCCTTAGCTCTGCTCTGATTGGGACGTACTCTCTCCTGTTTGGTGATTCTTGATACTTGTGTTTTCTGTGATGTATTGTGTTCTTGTTTTGTGACTGCTTTTACAGTTCTTTGTTTTAGCTAAATTTTTGTCCAGGTTATCCTGGCTGTGTGTTACTAATCTTGTTATATTCTAGGTTCTTTTCCACCTGAAGATGGGCTCAGATTTCAGATCCCGAAACGTCGTGAAACTTGTTTTTTACTAATCAGTGATGGCAAATGTCCGCAAAAATTAAAAGTAAAACAAGAGAGATATAAAACAAGACTTATAAACAAATTGGACAAGGAAACTGGTCAGTAAGCGCTCTGCCTGCACAGTCAACATGTCACTGATGTCAGGCCTGTCTAGTTATTTTTCTTTCTTGTTTTATGTATTGTCCGTTCATCTTGTTTGTGATATAAATTTACTGTATGTGTTGTTTTAATTTTTATCTGACAACCATAAAATACTATGAGAAACATCATTTGTACCAGCTGAAGATGGGGTATTTACTCCAGAACATGTCCTGATGGAATAATTTTAAAATATTTTAGCTATTCTGACAGAAATAGTATAATCTTAAATATAATTTTCAGCTCAGGATTCAAAGCTATCAAAGATTTCAATAATAAAATAAACTTTAAGATTAAATATGATTCCTCAGGTGATACGATCCAGTGATATATCAAAATTTAATTTGGACACAGTTTCAGTCTAGATTACAGCAACTTGAAAGCTGACTTTAAGCATAACAGTGGTTTTAATTATGAAAAGTACAGAAAGCAATCACAATCTTAAACTAATCGCTCAGATGCAGCTATAAAATAACCAAAACAAAGCCAGCTGATAAAGCATATTAATCTAATGAAATGGAACAAAGTGAAAAAATAAAAATAGAATATAATTTTTTTCCAAATTTCTTTTTATATCGTTTACTTCTTATTTATTATCTATATAAATGCGCTTACATTACTTTTAAATGGCAAATTAATTATATTGCATTTCAAGTGCAATCTATTAACAGAATGATGCATTTAAAAACACATCCTAGATGAAATAATGTATTTTAAAATAACAACCAATTTAACAAGCGTTAAGAAAGTCAATCATAACATTAGCCGAAATAAAAAAAAAAAACATATAGAAAATTGTATAGTAGAAAAATAATATTTTTAATAAATGTGTAGTTGAAAATAAGTTGAGTCATTAACATAATATAAAATATAACACACAGAAGCCAACTGCCTTTAAAAGTTTACTGTTATTCTAATGAAATATGTTAAGGTAATAAAGGCAAATATTAGAAAACGTTTGGAAGAAGGTTGTAACTGACCTGAGAAAATCTTTAGACCTGTAGAAAAAGTGTATTCAAATATTTTTCAAATTCATAAACAATTGTAAGCTTGGTTAGAAAAATGAAGAATACCCCTTAAAACGGTTTCAGGAAACTAACATGATTTCTCCCTTAAAGCAAGTTAAAACAAGAAAACCTACAATAAAATTAAACAATTTTGCAATAAAATACATATTAAGTTTTATTAAAATCGGTTGGTAAATAAGGGAGATGTCAGTTTTTAAATATCTTGAGACTTTCGACACCAGACTGTGTTTACCAATGAACGTGTAAATATAAATTTTCTCCACAACCAGTTAATGTGGACCGATAATTAAAAATTCTGGATTATTTATTTTTTTGAGTCAAATTTGATGGCTGCAAGTTACTTTTCTTTAAAGGTTAAATTTTTTTGTGAAATAAAAAAAAAACTTTTTAACACTAACATCCCGATGAGTGAATCTGCTTTTATACAGACGTACGTGTTGTGTCATTTTGTTTGGTATTTGAAGCAATACAAACCATAAAATTTTTATCAAAGTCGTTAGAGCCGTTTTTAAGAAATTTTCATTTCAATGGTTCCATTCCAAAACGTTGAGAAACTCGTTTTTACTAATCAGTGAGAGCAAATGTCTGCAAAATTCAAAATCAAAACAAGGCTGAAAGCTGAAAACTTGCAACTGAAAAGGATTTTTATTTTATGTCATGGTTAAATAATTTACCACAAATATGAAGAAATGTTGTTACAACAAAATTCAGTCCTTGTATGAACTATCTCAATTAATTAAAGATAGGTAAAGTTTTAGAATTCCACAATATTATTGAAACAAGTATAGTTATAATTATGAATCAATAGTATTATGAACGATTTCATTAAATTGTAATTTTTTAACAAATTACCAAGAAAAATTATTTTGGTATTTCACTATACTGTGTCTTATTATGTTAATTGGCCTACCTGCAGCACTTTTTAAAAATGAAAATACAGGTGAACTTACATTAGCAATAACCTGCGAATTACAGTAAACTCCCGATTATCCGCGAGCGGATTATCCGCGCGTGCTACGAAAAGCGAGAAAATACGTATTTATAAAAAAAATAGACTGAACTGACAAGTTTTTTGCGTAAAAACGCGCGCAGGCTTTCTCCGTCTACTGTAACGCGAAGACGATTTTTGTTTACCGCGATGCGAAGACAATATTTGTCTACCGCGACGGGAAGACGATTTTCGTGTATCGCGACGCGACGACGATTCTTGTCAACTGCGATGTGACAACAATATTTATCTATTGCGACGATGATATTCGTCTACCGCGGCGTCTACCACAATGACGATACTCGTCTAGCGCATCGACGAACTTTGCCTACAGCGACATCCATATTCGTATAACCCGACGACGAAATTTTTTCTACCGCGGTGACGATACTCGTCTACCGTGACAACGATATCCTTCTACCACGACGACGATTTTCGTCTACTGCAACGTGACAACAATATGTGTCTACCGCGACAATGATATTTGTCTACCGCGACGACGATATTCGTTTACCGCGACGTCCATATTCGTCTGCTGTGACGCGATACTCGCCTACCGTGACGTTATAGGATATCCCCCGCCCGAAATTAAATCTGGGTTCGCCCCTGTCTGTATTAAACAAATTGATTTTTAATGTTGAAATTGTTTTTCTCTTTTATTCTCTCCCATTTTCAACACTTGCGGATTATCCGTGATTTTCGTTATCCGCGGTAGTCGCGCCACCCTATTCCGTGGATAATCGGGAGTTTACTGTACAAGCAACTAAGGAAAAAACAATAGCCAAAGCTAAACAGAACAAAAATTAAACAGATCCACCGTTTTATTTCACCTTATGGTCATGTTAAGTTAGGAAGTAATTTACTATGGACATATAACAACAATTCAAAATACTATATTCTTAGTTTTTTTAAGCTGAATTGAATAGTGCAAACAATAATTGTATTATATTTTATTTTTCTATGTAAAAAGCTCAAAACTGCCATTTTTTGGGGAGTATATTCCTATTTTTCCCCCTTTACGGTGGTCCGATCAGGCTGATTATCAGATTCATCCGAGCAATTACAATGTTACACGTCTGTACCAAGTGTAATTAAGATTGGACCACTTTTATGATAGCTGTTCTTGTTAACAGATAAGAAATTTATACAAACATATAAATTCAGACAAATCGTGTTTTTAGCTCCCGGGGGCCTCAAAACAAAAAGTTATTATGATCTTAGGCTTTGGTCTTACTATTAGACTACAGTAATAGCTTATTCCCTTTAGAAAATCTGCTAATACATAATAGAATCATGAAGTACAGTAAGATGTCAACGACCAATCACCTGAAAGGTGAGGCGACAAGAGGAATTGCTACAATAGGAAAGCACACTTTGCAGCCAATAGTATGCATAATTATCTTTTACATCCGATCAAGTTTTTTGCAAAATTGCTTCCGCTATTCACACAATCAATATGAGATTAACTTTGATGGCCATTTATTTGTGATCGGTAAATACTTGTAATCACATTTCTCAGCTGCTTGCAACTTTTGTAAAGTTACCAACACCATTTGCTGGCAATTAGTTTTGCGATTACATTTAGATTATTTTATTTATTTATTATGTAAAATTCACCTTGGGGACAATAATTTTCCTTTCCTTTTCTAAAAATTTTCGGTCCTGATCATTCCTAATATAATTAAGTTTGTGAGGACTTGATTGCGACGTAGAAATTTTTAGTGTTTCACTGTGACAAGTCCATGTCCATGAAAAAAAAATTCTGATCAAACTTTACAAAAAATAAACCATCCCCCATTCCCAGATTTCTTTTTGGATGTTATCCTGTTCTCTGTACTTGGAGGAAGAGCATAATCAAGTTTATATTATTTAAGAAGCAACAGGTATGTAGGAGCAAGTCATTTTTGCTTGAAAGTAAATAATATTTATCTACGACCATTGCAATAAGCACCAATTATGGTATTACAATAAACATTATAATGATATACATTAAAACACCAAAAACCAAGCAGTACTCTAATGACGACTTTAGAGTACTGGAGTCACTTTAGAGTACTGGTTCTAGGCCAATGAGAGCTCGGCATTTGACGGAAGTAGTGTCATAATAACAATTACGCAATTCGCACATCAGCTGATTGTTGCATTACGATTCATGTTTGAGTTTACTTATCCCATCAGCTGATTGTTCCACAACGATTCATGGCTCAGTCTGCTTATTTGCCTAACCTCAAATTTTAGTTGACCTATTCCATCATTAGTAAGTCATGAGTTTTGTTTAACTTCGGGGGAAATTTTGTCGTATATTGTTGGTCGTAGATAAAATAGTGTATGCAACGATTGTATTATGCCTTTAAGCCACTCGTGAGATATTTAGAACACTCGCTTCGCTCGTGTTCTAACTTACATCTCACTCGTGGCTTAAAGGCATGCATTATACAATCGTTGCATAAACTACTATTTTTTACTGATATGTTCCATTAAAGCGTGTTTAAAATTGCTTGTTAATGTGTCTTATATATGTGTTAGTGGATACATAGTAAACCGGAGTAAATAGAGAGCAGGTTTGATATTGAATAAACTTTTTCTGCCTGAGGTAAATAGTCCCAGGAAAAATCCTTTCCTAGCTAGTATGCGTAATTGTTTGTGGTTGTGCATGTTATGCTGTTCTGTTTCTGGCTTGGAGGCGTTGTTTTCAGGTAAGGTATATGGTTTTTGTTTTTAATTTGAATAGGGTAGGTGCACCAGTGAATGACAGTTTTGCTTAAGAAATACTATAATAACTGTTTTATTTTTGGTAGTAATTCATAAATAGGCTTAAATGTAGCATTGGAATCTTACTTAAGGTTTCTCTGCAAGTGGTATAAATTTCCGTTACCGAAAATATGTTTTTAAGATATTTTATGTCAAGTGTTCAAACACCTAAGATTTGAATCCAACCGGCAAGCTACAATTGTGATGCGGAAAGTGAAAAGGGACCACGTCGCTGGAGTAAATTTTACAGTACGGGCATTTTAGTCGAATCGGGTAAAAAATATTGATTTTTAGATTTCGATTGGATATGATTCCTTAACCTTTCCTGTACACATTAATTCAGTTATTTTAGCGATAAGAATCCGAGAAATATTAAAAAATAATCGATTCAGCAGCCTATGTCATGCATACGAAAAGGACCTCAAGTCGCTTAAATGGGAAATAACATGGCGAGCGACTTAGGGTCCCATTTCCCAAATGTGCAGGCCCGTACTGAATGAGTCGTCAGGGGCATCACAAAACTGGTCTCTCCTGACATCTATCGGCGGATAAGTGAAGTACTTCAAGTTTCTCGTCGTAGAAAAATATTGTGTAAGACTAAAAATCACCGTCTTGACAGTGTATTCATCTTTTATTCCTTGATATTCTGCCTTCCGACTTGAGGTCCCTTTTCAATCTTCTCACTTTCTCATTTTTTTTTAACAATGAAAATGTAAGTTTATTACGTCTGTTTTATTTTAGATATAAAAATCTACTTTTCAGCTTTATTTACATACCAAATTCATTTCTTAAATATTAATAATAAATATTCTGTGAACGTTTGAAGTTTTGGGCCTTGGTTTCCTAAAATACCCGTTTTTACTAATTAAAATTCAAATGCCAATAACTCAAAGACAAAAAATCATTGCAATATAAATTATATGTCAAATTGTTCGCAATTTAATGCTGAATTTCAGGATGTTAATAACTCAAAACCGGAAAATTCCGACTTGTCCATTTTCACTTTCCTCATCACAATTACATTTATTCTGTATATTTCCAAAATGTGACATAAATAAACAATAGCTAACATGTGACTCTGCGATTTTAAATACATTTAATTCCATATATTTCAATTTAATACTTGCTATTGTTAATTATTACTGAGATAAGTCATTCACTGGAGCATTGACAGTTGTCTAAAAATTCAAATTACCATTAGTATTCTGATTGAAAAGTGATTTTTACTGACGACTCTTAATTCTTGAAGTACTAACAAGCTTTTTAAAATGCAACGGACAATCTTAAATAAGAAATAAGGGAGTGTTTTTAAATTAACATGACACTATGTCCTTAACCTGTGAAACACTGGTGCACTCACCCTATATTATGTGTTAATGTGTTGTAATTTTTTTTAATTTTATGTCTGTAATTAAACATATGTGAATAAGATTCTCAAGTTTTTTAAATATTTGGATAAATGATAATTTTTTGTTTTAAAAAATCCAAAAAAACCCAAACAATAAAGGTTAAATTAGTAATAAGTAGGATGAATGGAATTTTAAGTAGGGTCACTTGATAACATACCTCACAAAACTTAGTATAGTTTTAAATACAGTAGACTCCCTCTTATCGGGACCCCTCGAGACCAAGGCCTGTCCGGATGACGAGATTTCCGGTTAAACCGAAGTTTCCTAAAATTATTAATTATGAAATCCAAACATTAAAAAATTTACATTTTACGATACTTTGTCTATTTTATATTTCCCACGGGAATAACACATGTATATCTGTCGGGAATCGTCACTCTCGATCACTCAAATCTATCACTTTTACTCAAATTGAAGAGAGCATACAGTATTTAGACACGTCATAACTGATCTAAAATATTTTCCCACAAGAATCATCGATACAGTACCGACCATTTCCTGCTGATAACGTCCAGTTAAACCAATGTTTTGATAAAAATTGTGCAGTTAAAAAGATGTTACTCCCGCCAAGGGTAGTCCGGTTAAACCGATGTCCGGTTAAAAGGTGTCCGCATAAGAGGGAGTCTACTGTACTAGAAGCAGTTGGAAAAGTCCAAAAAATTAAACAGTAATATTAAATCCTTCCCTATCACGAATTAAAAAAAATAATAAAAAATAAAAAACAGTAAATATGAAACTAATAGAATGCAGCGATTTCTTGGAAAATACTTTGAGGGTTTTCTCAGAAATTCGTCAAAACCGATGTATCAGGACATATCCCTTTCCTTTAGACTACTGAAACGATTGTTCAAGAAACGAAACGAATAAACGATTTTGTGTAAAAACATGGTTTAACCTAACATATTTACGTTACAATTTTAGTGGAAAATTACAACTAAAGCATTGTGGGCCCTGTTTACTTTAGATATTCACAGGTTCCTCATCATATTAAGAAAATAATACAAAATATTTATACTAAGAAACCGATAAGCCTTCCAGCTTTTGTACCAAGCTTTGAAATCAGAGAGTTTCATCCGTTGCTAAATATTTTCACAAACATAAGTTTCTTCATCTGCGATAAAATGCATGCTAATTATTTGTTCACTCTGAGTTATTTTCCTAAATAAGTACTTCAACCAGAATAAGTTACTCTTTGAAGAAAACATGTTTACAGACCAACTTTTAATTTAATTTTGTTTACCAATATTTACTGTTTAGCCTACTGATCGATCATAATTGATTCCATAATAATAAAGTTTATATTTTTGGCCAAAGTAAAAAAATATTATTTGATTTTAGATATGGGGCAGTAAAACATTTAAATCACGATATAATGTCATCGGACTCAAATTATAATAAACAATAAAATTTTATCACACACTCTTAAGTGCATATATTTCATATATCTTGTAATTTTTAAGCGATAATAAATTACATAAAAGAAGTGTGGATCCAGTGGGATTCACCATAAACCGGTGGTGACCCCGATGATGTTTACTGACAAGATTCGTCCCGGGACCCCTAGAGTTATGGTCACATCCCTGAACCCGATGCTTTATTTATCAACCGAATGAATACCTTAAACTATTTGTATCTTAAAACATTTTTTATCGAGATTGGATGCAGAATTTATTGCCTATCACGAATCATTTTACAACTGACTAAACATATACTCATGGCAATTACTAAATGTTTAGAACGTTTTTCATAGCACACACTATCCTACAGGTAGCATAAACAGTCTTAGTTATTTAAAACACTCAGGGGCTAGTTAGCTGGACGCATGCCAGATACGGCCCAGAGGTCTGGCTACCTACGTTATGTCGGACATACAACCTCGGGGGCATTTCATTGTTGAGCAGGGTCAAATAAAGGTGGAGGTGGGGTGGGGAGGGGATGGGGCAAAACCATAACATACGTGGCTACCCGACTTTACCTTGAATAACTGTACTCCGATAACTGCAAACATGAACTGAAGTAGACACGTAACCAGGACTATGTTGCCAATTGTTTTAACCGCCACTATCACACACTGCACTACATGCTGAACATCACATCCAGAAAGTCAACATTAAAATTTGTCAATAGCCGATACAATAGTGTACAGCAATGGTAGTGAAAATATTCCTCGATGAATATATCAATCTTGTAAATGTACTATTGCTCATCATAAAGTATACATTTGTCTTTATAATATTTGTAGGGACAAAACTATTGGACAGCGACATCAAGTATGTTTGTGACAAGAGTAAAAATTACGTAGAAAATTCGGAACAATATGAAATAAATAGTAAGAACCCTTTTAAATATTGAAACATTGAATAATTGAACTCAAACAACTTTAGTTTAGAACTGCTAGCTGTATTTCAGGGGTTTCACTTCAGCAGTGCATTGATTTATCACACCAAGCGATATATGGCAAAGAGCTTATAAATTACAACTTTACAACTGTCAAAATGATTTGGCGTTGTCGATCCAATTATCTAAATTTTTGAAAACAGAAAAAACATACAAGAAAAATGGAAAGAGAAATATCGAGCATGAATCCACATAAAAAAACAAAATGCTTGGGTGGACTCTTAGTTGGTATTCCGATTTTCTTACAGAATCACCAAAAACATATAATGGAGGTTAAATTAAAAAATCAAACTAAGTTTGGCAATAGTTTGATGTTGGTTTGAGGCACATCCTTTGAACTTTCCGTCCACAGATGCTCACATAGCCTATGCTTTATCCTTTTTCAAAAAAGGTTGAAACTGATATATTTAAATGTTTTATGTGAAGAAATGCTCTAAAGACAACTTTGGTGTGAAAAAGTTTCAACTCCCTACAAAGAAAATAAATTATATAGAATTTTCTGATGTTCTTATTTGTATTGACAATGTAACTATATTTAGTTTTACTTTTTTATGTAACCTCTTTATTCAAGTGCATTTTACAATCTAAATTTCAAAATCACGACTTATAACTCTCCTTATGACAGAAAATTACATTTTTTGGAAACAATTCTTTGTTAACTTGTTAATGTTGACTTTCTTTTTGTGATCTAATGGAAATAAAAATGTTTCTTTATAAGAAATATTCTATCAGTGCATTTCCTTAATTGTAATCAATTTAATATCACTGATCAGTCTAGCTAAGGCATTTCAATGTAATAGGCACACACAAATTTAAACACTTGCTTTTGCTCACATGAGATTTTTATCCACTTCATGCGTTCAAATACTTTTCATTGATACAAATGATCAATTTTTTTAAAAGATAAGCCAAAAACTTCTTGGATAACATAACTTTTCCTTTCACATACAATTTTTCTAAAAAATTCATCATAATTTTTTTCCAAAAAAAATAGGAAAAACTAAAATGAAATGTACTGATAGAATATTTTAAACATATTTACCCAGAATTGAAACAAGAATAAAATAAATAACATATTTAAGTTATGATATTAAGTTTATATTAACAAACGATAAATGAAGATACTATATACTTTTGTAATGTAACATTTAAAAAATACATCAAATTACAGGGTGTTTAGAAAAATCTTACAACTCAAAATATTACCATATGTAAAATTAATTTGCTTTATGAAGGAAGCATTCAAAGAAGGTTAGACTTTCTTTCATTATTTTGATTTTTTATTAGTGACATATAAATAATATAGTATGTGTGTGTTACTATACTAGCCCAGGTGTGAACATAATGACAATATTTATGAAAGTAAAACCTCCCCTTCGCTACACTTCGTAGACTTTCGGCTGGATATTTGTTTGAATCAAACCTTAAAAACTGTTCATATAGTAGACTTCCTATGACTCATACACCTCAATATTCTTGTCTAGACTATAATAAGTCCAAAACGTCCAGAGGGTTTTTAAAAGTATGAAATACAGACGAAACAGCAAATCTATAAATCAATACGAAACTTGTATTTGATATGGGGCATGGACTAAACTAGAGATTGCTGTAAAAAGATTATTCTTTTGCCAAAAAGGTAAAAAAAAAAATTTTGAACACCACGAACATGAACTCCAAGATGAGGTGATTCATAAAAGTAAATAACCCTACGCAAAAACATATTTTTTAATTACTGGCCGCTGTTTTGTGGCAGG
This sequence comes from Flexamia atlantica, assembly GCA_035578135.1. Taxonomy (NCBI): domain Eukaryota; kingdom Metazoa; phylum Arthropoda; class Insecta; order Hemiptera; family Cicadellidae; genus Flexamia; species Flexamia atlantica. The sequence goes on from JAQJVK010000010.1 coordinate 19,071,793, forward strand.
CGTGAACAGATAATGTGTTTCCTGCCAGTTTATGCTGTGAGAATTTCTTTCGGTATCAGACTAATTAATACCAGACAAATATCAGATCAATCAATTTCACTCTAAAACTCACTTTATTACCACTTTATTGAGGCACTATCTCCTGCCAACTGACCAAACTACAGCTTAATTAAAGCATTTAAAGCCACACTTTCATATCTTGGTACTATCTCTTTTATGGCCTAAAATATTGAGGTTGTGATGTTTTTTAAACACCCTGTAAGTTCTTATGAAAGTAAAGGCACTTATACTTATAACGTTATAAAACTTATATTACCAATACATCACTATCATTTTACTTATAAAACATTAGAAAATATAGTGATTGCGTGTTGTAGAATTTAGTTTGTAAATGAAGGTATACTTTGAATACGTTATTGATTTTAAACCAAACACCTCGTTTAAAAGAGAATAAATAATTAATGTACAAATCACAAAATATTTTTCCTTTTGATTAATCTTTAAAAATTTCCTCTCATAGCAAATCAATTTTTGACAATATTAATAATAGAAGATGAGAAAATGAAAAAATAAGCTTTCTTTTCAAATGCCAAAACAAATGGAGAACAACTTATGAAATAATTGATAACTTCCAAATATGAATTGATGTCTTACCTTCAATCCTTTTGCCCTATTAATAGCCCTCAAAGGCCTCAATACCCTGAGCACCCTAAGAATCTTCACTACTGAGATAGCACCAGACCTAAAACAAGAGTGACAATGTCAGGGGTGGAAAAAATGGATACTACAGAAGAGCCTCTCACATCCGGCCTCGGTTTTACTGGTCCTCGGTTTCTCCGGCCACTTCTCAGAAGCCAATATCAAAACGAATTTCCCACAGTATAGAGACGCATAATCTCTGTGATACTGTCTTGTATATATGTCTGTTTGTATATGGTATTTGTAATCTCTCTCCTTGTTTTGACTCCAGTTTACCACCAAAAATCAGGGTGAATCTACATAAATATGAGTACTTACTGGTGCTTTCGGGGTGACTCGTTCTACATCACTCTCATAAGGCCTCATGCGGCAAATTGATCGCCGAACATTTGAATAAGACTGATTCGCTCTGCAATAGTGAACTTGAACCAATAGGTCGTACTTAACTCAGTCGAGCTAGTAACCACTAAACTCTTGTTTAATATGTATCCAGTGCAGATTATAATTGGTTTTTCCTCAAGTCCCTTTCAATGTTAGGCATACAAACACTGATGAAAGCTGTGGCTGTAGCACATACTACTGAATAGGGAAATGATTTAGTTTAAAATAAAATCAATACCATGGGTGAAACTAGATAAATCCGTGTTCAAGTAATGTGTTGCGTTGTTTTTACTATCCTGTAAATTTTAAATAACCCCCAAAAAAACACACAACTTTACAAAGGATTCAAAACATTAACTACGTATCATTAATTAGGTTTACATAATCGGTTTTATAATAGGATGGATTATCCGGCCTATGCTTGGTCCCGTGGTGGCTGTTGTGAGGGGTTCTACTAAATATAAAAGGCAGACATCCACTCAAATTTTGTAATCCACGTTAATAATTGTGTTGATTAATAAATTGTATTATTTGTAACAGGGCTGCCACGAGGAGCTTGGGGCCTGGGGCAAAAGTTCTGCTGGGGGCCCCAATTGGCATGACTTTGGGGGGGGGGGGGTGATACACCACAGGAGGGACTTTGGAATCCCCCCCCCCCCACCCAAGTAATGACAACTTAGCATTTGTAGTGTAGGCAATCTAAAGGGATAAAAACGTACAGTAGAACATCTAAATCCCAACTAATTGTGGTTGACTCCTGATCGGAATCCGGGTGATTTCCTCACCCAATTTCTGCAGAATTTCTTCAACCCTGTCAAATATCCTAAACAGTTCTATTTGATTCAACAATATTAAAATTACCATTGCCAATCCAAAACCAGAGTGTAAGAGTATTACTTAATTAGTAAGTAGTAGGCTACTTGATTCTATAATAATTGCATCACTCAGTAAATAGCAGTAAGAAATAAACTTACTTCCAGAAAACGGAGACTAGTGAAACACAAACGACTAAGAGATCAAGAAGGTTAAATGCTGAGCGGCAAAATGCTCCATCATGTAGAACAAATCCATAAGAAATCATTTTCAAACAAATTTCAAAAGTAAAAACTGAAGTGAAGAAATAATCACAGTAGCCAAGTATCTGAAACAAGAAAAATGTTTCACAACATTAATCACGATGGAAAGTTATACATTTATACATACTTGAAAAACAGTGAATGATGAATATTGCCCTGCACAATATTTTGAATAATTTAAACTTAACTTGCAGTTCAGAGATGAAAGAAAACATTTTTTTCAACTCTTAGTACCTGAAAAAAATAACTGACAAAAAAATATAAAAAACATGAAAGAAATTGAAAATCTATGAAAATTTTTTTGGGGCGAAGGATGTGAGACAGGACAAAATACTAGTTATGAGCTTGACAAGTAAGAAGAAATCCCCACTAACCCCTTCTTTTTACTATTTTTTGAATAGTATTGTGTAAACTACAGTTTTACTTCATTAACAGAGGGAAACCAAGTACCAACCTCATTTCTTGTTGAATTTGCATGAATAGGATCTTCAGCTGCAAGGAGGGCAGAAGACACCATGATGCACACCAAAATGACATTTCCAAAATGACTGTGATTGCAGAACCAGTGACAGAATACCCGTATCCTGAAAAGAAACATTTTTTAGCAATGAAAAATATATATTCTAATGATCGATGAATATTAGAATATTATTATTTACCTTCTTTACCTTAAAAACAGTTAGACCTTAAAAAATACATCTTTCTATTATCAGAATGATTATACAACATTTTCCAACAGAAGTAAAATTGACTAAGTTAGTAAAGTAAAGAGGGGTTCAAACTACTCAACACCTTCGCTGCAGTAAAATAGTTTTTTCAGCTAGTTTTATTTTCTCAATAACCTGGCATTTCACTCTATTGGTCCATATTGTGCTGTTGTACAGGACTACACTGTACCGACATATGTTACATTATTTCACGTTTCAGATCATATCACATTATAAATATACTGTCTTTGTAATTATTAAAAACAAATGGTAAGGTATATTCTTAAAATAATTAACCCCTTAAGCGCCTAAGTAATTAGCCCCGCGGTTTATACTAGCGCGCAGTTTTAACTACGCAATCAACACGAAAACGCCAGGTTTTCGTCTCCACGCGACAAGCGCGATACTGCAGAACTCGTGGTGTGGACGTAGTTCCAGAAAAATCCACTAGAGTGCAGCACCAAACGGTCTGCAATTCGTCAAGGTCAACTGTACAGTCTTAGCAGGAAAAAAAACCTAGCACAACAGTTGTACCAACATAAACCAGCTGAGCGTTGTACCAACGCCAAATCCGAGTAAACTTGGGCGTGGCGGTCAACGAAGCGAGGGTGATGCACGAGATATATCGTGCGTGGCGGAGCACGTACAGAATACTGCCACGAGCTAACTTGTGCGCAGCGGTTAAGGGGTTAATTACAAAAAACAAACCCCGGGGGGGGGGGTTACAGTTAAACAACTAACCAAACATGCAATTCTTTCTTATAATTAGAATAATACCCAGCAGGTAATAAGTTAGCTTTAAAAAAAATTATTTTATACCTACTTACATCAATGAAGACATGATTGCAGTACAACAGCTGAATGTAAATGAATATGAGTACAGTTTACTCAAAAAGGAAGCCATTTGTGGTTACACTCATAGAAAAAGAAAGATAACAAACCAAAATTTCTACAGATGAAGGCTATACCAGCAACAAGCATAATACACTGTCTAGGTGCACTAGAAAGCAACTAAGTAAAGAGTAAACAGAAGCGTAGTGCACTACAAAGCGACTGCTAAATAAAGAGAGAACAAAAGCCAAATGCTAAATTCTAAATTTATAAGATATTTGATCCGTAATTTATCAAGAGTCAAGAGATAACATTTTAAATGCCTAAGGAATAGGAAACTTTTTGTAGAATGTTTGTCGAAATTTAAAATAAAGATATGATGATTGACAGTGTAATAATAAACTCAAAAAACTCCGTTTCGAATTATATTAAAGTAACATTAAATCACAAGATATATATGCATTGATGGAGGTTTTTACAATTAAGTTTATTACCGAGAGCCAAAAGATTTCAAACAATTACTTTTATCGGGACATGAGATATAAAAAGATATAATTCTTAAAACTAATTCAAACGGAAAATGAAATAGAAAAGTTCAGGTCGAGTTTTATACTTTACAAGTAATTATAAGGTAAGCATTAAACATCAAGCACAGGAAAGTAAATCATAATAGGTAATCTACATTCGGCAGAAAAAATGAAGAAGATAAAGAGTGAAGAAGCTCTCTAGAAGAAGAGGCTAGTGAGTGGCGCAATCGTGTCACCTGTTGGTGCTCGAAAAAATGAAGAATGATGATGCTGGTGGTATCGGCTGCTTTTTTTCAGCCATGTTGAATTCTGAGAGCCTCCTAGGTCGTGCCGAAATGCCATCCTCTACGTCCATGTCTAGGAAAAAGCATCTAACAGTGAGTTCTGACCATGGACCAAAGAGACGCATCGCAGGACTCAGTCGATGAGCAGGTTCATGTCGTTGCAACTATTCACTTTTCCTTATAAACCAACGTCAACAGGAAAACCAAAGACCGAAAGGAAGAGGGTTAGTGAAGTTATATGGTCGACGAAGTATCTGTTATTTGAGTTTAGAAAACAAATCAAGGAATGGTGTTCTTTTTATTGATGTTTAAATATGGTTAAAGATACTTGTATTTAGCCAATCGTGTTCGTACTCAAAAACCATCTCTACATTTCAAATCAAACTACTGATAGGATAACTTAAACCCATTAAGGAAATTGACACTTTATATTTGTTTACTGTCCCTTAAAGTTCTTAAATAAATTGAACTGTTTTTTTAGAGAGCTCTTAAATATTTTTATTTTAAGTTACTAATAAGTTAATTTTTTACTATTGGTTTTTATTTTGAAGACATAATTTGTTTGAAATTCATTGTTGGTAATGGTGCGTTTATATTTTGATTTTTGCAGATATTTGCCATTGCTGATTAGTAGTGGTAAATGTCGGCAAAAATCTAAATCAAAACAAATTAGAAATAGTTTTAATTTTTGATCTTCATAAATGCTCTTTATTTTAAGGCAACAAATAATTGTAATAAAACGTTTTAAATTCTTAAGATACCCTATGACTCAGGAATATTTTCTATGCAAAATAGATTTAAGAACTTTTGATGTCTGATTTTTATTCATTAAGATCTAAGCTACTGCTGTTGACCGATTGGACGGAACATAAAATAAAAATGGGAAAAAGACACAAGGAAAAAGCTAGATTCCAGACTAACTTGTTTTCTGTATTGTTTCACTCTGATATAAATTATAAGATAGGTTTTAACTTCGGTTAGATTTCCAAGCATTAATTTTGAGCCATACATAGATTTCACATAAGTTGGATAACCAAATACAACAACCAAACCAAATCCCCTTAACAGGTTTTGAGGGGATATGCTTGTTACTCCCTTCATCATATATTTGGATTTTTAATGCCCTCCAATCTAGAACAGATGATAATGATTTGATACATCAATAGTTTTGACACATCCAGTAAATACTGGATGAGATTCTAAAAATATTTAATAATGATTCAAAAGAAACCATACATAAAACAAAGAGGTCTGAAATCTGTACACAATGTGGTGCATAGCTGCTTAACCCACCTGTTCGTATGGCTAAATATAAAAAAGGAGCTGCCTTGCGGAAGAGGTTTTTTTTCAGTTTTCTGGCTGGTATCAGAGAGACGACGCGGCAAAGCGGAGGCCTTGCGATATTCCACTTCCTCTGTATTGTCTTCCATGGGGTTCTCTGTTACAATAAGCAGCTCACACCACATTAATATACTAAGAAACTAAAAAAGCAAAACTAAAAGGAGTAGAAAAGTAAAATGGAAATATCACTAAGTAAAATAGAGAAATATTTATTTGAAAAATTCTGTAATGCAAGTATTAGTATTTTATAAATTTTAGGTTCAAGTTAAAAAAAAACATGAAATACATATATTTTCAAACTATCTTTTAAAAACTAGTTTTAAATTATCATTTTCTCACACTTGATATTTATGACTCCAATCCCGTCTATCCCAGGATAAAATAGATTCATCACGCTACTTCTCATACTATGCAAGTACCAAGGCTTATTTTTTATTTGAAATCATTGAAAAACTAAAATTAAAGGATTCCAAGTACTTTCATTTCCAAGTGACTTCATACAAACTTATTTTATATATGTTTTTGTCAGTATGAATTAAGATCCTAGATGCCAGAACAGATTCAGATTGCGGAAATTGTTCGCAAAATGTTATGGTAATATAAAGGACAATAGTGCTAACATGCATTGGAAAATTGCAATGAAATCTGAAGTGTAAGTTTAATTAGAAGCTTATTTTATAAGACTATCCCAATAATCTCACTGAAAGTGATAAAAATTAAATATTATCTCAACAGCAAAAAAGACTATAACAAATAGCAATCAAAAATACATATGAAGGTTTCGTATTTTTCAATTTAAAAATATGCCTAATATAATTTTTGGAAAAAATAAATGTGTGATCGTTAACCTAGTCCACGCCCGCGTATATGCGGGATACCCAAATCCCGCCGCTGGGCTACGCCCACGTATACGCAAGATCGTGGCTTTGATTCAAACTTGGCGCTCTTTCCGCCACGGGAGAGTCGGAATGCTTCGTTTTACTTTGGTTACGTTTGGGAATAGTCAGGCTGTCTCTGGGATATCTTTTTTTGCGTATTAGCAATCTGCATCACTGAAATTCTACAAGTTGCTTTGCTGACAGCTGGCCCCTATTTGCAAACATTGCGCAATGGCGGAATTGAAAACTTTTGAGTGACCGTGAAATTAGCGAATACTCTGAAATTAGTGGCCTCAGTGATTTTCTGGACAACACAGATAGTGAAAGTGACGATGAAATAGATCGGGGAAATTGTGAGTTAAAAAAGAAACAGTAAGCATTCGCAACTGTACTTGTAGAATTTGAATTTATTATAATATTTGTTTTCAAAATTAAATGAAAATGTATTGAAAGTAAAATTGTACTTTACTAATAAACTAATAAACTAGATTTTTTACTATAATAAACGTTGGATCAGCCAATACTTCTAGTCTGTCCGTGCATAAATATGTTCCGGGAGTACAATCCATAAAAATGAATTGAGTTAGGGGTTCACAAGTCAAAATAGGTTGAGAAAACTGCGTTAGTGGAATAGAGCAATGTAGTGGTCACACTGGAAGCAGTAGCAAACGTTTATGTTTGTTTATTAATAAGAAACAGGTTTATGTTTATGGTTAGGTTTGAAGAATTGAGAAATATAATGGTTTATGCAAAAATACATTTTAATTAAAATTTTTTTTTTCTGAGTAGTATGATGTATTGTACCTAACACACCTGGTAAGTTTAACCATACTTTTATGAACATGAATTAACCGTACTTGCATGAAAATCCTGTACTTGCCTTCACCTCACACGGGAACATTATGCCCGTCCCATGAAACATTACTTACCGGCCTAGTAACGAATTATACTATTATACAATTTTAATTTCAATATTATAATGGTTCAGAATGTACCACGACAACTTTTACACTGATTTATAAACATTGAATTACCTTGGTTGTCATTTTGCTCTTCATAATAGTCATTATTATCACCGACTTCAAGACAGACTTTGGTGTGACTTCTCGTGTCCTCATCTTTGACTGACCTGACAATATAAGTAGTGTTATTACTGGTCTGTTTGAAAAACCACTGAGAGGAAAAAAATATCATGGATAAAATCATTATGATCCTCGACTAGGAGCATCTGCATTCGAGGACAAAGTGTAAACGGGTCACTTGGTCAAGTGATAAAAACTATGATGACCAAAGCTGGTCACTGTGAGAGGAATAGTACATCAGTTAAGAGAATTTAACTAAAACAGGCTTTATAAACCAAGAATTACTTTATCTTTGGCTTGCAGAAGATCACTGATGATGCTGAAACCAGTAAAATCTTCATACTGATGCAACCACTAGTTCAGTAAATACAACAGTTTGTATTCTCTGAAAAAAGCACGTCAGATTACTCTATTACAAAGTTATTCTTATTTAAAAATGTGTTTATCACATGATTCTTTGCCTGATCATTTTGTTAATCTTCAATATTGTGCTCTTAAAAAATTATATCAAGGTTAAAAAAAATTATCTATGGAAGTACAATTTGAAAGTCTTTTCACACATAAAATTTATCAACATTTTATTCACTAGAAAAAGCAACAGAGAAATGAGGGAGCAGAAACTTTTCTTACATTTCCTCCGTTTCTTCGTCCATGTTCCCCTCGTAATCCCCCCGCTCCTCGTCGCTGTGTTCTTCCCCCTCCCCATCCATCTGTGAACCTTGCTCTTGGTTGTCCTCCATTTGTTCATCTCCTTGTTTTTCTCCCTGGAAATTTCCTCGAATGTAAACAAAGCCCTCGAATGTCAGAACACTGTCATGACGATCGAAGTTTGATCATAAATTCATAGCACAGTATTACTAACAGTATCATATCAAACCTTGATTTAATATATCTCTCAAAACAAACTATTTTGAATCCACAGGAATGGACCATAACACACAATGAAAATTATACCTCTACTTGACATATAAATATTACTTAAAGCCCCAATTTATATAATTTCAAATAACCAAATTGAAAATTAAATTAAAATCTGTATAATGGGTTGTTTGAGTGTAGAACTTCAACAAAACGAATTGTACCTTTAAACAACAGTGTTTAAATCTCAAAACCAGTACAACAAACAAAAAATTCCATTAACCACTGAAATTCGTAATCACTTAACTTTAGTTAATGAAGTCTATTTACAATGAGATTTTTTCCACCACAGATACACTATATTATAATGCAATATCTAGGCAAAATTCAGTTATCATTGTTGTTTAAAGGTTATGAATGTTTTTCTAAACCTTTACCCTTCCCTTGTTCTTTACCCCTGGAGGAAAAGTCAGCATTACCCCAGTTAGAAAAATTTTAAATTTTGATAAATAGATAACAATATGTAACTACATGTTGTAGGGAAAGTGATAAAATTAAAGTCGAGGTTAATTTAAAGAGGTTTTATTTGTCCCTTCAAATTTTTTATGTCAAAGGTCAACTGCATCAAATGTTACTAAATTGTTAGTAGTAAATATGGGTAAAATACTCACTCAAAATTCCTAATAGTAGTTTATGCAATGATTGTATTATGAATGCCTTTAAGCAGAATACAATTGTTGCATTAACTATTTTATTTACCATCAACAATATAAAATATACAAAAAAAATTCCTCCAATTCAAAACTCAACACTTTCACTCATGATGGAATAAGTACACTCACAACTGAGGTTAGGTACACAAACATACTAAAACATGCATCATAGTGCAACAATAAGCTGATGTGCAAATGGTGTCATAAAGTTTATTTTGTGTGACTGGTTTGTACATGGTTTAATTATTTATGATTTTACTTGTAATAACATGTTGCTCATTGAATCAATAAAACCAAGTTTCAAAAAATAATGAGATTTTTTAACAGTTTGTTTCTAACTACCCAAAACAATTCTTGCTGGCAAAATTTGGATTTTGGACTGATGATTTTACAAGACCTACAGATATTTATTTATTTTACCTTCATGAGGAAAAAATTAACTTAGACTTCAACTTTCTAAACTTACATCTTCGCCTTCTTCTTTCTCAATTGCCGTTAATGACTCGGCATCTGCTAGATTGTCGACAGCAATGGCCAAGAAGACATTCAGGAGGATATCTTATGTCAGAGTTAAGGTAATTAGCAAACGAGTGTTCATCTGTTATTTATTAGGGCGAAGAACAAATCAATTGCACCTGATGACTATTTATAAATAACACAGATTTTATTACATCATTATATGAAGTAAATAAATATATCATTATATATTTATTTATCATTATATATATCAATATATCATTATATAAAGCATCATTATATGGCAAATAAAGTCGGTAGCATTATACTTGATATCATAAAACATAAGACCATACAAGGAACAAAATTAATAACTTCTCCAAAATTCAAACATGAAATTCATGTATTAAATAGATAAACCATTCATAAAATATTTGGTTAGGACTTGAAGGAAAACAACCAGTGTGTTATGATAATTTTTGATTGTTTTTTAAGGATACAGTTACCACAGATGAAGAGAATGATGAAGTAAATGCAAGCCAAGATTCCGAACCCTCCGACACCATGGTAGGCTTGGATGCCTTCATACATGACAGCATTCCAATCCTCACCAGTCAGGATCTAAAAGCAATGTGAATTCTATAGGTAAACTAAACTGATATACATTATATAGATAAAAAAAATCCAAAATTAATCGGTAAGTTTAATGTCTTTTACTGAAACAACTGCCCTTTCATAGTTACTTACGGCAGAATTATGGCCAACAAAACAAAACTGTTGAGGGATCATGACTGCATTTGTGAGATCCTGTAGCTGGGAGAAAAAGAGGCAACGCGTATGATAAAAAAGATATGAAAAGTCACAATAAGATACAAAAAACTATCGTAGTCATTTTCACCCCTTGAAATACTGAAACTGAAAAATTAATCAGGGAGTCCATTTCAATATACGGCGTAAGGCAGACTACCCATACACCTAGTATAACAGGAAACTGCTTAACCTAGAAACCCCAAATAAAATTTGTCCCAATAATTTGCATATGAGGAATTTATTTAAAATAAGTTCATCACAGTTTACCTACAGGCTGTTCCTACAATTTTTAAATGTTAACCTAGATAAAATTGTATATTATTAGCATATTTAGGATTAATTTTTGGAATCCATTCCAAAAAAGGAACCCTTCTTTAAACAATTAGGAAGGGTAGTTTTTACTCGGAGGTAATAGGGAGGTATATAATACCCCTCCCCAAACTTAAAAAGGGGTCTGGGGGTCTCCCCTGGAAAATTAAAAATGTTTAAGGTGTAGTGGTTGATTTTAGACAATTTTAGTATTGTATTTTAATTTTAAGCATTCGTCTAATCTTCCTAAAGAGTTGAGTCAAACCTCAGTGTTTACATTTTTATGATAAAATTTATCAATTTTGAAACAAACCTATCTAGGAAGCCTCTAACCCAGGGGGGGCCTCTGTATACTATACTGCTAATGGTATAACTAAAAGAAAGAGTTTTGTGAAAACAGAGCTAAACTATCTCAATCTGTTTAAAAATAGTAGCCATTTTCTTAAAATTATTTTCAAAATGGCCTACAGCTGATACTTCAAAAATATGCATTCCACATCATTACAAAATCAATTAACTAAAACTTGAGGTAAGGAAAATATTTTCTAACCTGGAAAACTGTCAACAGACTCTGCCAAAAACTATCAAAGTTTTGTCTAGGTTTGTCATCTACAGCTCCCTCAAAGTTGAACTTTCCACCAAAAACTTGCATCCCCAGTAGTGCAAAAATGACAATGAACAAGAACAGGAGGAGCAGCAGAGACGCAATGGACTGGATGGAGTTCAGCAGGGATGCGACCAGGTTTGAAAGAGATCTCCAATACCTGCAAGAGAATATTGAGGTCTTAACACACAATTTTGTAAATGTATACTTGTAAACAAAAATAATGTTTTTTAATAAATGTTTTTATTTTATCGAGGTGTTTTATGTCATTGCTTTATAAATCAATGTTTTATCCAAAACCAATTCAGTTTACCTTCTACTCGAAAATCTTTGCTTTAATTTTTTTTTTAATCACAACATAACAAAATTGAAGCTTCACCCAAACTTAGTAAACCTTGATGTTCCTCGAATAATGAATTGTTTATCTAGTCACTGAAGATTTGTTGGATTAAGGTTAAACAGTATAATAAATTCCTCCTTAATTAATTTTGTTCTTGAAAAAATATGAACAACTATACTCCTACTTTAGTTTTGTATATTTTGATTAACTCGTGACAGCATTTCATTCAAATTCAAATTTTAATTTTGATTTCTTGCCAATTACAAACAATGGCCAAAAACATATGACCAGATCTTAAGTAGAGATTTTTTTTGGCAGAACTTCATTTTCTAAACGTAAGCTTGCCAGCTCACAAACCACTTACCAATGAGAAAAGTGAAAAATAAAAAATACTTTTCTGTGAGATGGAAAATAAACATAAAAATATAATAATTTTGCTTGAGAGAAGCAAATTAAACTTCCTGATATTTTTATACTTCCTAATATATATACTTGACTTTTTTAATGAGCAAACAATACATTTGAAGACATCAAGCTCAAAAGACACATTCAAGACTAGAATTCATTTATATTTTGAAACTTTAAATGTGATCATGGTAGTAACTTAATAACATGGTCTTACTAACTGAGTCTTAGAGGTAATGATCACTACCATATTAACCCCTTAAGAGCCGAGTAATTAGCCCCCACAGTTTTTAGTAGCGCACAGTTTAATTACACGATCAACACAAAATCGCCGGGTCTTCATCTCGACGTGACGAGCACGATATTGCAGATCTTGTGGCGTGGACATAGTTTCCGAAAAATCCACAAGAGTTCATCACCAAACGGTCTGCAACTGTCAGGGTCAACTGTACATTCTTAGCAATAAAAAAAAACTAGCAGAACAGTTGTACCAAAATAAATCGGCTGAAAGTCGATACAGTTGTACCAGAAAGTTAAATCTGATTAATCCGGGCATGGCGGTCACCGAAGCAAGGGTGACGCACGAGATATCTCGTGCGTAGCGGAGCGCGTACAGAATACTACCATGAGCTTACTCGTGTGCGGCGGTTAAGGGGTTAAAATGTTTCTAAACATCTTAAACCTTTGTAATCAATTTTACAAATCTAATGGATCATCAGTTAAATGTATTTAACAAACAAATACTCATAATACTCAAATAAATGTGGATCTCTATTTAAAATTGAGTTATGATACACCATTTCCAAATGTGTTAAGTAAGATTTATTACAAAAAAGTACATTGAAAACTAACATTTGTGAGATTTAGTTATTTGAAAATCACCAACTCCGTCATAAAATTGGCCAATTTAACTGAAATCATGTAGTTGGTTTTTTTATACTCATTAGTAAAAGACAATTTTTAAATAAATTTCGGAGTGGAAATAGTTGTAATGAGTATAACTATGATCTGTTTAAAACTCTGTATTTAAATAAAAAGCTAACAATTAAAAAATAAAATTTTAACGTTTATTTGTAGTTAAATTTTATTACATCACTTAATTAAAAGTTTACTGTTTACATTTTTAGAATTTTTTATTAATTATGATTATTTATTTTAATCAAACTATAAATAAAACAAAAACAATGTTAAAGCAAAAACTAAATATCAATGAAAATAAAACTGTTGAACACAGTTTAATGTTAGAGTATCCAATCATTTTACTTTAAAATATTTGTCTAAATCCAAATAACCAACAACTCTACTTGTTTATTAATCTTTAACAATTAATTTACACACATTACTTACTTGGTTACTTTAAAAACTCTGAGCAATCGTACACAACGTAAAACAGATACACCTAAAGGTGGCATCCAATGTGTTCTTGTTAAAACCATTTCTGAAATGCTTCCAATAACGACAAAACAATCAAAACGATTGAATAATGAAACAAAATATCCCTGAAACAAAAGAAAAGTTGTTACAGTAAGTTTGTTTATATTCTTAATTAGATTTGACAACTTTTGAGAAAAATGTAAAATTTTTAATGCCAAAATATTTGATATTTAACACCAAGTTTTTTTAAAAATAAAACAAATATTTATTTATAAATGTTTTATTTAAGCTTTATCTTTTTAAAACAGTTGTTTTTCATTAAGTCAAGGGACCGACTTAAAAAAGTGGTTTGTTTATAGTAATGATACATGGATAGTGATGATTTAACTATACGAATACTTCAAAATTCCAAACAATGTAAAAGCAAGATTTTTTTATAAACCAAACAACTCAGTTGTTCCTGATCTTTGGAAGTGACCAATTACGTCAAAAAGTCAAACCAATATTTTATGATAAAAAAATCATGCTTACCTGAAAACCTAAACTGTACATTTTTAAAAGCATCTCCAACGTGAAGAGCGCAATGAAAAACATATTTGTTGCCTCTGAAAAAAATAAATAGATTAAGGTGATCAGGTCAATAAAGCATAATTATTTTTGGTAACAAGAAGTACCCATAGTACAAAATTACTTTTCTAAAATGTACGCTAAAATTTTATAAAATACAAATTTAACCCCTCCCCCTAAATCATCCTCCTGTCATAACTTGGCTAACAAACCCTTCTTTGACTTTAAAAATGATGTCATGTTTATTTATTTATTTATTTATTTATTTATTTACTTATACAATGATCGCATAATACTAAGATATTCGAGAGTAATGCACCCATATGGTACCGTTGGGTGGTTAGTCAGTTCTAAGATTGGATTTCATTTACAAAAATGTGAAAACTACTTCACAAAATTAATATGTAGTCTTGGGTAAACAGCAACTACACATTTATCTTGGGTAAATAAATCCTAGTCAAGTGAGATTATTATCATTTAAATCATCTTCAACATAGTAAAAACAGTTTTGAATTAAAAAGGATTGAAGATTCTTAAGAAACAATCTATCAGTTTTGGATTCTTTTAAATAATAAGGTAAGTTATTGCACAACTCTGAACAAGAATTTGGACATTTATGTGATGGTAACCTCGCTACAGGGTAACCTAAAAGAGGTTTTTATATTTTCCATGTAGTAAAAAATAATTGGAAAATGTATTGTAAAAATGGAAAATAAATTCATTCTTATTCTTATAACTTCCTCACCATGTAGTTTAAGTTATTTGCAAAAAGACTCGTATTGTGGATTGGATAATGCAGAGTGTCAGTATTTCGGAAATCGTAAATGCAGTTAAATCTATTTTCAAATTTATCAACATTTTTCCTAACAAAACTAATTATCTAAATATGTATACACATGAAACAGTTCAGATATTATGTACCAAAAAAAGTTCCTTCAAGATGTTTTCAGCTTTACTTTTGCAACAATTCTAATAATTAATTTCTTGATATAAAATATTTTGATGATGTCTGTAGAGTTGCCCCAGGATGTTATGCCATAAATAAGGTTAGAGAAGTAGGCATAGCAAATCATTGTTAAAATATCAAAGTTAACTACTTTTAAAAGAGAACCTATCGATTGTTCAATATGGACCTTCCAAGTAAATGAAGAATCTTGTTCCCAAAAAATTGCAGGATTTTGATTGAGGAAATACTCCAAAATTTCACAAGGCACTGTTTTTATATTTTGTGTGAACGTTCAAAATTTGAGTTTTATTTTGGTTGAGGTGGAGATCGTTAGTTGTAAAGTAAATCGATTTCTTAGGATTTCCAAATCATCAAGCAAGTTTTCTTCCAAACAGAATTGAAATTTTGAATAAGGGCTGTTGTATCTTCAGCAAACATGAGGAGCTATGAGTGAAGATTCATCTTAGGCAGGTCATTTTACATGGATAATAAAAAGAAGAGGGCCAAGAATAGACCCTTGAGGAACTCTTTTCAGAACTTCCTGAAAACCAGATTCTAACTTTGGTCAGTTAGTGTAACCTTTTGCTTTCCGATTTTAAGATAAGATTTCATTACTTTCTTATGTAAACTAGTCTCTTTGTTTAAAGCCATAAAAAGAAAGTGACTCCGAAATAATCTTAAAACTCAGGCAATCAAAGGGACCCCTGACCCCAAAACCAATAAGTTCAAGGGACGAGTCTCCTGCGCTTCCCCTTGGCAGCGGAAACGCCAAAAGTCCGACTGCGAACCGAAACTCATAAGGTCGCCACCTATCCAGATTAACACTGCCTAGTTGGCGACCTTGGAAGAAAAGCCCTCCACTTTGGTGACGGAGACAACAACACTGGTTTTGGGAACACCCTCTGAAGAGGGCGCACCATCACCGGTACCTGTGCCTGACCAGGTGGTTATAGCCCTGGCTAGACAGGAGGAGGAGGACCTTCTGAAATCGTGTGTGGAGAACCTAAAGGTTATGAGGGCCGTGTCGAAAACCCAGACAAAATATGCATCTTGCGGAAATCATGGCAGTCCTGCAAGGTGGTCTCACACCCACCCAGACATTACTCTCTCTATACGCCCGACCTAGTCCTCTGGCTCCAAAGGCGCTGTCTCAAGCCCTGATGAGGCTGTTTAGGAGAGGCAGAGGAACAAAAGCCCCGAGAAGTTCGACTCTTGGCCATGGTAACAAGTCAGTTTGAATATACTGCTTTTCAGTGAGCAATATCAGAACCAACACTCTCCTCAGTGGTATTCCGATCCCTCTGGCACTGCGGCCATATGGAGCTTGGACCTTGGGAAGGTGCCTGCTCTTGCAACCGGTTCGGGCAATGGTTTCATTTGGGTGAGGAGCAGAGATGTCATCTTTTTCTCCTGCTAGCTCGCACCGAACAATCCATTGCTGATTACCGCCGCATGGTTGACTCCATTGAGGATAAGGCCATGAACATCCCTGGCGGGGTCATTATCTGTGGTGATTTTAACGCTAGAGTGATGGAATGGGGCATGCCCAAGACCAACACTCATTGCTGGTACAACCTGGAGAATCCTGCCATGGATCCTGGAGGATTGCCATGGTGAGGATTGACCTGGAGAATCCTGCCATGGATCCTGGAGGATTGCCATGGTGAGGATTGACCTGGAGGCTGGTTTGCTAGGTCGGGTCTCTAATCTTGCCATGGATTCTGGAGGATTGCCATGGTGAGGATTGACCAGGAGAATCCTGCCATGGATCCTGGAGGATTGCCATGGTGAGGATTGACCAGGAGAATCCTGCCATGGATCCTGGAGGATTGCCATGGTGAGGATTGACTAGGAGAATCCTGCCATGGATCCTGGAGGATTGCCATGGTGAGGATTGACCAGGAGAATCCTGCCATGGATCCTGGAGGATTGCCATGGTGAGGATTGACCTGGAGGCTGGTTTGCTAGGTCAGGTCTCTAATCTTGCCATGGATCCTGGAGGATTGCCATGGTGAGGATTGACCAGGAGAATCCTGCCATGGATCCTGGAGGATTGCCATGGTGAGGATTGACCAGGAGAATCCTGCCATGGATCCTGGAGGATTGCCATGGTGAGGATTGACCTGGAGAATCCTGCCATGGATCCTGGAAGATTGCCATGGTGAGGATTGACCTGGAGGCTGGTTCGCTAGGTCGAGTCTCTATATTCTGAACACAGGCGGCATTTCCACCTCCAGCGCCTAGGGTAAGGACCCCCAACATTTCTCTCGCTTCTGGGGGCATTGTGAATTACATGCCTGACTGGCGAGTCTCCAAGGATTATTCAGCTAGCGACCACCAGGGTATACTATTCAAGGTCTTCCCGAGCAAACACATCATCCATTCATTCATGATGCTGGAACATTAGTCATTTGAGCAAAAGAACATTGGAAGAAATTGTCTAGGACAAGAACTTCCTAAACAACTCAAGCGCCGAACATCTGGCCACATCGGCAAGGAGCCTCATCACTAGGGTGGGCCAAAAGTAAATTTTATCTGATCAAAAACATGTATGTCTTAAAAGCTGTGTAGTAGGCCTAATATGAACAGAATAAAATATTAAGCCTGAGATTATATCTTTAGACTGGGCAAACCATGTAAAGTTTAGATTTTTTTGTAAAAAACTGAAATTTCAAGACTTTAAAAAAATATTTTTATTCTGTTTGATCATAAACATATACAAATACAAAATACAAATATTCTTTATTGTCGTACAAATTCATACAAATCATTGACAGCGTCATCTCAAAGCATATTTTCATAGCTGAGTCAATATATTCATTTTTTTTCTCAGTGCTGTACTATGTTAAACAATATTTTAGTAAAAAAAATTACAATTTGTCATTTTACAAAAATATAAAATTATTCTAAAATAAACATTATTTTACAACAAAATAAATAACTGAGTAAGTACATAAAATTTATGTAGAGCGTTCCTCATAAAATTACAGAACCCGTGCATCCACAAGTCAAACAATTCAGTCTCGGTGAAATGAAAATTGTGTTTTTTTCATTTAAATAAACTAAAATTGATTTTTTTTAATTTAAAAAAAATCTTCTATACTATAAAACGGATTATTGGAAAGCCAGATGAAGAATTTGTTTTTGAATTCATTTAATGAATATGATTTTATTAAAGATTCTAAGGTGTTATAAATTTTGAGTGAAATAACAATATGGCTGTTTAATGTTTTGGTTAATCGGTGATATTCTATTGAAGCGTGATTCTTTCCTCTGGTGTTATGCTGATGAATACTATTTTTGAAAATTATTAAGTTTGGATTGTCTATAATGTATATGGCCAGATCAAAGATGTATAAGTTAATTATTGTGAGAATTTGGAGTTCCTGAAAAAGTGGTTTACAATGTTCCTGTGGGTTTTTATTACACATTACTCTAATTGCTTTTTTTGTAGTATGAGGATTTCACTAACTCTAGTACAGTTACCCCACAGAGTTAGTCCATACCTAAAGATGGATTGAAAGTATGCAAAATATGCTACTTTTACATAACTTTTTGGCACAACATTTTTTAATTGATTTAAAAGATATATGACACGAGATAGTCTGGAGCTTATGTAATCTATATGTGAATCCCATGTTAACCTGCTGTCTACATATATATGTCCCAAAAGCACCAACAAAGAGTCACAATGCCTATTGTGAAGTAATAACCCCAAGCGATAATAACTTTAGACTGCGCAATCAGCTAAAGACTTCAGTTTTTTGCAAAAAAATTCATACTCTGAATTTATTTTATTGTTACGTTTAAGTAATACTAAGCTAAAATAGTCCAAATAATGCTCTGAATCCTGTCAAAAGGGTATTACCACCTCATAACTTTTTTGATGTTGAGGTGGTAATTTAAAATATTTAAAACATGTATTGACAGCTCGAATACTGTAAACAGACATTTTAAGCTAATCTGCTTTTATTCAAAAATATTGAGATTCATTGTTTCAATATGATTTATTCTATGCTGTCTTCTTATTTTCTGTCTTATCTTAAAGTGCCACACCGTGCATCTCTTCAATATTTATATATACAACTACCCAAACCTCACCATCAATAAAGTTGATTTTTAAAAACTCAACTTCCTAACAATTGCATTTTCTGTAACCAACAAATTTCAGGCTGCAATGATTCACTTGATGGCAAGCTGGTGGATGTTTTTCTGCTCTCTGTAAACATTGCAACTAAAAGCCTTTTTATACGACAACCAGACAGTAGGACAGTGAAAAAAATTCTTTTGATCTCAACAATTGTTTTAAGGTGTTACTGTCCACTGTACTGGTCGACGTTTAATCCAGGCTTAAGGCACTTTTTGGGTGGGCAAAGTAGCCACTGTCCACTGTCCTTCAAAAATTTTAGTATTACTTTCTTGTGGTCATTTTTTGCATACTGGAACTGTACAGCTACAGAAAATAATAACACCACATAATATGAATCATAGGGAAGCAATGAATCCCGATTTATTTGAATAAAAGGAAAGTAGTTGAAATGGTCTATTTATAGTACAGTATTCTAACCGTGAATACATATCTTAAATTACACATTCAAAAAATGTTGAGTCGGTAATACAACCTTTTATAGGATCCTTCAATCCTTTTAACAGGATCCAGAGCATTATTTTGACTATCTAAGCTGTTACCACATGTGGTCCTGGAACCAGAAGCCATGGCCACTGTCATTGACACGTTGTTTCCCAGTCATCATGTGTGGCCAGTTAGAGACTTTGGGGAAGAAGAATTTATCGCTGTTGTCAGATCTCTGAGAACCAGAAGAGCGCCCAGTCCTGATAGTACCCCAGCGGAGGTACTCAAGCTCGTCATGGAGGTCAACCCAAGGCTTTTCTTAGACATGTGCTATGCATGTCTAGCTGAGGGTGTATTCTTCTCGGCATGGAAAGTAGCTTGTCCCATCCTGACCCCTAAGGCGAAGACCACACCTGGGACCCCTTCATCTCTACATCCCCTGTGCATGCTCGAAACGGCCAGGAAATTGATGGAAAAACTTCTTCGTGTCAGACTGACTGAAGCGATTGCCTCTGCGGGTAACTTGTCTCCGTATCAGCACGGTTTCAGGACCAGTCATTCCACTATCCACAACACGCCATCTAGGAGGTAGTAGAGGCAGTGCGGAGGGCAGACGACCACAACCATTGGTCAGGCTGCGTCATTCTCCTAGTCACACTTGATTTGAGGAACGCTTTCAATTCCAGGTGGAGCGATACGCTGTGGGCCCTCAAGCACACCCTCCTGCGTATGATCGAGGCCTATCGGATTGCATATTGCTTTACGACAGGACCAAAGATAAGCAGCATTCCTATCAATTCCAGGGCTACGTAGGGGTCTATTCTCAGACCCGACCTTTGAAATGCGTCTTATGACAGCTTGCAGAGGCCAGACATGGCCAATGAGACCCAGCTTGTTGGCCATGCCACAAAAGTGACATCTATTTAACCGGATGATTTTCATCAACACATTGGTTTAACCGGACGTGATGGGCAGAAAGTGGACAATACTGTATTGAGGATTCTCATGGGAAGAATGTAGACCAGTAAGCACAAGTCTAAATCAGAGTACTGGCTTATACACTATGCATTAGAGTTATAATTTAACGTGTTTTAGGGAACATCCGTTTAACAGGAAAGTCTGTTATCCGGAAGGGTCTCTCATATCAAATCAAATCAAATCAAAAATATCCTCATTCATTACTGCATACATAGTTACAGTTAAAATGTGTCAAGAACAAAATTACGACTAACAATAGACATAATAACATAATTATGGTTGCTCTGTCCCGGATAAGAGGGAGTTGCTGTACCGAGGTGTAAAGGTCGACAGCAGACTGTCTTTCGGAGAGCAGATTCAGAGCACTGCCAACAAAGCCGCTAAGGGTGTTGCTGCCCCCCGTAGGCTTATGCTTAACGTTTGGCAGTCTTCGCTCTTGCAAGCGCCGTCTGCTCATGTCTGCCATTCAGTCAGTTTTGCAGCAAGGAGCGGAGGTCTGAGCCCACGTACTTGTGAAGCATGTACCGAGACCGGCTTACCCGAGTCCAGCATCGAGGAGCTTTGCAGGTTGTATCTGCCTATCGTACGGTCTCCAAGTCAGCTGTTAAGGTGATCACTGGAGTCATCCCTCTACTCTTTTTTGTGAGGGATAGACAGGCGATCTATCGCAGGAGGCCTGAGGTTGGAAGGGAGACAGTTGCTACCAAAGAGCGAGAAAGCAGCTTCGATTGCTGGCAGCACCACTGGGAAGCTGAGTTAAGGGGACGTTGGACCTTCAGGCTCATTCCTATCGTCTGACAGTGGGAGCGATGTCATTTACTTTGTATCCCAGTTCTTGTCGGGTAATGGGTACTTCCAAGCCTGCTTGCACTAAATGGGTAAAGTCACCAACTCGGACTGTCTGTACTGTCTCAGAATTGCAGACTTGGCGAGCACACTTTCTCTGAGCATGATCAATGGCACTTCCAGTGTACACGTCTCTACGCTGAGACTGGTGTCGTGTAACACCTGAAACTATCATCGGAGCTATGCTCCAGGGAGAGAGCAACTGGAACTATGTCAGGCACTTTGTCCAAGCCATTCTTTGGGTGAAAAAGGTCGATCTTGACCAGCCTTAATCCTCAGCTTTCTTCATGGAGGCTGCCCTAGTGGCATAAGTCAAAAGGCCTAACCTGAAATATTGTGCAAAACCGTTCCAGGCTAGTGTCCTTGGCGTTGAATGGTAGTCCGAGGGACAGTGAACCCAAGGAAGTCCAACACTACTGAGAGGACAAGCCACTCAGTGTGCGTAATTGCGTACACCCTCTTAAAAAAAAATCGCATTGCCCCCCCTCCAAAAAAATAGCCATTTTATGGGGTGAGCTGAAAAAACTGTAGATTTAACCTCTAAACCTTCAATTACAGCAACGACATGTTTCCAACATACGGTAGGACAGCTTACCTTGGAAGTCATCTAACCAATCAGGCTGTTCATAATGCTCAGTAGCAAGCACGCCGGTGTTTAGGAACACTAAAATTATAATTAACCAGTAGAACGCTTGAGACTTGACAGCTTTTCGACAAGCTCTTCGCATTCTTCTATTGACTCTGTAACAATGGACTAAAATGTAATTGATGAGACCTTGATTGAAAGAAATAATACATATAAGATGGTATAGATTTAATATTTATTCTTTCCTTTTCATACTTTTTACTTGCTCATATAAAAGTTTTACACATAAATTCTTCAACAAGTTCAAAATTTTATCTTGTTAAATTATTATTGATGAGTAAAGTATAATAATTTATAACAACAGTATATTTCATTAATAGGGACCAAAGTGATGCTTTTCAAACGAGGTCAAGAAAAAACCGAGTAATGGAATCCAACTTTAGTCCCATGTAATTAACTATATTTTTCGTTATGCTGCTCAATATATTCCCCTAACTACTTGAAAAACCAAAATTTTAGGCTGACAGTAACCAACAATTGATGTATCAAACACATTGAACTATCGATTTTTGGATTGAGCGAGTTTTGCAATATAGATTTTCATCTTGACCAATCAGAGGGAACATATTACCAACACCTCGATTGAGACTACATTTTTACCCAATAAGCATTGACGTCATAAGCTTTGGCTCCATAGGCCTTATGGAAGTTAGATAACCTTATATTATTGTTCTCTTCTTCTGTCAGTGATAGTGAAATAGTGCTGGCCAGCATATTCCAGTTTTAACAAGATTTTAACCATTTTACCATATGACAGCTTTTTATTATTATGACTGTGACAACACTTTAGTAAATCAATTGACTTGCCACAATTGAACAATTCACTGATTAATGTGGCTGCATACTCGCAAGACCTAATGATGTTTTAGGGAAAAAAATAAATTGCCTTTTAAATAATAGTGATTGGATAAGGTAATTTTATTTATTTGTTATATATTCCAATCCAGGGTCACAATGAATACTATACTACTATCTCTTCTTCTCTACAGACCTAGGTTTTGCTACAGTAAAAAATGAACAGCTGACGTCCTCGACTTCACCTGATTCTTTTACTCCCTAGGGAGAAAGAGAACTTTCATAGCCCCACAACACATGTGATAAAAACTGCCATTTTCATAGCAGTATAACAAAAACAAATTTTGCTGTGATCGCACATATAAGAGAAATTATTCAAAACCAAATAAAGTTAATGAATCTGACGTTTTCATTTGCAGGTTAACGCTTGGATAGAGATGTTGCTGATAGAAATTTGTTTATCAGATCAGATGACTGAACTTCAGATTGATTAACAAGGGATTTGGACAGAATTATTTAGGTTTTGGATAGTTACAACATAATGTATCTGTATGATTTTTTAGTATGACACAATACTGGTGAGGCTTATGTTAAATTTCATGGGGCGACATTATTTTACATTCAAGTTAGATTAATTATACTATTCTCTTATAACTGAGCGTTAGGACTATTGATCGATGTTGTATAGTAGAAATTTTATAATAGCACACATTTGCAACCAAGTAAATAACACTAAATACCAACCATACATATCACATCCTGCCAAAACTATTTTTATGTAATGTTTGGTATGATCACATTTCAAAATTTCCAATTGTCATTGATTGCACATCTTCGTACCCACATTGGAATTGGTTTGTTTGGTTTAGATCATTTTCCAGCAGTCGACCCAAAAACATGCAATCCATCTGACTTATTCGGATAACTGAAGAAAATAACCGGGTTATCACAAAACCTTGTAATCGGTTTCAGTTATCCGATCTAATCCAAAACCTAACTGACTTTTAGAATTGCGCACCTTTAGTTAAAAATGAGAACTCGAACAATATTCAAAATTACCTATCAAAGTCCTTCTTTTTCCTCCGAAACCATGACTCCTGCACTTCTCCTTCTTCGCCTTCTAACCGATCTGCAGATTCTGTTTCACGGTCATTTTTATCTATAGAACAAAAAAAGTTCAATTTCAACACAGTCCAAGTTTGAATTTTTTATTTTTGAATTTTAAAGAGGTTGGTGGCCTCTTTTTTACCTTGCATTTGCCCCCCCCCCCCCCATCAGGCCTGTGCGTGGAAGTTATCAAGCAAACCCAAGGAGTGAGCCGGTACAGTACAAGGAAGAACAGTACTGCTAAAAGTATGCGGCATCATCGGGACTCGATCCTGCGACACTGCCGCCACAGAACCGGGGCCGAGTGCGCTACCAACTGCGCCACCGACTCACTTAATTATTCACTGTATCACTTACATATGTAAATTCAAATTCACTTCATTGGCACATTACATTTGAAATAAATCACAAGGATTTGCAAACAGATGCTTTTTAAAATAAATTTTAATTTTATTTATAATTTTTTCAATACACCCAATATGTTGATAGTAGTGTAAATGACATATACCAAAATAAAAAAGTAGATGTTTCTTAGTACCTAGAAAATGGTAGTTTTTAAAAATTACAATTATAGACATACTTATAGTTAGTAAAAATTAGCCAACAACAGTTAATTGAAGTCAATACCAACAGTGCCAATGTTGATGACAGCCATCGGCAAAGCACCATTTGCGAGTACGTAGTGACAACTGAAAAAAGTACTGTAATCCTTTGATATCAGTACTGCAGTCGAGGAAACATCGAAGCCCTCCACTGATGGTGGACACTAATTAAATACAAATACACAAAAAAAGCTACACAAAAGTAAAGTTTTTAAAATATTACAAATCATAAAGCGATTAAATTCTGAAAAAGATGTTTGCATAAAACTTTAGGTTTAAAAATCAGCTGCAGTGAATGTAAAATATCGTGTAGCTGGAATCTAACTTGGTAATAGTGATATGAAATGTTATACAGGGTGTCCTGTGAACATTGTATAGATGGCACAGACTTAAGATGGAAGGCTGGCCAACCCTAATCCTCCGTTGTCAAAACAGCCCTTTGTAAGTAGACTCAGGCGTCGCGCCGGGGGGGGGGGGGGGGGGGGGCACGTGCCCCTCCAACATAAAAAAATTGCATACCCCAGACCCCCCCGTAGGTTGCGCCCCCCCCAAATCTATGGTTCGTAGTATGCCTATGAGTAGACTGGCAGCGGTGGGGTCCATTTTCCATATCAGAAAATGCTTATAATTATTGCACTAGTGTGAGGATGTTTTGGTAGTGGCAGTGACCGTTGTATCAGGCTGCCCATCGAGACCATAATTTTTTACAAAGGGGTTAAGTGGATCTCCCATGGTTAGTTTTGTGTAAAACGATCTGTATGTATTTTTTACATGATGCATTACAACTTTTGGGCCACTCGAGTCATCAACTAAAAAAAATTCATAAAAAGCAGTTACCCATGACTTTATATGTGATAACAGTTTAACACTTTTTGCCTGAATTATAAATGTGTTCTGGTTTGAATACTGGTTGTCAAGTATTCCAGGGTACCCTACAAGATGACCAGTTCGGCATTTGAAGAGTCATCTCCAGGCGAATGTCATCTTCAACTTGTTCTTACGAGCCCGTCGGTATTTGAAAAAAAATCAAGCCATTTAAAAAGCTTTAATACACATTCACAGATTCACGAACAATAATGGCAAATACAATTTAACCATTAGACCGATATTGTGTTTATGCCAGAGGAATCCTCACTGGTTTTTGCTAGTTTAAGTGCCGGTACTAGATACATCAATAGAAGTTGTGTACAATAGAAATGGAAGCAGTGGTTGTAGCTGTCTTCAGTGAACAACTTCCCAACCAGGGGACTGGGCTTGAAGAAAGGATGCGCAAAAGTGTACTAGTGCCAGGATGAATGTCACGTCCCGTGTGGGGCCCACGTCCTCTGGCTTTTTGGTGTATTCTCTGGCCATCCAGAATAAGCTTGGCTGAACATATTTAATCGACCTTTTCCTTTTGCCTTTTGCTTCCTCTATATTATTCTTCCTTAGCCTGTTTGGTCTAGGTGATGTTACAGGGGAAGCATGGTAGCCGTTCAAAAAGACAAAAACAATGGCTGAAGTACTCTCAAAGGATTTCCCTGTTGGATGTAGCAGCCCAGGGGCTTCCTACAAAAAATGGGGCTTATACAGAGAAAAGGTGGTATCTAATAGGACCTACTTAAATGCAAAACATCAAGGTTTTCATGGTAACAATTCAAAATGGATGGCATTCAATTTTATTTCTGAAAACTTACTATCACAAAACTTGGATTTTTTTACAAGCTATAAGTAGTAAAAATATATACAAAATTTAATTTCCTACCCGAAAATTTAATAATTATTCAAATGTTATGCTTTTCTGTTATTTGTGTCGGCCAATAACCGTGGCAAATATGTGGAATTTCAGTCAGAAAATTAAATTTTGCACCAGTTTTGCTACATGGCAATCAGGAAAAATCATAATGTCTGAGATATTAATTAAGCTTTGAAAACTAAATTTGGCTACTATTATGAATTGTTACTCGGCTGAGACTCATTAGGAGGAATTTACATGGGTCGAATTCGACACGTTTTATGTATAAAATCAGAAGTTGATATCTCAAGTGGTTTGATTGATAATAAATACTGGTAAAAATACGTAAAACATAAATGGAGAAGTAGGAATGGGAGACGGATATACCCCGAGTAAAAACCGTTTGACTTGACCTAAGGAATAACACCTTGAATATGTTACAATGTTTGCTGGACACCCTGCATTCGTGGACCTAAATCTACAGCTACACTAGAGAATCTGTTACTTATTGATATAAAATCATGCTGTAAACAAATTTGGCTTTTAGGCATCTGTTGATTTTGTGTCTTAAAAGCGAGTGAGAATAATGTGTTCAAAGCGAAAGTGGAAAACTAGCAGAAAATTTGTGATTAAGTTTTATGTCTCATTAAGAAAGAAGTAAACCTTTACAATATTGCCACTTACAGGTCCAGAGTGAACTGAAATTCAACTAGGAGTGAGAAGTTCAACTTCTTCACCATGCTTCCTCTTTAGAAATGATTAAATTCCTTTTTAAAGTGAAATAAAATGTGGGAATTATAATGTAGTAACAATATTTTATGGTATTATGTACTAAGGGGGTTTAAACATTTTACTTAATGCAAAGACTGTCAATGCTACATCGACCTCAAGATCTCGGGGATAATATTGTGTTACACTTTTGATGAGAGAAGATGTCTGAATAATAGTAATCGATGGCGACTTGTTTTTGTGAGCACGCAGAAAGTGAACTCTGCATAAAAATGATTGTAGAATATTTAAAATTTTCAAAAAACTACTAAACAAAGTGATATTATTTCATTTCCTGAGTCTGTTTGAATGACAACAGTATAACACATTAACACGTTGGCTGGAATCATCAGCATGAACTTTGATCGCATCATCGGCATGAACTCTGATCATTCTGTCATGTCTGTGGCTATGTTGCAAAGGGTTATTTGCTTCATAATGTACAGATTTATGCACTCTTAATTTTGATCAAACCTGTGTTTATGATGTCTAGAATATCACTAGAATATCTGTGAAATCAACAGAAATATATTAAAATCTTAAGCATCCAAACAGATGGTTAGAGTTCAAGTTTCATCCATGATGTATTTTATTAGTGAACTGTTCAGCAAAAGGCATATGCAAAAGATATACGATGTTTAGTTAATAGTAAGAAGGAATACGTTCTGATTACATTACTTTTGTTTCATGTGAACCAGGTTGTATTCATGAGAACCTGGTTGTATAAGTTTTGCTATTATTTCATTTCAAAGGCTATCGACAAAATTTAAAATAAATTTTATATAGATAGTTCTATTCTATTTTACTTTTATAGACCACACGCCATTTAATTTACACCTTGAAGTATTTACTAAATTAGTACAAACTGACGGGGTTTAAGCTGGGAAAAAAATTCTTTGAGCAAAAATGCTACAAGCTCTTTGAGACTTGTAGCAAAATTATTTTCCTTTTAGCATTTTTATCGCATGTCATTAAGTTATAGCACATGTCATCAAACCAAAACAACTTAATCGAACAACATAACCTCAAACTATATTTCGCATCACCGTTTTCGAGACGTCTGTTTTCGCCAGTGTTGCCAGACTGGCCATGAGATTTTACCCACTGTGAGTTTCGAAAATCCCCGCTTTTACACGGCAGTTTCTTCAAAAATCCCCGCATAATCCACGGCACCGTTTCTTGTCCCTTAAATAGGATATTCATGACTTGAAACTGAAATTATCGAATGACTATATTGATTATTCGACTCCATATCATTCCAAGCGGTGGCGAACTAGCCCCCCACATTCTCGCATTCGCCACCGCTCGGCTAGATTTGGTGACTCGGCCACTACAGAGTGCGCCCCAACTGCTCTTAAGCACAGAGAACGTATAGAACGTCTACACATTCTCTTTGTCTATTTATAGTCTTCTTTTTGACTGTGGATCTTAATGACGCGGCATCTGATCGAGGGTTACGTTGACGACTACATTCTATAACTAACTCTTATTTTATTTTAAAGTCATACAAAGTAATTTGTGGAAGTAAATGGACTTCTATTGAGATTTGTATTGGTTAACTTTGTTATTGGTTTACTTTATTTTCTGCAATAAAGTTAAATAATTTCCACTCTTTACTTTGTAGCAAAAAGGTGACAGCCTGTCCGAATATTGTCGCATTTTCGTGGAGCATGTCGCATTTTGCGACAAATGCGACCGCAGCTTAAACCCTGCAAACTGATCACATAACTGTTTTACAATGATACTTACTTTTTCCGTCCTGATTGTTGCCTTGCTCCTCCCCCTCTGGTTCAATGTCTTCGGCTTGTGTGATCCAATCCAGGTACCCTCGTAAGTCTTCTTCTATCTGTTGTTTTTCTCTAAGCTTATGAAAATCCCCTCTAGCTTTTGCTTTTTCTCTTTCTTTGGAAAACTCTCTGTTAACAAATATACCTATTTAAATTGTTTTGTTTTTCTGCGTATGACTGATGAAATTTTCAATGATTAACTTATTCTTTATATGTTCGATTTAATTTTGCTAATCAGATCAAAATATACTGTACATATTTTCTTAGATTTTATTGTGTGGTCGATTTGTTTTAAACCTAAGCTTCCCTTTGCCCCTAGTATATTATTAATAGATGCAGTAAGCTTCCCTTTGTGTATCTATTAATAGTATAATTTTGTTTAATTGAACATTTCGGCAATCACCCAGGCAACGAAAATCAGTTATTTTAGTACTGTATAACTGGTGGATAGGCTGTCTAATATGCTCATCCAGTTAAGTTTTTTGAGCAGAGTAAAAACCGACTTTCTCTTTAACTTCTTAGATGAGTCTGATTTAAGGAGCTCATGAAGAGTGATTCCCGGTATTTCTTTTCAGCCAGAACACTCTTTACCTATCTCCTGTTTGTTATGAACCAACTAAAATTTCCATTTTCAAGGGTTTGTTCATGCCTTTAAACCCTCTCTATTGCCCGTTTTATAGATCTCACATCAGAAAGACAGTATAAAGAAACACTTAAATCCTAAAAAAACCAATAGCAAGATTATTTTGACTGAAAGGGCAACATCGACTCCCGTCATGTGTCACGATTACCCCATTGAGACAAAATGGCGGATTTTTAACCATACGGTTGTCTTACCAATCTTAAAAACAACTTTGCCAAAGAGTTGACTTTGAAATACACTTTCTAGCTGTTTAAGTCTAATTTTCCTCTAAGTCCCATGGTGTGAGACGTATTTTAGTTCAAAAGTGCGGTTTTAGATAAAAAAATTAAAAATTATCAAAAATTATCAAAAATTAACCACTTAATCTGCTGAAAAATTCTTTTGAATATTATTTCTGGTGACACCGTAAGGTAACAGCATTATTCAATGCCGTTCTACTCTTACATCACAACCATAACTTAGTGTCAGGATTGCCAAAGTGCCAGTATTTCTCTGGCTTACGCTACTCACCCAGGCAAGCCAAAATGATGACATCTCAAAACGGAATTTTGATTGATAACAAATCAGCATTGACTGGGAAAGAACCAGCCACGCCTGACTTACTGGGCTAGCGCTTTTTCACCGGGCTATCGTACACAAGTTTACAGTTCTGGGTGATGATATATTTTAATTTTTTCATTCACATAACACACATAAACAAGTGAATATATTTATCGTTTTTTGAGAGATTAGTTTCAGAGTTTTTTCTTTGAAACTTTCTCAAGTTGATATGTCCAACTGACATCTGAAGTTTAATAATTCATCCAAGTAACAATTTATCTTCTATTTCTTTAATGATACAGCACCTTTTGTACGAAAACACTTCTTAGTTACTGTCTGTAACCAACATTAAAAAGAGTTTAAAAGAACACATTTTTAAGTCTAGCAAATTTAAACACCTATTAAAAATTTCAATTAAGACGTTAGCCTGACGTGCGTCATCAGTGGAACACGTCGGAATTTTCAAACTGATTAAAAGTACGTTGCAATAAACAAAAACTTGACTAAAAGACAAAACTAAGTTAAGTCATAATTTTAACTCTTAAATCTTAAAAGTATTGATTAATTTTTACTTCCTAAATACAGTATATCTAAAATAGCTAATCTGAGTAAAATTCATAAACTTTAATAATAGTGTACCACTAATGGCGCACATCGTTCGGTGAGCATACTGAAATCCCCACGGGCGACATCCGCCATATATGGTACACAACATTCGCCGATGGTGCTGGAGGCAGCGAAGAGGCAAATGATACACTGTGTTATTGTAACTACCGGCAAGTACAGCACTTCCCGGGTCTTCTGACGACCCCCTTCCACCATTATTGGTGTGTATAAATTACCTTTATTTTTTGAGGATATATATTTTTACAAAACCTTTACACGTGCGCCACCGGTAGTCAAAGTATCTACATAACCCTAAAATACCAATACACTAATAATAAAACCCAGCAAAACTTCAAAGTGCCACAAGCAATGGAAAAAGTGAGCCATAGGCGTTTTGGAAAATTGCACATCGAGATTATGAATAGTACAAAAACTGACGGTTGAATTCCATTGAGCTGAATCTATTAAAACCTTTATTGAATAATACTCTACAAAAATATTTTAGAGATGCATAAACTCAAATTTAAAGGATAATTACCCGCTCAAAACACCAAGAATGAGGTTCATGACAAAGAAAGCACCGAGAATAACCATGGAAATGAAGTAAATCCACTGCCAAGTGTTTCCCAATGCATCTTCTATCTGCAACAAATATAAGTTGTCTTTTTTTCTTTACATACAAATACAAGGTGTTTAAAAAAAAATGCAACCCAGTGTTAAGATTGAATAATGTACATATAAAGATGAAATGAGCATTGTTTTGGTTATCTTGCATTTTATACAACCTATTATTTAAGTTTGATCACATTTGACGTACGTGTTCAAACGATCCACCATTGACATTTATACAAAGTTGTGTTCTCTCCATCAAATTCCTAAACTCGTTTTGCAAAGTACCGCTTTGAATTTCTTGTATTAAATTTGATAAGTTTGTTTTGAGGTGATGAATATCCTGTGAATTGTTTTGGTAGGCCTTACTTTTTATGTATCCCAAAAGAAAATAATATAATGGGGTAAAATCCGTGGATCTTGGGGGAATAATCATAAAATAAATAAAATAAAGTTTTGGATTGCATTTGAAAAAAACACCCTGTATAACTTATTCTACAATATACTTTTTTATGATTTTTGCAAATTGACACAATTATGATAATATATTTACTCATCATGGTATGTGTTCTCATGTCACAATTTATAATGCAAACAAAGATAGCAAACTAGAGTATAAACATTGATCCTTTGAATACATATTAATTACCAATATTATTTGAATGCATATATATTGTCAGTCGATAGTCAGCTGAATACATCCAACTAATGATAAATTACAAGGTGTCGACATTCAAAAAGGAGTCATGGCAACCATAATGATAATGACAAATAAAATGCTTCAAACCTATTAATAAACATCGGATCCAATGTTAAGAGATTTAACCCATCAACAATATCATCGATATTAGCTATATTAACAGTCTTAGACAGGGAGACCTATAAACAAAGTAAACTAATTTTGCATTTTAGTCAAGAAATTTTATGGATAAATAAGTGAATCAACCTAAAAAAATCTGACCAAGTTGAAACTTTGCACGGATGTTAAGTAAACCTCCATAATTAAAATACCAAAGTCCTTGAAAATCCCTACTGTGCTCCAGCAACCATCATGAAATACAATTTCCAGACCGTGTTTCCCTCTACATTTTTTCAACCAACACCAAAACCATAAGAAATACAAAAAAAGTGTAAATGGCATTTTTGTAGAGGATAAAATTTCAATTAACTTTCTCCATTCCGCCCGAAGTTTTGGTTTTTGTCTCTTTCTTCAACATTTTCTTAAAACGCATGTTATTTTCCTTACTTAAGTTTTAAAATACTACTAATTTTTGGATCGTAATAAATTATTGATGTTATATGGATTGAAATAAATTATTGATTTTATAAAGAATTGAATACTGTTTAATTTATATATTCTGAAATAAAAAGTTTAGTCATGAATATTATGCCACAATTGGGTCAGCTATTTTTGAAATCATCTTTAGATTGTGAACTTTAAGAAGAAAAACAATCTTGTGACTGACTTAGCGGAAATATTTAAATTTGTACTGCGTATTAAAAACTTATTCATCGAAACAATTCCTTTAATCACTTGAAATTGAAGTTGTAGTATATGTCTAATTATGCTGTTATGTTGTTGTGCTGGTCTAATTATGAAATGTTAACAATTTCTTTTAATGTCAAATTATTTTGGACTTCAGGAATTTGTGTTTTTTTTACAGGCATTCGTGCCATTCGCAATATAATATTCCGTCGCATTGTCATTTACCCGCGATCCCACGATCAGTACATTCACATGGTTATTTTTATGAATTTTCAAAAACAAGATTGTTTTATCTCTTTTTTTCTTAGCCAAAAGTTAAAAGATGAAAGCTTAATATAAAGAGGGTGTTTATTTTTACAAACTATATATTCCCTTGATCTCCCCCCCCCCCCCCCCCAACCAATCCAACTCCAAATCCAATCTACTGCATTTTAGGTATATAAAAATTGATCTACCATATCTTTTAAGATTAAAATCAAGCTTAATAATTCAAATGTCTGGTGATTGTTAAAAACTTGTGCTCAATAACGTTTGAAAAAGCTTGCCTTGGCTCGACTTTGAAAAATCACAATTCGTACACCCCTATTATAATGTTGAAAATGTTTTGAATTGTAAGTATTTTTATTTACTTAATTGAAAAAAAATTCAGTGTACGCATGAATATGTTTAGTTGTTTAATTCCATGGAATAAAATTCCAAATTCATCCTTGATTTTCTTTACTGAATCGTAGTAACATCCAGCAATCAATTTCAAAAATTTATTTTGGTGGTGGAGAGGTGGAGAAGGTTTAAAAAGTTTCACCAATCTACTTAAGGTTTTAAATAATTTAGACCTACCTCAATTTGCATTTTTGGCTATGAGTAGATAGTTTTACTTACATTATATAAAACATCAGTCCACCCTTCGAGGGTAATGCATTGGAAAACAGTTAGCATAGCTAGTCCAAAATTATCAAAATTGGTTATTCCAAAATTTGGTCCATCCCAACCATCGTGGCACACCATGTCGTCGCCGTACACGGAGCACTGGAAGCCCGATGCCCCCGGGTCCGCGCAAGGGTGTGGCTTTTCCATTATTTTACCTGAAAATAAACAATTGTATATATGTAGAATTAGTTTTTTAGAAGTATGTTTTAACTGTTTCGTTATTTAAGTTAAATATT
Source organism: Flexamia atlantica (assembly GCA_035578135.1). Taxonomy (NCBI): domain Eukaryota; kingdom Metazoa; phylum Arthropoda; class Insecta; order Hemiptera; family Cicadellidae; genus Flexamia; species Flexamia atlantica. Next base: position 19,105,844 of record JAQJVK010000010.1, read on the forward strand.
TTTCATCATATTGACTCAGAAACGTCTGTTTTCTGTTCCTTTTTGTTGGCTCGAAAGTTACCCATTGCCGTACTAGTCCGGCGAAAACATTTTCATCATACTGACTCAGAAACATCTGTTTCCTGTTCCTTTTTGTTGGCTCGAAAGTTACCCATTGCCGTCCTAGTCCGGGGAAAAAATTTTCCTGTACTAGGCCGGGATAACGGAAGTAAACAATCAGCTTATTTGCACAGCAAACCGACGTTTAATGCTTGTTTATTGGTTACTTTTTAGAAGAATGTAGAGGCAGCACTGGCAGCAGTAGAAAATTAAATGTTTATTTGTTATAGGTTGGCTTTGAATAATTGAGAAACAAATGTTCAAATGGGTTGTATGTGGTTTATATACAAGGACTACGACTTCGTTATGATTGAAAGAATGTTTTTTTCTGTGTAGTATGAGTATCGCACGTTACACGGCCAGAAAGTTTTACCATACTTGCATGACAATCCCGCACCTAACGTGGGAACTATCATGCTCGTCCGGCAAAACAGTACTCTCCAGCCTAGTAATGTAATATACTATTTCCGGACTGCAAAAGTTTTGCCGGACTGCGATTACAGGAAACGGAAGTAAACAAACAGCTGATTTGCAGCAAACCGACATTTAATGCTAGTTGATTGGTTATTTTTTAAAGGAATGTAGTGGCAGCACTGGCAGCAGTAGCAAATGTTTGCTTTGTTTGAAGGATTGAGACACATATTGGTTTATGAAAGGACTATGTTATTATTGAAAGTACGTTTTTTCTGAGAAGTATGATGAAAAGTATCAAACGTTACATGGCCGGTAAGGTTTACCGTACTCGCATGGAAATCCCGCAATCACCTCCACCTAATGCAGGAACTATCATGCTCGTCCAGCAAAACAGTACTTTCCAGCCTAGTAACGTAATATACTATTAACACTCATGTACAGGTTTGTGCTTATGAAATAAAGGATAAAGAAATACTATTTATCCATGATCTTTACCACCTGAATCGTGGAGATTATAATATAACAGGTTAATATAACCTTGAAATCCGACAGCGAATCGCAGTACTTTCTTAGGTAATTACTTCATCTGGATGAAGGTTGTAATTTTCTTAAAAAACATGGAACAAATGTTCATCATGAACAAATATTACTTTTAAGAAAATTACGACCTTCATCCAGATGAATTAATTACGTTTGACAATGGTCGTTCAATGGTGGGTTTGAAAATGGTTCAATGTGACTGGAACTTAAGTAACCTAAGAGGATACTGTAAATTGCTGATGGATTTCAAGATTAGTAACCTGTTATATTATTATAAACATACTATGTTACAAGTTATATTATTATAAACATACTATGTTACAAGTTTCTAAAACAGGAAATAATTAAGGACGTAAATAACTGAAGTAAAGCATACAGGGTATCATTAGACGCATTTTAAAACTAAGTAATTCAATAACCGTGTAAAAAATATAGATATTGTTTTGTTAAATTTTTGAGGTTAAGAATAGTTTTTACCATAATGGTATATTGGATAAGCTCACTTATTTGATTTAGAAGAAAACTTGAATTAATTAATATAATTATCGGTTTCTTGACATTCAGACCCTTCTGACCTTACACATACAAGACTTGATGATATACAGGTATGTGAAGGGCAGAAAATTACGCTAAACAGGCAAAGTTACAGCAAACCAAAATTTTAAGTTTCACAAAAAATTGCTGTAACTTTTTGTAGGATTAACTTTGAAACCTCCAGTTTTCGCCATTCATTCTCTTTAATTGTGCCCTTTAAAATGAGTATTACATGACAGGGTTTTTGTTTAAAAATTTTTACCTCCTAAATTTTAGATGGAGGGAGTAATATTTTGGAAGGACCACAAACGTCCTTCCCTAGAATTATAATGGTTCCCTAAGTAAAATTTTATTTAAATTAGAGAAAACTGAGCATGAGGAGTGGATATTTTGGGTCATTTGGTTGTTACAAACTTATAATAAAATTACAATTAACCCTCATCATCTCAAGAACTGTACATGATAGGTAAAGTGTGGTGTAGTTTTGTTCAAAGTTTAATGTAGATTATTTTTGCAAAGTATATTGATTTGGCAAATATGAACCTTTTTCAATATATTTTTTTAGAAAAAGTCAAAAATTACCATTTTTCCTCCTATTAACACCCCTCCTACCCAAACCCGACACTGAAATCAATGTAAAGTAGTTGGTAATGGAGTTGGCGCAGTGAACTCTACATATATAAAGGAAAAGAATACTGTAGGTAACTACCAGCTTTCCTCCTAGGTAACCCAGAAAAATATCTTGACAGAATCCATATCATGTGGATAACACATTGAAACAGTTCAGTTTTTTCTTTATTAGAACAAGGAAATACCGGGTGTCCCATAATAGTCCCCCCCCCTAACTTTTTCCTACATTTTTTCAAATATCAATTCCACACCACCCCCAAACATTATTGGGTAGTTAATACTTCATTTTGAGGGGGTACCGAATTTTGGCCGCCATCTTGGATCCGCCATATTGGATCCAAAATAATTTTTTCAAATGTAAAAGTGGTGTTGTGACCCATCATTTCGAACTAGATTTTTTCACTGATTACAATGCCGCAATCCGTTTTTTAATATCTCAATTGGTTCTCAAGATATGGGTACTTTAAATTTATTTATTTTCAACCAATTTAAACATTACAAATTGAAAAAATAGGCCCATAACCACAAAATAATGCTAGATAGTGACGAATAACCACCATCAGTCATTGTTGAGCGATTTACACTTAACTTTCACCAGTGTAAATTCTTTTGGCCGCCATCTTAGATTCACAATTTTGAAATGAGGTAAGTTATTTCAAATATGAAGTTGGTATTGTGACCCATCATTTCAAACTACTTTTTTACGCCGAATTCAATGCCGCAACCCGTTTTTAATTATATTGTTTAGTTTTCAAGATATTGACATGTTTCTGATAAAAATCTCAAAAAATATGAATGTTTCAAAAAATAAGTTTTATAGCTGAAAACGGGTTGCGGCATTGAATTCGGCGCAAAAAACTAGTTTGAAATGATGGGTCACAATCCCAACTTTGTATTTGAAATAACTTACCTCATTTCAAAATGGCGAATCCAAGATGGCGGCCAAAAAATTTACATTGGTGAAAGTTAAGTGTAAATCGCTCAACAATGACTGATGGTGGTTATTCGTCACTATCTAGCATTATTTTGTGGTTATGGGCCTATTTTTTCGATTTGTAATGTTAAAATTGGTTGAAAATAAATAAATTTAAAGTACCCATATCTTGAGAACCAATTGAGATATTAAAAAACGGATTGCGGCATTGTAATCAGTGAAAAAATCTAGTTCGAAATGATGGGTCACAACACCACTTTTACATTTGAAAAAAATATTTTGGATCCAATATGGCGGATCCAAGATGGCGGCCAAAATTGGGTACCCACTCAAAATGAAGTAATAACTACCCAATAATGTTTGGGGGTGGTGTGGAATTCATATTTGAAAAAATGTAGGAAAAAGTTAGGGGGGGGACTATTATGGGACACCCGGTATAATAACTTCCTAATATCGTAAACTAATATAATCTTTCAAAAATTTGGTATTCAAAAAATCAATTTTCATATATTTACACATAGCTTTGTTATTTTTATTTAGTAATAAAATGTGTCCAATGATTTATGACCAGTGAGTATTTTAGTATAAGGGCTCTAAATTGTAATTAAAATGTGCTGTTACGTTGTGGCATTACAACTGAATACATTAAGTTAGTTATTTACAAACAAGACAACAATGTCAAAACAACACTAAAGAATTAAGTAATTCTTTTGTTTTCTAAGAGGTCCCTTAACATTAAGCTGTGGGTTTGTTAGTTAAATAAGCAACAACAAAAAAGAGACAATTATAGCAAATATAGGGTGTTTTTTTAAACGCAATCCAAAACTTTATTTTATTAGTGAAGGATTACTACCCCCCAAGATCCCCGGATTTGACCCCACTATATTACTTCCTTTGGGGATACATAAAAAGTAAGGCCTACAAAAACAATTTACATGATATTCAGCACCTCAAAACAAACATAACAAATTTAATGCAAGAAACTCAAAGAGGTACCTTGCAACACGTGTTTGGGAATTTGATGGAGAGGGCACAACTTTATACAAATGTAATGGCGGATTGTTTGAACACATAATATAAACTAAACATGATCAAACTTAAATAATAGGTTGTATAAAATGTAAAGATTATCAAAACAATACTCATTTTCATATTTAGATGTGTGTTATTCAATCTTAAAAATGGGTTGTGTTTGAAAAAAAAACACCCTGTATTTGCTCATAAAATAAAATTATAAATGCATAATTATGTGGGAAATTAGGTAAAAAGCCCTTTCCAAACAAATGCATAATTACGAATGATATGATTATTGTAGTTTGTCAATATGATTATATCTGTTTTATGTCTTTAACTTATAGATGTTTGTCTGGTAAATAAATACAAGCTTCATACGTTTGTAAAGGTGCATTTAGAAAAGCATTTGAGATTAGAAAAGCAGTTTAAGGTGTAGACGCAAAGTGAAGAAGACAGTTGCAAAAAAGGAGCTGAGCCGGATTGTGGTTCCAGGTGCCTTGATCAAGAACATATCAAAGATTTTTGTAATTATTTTGTTTTGTTCACCTGTACTGAAAGCTACATTTTTATTCTTTTCCTTTCTTGTTTCTTTCCATAAGTCCTCCACACTATCAATGAAGTAAGCGTTATAAAAGCAAATTAATTTCAATTCAAAATGTCCTTTTTTCATTTATATACAATGTATACGTAAATGGTCAAGAAATCAAATTTTAATTTAATCTTTGTAAGTTATGTAGATGAACACAGTTGTGTTTACAAATTAAGCACCGTATCATAATTCTTTCTTTAACCCTTTGCGATCCTAAGGCCAGCAGGAGTGGCCAATATGCAGTTGGCAGGCAATCGGAATTAATTTCCGCATGGCTTGGTTATGGCAGTTTGTTTTCACGCCCCACAGCTCCTCAGAATTGTTTTCATTAAAAACCTTCAATGTTATCATAGAGAATTTTTCCGATTTAATGTTGCAAACCTGCTGATCATTTAATTAAATAACTCCTCACTAGGTTGCAGAACTCTACAAGCGTCATGCGAAATTTAGAAAACAAACAAGACATATGTTATTGGCACTTATTGGCCAGTCTTGCTGGAAACTCGAGCGTTGATTTCATGCTGGCCAGCACTGCCGGCCGTCCAATCGCTTGTGACAACTGCTGTGGAAAAAAATCCGACGCACGCTAATGGTGGCGGCCAGTAGAGCTGGAATAGCGGCAAATATCCGGTCCAATCGCAAAGGGTTATTGGATTTTTACTTGTTTTCTGTTTGGGGGTCCAACTTGGCGCTGATCAAATTAGGGTCTGTAAACAGAGGGTATCCTGTATTATGAAAAATTCCTATTAATACATTTAGGATTAAAAAAGCATATGTTAGGCTACCTGTTGTTTTGTTGTAACATGATTTGTGCAGTTTGCCAGAGAACATCTCCAGACCGATAATTGCATAAATAATAATAACAAAAATTACTAGTAGAGCAATGTGTAATAAAGGCACCATGGCACGAAGAATAGAGTTTAACACAACTTGTAAACCTGGAAAATAAAAAATAATTAATGTACAAGGAAAATTCACACCATCAATTATACAAATCAAATAGAAATAATTATTCTGAGTAGTTAAAAATTTTATTGTCGATCCTAGTCTTCAACAAAACATTAATTTAAAATTTATTTTTGAACTAACAACATCTTATAAAAGCAACTTTATCATCACTTAGTTTTTGGCGGTTCATAGATAAGTTGAAAAACAATCGATTTGAAAATTGCTTGAAACTGAACAGATGCAGATAGAATATTTACATCAGTTTTTGGAAGAAACAGTAAGAGGCACAAAAATGAAAACTCAAACACCTGATTATTTGAACTCAGTGTAGGGGCGTGGGAAGAGTATTTCTACCATGTAAAACTTGCCCATCGTTCCTTAAGGGTATGATCAGCAATATTTCTCTCTTACTTGACCTTGAGACAAGCTTGCTGGCATGAAAACCATTAAAGTGGGCCTCTATCTGTATGGTAAATCCAAAATTAGTCGAGACATAAATTTCTCCAATTGAAAGCAGTTTGAAGTTCTATCATCCAAATCTTGCTTTACCTTAAAACTAATGACAGATCCCTTAAAATATGATCGATAATTTTAAAAACAAATACTTACTTGGTACTCCAGAGACTAATCTGAGAGGTCGCAGTACCCTGAAGGCCCTCAACGCCTTGACGTCGAACCCCTCCTTCATTACACTCTGGAGTACTGTGCTTAGCATTCTGGACAAATGGAAACAAAATCATTGGGGCCTGATTTCAATTGTTAAAACTAGACTAAATATTGATACTTGGATTCACAATATGTAGTTTGATTTGCACAAAGTCTATGAGTAAACAAAAACAATGATGAAACCTTAAAAATGATAAAAAGTTGCCTCGAGAGTCTAATAAATTTTGGAAATAAATCAGACAAAACTGAATGGGGATACAGGCAGAAAATCTGTGGGTGAGCAAATGTTGTATTGGAACAATGGAACTAAATACTTGTTTGGGCAAGTGTCACTATTGTCAAAAACGTTTGGCGGTCAATTGTTCACCAATTTCGATTTGCAGCCCAAATCAAAAACATTCGCGGTTCATACACCTTTCTCTAGATGTAAGTGATACGAAAAATGAGGAAATGGTCAAAAAGTCTAAATAAAATTACTAAAAAAATTTGGCTAAACCCCCTCCCCTTCGTTTTCAGCAATAAAATGAAGCTGAGTATGCAGGTCTGCTGCAATGGTTTTATTTAATTTTGTTAAAAACAGTTTTTGCAACTCTCACTTGAATAAAAATTAATATAGGCAAAAAATTATAAATTTTAAGTGATAAAACACTGAGTAGTTTTTTATGCCTAACATTAAATATTAGGAAATACTTCATAAAATATATTTTTCTGAACCTTAATAAGAAATAAATTACATCTTTTTAATTTCAGTTTACAGTTAAAAAATCACAAAAAATCAGTTCTATTACATTTATTAACTGTTTAAAAAACAACTATTCTTAATTTGTTCATGAAAAGTATTTCAGCGTTTTTACTAATTTATTATTTTTACTGATGGAATCAATGGCCGAACCATTTTGGAGCCGACCATCGCGGCCGATATTACAGGTGACTGTCGGTGTTCATGGTGTTCGCAAAGTTATTTCCTCTGTTTTTCACATTCGGTAGATATACGCATGTATATAATTCTGTGCTTGATTGCACAGATAAAGATAGTTAAATACAGTGCTTGATTTCCAGCGAAACGGCGTTCCGGGACCTCTTTCTGCCGCAAGAGTCGATCATGTGTAATCGGCCGGAGTATTTTTTCCAAGAGACGATCGTGTGTAATCGCCCGGAGAATTTGCCGCAAAAGACGATCGCGGATGATCGGCAGGAGAATTCGCCGCACAAGACAATCGCGTGAATCGGCCAGAGAATTTGCCGCAAAAGACGATCGCGTATGATCGGTCGGAGAATTCGCTATAAGAGAGGATTAAGTGTAACCGGCCGGAGTACCGAAAATAATGATTGCTTGAAATGTACGGAAATTACGCGCGGAATTTCGGCCTGAAATTAGCGCTCTCTCTGAAATTAACGCTCTTTTTCTTGAGCTAAGCTGAATCTTGAAAACGCCAAAAAGACCTGAATACTCTCACAAGGCGTCATAAAAAACTAGGCCTAGAATTTTTTAGACAATTTATTTTTTAGGAAAATAATGCTTTGTTAGTTTTTAATTTACTTATAAAAAAATTTGAGTCGGATAAAATGTGAAGAAAAATGGTAAAGGGGGGGGTTATTTACAAATTGTGAAATCACAGTTCCGGTACCTCAATTTTTACAAATCAGGCACTGGTTAAATAACAATACATTTGTCAATATTATTAGTAATGGTCATCCTTCTAAATATACCCAAAATTTAAATTACCTTGATCACAAAATTACAATTTTTATAGTTAAAAGAATTCCCACCAAAATTTTATTTGATTGTGCCCAGAGCGCCATGTCCCCACCATTCTGGGCACCCCTGCTCAGACACTAGAGAGAGGCACTAGAGAGATTTTTTCTGCATCCATTGATACCGAACCAAGAGTCAAAATCGACAAAAAATAAACATACGACGTATCACTTTCTGAGAGGGGAATTACTGAATCATTTATCACTAGAATTACTGAATCATTTATCATTAAAATTTCTGCTGACTGATCATCACACTCGGTTGCTGGTGTGGCGGTGGGGACTGGCGTCGCAGACAAGTGGTCGCTCTTAAAACCATGTCACAAATCTAATTTCATGTTTCCCTTGGGTGGGCTGTTAACTTTATGAGTGGTCATAACAAATACATTTTCTTTTATGAGAAATATGACTAAGGATTCGGTTTGGATTCACTCGAGTTGGATCTAACACTCTAATCATTTAAAGATTGTGGAATTACTATTATAATCAGCTGGAATGAGCTACAAATTAAAAACCACCTGAAAAAGCAATCACCCATACAAAGAAAATTTTACTCGACTAAAAATTTGGTAAATTTCCATAAAATTGTTCACATGACATAAACTGCACCAATATTTTTTTATATCGAACGAACAAAAAAATGCTGTTTATTCATTTTAATATTCGATTAATTTAAGTTAACGTTAGAAGCTGGTCCTCAATAAAGTAACGCTGAAATCGGCCTTTTCGGACCCCTGCCCTCACTTGTCGTGACGTTCAGGGGACAAACCTCCCCTCCCCCCACTTACCCTATGCAAACTCTGTGCTTGCGAGGGGGGGGGTGGGGGCAGGGGGGCAGATGCATATGGGCCCGGGCTCACACAAAATTAATGAAAAAAAGGATACCAGGGGGGCCGGACTTCTCTATTGCACTGGAGCCCGAAAATCCTGTCCCAGGCCCTGGTAACGGTTGCACTATCCCCCTCTTGTTATCGTACCGCTGAGCCCCCCCATATGGATATTTGTTCAGACTGTTCCATTTGCTTTCTTATGGGGGGTGGGGGGAAGGAATATAATACTACCTTTGAAATCTTTTTTATTCAAAAAACCTTGTACTTTTAGAGGAAATAGACTAATTTTTGAAATTTGAGAAATTAAATTGATGACAATTAAAAGCTACATAACAATGTGTCCAACCCCCATCCATAACCCCCTACTCCCCAGGCGTAATAGATAATAAGGGACGAGAGGGTTTTGTTAGCTGCTAAAATCTAATCTAAGGTGAAAAAATACAAATTAATATTACCGTATTTTATTCCATAAGAAAGGTAAAAATACAGAATATAACAGTGTGTATCAGTGATGACAAATGTCCGCAAAAATGAAAATCCAAACATAAACTCACCAACACGAACAATGAATTTCAAAAAAAGAATTACAGTAGGCTCCTACATCAAACAAATTAGGAATGTTCATTCTCGCACAGGGATTGCTGTGCAAGTCAAACAGATCCCTAGATTAATAATGAGATAATCAAAATTTTTAAGAGTCCAAAACATTAGGAGTTCAGCATTTAATGAGAGGTCTTTCTACTCTAAAAAATGTTCAGTTATTTAACAAAAGCTTTTATTTTAAAGGTATTTGGCATGAAAGTCAACTTAAAGACAACAATGGTAAAAGCACATTAACAAAATTTACAAATCTTCATAATCTAATGATTTACACGACAACACAATTGCACAGTTTAGGCTACATTTGATGAAAATTTAAAATATGCAAATTATAAAAGTAAACAAAAGAATACTTACCCTATAACTACTATTGTAAAATCTAACAAGTTCCATCCGTTTCGCAAATATGCACCTGAGTGAGCAACGAATCCGTAAGCAACTATCTTCATTACACATTCTACGGTAAATATCACTAGGAAAATGTATTCAATCTTTTCCTGCAACAAAATACCAATTAAATTAGAAATAATTAGAAACCATACAGTAAGATATAGAAATAGATTATTATTCTAAAATAAAAAGACCTTGCTCTTATGTAATTTTTTTTCTTGCTGTCACCATAAGTTTTTGGCCTGAGCAGCGATCTTCAAACTGTGAGTGTTGTACTGCAGCATTATTAGTCATTGGTAAACACTCAAATTAGGAGTCAGTTGCAATTGAGACATAACTAGACATGTCTGCTTACCAGGCCAGATGCCAGCACTTTACCACTGACGGTGGCCGATGAAAAGACAATACCAACGCACCCACACCTTTATTTTCAAGGAGCTCTTCTGCTTCCACTATCATATGACAATAGTTTTTTGAATGCAAAACATTCTCCAGTGCCACTTATGTCACCAAAGATCAGCTAGTACCGCACTTCAGTATTAGGCCTATTACCGGTACCGTACTAGTAGGCCTATAAATTATCGTTTTGTTTTAACATTGTATGACAAATTCACTACAGATTGTCATACATAATACTCATGTTCTGTGCTGCTGGTAGTGAATTTGTTACCTATTTCATTCTTTGTCAGTAGGCCTGCAGTAGTTAACAGTAGTGTAAGGTCTGCTTTTAACAGTTACCGGTGCTTATGGATATGTAGGCCTAAAACAATTTTTTTAACGTTTCAAAGATATCATAAACGGAAATCCCCTTTGTAAGAAACAATTTTGTTCTAAGTTTACTCTTCAGCAAGTAAATCCTAAAAAACAAATAAGTTAACTAAAGGATAACTATTAATTCTCAAATTTCGACTTTAACCTTTAGTTTTAAATACGTGAGTTTGAGTTAAGGGGTTAGAATAGGCTTAAATGTCTCGACGTGATCTATAGATTACAATTACCAAATATAACATCTTTTGGATTATATGTGTATATATATACATATTTAAAAAAAAACCTTTGTGTCCAAAGTCACCCGCAAAGTGGTCCTTTTTGTGGTCCTTTTCCAATGTTAAAATACTGTAGGGCGACTTTGTACAATAGTAATGTTTTTTAATCATTAAAACATATTTGACCTTAACTGGGGCTAAAAAAATCAAGTTATAATTTACGTTACATATGTTTATTACAATTTAAAGGGAAAATCTCCAACATTACAGGTAAAAATCTGCTATAGGTAGGGGGGCCTATAACTAAAAAACTAAAGGTATATAATCCAAAAGGGTAACAGTACCTTCTTTGTCATCAAAGGCTTAACAATTTGTAAAATTTGATTAATTAATTGAAAGTAAAGTACCATACAATGTCAAGTTCGGTAAAAAAAAAAACAATTTCACAACTCATAAGGAAAGGTGTATAGCCTACTTGGGATTTCTGAGTTATAACTTAAGTTTCTGTCATCAGGCCTAAGCAGAGAGTGTAAAGTGCACTTGAAAGAAAAAAATTAGATATCCTTTGTTGTTGAGTGATATTTGAAAGGTTATTATTTAACTTTGATCACATATAACAAGGTAATAACATACTTATTAACTATGGCATGAATATTAATAGTCTTAGTTAAGCATGTGAAGTTTTGAGAACCATGGCCTATATTTTAAAACCCAATGTCAAACTTTAAGGTTAAGATACTCTGGTTTCCCTCCAAATTTAAATTTCAGAGCTCTAAACAACACCACGACGATCTCTGGCTCTGGTACCAGCTGAGAAGAACAAGAGCAAATAACAGAAATTTTGTGTCACAGGCAGGTTTGCCAATACAAAAAAAAATACTGAACTTCTTGTCCAGTCACCCGATTCTATGAATTAATTAAATAAATAAATTTATCGTGCACTCCTGATTAAAATTATTGCAAGTACCGTGAGTAAAGCTAAGTTTACACTAGCATCTAAAAGTGTCGTCACTTGGACACTCTAATTAACATTGTTGTTATGCCGATACAGGTTTATTAAAAACAGCTGTGTTAACACTTCAATTGTTACAACACCTTATTTATCATTGGAGGGATGCAGTCTTGAGTGGCGACACAAATATTTGTTTTTACAAATATTTGTGTCGCCACTCAGGATCGCACCTAACCAGTGTAATCAATGAAGCGTTAACAATTGAAGTGTTAACACAGCTGTTTTTGGTGAACCTGTATCGACATAACAACAATGTTAATAATTAGAGTGTCAAAGTGACGACACTTTTAGATGCTAGTGTAAACTAGGCTTAAAAAGCTGATTACAACAATACCACGTTAGATTTTTGTTTAATATAAGTTGAGTTTGAAGAATTAATTGATAAACGTTGTCGTTCATCCAAAAGATATATTTATGTTATTTTACATCATACATCACACTGACACAGAACTCTGCAACATACTCTTAGCAGAAAGGTATTCTTTGTTAATCACTGTTCGGAAACGGAGGAAAACAAACAGTTGATTGTAGGTGGGCGAAATTTCATACCGAGCAGAGCAGGTCATGACGTCATCGTTGATTCGATGGTTAATCTATCGATGTGAGTCTCGATAGTTTATAGTCGATATTGCAACTTCAATTTCGCATCTCTTTAATCGTTTGAGTTGGCTGTCGCCTGTCTCTCCTCTTTCTATCTCATGGAGTGATTCCCTACTTATTCCACTTATTCCAGTTGAAAGCACAGACCAAGAAAAAAATGGTCTGTGGTTGAAAGTCAGAATATAGTCCGGTAATGGAATGTGAAGGTAGCTGAAGTGAACTTAGTTTATGCTACTTTATTTTTGTAAATATGAGAACATGTTAACCATTTTTGGCAGAATATAAACTAAACTTATAGTCTTCGATCCCTTTATAGCTCTCAGGGAATAAACCAGATGGCCTATAAAATCATAGAATAATTAATTCCTTTCAACATGTTATATGCTTATCATCTTCTAAGTCTTGAGCAGTTGTGAATTTCATAGATTTATTTTGATCATAATAAATTGTTATGTCGTGATCTTTAATTTAATTCTGAGTCAACAACAGCTTGTTCACCGCGTTAAAAGGGTGAACCTTTGTTGATCAGCACGAATTCGGAATTCTTCTAATCAATATATGCTAATCTCAAGGTATATTTGGATAATGGATACCATCTCCTCAACCAAATAAAATGGTTTTACAGGAATATATAAGTATATACTCCCAGTTAAATAACGTGACCCAGGCCGTCGGTAAAGCTAACGCTGATGGACGGACGCGGACTAAAATAGTTTGCCTATCTGATTATTGTAATGTTACTTATATCCTTAATTGAAATTCTTCAATATATCACTGCACTTTGCAAGCAAATTTGTACGATTTCAACTACAACGGCGCTGATTTATTAATGACAGTATTTATAACTCTTTCAAATTCTGAGTGAAGTCTATACCGTAACCGAAAGTCAAATATCGATCAATGTAGAATCTACGGTTGACGACTTCGACCGCTCGAAGGTGATCGGATCAACGATGACGTCATGACCTGCTCTGCTCGGTATGAAATTTCGTCCACCTTGATTGTAGCCAGTGATATGTTACCTTTACTACTGGAGTTCGCGCAACAATGCAATTATTTTGGACGAAAACACGACACCGTTGATTTTGTCAGGTTGGCAGCGCCAAGGGGAATAAATTCCGTTCTTTGAACGACTCTGTAAGAGAACTACAATCTTTAGGGAAAGGGAGCGACGAATCGTTCGAATCAGTAAGTCGGTTCTTTTGTTTCTAAAAGGTTAGTTAGTTTGTTCGTAGTTAGTTTGAGTTCGACGTTTATGTAGAATGTTTTGTTATTTTTGAAAAAGCGGTATTGTATTTAAGTAAATGCTAAGTAAATCTGAATCGTTTGATTCCATACCATTCATTTGGCCTAATTGTTCATTTTGGGAGAGTAGTTCAAAGAACGGAATTTATTCCCCTTGGCGCTGCCAACCTGACAATATCAACGGTGTCGCTGGTTTACTATTAAGCAAAAACTCCAGTAGTTAAGGTAACATCTCACTGATTGTAGCAAAGCGTCATTCAGTGCATAACAGCTGATTGCATCAATGTCATGTTAAATTTATGGGTTATTTTACAGAATTGAGGAACTCGTTGTTTATGTAAAAGATATTTCATGATTGAAAATTATTAGACTGTTTTTTGTGTGAAGTGTGATGTTAAATATCGTGCGTACCTCGCCCGGTAAGTTTTACCGAGCTTGAACGGAAATACAGTACTTACCGAGCTAGTAACGTAATATACAATTTTGTCCATTTTTGAATAGCATGATTAAAGTTTCAAACATAACTTTCCAGGTACGTTTAGAGAGGTTTCGCTTCACTCTGATTATCATGATCGCCTTGTAAATCCGCACTACCGAGCCAAGTCCGCCAGCTGTCCGTGCCAGTCGCCACAGTGTTTTCTTTGGTGCTATGGCTTACTCCATTGCCGGAGATGTCAGACATCATGTATCTTCAATGCTCTGACACAGTGAACAGTGTAAAAATCCAGTGGCGTAGATAGACTTTGGCCAAGGGGGGGGATATGACCGGGGGGTCTGGGGCACCCCCCAGCAAATTTTTGAAAATTATAACTCTAAAACTAGCTTTTTATGCAATCTAGAGTCATAGTGGAACTCATATTATACGGAATAAATTGATGCAGACACGTGGTCGCCGCGCGCATACCGGAAGCGGGCATTGGCTCGATCTCCAAAAGAACGAGCTGAACACAGGGGGAGTGGTTTGTGGTTTGATGTCATTATGATCTTACATCTGCTTTATTCTTTTTTGTATGTATACGTTTTTACTTCATTCTCAAAATTTTGTTAAGTTACTTTCACGTAGTTTTGGTGCTTTTATTAAAAATACCATCTGTCATTTATTTTACTTAGGCTTGAAGAAATTACTTTTTATTTCATTTGATGATAAAATCACTAGATAAAAAATGAATACAGGAATCTGCATCAGTCCACTTCACTCCATTCTCTGCTAGCACTGATCACTGAAATATCGTTTCAGCACAGTTAAGTAAATCTCATAGTTTTTTCACGCCACTAGTATCACCTTCACTCTCACTTTTTCGTTTTGGAGCGAAAAACCCCGTCAGTTTGCACTGTTTCGACATCACAACATATTGTAGTCACGTCGCGTCGCATCGCTGCGAATTATGCAAGGTCACAGAACCAACTGACGGAGTTATAAACGCATCCTCATCCTATACGTCAAACGTCAAAGTGAGATCAGATGCGTTAGTTCCAGTGTTGGCCGTTAGAGGGAATATAGGTAGTGGGTGAATCTAGTATTTTTATTGGCTACTTCAGTTCCAACGAGAAATATTGTAGGCCTGTATAGCCTACAGGTTCACTCATTTTGATAAATATAAATAATTGTATAAAATAACGTTTTTCTGGTATATTGGACTAAAAACATTCAGGACAAAATGGACAACATTTTTCTGTAAGATGTAATATTCTAGGCGGCGAATACCAATTCGGCTGTGAATGGCACGTTTTCAGTTGCGTTCTCAGACTGATTTTTCGTCTGTCTTTCATAACAGGGTATTTACAAATCGGGGACCATCAGTGACTAAGGAATAGAAAATGCGAAATTTTGCTTTGATTCTGTTACAGTAACAGTACACTTTCAGTTACGCATTCGCCGCTACCACTAATACTCCAAAATACTGTATTGTATTTTTAAGCCTCTTGTCACCGATCCTGCCGCGTTCGTTTGGCGCGCAATACCTCAAAGGTAACATTTTTTGGCAGTTTTTCAACTACTAAATAAATAATAACAATAATATTTTTATTTATATATTTTTACTAAGATTTTTTATTTCTTATTGCGGTAAAAGAATTACTTCCTAGTTAAAAGTCGTAGCCTAACTTTAATTTTATTGAGTATAATTAATTTGTTTTCATACTATAGGGCCAAGGGGGGGATATATCCCCCTTATCCCCCCCCGTACCTACGCCACTGTAAAAATCAATTTTAACAACATCAATTGTGTCTGTTTACATTACATTGTCATTCGTCAGTTTCTTTTATATTTGAAATTATCTTTATTTGTACCTATCCCATGGTCTAATAAACCCAATTTTTCGCCAAAGTTAATTTTATGGAAATAGATTCGGCTTGTTATTGTTTGTGAGTTCATCCAATTGCGGGGTAAAAGAGCGCACTCCTAGTGGAGTTTATCCAGCGACCAAAGAATAATATAGACTGCATTTGCGCGCCATAGTTGAATACGCAGGCCGCGACGCCGGGAACAGATGAGTGGTGGGAGGAGGCGGCTGAAAATCTTTATTCGGGCGGTGTAATTGAAAAGCTGCGGATTAAAATGCGCGCTACTACGCATGGCGGTCTGGCCGGTGGGACCTGTGCTTAGTGAAGAACTGTATTCAAGGATCACTGTGTATTGGGCATGGGAAGGCCTGTCTATATTATTCTTTGGTCGCTGAGTTTATCACTGTCTGATACTCTCAGACGTTCACTTACCAAATAAGCGTTTGTGCTGTTGGAGTCACTGTTGGGGTAGGGAGTGTAGACGGCCAGTGCCACGCAGTTGGCAAAAATTGTGAATAGAATTAACCATTCGAACGGTCTGCTCGGGTTAAGGAAAATATTGTATACACATAATTAGAAACTAGGTGATTTGGCACAAGCTCTGAGTTAAATGGTGGATAGGAGGTTGAAAAATAAAAAAATCACAATTTCGTGATGATATTTTGGTGAAAGACTAGCTCTTGGCTAGGGTTTGTTCGTTTTAAAAGGAGCGATATACAGCTAACTCGCCTGAAGATCTTGAGTGAAGTAGGAAAGAAAAGAGAAAGGTAGACAAAACACATAATATTTCGTCTCAATGAGACATCGTTAGATGAGTGAGAGAGACGAAAAGAACTGTCAACTGTCGGTTCGACGAGAGTCAGTTTGTAACTGACGATTCTTCTCTCTCATCTGAGGAAGTATCGTTCTGAGAAGAAAATCAATATTATGTGTGTTGTCTTCCTTTCTCCGTTCTTTACTACTTCACTCCGGGGCCCTATTTTTGAAACGGTTGAGAGTTGAGTAGCGAGTCACTCGTCAAGTCACCTGTCAGCTGATTGTAGCATTGTTTAAACCACCACGTGGGATATCAACGTTTCAGACGACACATCTGTCAACCCAGAAAGCCAAATGTAAACATTGACCAATTTAAGGATTTACCTAATTTTGCATGGCTTTAACTAAACTATCTTGGTATATTTATAGTTCTATTAAGTTTTAAGACACTTTACAAACAGTTCAAAGGCTATCCGAACGCATTTAAATATTTAGTATTAAAAAGTTAAACATAACCTAATTGGAAAGGCTTTCCATGTTTACTATTATTACTTCCTCCAAGAGAGAAGAAGAAGAAGTTTGTTTCCTGTCAACTCACACGTTTTTACTCAACAGCCTATTGCTTGGTGAGCAAAAATGGTTGGATTGGTGAGATACTCAATGTATATGATAGCTATATTAAAATTATGAATTTTTTAGGATAAATGCCTATTCAAGTGATATACACGCTGACTCATCCCACTCAATCGCCAACTCACCCGTTTCAAAAATAGGGCCCCAGATCTTCGGTTGAGTTTGCTGTGTATCCCTCCTTTCAAAACGGACATTTTCTTGATGATGAAATCTTTAATTACTTACTGACACAATCGAGTAAGTCAACCTCTCCAATGAGCCATGTTGGGGCCATATCTGAATATTTCTCGAGCAAGAGATACGGACAATAGGATGTTAACTTTTACCAGCAAAATTACCATCCTACTATCTCTAACGGGCTTTAGAAGTGAACCAACGGTAATATAGCTAATTAATATGAATGAGTTGTTTGAATAAGTATAATTTGTATAGATTTAATAAAGTTTATCGTCAATAGGGTCGATAAGCTTGAAACTACGTATATAGTTAACCATCTACATAACCTGTATTAATTCTAGTTAAAAAAAATACACTTTCTTTTGTTTTAATTTTATAAATCCACAGCTTCCGTTGGATTAACCTAAGAGCATTAGTGATATTTAATGTTGTTTCAAGGGAGTTGCTGCCACATTGCACTGTGAAAGCGAAGACACCTCTACAAAGCAAATGCTAAAGAGGTGGCTATCCATAATGTTCTAATAAATGGAATTGAATACATTCAAGATTAGATTTAGTTTTTTATGTAATTACTTGTTTGTATAGTAAGCATTGTAAAAATTCATCGCAATGGATAAAAAACTTATATTGTAACTATGTACTTTATGGAAATAAAGACTTTATTTTTTTATTCATTTTGTTTAAGAGTGGGTAATGCGAGGCAATAATTTTTTTCTCTCTATGGTGAAAACCTTCATGATAAACTCTTTCATCGGAAAACCAAAAGTATAGTCTGTACTTTTATTAAGATTTAAATAAAAGTACGAAAAAGCATACTTTTATTTAATCTTCATAAATAAAATAAAAACTACTGACAAAATTAATCTACTTCGACCTTTGAAAATAGTGGTATCATAATTCGAGTTGTACCATGATTTATTATGAGATGATACAAAAGGAGTCCTCTTTTATTTGATTTGGAGAAATCGCTCTCTAGTGCACTGACTTTGTCAAACGTCAACCCGAGGTCAATAGATTGTCAAAAGGTCGCTTGATGGAATGTCGCAAATGTTAACCAAAAGCAATACGATGTCTTGCGATGTCACTCACCAGATAGTGAACGGAAATGTATTGCCAACATTCGTACTGAACAACTTTCATCCTGTTTTTTTGAACTGTCAGTATAAATTATTTTTATAAGTTTTCAGGGAAAAAGTGTAAAATAAATTTTTTTATTTCATTTTAAGTATATATAGTCGAACAAATCGTTTAAAACCTCAGATAAAATAATTGAAAATAAAAAAATGAAGATTATAATTTGCTCAGACAGTTTCAGAATTCAAGAGTTGTAGTTTAAAAATTATTAGCTTCCAAGCTGTTTTAATTGATTCATTTTTTAAATGAAATGACTGCTAATAAAACGACATAATGAGAAACAATGAAGATATGCCATCCTGGAACAGTGTGTAGGCCTTTACTAAACACTTTAAAATATAATTTACCACACGTATTTTCCTAGATAAACAATATAGATTAGTTAATTAATTAATCACATCATAACAAATCAACCGATCACGGTTAATCAATGAATAAACGTAAACAATACAAATTTAGGAATTTCTCATGTTTTTATAAAGTATGAGCTTGTTGAAATTTTTACGAGCGTAGCTATTATGTTTTCAAATCTTAATCTTAAGTTTTAAAAAGGTAATACTCGATTTGTTTACTCTTCCAACGACCCGAGAGTCCTTTTTCTCTGCCAACTCTGCCGTATATTTTCCGAAACCACCAAACAATCGCTACCACATACCTACCACTATACCTACTATCTACTACCACTGCTATCAAATATCATATATAGCAGTGTTTCTCAACCGGTGGTACGCGTACCACTGGTGGTACGCGAGGGCCTTTCAGGTGGTACGCAAAAGATTGAAGAAGAAGTCAAAAATAAAATACTAGATTTTCGAAAGATAATTTTTTTTCTGGTGTACAGTACCTGGAAATGTTTTCACACGAGCATAATTCTGACTTTTTCGTCATAATGACTATACAATTATTAAGCAATACTGAGGTTAACACATGATTTGTCAAAATGTCCTTATAAGTAAAATAGGATCTAAAAATTACATTGACAAGTCAAATTAAATAAATTTACTGGCATAACAAACCCGCCAAAGGGCGGTAATAACAAACTCGTAAGCTGGGGCGGGGGGGGGGGCTTGCAGTGGTACACCAACATATTGAAAATATGGTAGGTGGTACGCAAGCACTAAAAGGTTGGGAACCACTGATCTATAGTCCTGGACTACCGTACTGGTGGGTGAGTGAGTGCGCTGTATTCGGAATTAGCGCTAAACATCTGTGTTGTAGTGTAGGCGGTCAATATGATCACAGGTTTAAGTAAAGACGCATTTAGAATATGAAAGTTTATGCCGCAAGCTCGCGTGCATAAAAATAAAATCTAAACAAGGTCATACTACAATCTATGTTAAACTTGTACATAATATTACGGTAAAGCCGCAAGTCTAAGAAGAGGTTATACAGGGTGTTTTTTTTAACGCAACCCATTTTTAAGATTGAATAATGCACATATGAATGTGTAATGAGTATTGTTTTAGTGACCTTTACATTTTATACAACCTATTATTTAAGTTTAATCACATTTAGTTTACATTATGTGCTCAAACAGTCTGCCATTGGCATTTGTAAAAAATTATGCTCTCTCCATCAAATTCCCGATCACGTGTTGCAAGGTACCTCTTTAAATTTCTTGCATTAAATTTGTTTTGTTTGTTTTTAGGTGCTGAATATCTTGTGAATTGGTTGTGAATTACTACTTTACATGTCTGTGGCAAATTTCATTCAGATTCATTTCTACGCGAGTTGTCGTGCTTAAAGACACACACATTAAAAACGCAACCCAAAGGTTTTTATCGGTGAAGGATTATTTCCCCCCAAGATCCCCGGATTTTACCCCACTATATTATTTTATTTGGGCATTCATAAAAAGTAAGGCCTACGAAAACAATTCACAGGATATTCAGCACCTCAAAACAAACATAAACGTAATGCAAGAAATTCAAAGAGGCACCTTGCAACACGTATTCGGGAATTTGATCGGAAGAGCATAACTTTGTACAAATGCCAATGGCGGACTGTTTGAGAACATAATGTAAACTAAATGTGATCAAACTTAAATAATAGGGTGTATAAAATGTAAAGATCAATCAAACAATACCCATTTCATATTTATATGTGCAATATTCAATCTTATTAATGGGTTGCGTTAAAAAAAACACCCTGTATTCACATTAGTAGAGTAATACTCTATATAACGTTTCGAATTGCGCAAGACAACTTTCGATACAGTATTGCAATAAAATTTTCGTATGCTGATGGGCCTTAAAACGTAAAGAACGTTTTGACAGTTCAACACAAACATGAGTTTTAGCAGACGATTTCTAGAGTTTTACACCAAACCGACAGGTGGAGTAGGAGTCACCTAAGTTGGCCAAAGTAAACAAACTATTGTTTTCTTATGAACTCAAACATAAAATCCAGCTGTGCTGAAAATATTCTCAACGATCATCTGTTTTAGTATAGCACTTGCAGTGTTCTGATGCAATATTGCAATTGGAAATTCTCTTACACGACTTAAAATATTACTGATAGGCTTTTTCAAATTAAGTATGAATTAACACTGAGAGGGTGTGTCATGGATGCGACATGATTAATAGTCTTAGATTTTCTTATTAAATAATACGTATAAAGAAAAATAGACGAGTTTATGAATAGCCATTACTACTTGCTGCAGGTCGGCATCTGTCAAGAAAGATAGTTTCATATTGCATTCAAAACTTATCAAAACTGGCCCTGGAAAAATTAAACAAACAGCTTAACAAATTAAACATATTTTAATCAAGAAATAGAATGAAATTAAAATTTAAAGCCATGTGAAAAGGTTGAATGAAATATAAAATTCTAAAAATAGGCAATACTGTAAACATTCTATAACCTATAGATTACCTCGAAGTACATCAAAACAATATTGTAAAAAAAGCAACGTGGTGATTTGGCAGTTCGGAGAAAATGTAAACAAACACCATGTATAACCAACAATGTTTTCAATGTGACTTGTATAAAAAATTTGGATGAAAAGATTAGTACATACTCTGGCCAACTTACGTGGCTCCTGCTCTACAACCGACAGGTTTGTCGGGTGCCACACAGAGGTGGATTTGGAAATTTGCCGCCCCTGGGCTACGCAGGGGGCAACGGCGGGATTTCCGGCTCGGGAAAAGTGGTGACCTTTTTTTTTTTTACTCACGCGTGTGCTTTTTGACCCCGTTGCGGTCCTTTTGGGCCGTATAGCCCTTTCAGCCCATATGTAAATCCACCCCTGGTGCCACAGAGCCTACAGAAACCTGGGAAGGTCGCCTACAGGGTTTCCAGATTTAAAAATCCCATTATCGTACGCCAGCTACTGAAAAAATCGTATTTCTTGCAAAACTATCGTACAATGGTACAAATATAAAGTACAAATAATCATATAAAAGTGATCAATCTCAATGATAAAATGAAATATATTGGCATATCTGCTTCGTATACGTATATTATGTACAAGTTTTTAAAACGAAATTAAATACACTGGGAAGAAAGCAGTAAAAATAAAATTATGTTTAATTACAAAGCAAACAATGAAATTCAATTGGCATGTTCAAAGTTAAAACACAAACTTAAAGTCATCTCATTTCCACAAATACGTCAATAAATTACTATTTTATACATTCGTACATTAAGTTTACGTATTTTCCCATAATAATGATATTCATCCATGGTTTAACACAGCATTATTTAATCCTCAAAGAAAATTAAATGCCTTTTTCCTCTTTTTCATTCAGGGAGGTATATCACTATTTAAGTTGAAGTTTTAGTTGTCTAAGCTTATTGTTTTAAAATAAACGAAAAAATACTAATAAACCCAAACTACCTTAAAACGTACTATACACATAAACAAAGACCATCCACCCGCTCGCTGCATAGACTAAATATGACAACTAGTAACATACAACAGAAAATACGAGACTGTTAAGGATGATTATGTTAAATTACAATGCCAAACAGCTGGTATGAAAAACAAACATTGTTTTCCTTTTAAATTTTCTTTTCTTTTAAGCAGTTGCACTTATTCAAAATTATCGTATATTTTCGCGTACGATAGGAAGTACTATCGTACATTGTACAATCCAAAGAAATTATCGCATAAATACGGTCATGGCCCCCACATTCGATTGCGGGCCCTGCGTAACCAGGATCAGCCTCGGCCCCCCCCCCCCCCCCGACTCGGTAATTTTTTAACCCTTTACAAATATGATTTAGACTGGTAATTGATAATAATGAATAATTAAGGCTAATAGTTCAATTTAAGAAACAAACCTATTGGGTAAATTGTTTTAAACACAAATTTAAATAAATCATTTATTCGCTTTTATTTTACTGAAAATACATCTCCATTTTGAGATCGGTTTCCCTTACTGACCAAGATTAAATTCAATTGGGGCCGAGCATGCTGTTGTACAGTTCGCGCATTATACCTCCGGCTATGGCAGAGTCAGCTGATAGCAAGACGCGGGGGAGAGGGGATACTTTTCTGAAAACATTGTTCTACGGCCCCACTGTCAAATATGTGTTTACCAATATCATATTTAGAATAGTATATTACGCAACTAGTGCGGGAAGTAGGTGTTTACGTGCGAGCATGATAGTTCACGCGCGACGCTTGCGGAGCGCGGGAATTTCATGCGAGCAACGTAAACACCTTCCCGGATGAGTTGCGTACGATAGTTTTCGCAACACCACCAGCAACAAATATACAGGGTAAGTAAAAAAAAACAACACTTCTATGGAAGTTAATAGATTTTAAAAATATTAATTAAACTGTAGAGAGAAAATGCGAACAAAACTATATTTATCTGTGCGGGGGAAATAACAAAAAGCGTTATCTCTGCTGTTCAGCGACCGAGTAAGCCTTTCTAGGAATACGTCTTATCGTCACACAGACGGCAACAATTGATTAAATAATACTGCTCTTTATAAACTTATCGCTATTAACTGTACGTACTCGCAACCTGGGAAACCAGTTTATTTACAATTGAGATATGGTCGTCATAGTTAAAATGTGAATGTTGTATTTATGTATAATGTATGTAAATTGTGTGATATACTATTTTGTTTCTTGAGTTGGCAACATTGAGCATTTACCGCACTCGTGCGGTAAATGCTCAATGAAAACTCTTTACCGCACTCCAGCTGATTTATTACCTCACTACAGCTGATATTTGCCGTACTCTTTTGTAAACGGCGACTTCCCACACTGAAACGGAAGCGGAAATCGGCTACTTACTAGTGTAGTGTTGCGAAAAATATTAAATGATACGATTAGTAGCATAGTAGCCATAGCCGGAGATATAATGCGCGAACTATAAACTAAATATGCAAACCAAAGTAAATTGCACTTATGCAGGTAATTAAAATAGTAACTAACCACAATTCTAGAATTAATATTATTTTACTAAACTATATAACAATTTATATTTTTGAATTTTTGATCACAGTGTGCTGTAAAATGTTCTGCAATAAATATGAAATGAATTAAAATAGAGCTAACCAGGGTGTGACCAGAGTTGCACCAGCCACACCCTTGATTGGGAGCCATGCAAATACGATAATCACCGTTCATCTGGGCACCCTGGGTCACCAGTACGGTGGTCCAGAACAATTACTACTTTTGTCAAATCAACTTTCAAAAGGATACTTCCATTCGACGACATCTATACACATTTTCCGCAAGGGGTTTTTTAAGGTGAGGCAGAAGAGGGCTCTCTGCGGCCGCTCGGGGGGAGGCTTCACCCCTCTCCGGACCGGCCGCTTGGGCGTCTGCTTGTTGGCATTGTTTATGTTGTTGTTGTTGTTGTTGTTATTGTTGTTGTTGTTGTTGTTGTTGGTCGCACTCATGGCTGTGGCGCTCAGTGCCGTCTGCCACGCTGTAGACAGGGGCTTTCCGGGTACACTCGCCGGCAACTCATAATGGACTCCCGCGGTGGCAGCTGCAACAGAACGGAAACAAATAATTAACGGTGAATAATTAGTAATCGGTACATAGCAGTAAATAATCGAAGGGGTTCCCCGTAAAACGTTCTAAGCGACAAAATTTCAAAATCGGAGATAATTAGTGAAAAAGGTTCTATAGGACACGAGCAACCGTTGTATATTTTGTTTTAAGGATATTTGAGTTGGGAGCCCTGATTTCGCCTGTCAAAGTTGGCGCGGTTCGAGGGACTCCACGGACTTTCTGGGGAATAACGTTCTATTCGCCGAAAGATGGACTCCCCGCCGGTCATTGCTTAGCCGCTCAGCGACCAAAATCGCATAAATGAAAATAAAAGACGAAAACTATATATATTGAGAAATGAAAAGATAATACCAGGAAGGAATATAGACACGCAGAACTGCCCTATTATTTCAAAAATTAAGAAACCAAGGCCTAGAAAGTTCTTAAAAGTGGTGAGTAGAATAACGTTTTAAGCGCCACCTCTGGATAACTTTTAGCCACTTTATGTAACAACTTTACGTTTTTGTACTTTTATATAAATAAAATTGATTTATATTCAGTTTCATTTTCGTTCATGTTGACATTCCTACATTCCCTGATGTTTTCTTCCAAAACAGAACTGCGATCCGTCAGAGAACGTTTCAAACGCCAGTTGTTTAGAACGTTATAACCCCAAAAACCCACGTCAAAGGTTTTAAAATTCTTAATGGCAAGTACAAATTTAATGTAAGGCTACATTCTGATGTTATAGTGTACTAAAAAATTATACATAATTCTCAGTTCTAACCTGTAAAAGAAACCAAAATTTTATAATTCAACTTTAACGCTTGATTACTCGAAACTAAGTTTTTGTCGCTTCGAACGTTTTACGGGGGACCCCTTCAATCAGTGATAGACAAGCGAGGGACAAGCATATGTGCAAACAGGGCGTCTGAATTCTACGGTAGCCAGCGGTGCTGCTGAAACTTACACTTGAACGTTTTCTCAGTCGTCTTGAAAGAAACCGTCTTGATGTAAATAAAATAAGTGAAAATAAAGCCTGTGTCGTACACTATTAATAGTATTCTACACTGCCCTCACTATTATGCACTTAGCTAAATGTGATAGTCTCTAATTATTTTTTTCGATTAATAATTTAACTGTAAGAATTTTTATCTATAGATAAAAGTTATCAATCGATATGTTTGATTCAACATGTGTTTCACAGGTTTCTAAAGCGACTCTATCGCGATGATTATTTTTCGTTAATAAGACAAAAAAATTTTTTTAACGTAATCTTAGTTGATTAAGCCGCCTTGGGCAGGTGACGACGCTACCCTTCGGATGCTCTGTTTACTGAAATGAGCGTTCTCGACGTCAAACAGCTTTTCATCAGATCAGTGGCACTGTACATTTATAAACACTTTAATGACTTTTTTGAACGCTCATTACACGACTATAGACCAAGACATGCACTGGGGGTGCGAGTTCGCTTACCGAGACTTACAAGAACCTTTTCTACAAGTAATTGTTACTATGTTGCTCACACATTGTACCATAATTTACCCCAACATTTACGGAACTACGAATGTTCTGTGACGGTGTACAAAAAAAGATTACGGAAATGGCTCACTGGCATTGGGAGACAGGGTTCCGAACGGATCTTGTTTTCAATTTACAGACAATTTTTCCAGCTGTCGGTATGAGTGACTGTGTGTTTGTTGTTGAGTGTTAAGTGTGAGAGAATGGTAAAGTGTGTGTGTGTAGTTATGTTTTTTGGGTGGAGAGTGGGGGGTGGGGGGATCAGTCCTTCCGTCATTGCCAATGTGTTCCTCCCAGCGCAATAAGTTTGCCTTTGATTTTTTGTTTTTTCCTTTTTTAATGATTAAATATTAATAATCAGCTCCTTCCTTAACGACTCATTTCCACTCACGGGTCTTCCCTTGTGGAAATGAATTTCGCAATACATGTATATTTTTTAGTTTATTTATTTTGTAAAAAATTGTATTTATTTTGTATACTCAAGCTTCCTGATTTGCAAAGTTTTTTGTGCGAAATAAATAATTTTGAATTTGAATTTGAATTTGATAAACAGGAGTAGTGCGACTCGATTCAGGTTACTACTTAGATAACATAATTCAATGAAACTAGTTATCAAACATTTTAAACTGAAGTATTGGAGAATCTATTGATGTTTTAAAGTACAATACATTTTTTCAAACGAACATGGTTAATCCACCTACTTAAATCTTAAGACGGTACTCTGTGTAAGAACTATAACCACAAGTAAGTGTAGGGGTGCAAAAGTAGGTAAACAGTAATTAAATATTTTGTAAAAAATAAGACTATTTATTCAACAACTAAACTTTTACAATCTAATTTAAGAGTGTTAAGATATAAATGAAGTCTTAAAAAGGTTGCCCTTGACTAATACACTTGTTTCCTTTTGTGTCCAAACTATCAAGTGCCAACCAACTAAAACTGTACCTATTTCTGCATCCCTCTGTGTCGTGAAAGTCGGATGACGTCACAGCTCACTTCAAGAGCGTTCGATTGATATATTCGATATTCGGGTAGCAGCCATGCCCTCAATGCGCCGTATGTAGGATGCCTCAAAGGAGCCGGAATTGCTTCGGAACATGTGCAGCCCGCTCCTTTGACGAACTAATCAACCGTTCAAATGTTCTCCGTACCTTAGCTGACATATTTCATTAATTTCGGTCACGGATATTCGGTTTTTTAATATTATTACAGAACAAAACGTGTTTTTCATCGCGTGAAATGAGTAAAACGTTGGTGTGTAAAATCGAGATATCAATGACATGATTACGATTTATCTAAATAAGAATTTGCTTACAATATACAGTAGACTCCCTCTTATCCGGACACCTTTTAACCGGACATCGGTTTAACCGGACTACCCTCGGAGGAAGTAACATCTTTTTAACCGAACAAATTTGTCTAAAACATCGGCTTAACCGGACAGGGGATAGTCGATGTTTATTGACGATTCTTGTGGGAATATATTTGAGACAAGCACTAAGTGCCTAAATACTATGCTTTCTTCAATTATTTGAGTAAAATTAGTTTTAAGAGAAAGAGGAAATATATCGACGATTCTCGAGGGAAATATATAGTGGAAAAACTATTTTAAAATACATCATTTTTAATTTTTGATCTAATAATCAATTTTTTGTTATACTGCTTCAAAAACAGATGTTTTTAATGCATGTTTTCCGGACCTAAATACACTCTTTTTATTCCTAGGAATTAAAAGCTGATGTACTCGATACCAGCTGACTCTTTATAGTCCTAGGACTATAAAAGTCAAAAATTGCCGAGTATGTCGTAATAATCGAACAATATTCATTCGATTACAAATAATCGAAACATTCATCGTTATTATCGAAACATTCATTGTTGTCAGTTTAATCAATTTGTGAAACTCGCTCATTTCACCAATCGATTATTACATGCGTTCGATACGTCGATAGTTGTTCATTGTTGTCAGTCTACCCTAACACAAATGAAACAGACAATCAGCTGATTGCTTCAAATAGCAAGAACAAGACGGTGGCATCTTTTGAAGGCATCTTTAAAGGTAAACAAGCTGTAACATTTTGGTTTTCTTAAGTAGTTTACGTATTGTATTGAGCAGTATAACGAAAAATATAGTTCATCACACGGACCTAAAGCTGTTTTTCGTTACTCGGTCATTTTTCAACCTCGGCTTACAGCCTCGGTTGTAAAACTTGACCTTGTACGAAAAGCGTCACTTTAGGTCCTTGTAATGAAATATACTATTAGGAAACGCCAGTTTAACCGGAAAACTCGTCATCCGTACACTCCTCGGACCCGAGGGGTCCAGATAAGAGGGAGTCTACTGTATTTATCATGTTCCACCTTTTCTAACATTTCCGTTTAGCGATTTCGCGTTTTTTTAATGTTCTAACAAGAATTAAATCTCACGGACTCGAGTAAAGTACAACCGTGTAAATAAAATACATAAATTGTGCAGAGAGGCTGATAAAACGGTTACAAGGGCCAAACTTTATTCATTTTATTATTTAATTTATTTTTAACGATTTCCCTCAAAAGTTTTGGTTTCACTACAGGCCTCAAGGAGTTAGGCAACATGACAGAATAATAGGCTAATATTAATGGGAGTAATTTCAGCATTTTTATTGGTAGGGTAAGATTTTCAGACATCTGCTCCATAGCTAAATTTTAATCCCCCTCCCGTTGAAAATGTGTCAAACGCTGAGTTTTGTTGTAAAAGCTTTGCCAAAGATGACAGCCGCGAAATCCGAGAGATTTACTGACAGCAATACAAGCGATGTTCGCAGGTCACATTTTATAGCCTAACCTAGCAAAGAGATGTTTGTTATTGTCATAATATGACGAGAAATTTCCCAGCTGTAAACCTATAAGGCAGGATCCCCACCAGATTTCACATATTAAATTTTGAACTTTTTTCTTACCTCTCCAGACTACTAAAAAACTTCCTGGCCAGTGAAATCAGCAATGTAGTTTTTAAAACGAATACTTACTTGAACATGATCTTTGATGTAAAATACAAACGGCCGCAACGCGACCGACAGATTTACCAGCTACGATATAAGTCAACAGATTTACCGTCCGCAATGTGACCGAGAGATTTATTTGCCAGCCACGGTACAAACGACCGCGACTTGACACCCGCGACATGGCCGACAGATTTGAAAGCTCCTGTGTAAACGACAGATTTCCCGGCCGCAATATGGTCAGTAGATATGACAAAAGAGCAAGGACTTGTCGGTCGCAAAACGACTGAGAAATATGTCAGTCAGCTGCTGCATAAACGACAGATTTTTGTGGCCACGATATGGCCAGATGTGACGGCCACGAAAAGAACGATCGGCTTGTTTTTGACGGCCGCAATGCGACCGACTAGTCGGAAAGGGCAGAGGACTATGGTAACAAAGAAGGACATGTCCTCTTAAAACGGACGTTTGGTCACTCCGGCCCTGGGGGCCCGCACCACTGCTTGAGCCTATGGGCCCAAAAGTCTTAAATCCGGCCCTGATCGAGGCCGTGGTTTAAACAACCGCGATATGACAGCCGTGATTCGACCGAAGGTGAAACGGCCATGAAAGTTAGGTGAAACCCAATCGCTTTGTCCGCAAAACGTACGAGCGATTTTCTGGCCATCAAATACCGAGAATGTGACAGCCATGAAAATAGAGGTAGGCTTGACGGCCGCGATGCGAAAGAGATCTTACGGCAACGATGCTACTGAAAGATTTGCTGGCCACGAAACAAAAAAATACCCTAAATTAAATTTGTCACTTCTTCCTTCTTCCAGCATTGGGCGCCGCTACCCCCCCTACCGGCAGGCGCCCGGGGCAGGTGCCCTCGCTGCCCCCCCCCCCCCCTTACGGTACGTCCTGAGTGCACGCTGGTTCCGATTCCGACTCAGATTCAGATTTTCGGCGACAGGAATGACACTTGTATTTTAACGGAAGTGGCCATTGTGGCAGCCGGAAGCAGAGCTTGCGCGCAGGTGCCTGCTCACCGGAATGTATTATTTATTCCGGTTGGGGATTCCAGTTTCCGATTGCTCCAGCCGCCATTTTAAATAAATAGCAACATTTAATTTTGGAACCTAATTTTAGCATTTTAATGGATTTGCTAGCTTTAATCTCTCATATTGTAAGAAACCTACCAATCTGGGATTAAATACTCACAGCATATTCAAACAAAGATACAGTAGATAAATGTTGGAAAGAAATTTCGTTGGAACTCGGAGTTGAAGGTTAGTGAAATAACCTATTTGTACAAGATCAATACTTCTAAATTTATGTTCAATGACTGTAGGCCTAGTGGATAAGACAAAATAAGGATTTTCTCACAAATAAAGCAGCTTATTCAAACTTAAAAGAATAATGGTCTGATTCAAGTCACAGGAACTAAATGTAAAATTTGAAATGATAGGTTGTTATATCAGTCAGCTAAAATGGTTTGTAGCGTTAAAATATTCCTTATGCGCCTCAAATTTTTTGTAAGTCCATTGTCGTTTCCTTATCTGCTCGTCGCACTATCTCAGTATATTTTTTATTGATTTCCAAGAGCTAGAAAGACTTGAGATAAGGTACACAAATTAAATCCTGACTATGTCAAAGTTGTGAGCATACATATCTTTGTTGTTAAGCTTGCTTTGCTGCCGTTTAGGCTACCATTATAAAATAATTAATTGCTTCGTGGTTTTTTTACCACTCCCTGACATCTTTTCCGCAGAGGCCTCCTAAATTACCAATATGCCTTGTAAATTAATTAATATCACTTATTAAATCAGGCATTCATTACACTAGCTGTACTGATGAAATAATATACACAACATTGGCAACTCTATTGCCTGCTCGCCGAGTCGGCGAAGCCTTTCATGCCTCCCTATGGCCACCTACAAAAAATCTGAATCAGACTAAACAGGCGCCGATAATCTGAAACTGAATCGGAATCGGAACCGGCTTGCACTCAGGACGTACCGTTAGATCCATCACTGAGTAAAAAGCGAAGCGTCTAAACATAGCAGGTGGGAGGAAAGTATTTAAAAAATCTTATTACCAGGACATCCAGTTTTTTTTATTGGAGCTTCTCTTAGGTTTTGTAAATTTTAATTCCATTTCGCATAGCAACAAAATATACACAGGAAAGACTGCAATGATTGTACTTTACCGGTAGAGAAAAATGCAAGAAAAATTAGGTAGATTTTTTTTTGATCATATTTTAAAATGAATATTTTTTAAAGAATAATTATATTGCATGCACTGCAAAGTAGGCTACATTGTTTCTTTCAAATTGAGAGTTATTTTTCTTGCAACACAAATTTAATGGCACACTCGCGGCACTCGTGCTTATCCATGGAGTATACACTAAATTTATACGTTTTGTTTTTTCGTTTCACTAAATGGTCTATTTTTCGTTGGGTTTTTATGTACCTATATATTAATTTATACCAATAATGAGGGTGGGTCCGTGGGTCGCAAAAAATGATTCAGGATCGTTCAAGCCAAAAAGTTTGGGAACTACTGGCTTAAAGTATTTAAGAAACAAAACAAAATGACACAACCCGCATTATTGAAAAATCCTCGTCAAGAAGTCATCGTGGTTGTATGTGTTGTAATTTTTTTAATTTCTTATTGATGAAATTTGGTTTGTAAAATAAATAATCCTGTAGGAAGTTGAATTTTTTAGTATACGGTTATTGTCTTGTTTGGCGGTTAACTGAGCACGTCGTATAGTTTTGTAATTTGATTTCTATCTTATTTATCAACCGATTTAGTTTAAGCGTGGTATTTTATTGGTATACTAAAATCATTACCTTCAAGTGTATCGATATTATATTTTTATTTTTTCTAAAAAAACTAAATTAAAAACACCCAAATTTCTCAAAATTTTAATTTTATTTGTTTTGAAATTAGGTAATTTACAAATCCTTTGAGCATCTAATTATTAGGTGACACCTCCTACATGGCTGTAACAATTCCAGTTCAGGATTACAACTCAACAAATCATAACATTATGAAAGAAAACGGGAGAATGGAAGAGGATGTGTCAGGCTTGTGATGCAGTTTGTTAATATTCAAGATACCAAGGAGTTCACTGATACGACTACATAAACTTGTTAACTTCTTTGGCAGCTACATTGACGGGCGAGCCGCTATAGGGTAGCGATCCGGCGACGGTCTTGGCAAAGTTAGTAAATTTAATTACTGTCCAACTTGTAATGCGACGAGCCTCGTCTTGCTCGGGCCAGTAAGCTACACCATCGGTGAAAGTGAAATGGGAATTATACACCGTGTTTTTTTAACGTAACCCATGTTTAAGATTGAATAATGCATATTCATTATAGTTAAAATAAGTTTTGTTTTGTTAGTCTTTAAATTTTGTAAAAAAACCTCAGAAAGAACATGAAAAGAAACCTTAAATGGGGGTTTCCTTAAAACCGTTGTACAAGTATATAGTTAATGAGAAGTATGACGTCATTTTCAATGGGGTGGGGTCAGGCAGATCATAATCTGTCAAGTTGATCCATAAGGACAGAAAAATACAAATTTGAAATATAAAGAAGCAGTTAGGGAGGTGGAGGGTCCAACAGTGGCCAAAAAGCGATGACGTAATTCATGGTTGACATGGAACTCAAGGGTAATAGTGTACGCCCACTCTGAAATGTAGGAGACGAGCGAGCGAGCTCTCTCATGGGTTAATACTGTGTTTAAATTTTATCACCGATTTTCGTGATTTATTTTCAATCCGAATGAATAAAAGGAAATACAGTTATTCAAACTATTTTCGATTCATTGTATGTTTTTCTTGTTCATAATTACCACAAATAAAATAGGGTGGGGTGCACCAGTGAATGACCAACCCCCAGTGAATGACCGTTTTGCTTAAAACGCGCGCATTAAGCATGTTCTTTGGGCTAGCTGATTAAAAATAAGTGTAAAATCAGCCTTGGAATATTATTCAACAATAATCTTTCATTGATTAAAATTGTTTGGGTCGAAAATTCTTTTTAAACTTATTTAATATTGAGTGTATCACTATCTTCGATTTTGATATTTCCTGCTATAGTGACTATCCCTGCAAGGCTTACCTGGTTTTACATTCATTCTGTATCTGATGATTATTTCAAAAATGTGTTGCAATTAAATAATATTTAACTACTATCCTACAATTTAAAATCAATTTCATTGCTGTGCATGTCATAATTAATTATTACTGAGGGCGGTCATAAATTGGAACATAACTTGGGTAAAAACCAGCGAATGACCGGGGAAAAACTTCCCGGTCATTCACTGGAACGAGATCGGTCATTTACTACCTATGATCTATATTCTCAGCTGAATTATTCTTATTCATTGTTGTCAGCTGATTTTTCAATTTTTTGACAGTTATTCAGCTAAAAGAGACTGGTCATTCACTGGTGCAGTCCCGGTCATTTATTGGAGCATTGACATAGTTGCCAATGCTCCAACTATGCAACTTTAACTTTCCATTAACTTTTGCTTTTTTTGTTTAACTTTTCCATTAATATTACAACCAGTATTCTCATTAAGTAACGTATTTAATTAATATTGCTTAATCCTTAAGGAATAAATGAATTTTCTATAGTAAGATGTTTAACTGTGACTATGAAATAATGGAGTAATGTCAAATTAACATGATATATCGTCCTTAACCGGTCATTCACTGGTGCACTCACCCTATACGGATTGAAATAAAAAAGTGACTACGCACGAGACCTGTTAACTTAAAATGTTACGAAGAAGAATTTCAAGTAGCGGTAAATACAATAGGTGTAAAATTACGGTATTCTTATTGCATTATTCTTATACCAATCCTTCTTTCTTTAACTCAATTCAAATTCAATTCAACCAGGCAGGTAACTGATGTCAGTGTTCCAATGATCGCAGAATTGTTTCATAATTAAATTCAAGCTGTTTAACTGGAACTAACATTCTATTGTGTTTATAAAGTGATAACATTCTTTGGTTTTGTTGATTTTTTGGGTTGTTTGTCAAACATTCCCACTGGTTCTATGTAGTTTCGGTTCGATTTGTAACTCTCCCTTATAATCAGGGTTCTCGACTATTTCGGTTCCTTCTATGAGTACAACAATAGGACAATGCCTCACGTTGTATTTAGGTCACTAAAACTGTGTTATGTGAAGTAGTTTTTCCAACAATAATAACTTTATTAATCCATTTTAAGTTATTTATTTTCAAGTAAATAAACAATTTATTTTCATCCTTTAAAATTTTTTCGAGGAATATTCTAGTTTTTTCTGCAGAAAAAAATTAAAACATCCAAAGTAATTGAAGACACGTACCTACTTTATGAAAATAGTAAAACGACTGTGTTTTTAAGATTATGCACATTGAACAACTTGTACCACGAGTAGTAGTAAATAATTACGATAACAATTCCTGAACCATCGTTCGACAACTTTCAACATTTTAGTAATACGACAAAAACACAAATATATATTTTCGGAGCTACTTTACGTCATGAAGTATTGACACAGTGCCTTCATTTATTTATTGCGAACACCTGTGAAGGTAAAGTTTTCTTATAAAATTTATTAGAATAGGCTATTTACTACAAATATCAACGAGTGCACTTTTGAATGCAACAGTTATTCGTGCGTTAAGGGAGTCAATAACAACACTGATCACGAGGGAGACAATTTACTTTACTCCCGAGATACACACGACATTTTACTCCACTGGTACAGATAAACAAATACACGATTGACAAATATTGATTGTTTTGACACGAAAACACGATATTAAGCTATAGTTGATTGTATTGAAATCATTAGCGTAACCTCGAAACCTTAACTGTAGCAAGCTGAGCGTCCTCTTCCGTTTCAACCGTAAACCGATGCCTCTGATCAGCTGTTAGCATCTGCATTCGTAGATCTACAATTTCGAAGGAGCTCGAATTTCAAATAATTGATTTCAGTTTTATTCTGGTGGGTTTACTTTAATCCCACTGGGAGACATTATTTCACTCTCTAACACAACACATCAGGTTTTCGAAACAACGTAGCCTTTGGATGTAACCAGCGAAATTTCCAGTTAAACTTCAACAAGAAGTAAAAAGCGTCTAAACACAGCAAAAGGGGGAAACATGTTTAATACGAATTGGTATTTTCTTTTCTTTTCGCTTGCCACCGCATTCGACCGTTCACTGCCTAATCTCAATCACCACTGAATATAAGTATTAAATAACATTACCAAAATTGCATTCGGGAATTAGACGAAATAATACATAAGAGCATAGAGAGAAAATTAAGTTTCACCCCAAAATGTTGGTGCGTAAATTAAACATGTGTAGGCTACTCGGTAATAACTGAGGTTACATTTAACTCAGTAACTGAGAGACATATCAATGACGGTTCATTCCATTTGCTGTCATAAGTTTACTTGGAAATTTCGGTGGTTACATCTAAAGGTTACATCACTCATGCTGAATGCAGCGTGTGAGTGATGTAAACTTTGGATGTAACCAGCAAAATTTCCGACTAAACCTCAACAGAGGAAAAATATCGATGGAACTATCAAACAAACTTCTGAACCGAGGAATGACGGTTACCACGAGCAGGAAAAGGCTTCCACGGAAACCTTCCCGCCTGTCGGTCCACCGACTTTGCCACTGACGGCTGATCAAAATGTTCTGGCGTCGCTTTTATATTTTCCTTATCAAAAGATGAATTTATGGCAAACAATTCTATGTCATTTCGTTAGATTTTGAAGTGGTAAGAGATGTTAAGAGAAACGGCTTTAAATTTTACTTTCTCCCCCCCTATACATAGTATATGGAGAAAGTATTGATTTCTTCAAAATTTTCAAATTTGAGTTGTTGGTTTATATATTCGTTTTAGTGATCCCCGAATCCATAAAAGTGGTTTTCGAAGTGGTGTCTGTCCGTCCGTGAGGATGTGTGGATGTGTGTGCATGTAAAAAGAGCTACAGACGTCACCAATGGTCCGATTTACATGAAAATTTCATGCCTAAATTGGCATGATACCTACATGCTAAATTAGCATGTAGGTATCAACCTACATGCTAAATATGATACCTACATGCTAAATTAGCATGTAGGTATCAAACCATGATATCTCCAGGCATTTTTTCATTATTTCGAAATTTTTATTTTTAGGGGTATTTGTCTTATAAAAACCATACAAAACGACAAAAATCAAAATTTCTCAAAAACGGCTCTAAGGGTTTTGATAAAAATGTCGGGGTTTTAGTGCTTAAGATGACAAACAAAATGACATGACCCGCATTTCTGTAAAAATTATTCAGGTTCGGAAGTTTTGGGAATTTAAGTGTTTAAAAATTCAAATATTTCAAATTTAACTAAAATTATAATAATTAATTAAAATATACTTGCAACTATTAAATTTGGCTCCAAAAAATAAATAATCCAGTATTTTGAATTATTAGTCTACGATAACTAGTTGCGGAGATAATTATGATGTTTTCACGTGACGGTAAACGCAATACACTGTCTCATGTTATATTCTTATGGAAGATATTTAAAAATAGATATCTCCGTTAATTGATAATCGATTTTGATAAAATTTGCCTCGTAATTGTGAGATAAATACAAATTTGTTCTATTTTCTTGTAGGTTTTCTTGCTTTAAGTGGCTTTAAGGGAGAAAGTATGCGGGTCAATTTGCTGATACCGTATATTTATTAAGAAAAACAATTATTTTATTGAGTCAGTGGCGCAGTTGGTAGCGCACTCGGCCTCGGAACTGCGGCCTCGAAGTAGCCTACTTATAGCAGCTCTGTTCACCCTTGCACAATGCACATCAGATTATCCGGATTAATATGGCAGAACACCTATCCGGATAACAAAAAATCTGGATAATCCGAGGTCCGAGGTCAATATCGCCTAAATAGCGATCACGTACCTTATCCCCTGCTAAATTTATGCTGCAAACGGCGTATCAAGACTTTACAACATCTTAGTCCTTCAAGCTTGTTCCGCATACCATTTTTACAACTGCGCTCGATTCTTCTTCCAGTCACTTACCGTACTTGTCCCGGTACAAGTACACCCTGTCCGTACGGTAAGCACCTTAGCTAAGCACCTTGTCCGTACACCCTGACACCCAGGTGCTTCGCTAATCTTTACCTGGTTCTCCCGCGTCAAGTCTTTTGACACCATTCAGTTTCTGTTCTAAAGTTAAAACCACTTTTCCCTTTTAAAACCACTCATTTTGAAACTCAATATCAGTTCACACAAAGAGTTTACAAATTTAAACGCATAATGTGACAGCAATAAACCAACCCGCAAAGTTGCCGTAGGCTACGCCTTTGTTGGTTACTGCTAGCGCCCCAAGTAGCAAACAAAAAACTACATTCATAAAAATGCTGTAATGTAAGGTATAGGCAATGCGACTCCTTCAATTATTGTGATTCCAAAATGAATACAGTAATGTATTGCTTTTGAATTTTACTTTTAGAAGGGAATTCCACTCGTGAACTAGCTAGAATCACGTTTTTGCAGAGATTAAAATTTTTAAATTTCTCAGATGGACCGGCCCGGATAATGTGGGGTCCGGATAGTCCAAGGTGTACTGTACTGTACCGGCTCAATCCTTGCCTTTGCTTGATTACGTCCACACACAGATCAACAGACTATTTGGGCGAGGCAAAGGTAAGGCGAAAAAAGGCTGTCACCCTCTTAAACAAAATCAACGTCTAATTATGATTTAATTTTGAAAGATAAAGTTTAATTTAAGATTTAGAGAAAAATGTGGTTGGGTAATATTTAGGTGCAAATATCGGATATCGGTTCAAAAGTTTGATGAATTCGGTAAGAATGTTCCGCAACAACATGTAGAATACTAAGAGCAGTTAGTTCCTTCACGAAATTATGTTAAATACGCGAGTTATACTCCATGATCACTCGTATCTATAGACTGTATGGGTCATTTAATCGAATTTCCCCTATAAAAAGAAAAGAAACTATTACCGTAGGTCCCAGTAAGACCTAAGAACAATACTATGATAACATTTCATTTTGGGGCCCTCAGAGGCCAAAAATACAATTCGTTCGAATTTATATATTTTGTATAAATTTATTATATCTATTTGTCTGTTCACGATAGCGGCCGTAAAAATGGTCCGATCTTAATGAAATTTGGCACAGACATATAAAATGGTAATCACTCGGACGTGTTAGCAAACCAGTCCGATCGGAGCACCGGAAGGAGGGGTAAAGGGAGATAAACCACCCCAAAAAAGGGGTTTTGAGCTTTTAACATTGAAAAATGAAAATAATCCAATTCTTACTACCATTGAATTCATCTCGAAAAAGAAACACTTTACTAATTTGAATCATTGCTCTATGTCCATTGTAACCACGATATTGAAAGTGGTAAACACCGTACGTTGCCCCAATGTTAACATTTTGGGAAATAAGTAGTATATTCCATTTTCGCTTATTTCCCAACATACCTTAGTAAAACTAGGTTTGTGGCTTCATCTATATGAAATCTAATATATACAGTATTAGTCTGGGAGCGGCCTGGCATAGTGGTTTGAGCGCGGGCTTTCGATCTCGGAGGCCCGGGTTCAAATCCCGCCAATCACCAATGGCATTTTCGCTATGTGATAATGCCGTGACCCACTAGGCCTAGCCTGAAGTAAATGTGTATAACAGCTCCAGGCTAGGTCTACCGTCCTGGAATGTGAAGGGAGGACAAAAATAGTATATTAGTCTAAAATTTCCATTTTCATGAAAGCAACCCTGCGTACTCATTCCCCATGTTATCCTTATGGGAAATAAAAAATCAATAAATTCCTTATTTCTTAACATTTCCTGATCAAACTTGGTTTATGGCTTCTTTCTAGTTCAGATCGATTGAACACTGAATTAAAACCACCTAGTTTTAACATACATGTTGCACCGAACCTGCATACTCATTCGCCATGTTAACACGTTCGCTACCGACATGTTAAGAAAAAGCCATTTCCACAGCCCGACGTCAAGTATGGTTGACGTGCAAAACTTCCTCACAGACCGACGTCAACTACAGTAGACGCACGGGTCCATCCCAGTGGACCGACGTCAACTATTGTTGACGTGGACTCACTGTTATTATTGCGTTTTACTTCGTATCGGTCTACTTTTTCGACTTGGTTTTTGTGTGTCGGTCCACAGGAGAGTCCCCAGAATAAAATGACTTTTTTTGGTGCAGTTAGCGTTGATCATACTTATTTAGACATCTGTGGAAAAAAGTATTTTGGTACTTTTGGTCTATGGCGATTTCCACATGACTGTGTTTGGTCTCTGATGAAAGTTTGTTTATAGAAGTCGGTCAGTAGCGATTGGTCTAGCGTCAACTATAGTTGACGCTCGGTAGCGAACGTGTTAATCTAATGGAGCTTAGATAAACACGTCATATCGCGCTATGTTGGATTGAAATATGTTTTTACGCAATTTGAAATTTGCTGAGTATGCAGATCTGCTGCAACGGGGGTATACTTTTTCCAAACATAATATCTTGCTTGAAGAAACTCACAGCAATGAAGTTGTTTGACAAATGAACTTTTATAGCCTGACGGCGTTTTCCGTGGATTGCATCTAGGTTACTTTTGGTTGTCAGTAAACTTTGATATCCCAACTATAAATGTAACGTATTTTAAATGTTATTTTGATTATGTTCTTGTGTCATGATTTAGCTACTTAAACCTTAAATAATATTTCCCCCTTTTAATTACTGGTAATAGATAAGCATAAGTGGCGACCAAAGTCAGTGTATCAGTCAGCCAGAATTTTTTTGCTATTCATAATTCTCCCTTTAATCTCTTTGATTATAAGGTGTTCGTAAAGGTTTGTCATCAACTTCGAGAATTGATTCGTCTAGTAAAAATAAAAAGGTCCTCTAAAAAGGGGGGGTTACGTGAATTATAATACAAACTATATGATTGAATGTAATTGGTTTATGTGATCGTTTGATTTGTTTCTATTTCGATTGATTTGAGTAGATTGACATATTTATGCTGACATTTATGTACTATAACAAGAATACATTTATTAATAATTATTAGACTGTGAATAACTATTAAAAACAAGCTCACGAATGAAAAAAAAAATAATTTATTTCGAGTAATATTTACATAAAATATCAAAAGCTATAATTTACCTAACAAGTAGAATATGCCCACATGTAAAAAATAAGTCCTTTGGAAATCCACTAAGTACTCAGGTTTGCTACGACTTGTGAATTTAAATTATAGTCGAGTTAATGATATGATCGAGTTTCATTTGTTCATGTTATTATTTTATTTGTTTTTATTTTGACTGATTTGAGATAATTGATTTCTTACATTACATTGCTAAATTAATATACATTTGCTTATTTGTTTACATTTATATACATGCAAACTAAACAGAATAAGTTAAAAACTATTTTAAATTTTGATAAAACTTAATTGTCTGAATACAGGAGTTAAGTTCATTGCAGATTTTTAACAGTGTTTTTTAACGTTTCTACACGATTACGAAAAAGGAGGTTTTTAATCCCGCGCGGTCGCTCCGTCGAAATCAGGGCCGGGGAGGGGAGTAAAGCTGCTCCCCCGGCTCTGGTCGAAATGAGACTTCAGGAGAATTGGAAATGGACGAATGGATGTCGGACGAATGGACGGAATGGATGTCGAATGGAAACGGACGAATGGGTGTCGGTAGCATTGTAGCATACCGTCCCGTCCTCGTCCACTGTAGCTCCCCTCAGAACATTCGATCCCGGCCGTACAGCCGCTCCCATCTTTGACTACACAGGGAGGACCCGTACACCTCCCTGTGAACCCCCGTACACCTCGGAAGTGGATTAGTCTGTATATTCTTAGATTTATGAATTTCAGCCATTAGTGAACAATAGTGCTCCCTTCACTACTCCGGATACGGTCATGGGCGGATTTCTGGGGGTGCCAGGGGGTGCCTGGCACCCCCTGATATTTGGTGAATTTATTGGCAGTGATGGGGGAAAATGTTTTCAACATAACTTTGATTGAGGTATTTGCATAAATTAAAAATGGTAGTTGTTAAACAAAATAAGTTCCTACTTCGAATAGGCCTTAAAACGGACCATTTAAATAGGAATTTGATGTTTGAATTTGAGTATACAATACTTCAGATGTTAGGTGAGCTGGCACCCTCAAATATGACCTAAATCCGCCCATGGATACGGTAGAATAGACCTACCTGAGCGATATAACGTTTTTTAGGCCCTACCTCTGCAGGACCTTTAAAATATTTAGCTCCACGAAATCCTCTCGTGAAACTAACGACAATGCTATCATTTAAGAGAGACAAACTTTTCATGTAGCAGTCAGTATATAAGCCACATTAATATTTTTTGAACTACGAGAGGTAATTTAATTTATATAGAATAACTAGTTAATCGTCATCAGTTATTTCAGACAGGAAAATCTATAATAAGCGAGGAAGTTGTTTTATTAATATATATATTTTTCAAAAAAACTAATAAAATTAAAATTATTTTAAATTTTTATTACTGTTTGGTCGTAACAACGCTGCAACGCTGCTGATGCTCCCTGTGGTCCGAACGTGGCACTAGTTAGGGCGTACTCCCTTACCGACTTCAAGTTGTACAGCCGATCGCTTGTTCATGGCTTCTAACTTTTATTGGCGAATTTCTCATGGAAAGGTGAGTTACTGGCATCACCTGGTGGCTTTGAGGCATAGGACCATGATAAACTTTCGTTTTAGGGCCTCCAGAAGCCAAAAACGCTACCCGTTAAAAACATTACGTTAGCACCATAGCAGTCGCAGTTTTTGTGCGCTTTCTTCAAATTTGGTAGAGACATTTGTTTCTATGTTGGGCAAAAAAAACGAAGCACCCCTAACCCACTTTTGGCGGAAATACTCCAACTTTGGGATTTCGGGGCATAAAGGGGTTATATAAGCCTCGACTGTCATTTTAATATATTCTTTTATTTAACTCCCATTTTTCACTTAGCCATCAGTTTGAGTATGAATTTGTATAATTTTAGTTTAATCAACGTATACCCCATTTTCTGTATACAAAACCACGCTTTCACAAAAAAAATTCCTCTGACTCCTTGTGGATCCTAAAGGACTCCTAAAGGGGTGAAGAACATAGGACACGGAAGGTGTCCTTAAATAATATTTCAAAACAGGTTTTCTAATCTGCTGTTAGCCTAAAAATAAGAGTATTTTATCAATTTCCCGATTAAAACGGACAAAAATATTTTCGAGTTTTTAACGTAGAATAATAAAAATTAACAAATTTTTATAGGCACCCCTAAATTTAGCTAAAACAAACAATGTAGTATGGTGAATAATTACTGTATGTCCATTGGTCGTCGTCTAAAACATCACAAAGCCGCCCCAGGAGTTTTTGAACACACTGTAGATAAATTAAATAGTTTCCTACCACTCACTACCACTTCGATCTGACATGCATAAGGTGACAGCTGTTATAAAGAAAATATGTCTTGTTGGTTATTTCTAGTCAGAGTGGTTTATTGTGTTTTATTCCTACAAGTTGTGTTCACTGATTTGTGCTTTGTTGCTGTTAACATGTATTGAAATCTGCACATATTATTTATTTCTAAGGATAGTTTGGTGACTGTGAGGGTCCGTGGCGGAGTCTGAAACAACCACTTAGTTATCCTATTTATGTGTAAAGAATATGAGTACAAAATTTAAACTTACTAATTGCATAGGTAGGAGAATTAGTAATAACTGAGTGAGGGCTTTGCCTGTTATAGGCACAGATTTCAATTATTATTCTTCATAATAATTACAGTGGAACCTGGATAATTCGAACTTGTATAGTTCGAAATCTTCTTTAATTCGAATATTTTTCTTGGTCCCTGGCATTTTGTATCTAAACAATGCTAAAAAATCGTGGATAGTTCGAATTTTATTTTGGATAATTCGAATTTTTAAGTGCCAAATTAAGGTATTAATTTCATTCCACGACTGGAAATAGTTAAAAATTCATTGGAAAACACGTTTTACTACCCTCGACGTTCAATAAAAAATTAACGCCAGACCTATGGCGTGTCAGGTAATGGTCAAATGACTCATCCCTTCCACCTCCCAGGCTTCCCACCCTGCTCCAACATCGCTTGTAACTCGAAACTAATAATGTAAACTAAAACAGTACAGAACGCTGACTGATGGGTTCAGAAAAGGGTTGCACTCGTCGTGGCAGCGCCACTAGTATTTTCGCGCTTGATTCTGTGTAGAACGGCTCCCGGCAGACGAGCCATGAGCCAGACCTGATGCGCAGTTTTCTATGTCGACACAAAGGCTACTCAACACTGCGACCCCCCCTCCCTCCCCCCACCAGCCAAACTAACTTCCGAATTCCAGAGCAGCATTCCGTTGTTTTCGATCGTCCTTCA
Organism: Flexamia atlantica; assembly: GCA_035578135.1. Classification (NCBI taxonomy): domain Eukaryota; kingdom Metazoa; phylum Arthropoda; class Insecta; order Hemiptera; family Cicadellidae; genus Flexamia; species Flexamia atlantica. The sequence goes on from JAQJVK010000010.1 coordinate 19,149,519, forward strand.
AAGTGTTTTTTTTTTATTTGTGCAGTGTCTTATTTTTAAGTGTTTAAAAGTTTTTACGTAACATTAAATAAGTGTAGTGACCATGTCGACAAAATCTCGGACCTATAAAACACTCACTTTAGCGGAAAGTCAATGAGTGTGCAATTGTCAATGTTACACGAAGTTAAGTTGGTAGCCTGTATCAAGTTCAGAAGTAGCAGAACGTACTGTATTTTTTCTAGCAGAAACGTTTCTTTGTATTATCGTACGTCGCGTCGTACGTGGTTTATACTTTAGGGTAGTTATTTCTGTTTTATTATTACTGTTTTTGAACCCTTATAATTAGCGTTTGTTGATGAATTTGTTCTTTAAGAGAGTCAATTTGATAAAGAGGTTAAATTCACAATGTGAAGTTTTAATGTTTTGGCCTCATTCTTTAGACCTTCTTTAATTCGAATTTATGGATAATTCGAAGTTTTTAGCTGGTCCCTTGAGGTTCGAATTATCCAGGTTCCACTGTACTTTATCGGGCATATTGTTTTTCCTACAAGCTGCCGTAGCCCCCATTATCTCAAAGGTCAGAGGGTTGAAATTGCCGGATTCAGGGACCCTATTTTTGAAAAGGGTTTCTTGAATAAGATCTTGTACTTTTCTGAAATAAAAATATTTCTTTATTTATTTATTTAAGGTGAAAAGTGGGAAGAGGTATGTGAGTTAAGGAGTGAGTGAGCCACAAGTTATTTATTTCTTATTGTAAAATGAAAATTCATATAAAATATAAATAATTATATATTTAATTTAATGAATTCAGCCACACAATTGCTGAGAACATATTTTAAATTAGCATTTATTTCAAAAAACTCATAATTATAATATGTTTATCGTTTACTTCGAGTAAATCACCGATTTCCCCATTTTTACTCGCAAGCAAAAGGTTGGTAGATAAAAACGTGTGAGATTTACAGGAAACAAGCTTCTTCTTCTTCTCCTCAGGAGGAAATAACATTTAGTAATCGTTGAAAGCCCTCTAATTATGTTAAGTTTAATTGTTAACGCAAAATATTTAAAAACGATCGGACAGCCTTTAATCTATTTATAAAATGCCCTAAAACTGCATTGGCAAAAACATACCAAGATAGTTTGAGTAAATCCACTAAAAAGGAGATAATGCCTTAAATTTATCAGTGTTTACATTTGGCTTTTTAGTTTGACATATGTGGTCTGAAACGTCGATATGCCACGTGGTGCATTAAACAAACATCAGCTGACACGTGACTTAACAAGTGATTCGCTACTCACATAATGGGCCCTATTTTTGAAATGGTTGAGTTGGCGAGTGATTGAGTCACTCAACCCTCAAGTTATTTGCTTCTAGTTATAAAATGAATTCACAGATACAAATAAAAATATTCCTAACCAACCTAATGAATTCAGCCCCACAATATCTGTGTACATCATTTGAGTAGGAATTTATACTTAAAAATTCATAATTTAAATATAGACGTCATATACATTGAGTATCTCACCAATCCAACCATTTTTACTCACCAAGCAATAGGCTGTTGAGTAAAAACCTTTTGAGGTGACAGAAAACAAGCTTCTTCTTCTTCTCTTATGGAGGATGTAATAATAGTAATCATCGAAAGCCTTTCCAATTAGATTTGTGTTTACTTTTTGATACTAAATATTTATTGCGTTCGGATAGCCTTTGAACTATTTATAAAATGCCCTAAATCTGCATTGGCAAAAACATACCAAAATAGTTTGAGTAAATCCACTAAAAAGGAGATAATGCCATAAATTTATCAATGTTTACATTTGGCTTTTTAGTTTGACAGATGAGTGGTCTGAAACGTCGATATGCCACGTGGTGCATTAAACAAACATCAGCTGACACGACTTGACAAGTGATTTGCTACTCACTTAATACCCGTTTCAAAAATAGGGTCTCAGAGCACTTAAACCCCCTGAATTAAATAGTTTGCTCTAAACAAATATTTCCGCTGCGAGCCTGTTTATTGCTTGTAACCGACCGTTCACATTCCACATTGATTTATATACATTCTTTTGTGATGTTTGCACGAACATATGAATATTTTAAGCCTACGGAAGACTAATGGGGAAACATAATTAAAAAAAGGCGTAGGAATTTAAAATGAACGGTATCTGCATACTGACATATACTTTCTCCCTTGAAGCCATTTGAAGAAAGACAACATGCAAATAAATAAAACTAATTTTCAATTATCCCTGGCGGGAGACAAGGTACTTTGAAACTAAGATTAATCATTTAAAATGCTTTGGACACAATATTCCTAGTAAAAAAAATATATATTCAGACCAGATATGGTCAACACATTATAGTTCTGCATTAAGTTTTGTCATTTTGCTGAATTCATAAAACTAAGTAAAAATTAGCTTACTTAGTAAATTGGGGGGGGGGGGGGTTCTCGAGGGGGTTTTGGCTTAGTACAATAGTAAATTGGTTGGATTGTAGTTTAACCAAGGTGTATATTCAACTCATACATAATCATCAGTCAGGGCGGTCGAGAGAATTAAGGCGAAAGGACATTAACTCGGAGGTCATGGGACCGATTTATACCTAGGCCAGTAATTTTAATTATGAGATTAAAAAATTTGTTTCGATGAAAATAATTAGTAAATGTGTAGTTTTGAACAAAAAATATCACGTTAAATACTAATTTATAAATGATGTTCTAATTTATTCGAAAATATGGTTTTACACCCAAAGGTGTTGAACAAAACCTACAATGCTCCCATGACACCAACAGGCAGGTGGAACAAAATCTTTAGGAGGAAACATTACTTACACCTTTTACTTTCACCTTGGGGTGAAACAACAGCTGCTACCTTTAGGGTGTAATGGAACCTTTTTTCATTTTAAAGTCTAGTATCATTCAAGTACAACCTCGTAAGTATAGCTCATGCCTTATACCAATGAATGTTTCAAGTTTCCTCATGGTTCATGTGTCCCTCAGTGTACGAGTCGAGGGTTTTATCCTTATAAAATATTCTCGTCTGTTTATGACCGAACTTGAATCCCGCGGCTTTATTCAGAACGATATAAAGATAACTGATATTATTTCTTTACCCCAATATAAAAGGCTATATAATGATATACCTATGTACTTTATACCAGCATCAATCTATCAAGTTGATAATTAGCGAACTTCCCCTGAAGGGAAAAAGCTGTTACCGTATCAGGTCTCAAGGTCTCAGGACCTAAGCCCGATACCAACATAACTTTTCGTTTTGAGGTCCCCAGATGCCAAAAAATCTATTCGTTCACTTTGACATGAATGTATACAAAAAATATTTTTATATATAGTATATGTCTTACTATATTACCTATATATGCGGATATTTCCTATATATTACCTATATATACGGGGGAGCGGTCTGGCATAGTGGTCAGAGCGCGGGCTTTCGATCTCGGAGGTCCGGGTTCAAATCCCGCCAATCACCAATGGCGTTTTCGCTATGTGATAATGCCGTGACCCACTAGGCCTAGCCTGAGGTATTGTGTAAAACGGTTCCGGGCTAGGTGTAGCGTCCTGGGATGTGAAGGGAGGACAAAAAAACCTATATATACATATTGTATAGTAGTGTAACTTTAACTAAATACCTCTAATTTAATATCATTGGATTGCTAGATGTTTGATTTGTTTGATTGGTAGCTGTTTGCAATAAACCCCGGAAAAACAAAAATAGATTTTTTGACTAAATTCGCTTTCAATGATCAGTTGTAGCCTACACAATTAATTCTTACTAATCTTATATAATTGGGGTTTCTCATATTTGTTATTCTGTTCTCATTAACATTATATAAATGTCACGGTTGTAAAGGTTTAGATAATGCTATTTAGTGAATCAAATCAAATCAACGTTTTAAAAATCCTTAAGAAATATAAATAACCAATAATGGAAGGGCACAGAATGGCCTATAATTATTACATCTGTATATCTTTTTTGCATTACAGCCTGCTGGCACTCGTATTTTCTGTGTGGTATTTTTAGCTTATAGTATTCGTATTTCAGCTTAGTATTTAATACTGTATATAGTACTTACTACTCTTTAAAGTATAATATTGTGAAGTAAATTTGGTTACAGAAGAGTATATTCCAAGCCCAATTTTAAACCAGAAAGTTAACTATGGTCAAAACCAATTATCAGACTTTAATTACTTTTTCGGGCTGCCAAAAACACCATTCATCCATTTTATTTATTCATTTATTTACCAACGGCATTCATCATATCACAAAAGAAAGTATACAAAAAGATGGCAAAAACAATGTAACAAGTTGCACATGTGATAATAAAGTAAGAGTATAACAAAAACAATGGACATCTTAAATTATAATTTTCCTCTTAAATTACATAATAGGCACATTTTGGCGGGGCTATCACAAAATAAATTAAAAATGTTAATGTAATATTTTTTATGGAGGAACATAAAACTTCAACCAGCCATATCTCCTTAACCGTTGGTTTGGTAAAAAAATTTCTAGCATAAAATATTTTTAAAATAACCTGAAAAACCCAAAAACATCATCAAATACAACGTTTAATTTAAGAAAGATTAAAGTTGTAGGCCATATAGGAAAATAGTGACCATACTTTTCTATAGGAACTACCCCAAAATTCAGCGTAAAAATAAAGGGGAGTCCCCCATTAGAGGTTTGTTGTCAGGTTTATAGTTAAAAAGTTAGTCATAAAAACTAGTTAAAAAGTGTAATTGTTATATAATGTGAACCTGATGGCTCACTTAATGTGAGGTATCCGGTTTTTAAAATGAGTGAATGTGTTTTTGGAAGCTTGAAAATTATTTTTTGAAATGAGCTCCCTTACATATTTTAATGGCTTTTAAACTGTTAAGCCTTTTTTCACAGTTTCATTGCCTAACCTTAAATTTAGTTCAACAGAACATTATGCAGTAACCACATGATAATGATATAATGTGAAATACTATTTATTTTATTTCGCAAGTGTTGATTTTATACTTTCTTCTTTAATTTAATGGTTAGAGGAATAAATTCTTGAAGTTTGCGCAAACCTTTATGAAGCCCAGAATTTTTTTAGAGTCATAGAATGTAATAAATGGTTGACAGTGCATGCCACGAATATAATTGTTTTAAAATTAGATATTTTGTTTTCGAAATTGCATGAATAAACCGAACGCGTTTATGTTATTAAAATAAATGATTTCAAACGCACTGCTAGGTTAAGGGACTAGATTATCCGAAGTTTTAAACCAGGACTACGGACTAATCTATTCTGTAGTCCCGGTTGTAAAACCCGTTTACAAAACATTTCATCAACCTGTTGCCACCTGCGACCCGCAGATACGGCGGGTCCGCCCCCGATCGTTGGAAAGTAAATATCATAATTGAAATTAAGGATGCTCAGTCCAGTGTAAGCCTACTGAAGCGGCAAAACCAATCACGGTCTCCGCGCCGTCGGGCCCGGGCGAGTCCCTGGATTCTAAAAAATATTGAATTTATGAAAGTGAAATAGAAATGGAATTGACGTTTATCTGTCGTACATTAAAATAACTGTAAAGAAATAACATGCAAACACTTTGCAAAATATTTTTTAGAATATTCGTTTGATTACAACAATTTTAATGTAAAATCCTATACGTTAATATGAGCGATGCATGTTTGCTAGCATGTGTGATCGATTGCATAATTAATTCAAAAACGCCCGCTGCAGCAAACCTGCGTACTCAGGGAATTTCCAAATTCAAAAAAATCATCAATTAATCATTTATTACTAAAAAGAAATGTAATAAGTGATATATTTATCCAGTAGTTTCATTGTTTGTTTCACAAGTCTCTGTCAGAAAAAATGGTAAATAAATATTATTCTAAAAATAGATTTCTTTTAAATAAATAGGCTAGATCGATTATTTTTTTAAATTTATAATCACTTGACAAGTTAAAAAAGCCAAAATCCTATTAAATATACTTTTATTAAACTCATTAAATAGGCCGCGGGTTTCGTTGAAACTCAGTAGAAAGTGAATGAGAAATTGTCAAAGACAACATACTGCTGCCCTTGATACTATAATACGTGGCAAAACAAGTGGAAATACCTTGAACTTAGAGCAATGATACAATTTACCACTTTTTTTAGCTAAATCCAGTGGTGAAAACAATAATTGGTGAAAAAAATAACTTGATTTATTTAATTTTTCTAATAGAAAAACAAAAAAAAATTGGGGTACAAAGGAGCCTTTATCCCACTTTGGATACGTTGATCTGGCTGGTCTACGAACTCGTCCAAGAGAACCTAGTTTTACCTGACTGTGCTAAATTTTCTTACGATCGGATCATTTTTACAAGAGTTATCAGACACTCAAAAAATGAAAACTCTATTTCCCATGTAAGCTCATGTTAAATTTTGAAACAAATTGTGATTTTTGCAGGTAAAAATGCATTTCCGCAGTAAACTCACATCATATCCAGAAAGTTCACATAAAACGCTATTAATTAATATAAATTTAATAGCTTAGGGTAATTTAATAGCTGAGATATAATTAAATTATATTTTAATTTTATACATTTAAAATATAAATTTAAAATTAATTATTTTTTTTAATAAATTTAAATTTAATATAAATTTAATTCATTTAACTTAATCGCTGAGGTTACACTGAACGGATATCTTTTGTCCATCCTGTTAAAACGACGGTTATTGCTTATTCCAGAGGAAACTCGTTAAGACGGCTTTAAAGATGTCCACCAAATGACAGAAACAAGTTTGGCTCAGCAACGTGTTTTATGCAGGTTAATTTGATCGGACAAACTCTAATAACGTAATAGTATATTACGCAACTAGTGCGGGAAGTAGATGTTTACGTGCGAGCATGATAGTTCACGCGCGACGCTTGCGGAGCGCGGGAATTTCATGCGAGCAACGTAAACACCTTCCCGGATGAGTTGCGTACGATAGTTTTCGCGACACTACGAGCAACAAATATACAGGGTAAGTAAAAAACAACACTTCTATGAAAGTAAAAGATTTAAAAAATATTAAATAAACTGTAGAGTCAAAATACGAACAAAACTATATTTATCTGCGCGGGAGAGATAACAAAAAGCGTTATCTCTGCTGTTCAGCGACCGAGTAAGCCTTTCTAGGAATACGTCTTATCGTCACACAAACGGCAACAATTGAATAAATAATACTGCTCTTTATTAACTTATCGCTATTAACTGTACGTAGTCGCAACCTGGGAAACCAATTTAGTTACAATTGAGATATGGTCGTCATAGCTAAAATGTGTATGTTGTGTTTATAGATAATAATGTATGTAAATTGTGTGATATACTTTTTTTCTTGAGTTGGCAACATTGAGCGTTTACCGCACTCGTGCGGTAAATGCTCAATGCAAACTCTTTACCGCACTCCAGCTGATTTGTTACCTCACTACAGCTGTTATTTGCCATACTCTTTTGTAAACGGCGACTTCCCACACTGAAACGGAAGTGGAAATTGGCTACTTACTAGTGTAGTGTTGCGAAAACATATTAATTTGAAAGCTTTAAAGTTTGCCTTACGGGACATAATTATATTCATTATAAATTAATTGTTAATACATCAATTCACACACATTTCTTACACATAACATGAAAAACTAAATACTCACTTAGGACAACTGGACACATTATCCAGTAGTTGTAAAAACAATTCATTTCGTTTTATTTGAGTCCGGTCAGTATTTAACATAAAATAAATCAGTTCCGCGTCGTTCCTACAGCGACACAAAAACAGGGAGCTTATTTTTATAGGCGAAGGTAAATTTTGGATGGAATGTTATAAACACAGTGAAAATAATTGACACGTGGTTCCAATTTTATTCTTCATCGAACGAGATACCAAAATATTTCAAACGATAGCATGGAGTGTGAAAAAATGTGTATAAATACAATATCACCAAAACGTTTTCGTAGTAATAGCATGAACTGGTAAAACTGAATATTACTCTGTTCATAAGGAACTCAATCATGAGCAATACAAAACACTCACAATCAATATATTTAAATATATTTTTATCTTCGAAAAGCGTCATGACGAACTACAGTTTACGAGGTTATAATGTAATTATTTAAAAATTAAATTAAAGGTGGAAGTTTCAATACTTGAAATACTGTTGATGTTTGAATACATGTTCCCAGAATTGTTTATTGTAAGAGTGCTTTTCCATTTTTTACCTCAATTGAATAGCTTTTGGGTAGATGACATAAAATAACAAACAAACTTCAGCTGAAGTTCACGGTCACAAATTATTCATAGATTGACAGTTAACTACGTTACATCAAAGAAGTGTAATTAAATGTTATAGCACTTATCTGCTGAATACTGACGCTTCGAGCAATCACTTGTTACAAACAAAATAATTTGATAGGCAGAGAACAAAATGTTTAATTGTGAAAGGTCTTAAAAGGTCATCTAAACGATTGACCGCACTGTAATTATTTAATTAACAGTGTAAGCTTTCAAAGAATTAATGAAAAAACGTGAGCAATGGAATTTGAAGCTTTCAGTGATTAAAACATAAAAAAAATAAATTTCATAGAGCTGGAAAACTGAAAATGCTACGGCAGTTCAACTATTGCAATTATGTTGGATCTACTTAAATGGACTTGTGACTTGACTACAATATTCTCTTGGATATCATAACACATACACCCGCCAGAAACAATCATAATCCAGTAATTTAGTTTACTACTTACCGTTGTTAATATTTCATTGTTTTAAATGAGTAAATGATTAACAATCAAAGTACTATAATTAATAGACAATCAAACTAAAATGATTTAATAAAGGAAATGAAGAAACTTAGTACACCATTTTCTAAATGAGTAAATGGTTAACAATCAAAGTACTATAGTATCGAACTAAAATGATTTAATAAAGGAAATGAAGAAACTTAGTACACCATTTTCTCTTTGAAAACATGCGATATTGGGCCAAAAATCCGCAACATAAAAATAAATAAAGCAACGGACAGTTGAAATGCAACGTATACATTACCATGCATTATATTGCAAGCCGCATTACATTAGGTTTACGGTTACTGGAAGCTGTCTTACAACACGTTAAGCCTTACAATAAACGCGCCCTCCAAACATTGGGGTTTTGTTTTGAAAAAAAGATTAATCTTGTTTTACATCATATTAATTTAATAATTTTATTTAATTATACAAATATGTTGGCTTTGAAGAGTACTTACTCTCTCAATGCCAATTCGCGCATTACCTGAAAGATAAAGCAAATTGTAATTGTTTCATAGCATGCACTCATGATATCCCCTATCCTCAAAATATTACACAACAAATAAATAGTAATTAAAATTAATCCCCGTTACCCACGGAAGTAAGATAACCGAAACGGGAATAACAAAGAACTATATTTTGAGATGGCTTTTTGTTGAACTATCGTAAATATTTGTGGCTTATTAAATGTTTGGGCTACTCAGATTCGCCCTTGCTCGACGATAGTGAACTCCCACTACAAATAATTAATGGGGTGTACGGTGTTAAAATGTCAACAATGAAAACTGGAGATCCAACAAAGGTGTAAATTCAGCTGTTAAATGTAGTGACGTGGGCCGGATAAATACCCAGCGAGTGGGTAAAGATAGAATGGTATATTCCCGGGTATTTACCCCAAGCCAGGATTAGTACCCAAAAGTGGTTATTTATAACTTTTATTGAATTAAGTGTAGATTGACTTGTTTTTTCAATTTCCATGCAGTAAGGATGTTGAAATTTTTTTTTTATATTCCTTCAAGTTTTTTTATATGCTTTTCACAGTCATTCTAATCCTGATCGCATTCAATACCTGATCGTCATATGATCCTGATCGTTCTCGGGGTATATATGATTTTTCAGTTTTTTTGTGTTGAATGTTTATTATCTTAAAAAATAGAAATGTAATAATTTGTTAAACACAATTCATATTATTATTTATAGGCCTCGACTTATTTACTCATAAATTCTTTTTATTAATTATAAATTATGCCTATATATAAGTTAAAAACAATCTAATAGGAATAAAAGTAACTTTATAATAATAGTAGTTTGTTGTAGCCCCAGCAATTTTTTAAAGTTATGCTTTCTTCATTTTAGAGGGAATTGTCAGTTTGGGGTATTCCATGGTTGCATCACAATTAGAATATCCTTTAATGTTACACACTTAATTTATGTAAGTGCAATGCTTTTATCACTTGACTTTTTTAGTCTGGGAATTTAAAATACTGGGTATTAATCAAGAACACAATTTATATATTTATTGATAAAATTATAAATAACTTCGAAAAGCCAAGGGCTATCGTAGAATGTTACTCAGTAGTATATCAAGATAATCAATAGTTGATTATACTAATCATACATATTTAAATACCGGGTGTCCCATAATAGTCCCCCCCCTAACTTTTTCCTATATTTTCTCAAATATCAATTCCACACCACCATCAAACATTATTGGGTAGTTAATACTTCATTTTGAGGGGGTTCCCAATTTTGGCCGCCATCTTGGATCCGCCATATTGGATCCAAAATAATTTTTTCAAATGTAAAAGTGGTGTTGTGACCCATCATTTCGAACTAGAATTTTCACTGATTACAATGCCGCAATCCGTTTTTTAATATATCAATTGGTTCTCAAGATTTGGGTACTTTAATTTAATTTATTTTCGACCAATTTAAACATTTACAAATTGAAAAAATAGGCTCATAACCACAAAATAAAGCTAGATAGTGACGAATAACCACCATCAATCATTGTTGAATGATTTACACTTAACTTTCACCAATGTAAATGTTTTGGCCACCATCTTGGATCCGCCATTTTGAAATGAAGTAAGTTATTTCAAATATTAAGTTGGTATTGTGACCCATCATTTCAAACTAGGTTTATACGCCGAATTTAATGCCACAACCCGTTTTTAATTATATTGTTTAGTTTTCAATATATTGACACGTTTCTGATAAAAATATGAAAAAATAATGAATAAAAAAAGTTTTATAGGTGAAAACGGGTTGTGGCATTGAATTCGGCGTAAAAAACTAGTTTGAAATGATGGGTCACAATACCAACTTCGTATTTGAAATAACTTACCTCACTTCAAAATGGCGAATCCAAGATGGCGGCCAAAAAATTTACACTGGTGAATGTTAAGTGTAAATCGCTCAACAATGACTGAAGGTGGTTATTCGTCACTATCTAGCATTATTTTATAGTTATGGGCCTATTTTTTTCAATTTGTAAAGTTTAAATTAGTTGAAAATAAATAAATTTAAAGTACCCATATCTTGAGAACCAATAGAGATATTGAAAAACTGATTGCGGCATTGTAATCAGTGAAAAAATTTAGTTCGAAATGATGGGTCACAACACTACTTTTACATTTGAAAAAATTATTTTGGATCCAATATGGCGGATCCAAGATGGCGGCCAAAATTGGGTACCCCCTCAAAATTAAGTATTAACTACCCAATAATGTTTGGGGTTGGTGTGGAATTGATATTTGAGAAAATATAGGAAAGAGTTGGGGGGGGGACTATTATGGGACACCCGGTATAATAATATTACACTTAATGTATGAAAAACGTTTAAGATTGAAAAATGGTAAATAAATTGTAATAGACCTTCATACAATGATGATATTGGCATTTTCAGGGGCAAAAATCAATCGATCTTATGCGTTTTTTTAAAACATCCAAAATATCCGGGTACTTATGGATTGTTGGTATTTAGGTCTGCCCGGGTAAATTCCCATGGTATATACCCTGAGTTTCAAACACCCGGGTATTTTACACACTACAACAGTGTATTACGTTCATAGGCCGGAAAGTTTTGCCGGACGAGCAAGATAGTTAACGCGCGAGCCGGAGGCAAGTGTGGGATTTTCATGCGGGTTCAGTAAAACTTACCGGCCGTGTAACGTACGATACTTTTCATCATATTACTAAGAAAAAACATACTTTCAATCATAACGTATGCCTGGCATAAACCAATGCGTCTCTCAATCCTTCAAATAGAACTAATAATAAACAAACAAATATTTGCTACTACTGCCAGTGCTGCCACTGCATTCTTCTACAAAAGTAATCTAAAATATGCATTAAACGTAGGTTTGCTGCAAATCAGCTGATTGTTTACTTCTGTTTCCTGTAATCGTAGTTCGGAATTTTCCGGCCTAGGCCGGAAAGATTTTTTCTGGACTGGTATCAGTAATGGGTATATTTCGAGCCAACAAAAAGGAACAGAAAACAGAGGTTTATGAGTCAGTATGATGATAACTAGGTTTCCATACATCTGCAAAACCGTTTTACCACGGGATACCGAATAAAACCCAACGAAAATTCTCTCCCGATCGGAAACAACCGATTCGGAAGAAAACCCGTTCTGAGTTGGAAACATGGGAAGGAAGTGAAGGTGATAATTTCTGAAGGCATGTGACTCGCCCGATGTGGTGAATATAATGCTGTTTTTAGCTGCATTGTGAGGTGAAGATTTATATAGCCATGGCCGGGACCGGCGCTTGGCGCTACGCTATAAATTCAAGTCCGATGATGGCTTATTGGCACTATAGCCATCCCGCCCCCCCCCCCCCCCCCGCCCTGGACTGTCCTCTTATTGGCGTTAATAGTTCTGTGCGGCAGGGCGGTGCGCGTTAACGCATTTATCTAACTTGTATACATTACATATGACGACAGACTTCCTCCTTATGGGGGAATGGATTACATTTGGCCTACTTGGAAAGTTAACAGCTTAGAAGTTAAAACAGTAGCGACTTAAAATGAAACTAAATAGGATTATCATTGTATTATCAGAATGGTGGGAATAACACGTGTTATTGTTTTACCATCCGATATGTATTTTTACAAAGTAACATTTTATTTTTACGAGTTTCTTAGGATGCTAGGATGTTAGGATTAAGATGCAACATACATAATAGTCTAGACATTAGTATCTTAAGTTTTTGAAAATTTTAACCGTAGCATACGTGTATTTCACAGGCGAGGCAAGCAATTAATTCTGTGAGGAATGTTTCTTGGAAGCATATCTTGCATAGTTTCCAAGTGGGCAGAGGGCTATCCCCCCGGGCTCATGGTGTCACCATTATGAGTTCGGTATGTCCTGTTCCGGCTCAAAAAGGCGGCGCAGCTGCCAGGGGTAAGATAGGCCCCGTACGAAGCTCAAGTAGACCTCCACCCTGACGATGCATTGCAGTGACGGATCTGGGGGGGAGCGGGGGCGCCGGCCATTAGGGGGCGCTAGCGGCGCCCATACTGGCTGGTTCCGGTGAAGTAAAAATTGAGAAAAATTAATTTAAAGTCAAATTTTCTGTTTTGCGGCCAGCAAATCTCTCAGTAGCATCACTGCCGGAAACTCTCTGTCGCATCGCGAAAGTCAAGCCTGTCTCTGTTTTCCTGACCGTCACATTTCTCGATGTTTGATGGCAAGAAAACCGCTCTCTCGTTTCGCGGACGGAGAATAGTTCACTCGTTCCGCGGCCGTAAAATCGCTCGCTCATTTCGAGGTCGGAAAATCGCCTGCTTGTTTTGCGGCCGGCAGATCTCTTGGTCGCATTGTGGACGACAGGTCTCTCGCTCTTTTCGCGGCCGTCACATCTATTAGCCATATCTTGAACAGATAAGTCGTTGCTGGCAGGCATTTTTTACCACTGCCGACCAGTAGTTTCCTATTTTTTAGGTCTTCATATTTATTGCATGACCAAATTGCGGCAGAAAAATCCATAATCAGTTTAGACCCCGACTGGCAAATATCTGTCATATTACTCGTATTGCTACTATAGCTGGCCCTTTTTCATGGCCGGTTACACCTTTCACTGTCGCATAAACCACAGCGGGCAAATCTCTCGGTTGTATTGCGACCGGAAAAAATCGCTCAGTGTTTCTGTGACCAGCAAATCTCTTGATCTCGATCATTGCGGCTGTTAAATATGTTGGGACGTATCGCGGCCGTCAGAATCTCTCGGTCGCATTGCGGCCGTCAAATAATACTGAATTTTACATTACATAGAGGCAACAAGGCCGCTTTCACTGGTCGGGAATCGTTTTGGAATAGGTGGGAAAGGTCAGGAAGAAGTCAGAAGTATCATATGTAAAATCTGGTAAACACCTTGCTTTTGTTTTATAGCGGCTGGCAAATTTCTCGGTCATATTATGGCAATAACCGCTCTTGGTTAGGCTGTATCGTAGCCTATGAATATCGGTTGTAAAAACTCATAAGAACCATAAGATAATATATTTCTTACGTTTGTTGTTGGGGGGGGGGGCGCCAAACTCCGATTTTGCCAGTAAGTGTAGATCCGTCACTCATGCATTGGGAGGTACTAGCCTTCCGAGGCATTTGTTTTCCCTCTGCATCGACTAGTGGTCATGAGTAGTCATTTTTCCCTGGTTAGAGGCTCGGGGAAACCCCCTTCCTCGATGGGCTAGGCTTTGCCGCTGGCGAAAGTGATGGTCTCAAGCCATCCCGCCGCCAGTGGGGTAACCTGGCTGGGGCCGGGTAAGGCTTTAGCTCAGGTACCGGCTATGGAAAGCGGTTCGCCGCGACCCCGTGAATTGAAAAAAAATGAATATGGGGGAAAAGATTACATTTTGCAGACTTGGAAAGTTAACAGCGAAGAAGTTAATACAGTAGCGACTTAAAAAATGAAACTAAGTAGATTATCATTGCATTATTACAATTATTATCACATCATTGATTCATCAATCAATATTTATTTTTACAATGTGACAGATTTAATTGTTTTCGAGTTTTTTAGAACGTGTTATGCAAAGAAAAAATAGCCTAGACAAAAGTAATTAGAAGTAACTTAAGTTTTAAACAATTTTAACCGTAGCACCCGTGTATTTCACAGGCGAGGCAAGGAATATGAGGAATATTTCGCGGAAGCATATCTTGTATAGTTTCCAAGTGTTCAGTGAGTCTGGGGTGTGAAATAGAAGTGTGGGATATCTATCTAAATATTTTTAACTCTGCAGCCTACTTATACCGTACACTTGCTTCAAATTAGGCATATTTATTAACAATTAATTATAGTTGTAATTTATATTTCACGAATTAATATTGTTATTTGTAATTAGTTTAATTTTGTTTTGTGCATTTTGCGCTTTTTCTCAGGTTTGAAGGATTTTATTTTTAGGTTATGGGGTAACATAATATTATTATGTCACGCATTGTATATATTATTTCATTATTACGCTATATTATAATGTTTTATTATATTGTATGTTGCATCTCTGTAGAATAGACAGGTAATATATGAATTATTGTCTCTTTTTAATTGGGTTCTATAACCTGTAAAGATTGCATGAAATTGAATAAAAAATAATCATTAAAAGCATTACACAGACGAGTTTAATACTGCTAGCAGTTGCCCGTGGCTTCGCTCACGATAAAAATTACAGCTGATCTTACTTCTGCCATTGATTATAAAGAAAAAACACTTTATACTTTTAGATATAAAGTAAAAGCTTCTGCTCTTTGAACTGTCAAATTTTAGTAGTCTATTCACAGCTGTTTACAATTCAGTATTTGAATGTTTACATCCTTATAAAATGAAAACATTGAAGCTAAGGACGTTCACGGGGCGTAGCCCGAGGGAATTTTAAGGAAGTGAATAGGCCAGTGTCCTTTTCTGATATAGTGATTCTATTCCTGCAAAATATCAGCTCAGTTGGTCCAGTATTTTTCACGTGGTTGAAAGACAGATATTCACACAAACATCCATACTTTCACATTTATAATATTAGTAGGATTATATTACACATTATATGATTTTATTATATTATTATTGTATATTAACTATGATGAACTGGCTGTACATGTACTTTATTTTTATTATTTTACTATACATGAACTGTCTCTCTGTAATTTGGTTCTATAACCAGTAAAGATAATAATAATATAAATAAAAAAATTAAAGGCATTACACATAGGAGTATTAAAAGTTTTTAAAACAATCACCGACCAGGTCAGAGCTAATCTAAGACGTAATAGAATATTCTGAATGACAAAATTCCCTAAGCAAACTTCAACTTAAATGTTTTACTACGTAAGATTGAAAATGCAAATAGGAATAGAGCCATAAAGTTACTCCAAACATATTTTATCCTAGAGTTCGGAACGATCCGTTCTCTTAGTGTTCCAACTGTTATATGTATAAACAATGGATCCATATATAGTTGAGCGCTTTCAACATCGTTCAGCCCAGGCTCGCTGAACACTTGGAAACTATACAAGATATGTTTCCATGACATATTCCTCATAGAATTACTTGCCTCGCCCGTGAAATACACGGGTGCTCCGGTTAAAATTTTCTAAAACTTAAGATACTAATTACTTATGTCTAGACTATTATGTATGTTGCAGCCTAATCCCAACATCCTAAGAAACTCGTTAAAACAAAATGTTACTTTGTAAAAATACATATCGGTTGGTAAAACAATAACACGTGTTATTCCCACCATTCTGATAATACAATAATAATCTATTTAGTTTCTAATACTGTTTTATAGTCGCTACTGTTTTAACTTCTAATCTGTTAACTTTCCAAGTAGGGCAAATGTAATCCTTTTCCCCATAAGGAGGAAGTCTGTCGTCATATATAACAAGTTATATATGGCTTGCGTTAACAAGTACAAAAGTTAGATAAATGCGTTAACGCGCGCACCGCCCTGCCGCACAGAACTATTAACGCCAATAAGCGGACAGTCTGTGGGGGGGGGGGGGGGGTTGGGATGGCTATAGTGCCAATAAGCCATCATCGGACTTGAATTTATAGCGTAGCGCCAAGCGCCGGTCCCGGCCATGGCTATATAAATCTTCACCTCACAATGCAGCGAAAAGCAGCATTATATTCACCACATCGGCCGAGTCACAGGTCTTCAGAAATTATCACCTCCACTTCCTTCCCTTATTTCCAACAGGAATCGGGTTTTCTTCCGAATCGGTTATTTTCGATCGGGTGAGAATTTTTTGTTAGGTTACTATCGGTATTCCGGATCAAAATGGTTTTCCAGATGTAATAAAACCTGGTTTTTATCATACTAACTCATGAACATCTTTCTCCTGTTCCTTTTTGTTTAAGAACAATTAAAATAAACCGATTTTTATTAGCAACATTGAATTGAACTCGAAAAAACAGACAATTTAGTATCGTAAATCATTGCTCTTTGTCCATTGGATACCGAGATATTGAAAGTTGTAACCGCTGTACGTTTTTCTCGTTGTTAACCTTATGGGAAATAAGTAAAATTCGATATCTCGCTTATTCCTCAACATATCTTGATAAAACTTGGTTTTTAGCTTCATATCGATGAGAACTAATGTATATTAGTCTAAAATCCCCCAAATTTCCATTTTCGTGGCAGTAAACCTACATACTCCTTCCCAATGTTATCCTTAAGAAGATTAAAGAAACACGCCGTATCTTGCTATGTTCCATACACCAATTTACTCCATAAGAATAACATGGGAAATGAATATGCGGGTTTGCTGCCACTGAAATGTGAAATTCAGACATTTTTGTAATATTCTAGTAGATATCATCTATATGAAGCAATATACCGTTTTATTCAGATATGTTGAGAAATAATTGAGATATGGAATTTTATTTATTTCCCATAACGTTAAATAAAAGGTTTTATATTAATAAAGGTTAATATAAAATAATAATAATAATAATAACAATAATAATAATAATAATAATAATAATAATAATAATAATAATAATAATAATAATAATAATAATAATAAGGTTAATAAGGATCGTGCTTTTTTAAGACGCGTTTGCCATTCCTTCATTCCGATCGGACCATTTTTGCGAGCGCTATCGTGTTCACAGACACATATCTATATATTTCTAGAAATTTGAACGAATTGTATTTTTTTCTTCTGGGGGCCCCAAAACGAAAAGTTAAGACGGTCCTGCGCTTAGGTTTAACATGAGACCTAAGGTAATAGCTTCTTCCCTGTAGGGGAAATTCGCTAAAACGCAAACAATTGTGGTCCTTGGTCCTCGGCGAGTTCTGTATGTACGTACCAATTACTGGTATGGGGGACGTTTGATACACTATCAGCTATCGGCCTCTGCTGGTCTCGAGAGTCGGAACTAATGTGATCAAGATCGTACACGAACCGCTACCCCCCCCCCCTCACGGTAAAGCACAACCCCCCCACCCAAAGGTTATGTAAACCCGAGATCCCTTGGCCCTGCTAATTATTGCATTGTTACGTTTACCTTACCCAATAATAATTTCTGATTCGATTTTAATCTTTTATTTTATTTTATTGTATTAATTTTACTGTCACAAAATTTGGCTATTACAGACATGGACCTGCATAAATAGGTGAATAGTTACGAAATACAAATAGTAGAACATTTCAATAAAAAATCTTACTAAATAAATTAAATTAAAATTAATGGTGTGCGAGTAGTGATTTTTGAAGCCGAGTCGAGTTTTGAAATACTCGCTCGAGTTTCGAGCTTTTTTCGAGTCGAGTTTTTTAGTATGTAACAAGATAGTAATTTTTCCTACTACTATGATAAAATCAACAAGTAAAAAAATTCGAACTAATTCAAATACAATTAAACTGTAAAGCTATTTAACTTAGAGGCGTTCCTGAGGTAAGAGCAAGTATCAACTAAATTAAGACAACTTTTACATAAAACCTCGCCATTACCTAGTTATTTTGTTAGTGTTTCAAACAAAATAATTAAAACTCAGGTCATCTGCTTAAATATTTGCCTTCATAAAGTCTATAACTTGGTGATTGCTTAAAACATATGTTTACATATTTTCTTCAACTGACAAAGATAAGGAACAAGATATATCTTGAATTCTATAATGAAATAAAGCGGTGTTAATTTATTGATAACAATAACTTTAAAAAAACTCTTAATTAAATTAAAAAAAACTATCTTTCCGATGCTTGTCAAAGATGCGTGTGAAAAACCTCCACAAAACCCAATCGCGCGTGCCGATTTCAGGTAAACGGCGGGAGTAAGTACTCGGCTAAAAAAACTCGATACTCGAGTACTCGCACACCCCTAATTAAACTACATTGATATCGCCACTTAAAATTCATTTGCCAAGTAGAAAGCTTACATAAAAGGAAGAATAAAAAAAAATGAACAGTTCCTAAGCTCCCACTGTCCAGTTGTAAGGGATTTTGTAAAAAAACTTTGATCCCTCTATATAGAAGGTTCTTTCCTAAGAGTTTTGTTTAATGCAAAGGATATAGTTCAGCATTTTATTTTTGTTTCTTGTATTATATTATGATTAATATTTGTTGCCAAAATCAGTTCCCTTGTTTTTGAAATTGTGTTTGAGATAGTTTAGACCTAGAATGAAAAGGATTTTGGAATTTAAATTATATAATTATGTGTTTATACGATTTTCTGAGTGAAGACCAGCGGTGA
This sequence comes from Flexamia atlantica, assembly GCA_035578135.1. NCBI lineage: Eukaryota > Metazoa > Arthropoda > Insecta > Hemiptera > Cicadellidae > Flexamia > Flexamia atlantica. Next base: position 19,168,988 of record JAQJVK010000010.1, read on the forward strand.
AGACGTGATCAATGTCCTAAATATATTTTTTGCACCTTCAGGGCTTTCTCTATTGAAGACGCTTCTCGCCTAATGGTTAGTCTGTTATTTAGTAAAGTATGGAATTAGCCTTAATATAATTTTAAGTTTAATTATTTGGACTTTTCCATTCGCTTCTAGTTTTTCGACTCTCCCAGAACTATGGAAAACTATGAAAAACACTAGAAGCGAATGGAAAAGTCCAAATAATTCAACATAATAACAAATCCTTCGCTATCAAGACTTTAAAAATACGTAATATAATGGCAGTTAGGATGTTAATGCGGATTAAACCTATCAGGCAACTCAGGTTAAATCAAAATTATAAATAAATAATAAATAAAATAAATAAATCTTTATTTCGCCAAAAAAAAACAAAGGTACATACAATTAATTGCATACAACTTCCCAGGTACAGATATTATACAGCACAACTAAAACGTTAGTTTAAGCTACAGTACTGTGAAAAATCAGAACTATTTACAAGATAAAAAAATAAATAAAAATATACAACATTTAGACAGAGAAAATATCACAGCATCATATATAGTTTACTAACAATCAACAAATAAGCACAAAATAAAATACAAAAAAATACAAGCTATACTGGGAAATAACAGATTTTAAGGCAAAATAAATAGGGATCCCATTATTATTATTATTTTCTACAGCCAATTTACATGCTCAGTCCATGTTATGCCTGGTCAACTTGTATGTACAATATTTTTGTATACTCCAGGCAGTTGTTGATTTTGTTACGATTAATTACCAACTCTGAAGGATCGATTATGTATAGTTTAGTACGAAAACTACGCTGGTTGGTTGATTTAAAACCATTCCATTTGCGCTATACCAATCCTCTAGCTCACTGCTAGCTTCAATGGCTTTAATTTTTAAGATGTTGCATTAAAGATTAAGTCATTTATGTAGGTATTGAAAACAGTAGGTCCTAGTATAGATCCCTGAAGTAGTAAATATTTAATAAGTTTGAAATTTGAGCAAATTATAATTTATTCCCTGCTAATTTCCAATTTATTTTTCTGTTTATCAAGTTTTAAACCAATTTAATTCAGACGTAACTTTGACATATTTTTCTAAATTTTTTTTGCTTCAAATTTGGTGGTTCACCCTATCAAAAGCTTTGGATAGACCATAAAGGTAATTTGCGTCGCTCTGTTAAATCCGCCCAAAGCCCACTTAACCTAATCAAAAGAGGAAAGTAAAGCTGATGAAGTTGAAAATAACTTACAGAAACCTTTGACTGCGCGATATTAGTCCCAAACTGCCTAAAAATTTCTACATCGATTGTTTGCAACAATTTCAAAAAAGATAGAAAAACTGTACAATAAAAATATACTGTACAATAAAAACTGGTGAATACTTTCCTTTTTCATGTTCTCTCCTTTTTTGAAAAGCGGTTTGAAAATTACATATTTTGATCCATCTTGAATTATCACAGTTTCGACCTATAGATTGTAAATAGGGGCGCGCGAGTACTCGATTATCGAACTTTTTTCTAGCCGAGTTTACACTACTCGATTCGACTCGATGTTTTAAAAAATATTCAGAAGTTCGAGTTGATTAGTTGCTCCCACTCTTCACCCGGGGTACGCGCGATTGCATTTTACAGTTCGCGCATTATATCTCCGGCTATGACTACTACGCTACTAACCGTATCATATCATATTTTAAACATATGATTTTGGTAAACACTGCGTTTGACACACAGCGGGGCTGTAGAACCATGTTTTCAGAAAAGTACCCCTTCTCCCCCGCGCCTTGCAACCAGCTGACTCTGTCATAGCCGGAGATATAATGCTCGAACTGTACGGCCGTTTTTTCACCAGACATGAACAGCCATCATAAAACTTTTGTTATTTTACTTGAATTAAAGTGATTTTTGAATTATTAATATCAATAAATTTAGTTTAGTATTTTTTTTCCTTTTTATAATTTGAGATATTTCCTTGGCTCAATGAGGCTGATTTAACTTTAATTTAAAACCTATAAAACTATGTTACAGAAGCTCTTTTTTAAAGCAATCAAAGCGCAGATATAGCTTGTTTATTACCGCCTAAGGCTGAAAGTTTAATAAACTATTGAGTAATAATATAAAGTTATGTTAAAGATGGCCTGAATTCTCGTTTCATTTCATTTGAAAACAGGATTGCTTTTATCTCATAGGAAAACTTCCCAGTTTAATAACCAAAATACAGGGTGTTTTTTTTAAACGCAACCCATTTTTAAGGCTGAATAATGCACATATAAATATTAAAATGAGTATTTTTTAATATTTACATTTTATATAACCTATTATTTAAGTTTGATCGCGTTTAGTATACATTATGTGTTCAAACAATCCGCCATTGACATTTGTATGAAGTTGGGCTCTCCCTTCAAATTCCTGAACGAGTGTTGCGAGGTATACCTTTTGGAATTTCTTGCATTAAATTTATTATGTTTGTTTTGAGGTGCTGAATATCCTGTGAAGTGTTTTCTTAGGCCTTACTTTTTATGCATCCCCCAAAGAAAATAACATAGTGGCGTTAAATCCGGGGATCTTGGGGTGGTAATAAGCCTTCACTCATAAAATAAATTTTTGGGTTGCGTTAAAAAAAACACCCTGTATACCGGAATTACATTTTATGTTATCAATAAACGTACAATAACTATTAATTTATACTATTCAAATACTCGACTCAAAAACACTTGAAACTCGCGAGTATTTTTTTAAAGTCGACTCGACTTCAAAAATCAATACTCGCTCACCCCTATAATTATAAGAATTTGGTTTTTAAATATGTCCATTGTAAACTACATGATCATTCATCAACTAAATAAATAAACTCTGTATTTATTGAATCACCTCGGTTGTATAAGAATACCCGCAGCGAACTGAAAATCAGCGAATTTAAATACATAAATAAAATATATCAGAATGCCGAATGTACTGGAGTTACGAAGTTTTCCTTGTATTCGGTTGCTGCAGCGATATTACAAGTGTTCAGTTCATTGAGTCCCTATGATAAATTATTTAACCGAGGACAAATACAGCTCTACTTGATTCCACGCTGTTTTATAAATAAACTGTTAAAAATAAACGGTATCAGCAAACTAACTCATACTTTCACCCTTCAACAAATTAAAAGCAAGAAAACTTATATGATGAAATAAAATAAACATGTTTAACAAGTTCATAATTATCTCAAAAATACATACCAAATTTTATTAAAATCGGTTTGTAGTAAACGAAGATATCGGCTTTTAAGTATTTGCCATAATAATAACATTGGACAACGTACTGCATTTACCGCCAAACGAAAATATCAAACTATCTCCGCAACCAGTTGACAAAGACTAACAATTAAAAATACTTGATTTTTCAAGCCAAATTTAAAGGTTGCAAGTACATTTTCATTGATTATTATAATTTTAAGTAAATTTGAAAAATAGAATTTTTAACACTTAAATGTCCATAACTTCTGAACCTGAATTTTTACAGACGTGCGGGTGGTGTCATTTTGTTTGGCATTTTAAGCACTATAAAAACCATGACATTTAATTTGTATCAAAATAGTTAGGAGCGTTTTTGAGAAATTTGGATTTTTGTCCTTTTTATTTGGGGGTAAATACCATTAAAAATCAAATATTGAAAAAAAGAAAAAATGCCTTAAGATGTCATGGTTTATACAATGGTTTGTACCTGCATACCAAATTTCATGAAGATCGGACCATCTCTAGCTCTGTTTACATACATCCACACACAGGGACGGACAGACGCCACTGCGATAACCACGTTTTGGATTTGGGGAACACTAAAACGAATATATCCACTAACAACTCAAATTCGAAAATGTTGACGAAAACAATACTTTTTCCATATCCTATGTATAGGGGGAAAAAGTAATAATAAAATTTAAAAATGTAGTAATGCAATAAATACAGATCTAACGAAATTCAGCAGATTTAAGATTTGTTTATATATAAACAAATCTTAAATAATATAAACAAATCTCATATATGAAACCAATCACCCGGAATCATATCGGATGAGGTGAAATGGAGCTGACCGTGTTTCCGTGAATCATTTCACAGCCTTCCTGGAATTGACAACGTGTGAGTATTTGCTTGTAGTTCACTTAAATCCAGTTTTGTAGTAGTTGACGGGACGTTTCTTTTGGATTATAAAAAAAACCCGTAACTACAATATGTTAGAGGTTGGATTAGGAAGGTGTAATAGGAGTTCCTAATATTATTTCTTCAAAATGAGGAAACAACGAGTGAATCGGTTGAATTATTTCGTCCCTTTAGATACAGTTGGCTTACCAAACAACTTTTTAATTCACTTGTTAACTGGAGGGAAGACTTTTAAAATATGAGGAATAACATTTGAAAATTATGTCTGTAAGTATCTGTAGATCTGTAGTGAGTACTGAGTAGGTATGTAACATGTGTAAAAGGTAAATGATGTAGCCTACAGCAGGTACAAAAAGCGAATAGGGAAATAACAAAAAAAGTGGTTTCATAAAAAATAAGCTATGGATCAGATGTATTGTATAAGCGAATGCCCCCTATAGGGAGGAAGCTATTACTGTAGGTCTCATGGTAGGTACCAAGACCAAGACTATGATAACTTTTCGTTTTGGGGCCCCCAGAAGCAAAAAGCACCACTCGTTTGAATTTAGTTATAAATATATAAGCAAACAAATCTCATCACTATCAGGAACAAAAATAATTATCTAAAATCCTAAAATCGTACAACAAAAATCAAAAGACATATCCGGGGTTAGAAGTTTCTGCTGTTTACGGTATAGGTGTAATTCCACCCTACCAGTTCCACATTACTCAACCTGAAAATATCAATATGAAAGAGAAGATAATAAATCAATATAACCCGAATCAAATCATAAGGCCCAGTCCGTCCGTAAGACTAATGTCAGTGTTAGCATTGGGCTTATGAACAGCGTGGGCCTTAAGTTTTGAAACCAACTTATACCTTTCTAAGTGAAATAAAATAATATAATTGAGAGTCATCATATTATAAAAGTGTGATATAGAATTTTAAAAGTAATAAAATGCATAACGCTGAATAACATTTGGGAAGAGAAAACCTATTATACTACACGGAAAGCTATAATTTCAAACCTGAAATTAACATAATATGATGAAATTTTCTACAATCTCATTAAATGATGTATAAAAACTACTTGCCAGCTCACTTTTCCAAATATTTTTGATTTTATTGGTAATTTTGAACCCAAATTTACCATTATTTGGTTGATAGCCATTTATTTGTAGGAAACCCGCTTTAATTTCTTTATACATAGATTAGATTAAGATTGTTCATATGTTTATGTTAAAAAAAACATTAAAGTGAACATTGTCGTAATGACTGATTCAAACCCCCATTTATAAATTATATAATGATATAAAATAATTTTCATGTGCGTAAAGTTCGTACGTATGCATGTGTCAGCGTTTTTTAAAATTATTTTTAATTAATGACGACTTCAAATTGAGGACAACGTTCTTCATATTTCGGTCTCGAGGATAAGGAAACTTATGCTAATTCATTAAAATCACGTGGTCGCCATGCTACTATTTTGATTCACATGACGGATACAAGGTTATTTAACCTTTCTTCACCAATGATAAAAGGAAGGGTTAGTTTGTAGGAGGTTTCGCGTTGTTGCCAATGTACGGTATATAGGATGGATCGCTCACCCGAAGTCGTATGACTGCAATGAAATCTCTCACGCACGTTATATAACCCCTTTTAACCACCATCTAAAATAATAAATAAATGATAACACGAGAATAAAAGATGAGTAAAAGCAGTTTCATGCTCTACCATTGGAAATTGTTATCATTCTGTGATCTTGCAAACGACCTGCCTTTCCTTTATCAAGCACAAAGGTTAGAAGTATCCTGAACAAAACTGTTGGACTGATAGCTATTGATCTAGCCTTTCCTCTTTAGGCCAACGAATTTTTATCTATACGAGTCTGAGAAAAACGTCTGAAACAAAATTATTCAGTAAGCTAGCAGTATTATAATGATAGCTCTAACCAAACACAAACATGCGTCGTGCTGCTTGGAAAAATACGGAAATATATTTTAAAAGTCGTTTGATAAAAGAAAATATTCTCTTTTATTGTAATAAGCTTAATGATCATGCAACTACCTGTTTCCATGACCCTATTAAAATTTAAAGTGTCCGTAAAAGAAATAAAATTTTGCTCTCTTCCGCCTTTCGATTTTTTATTTCGTTTATGAGTTATAGCGCTTTAAAAAGATGTCTTCTAAGCTGGTACAAAGTAGGCACTTGATAACCAGACCCAAAGTATGTCGTGTTAGACTTCAAACATATTCCAATTTTTAAGTTTTAATTTTAGCGATTTTAAAAATTAGTTTGGTTGATAAAAAAATTCATTTATTCTCACCGTCGGAAATTTTAGCATATGTTTTGGGGAGGAGGTGATGATTATTTTGACACACCTAAAAGCTCCTACCTTAGTCATGTAAACTTTGTAGAAAGTTGACATTTATAACTTAATTATTAAAAACTTTAATAAGGGGCGTTGGGCGTGAACGCATGTAACTGTATGGCGTGTTATTTTCCTTCTCGTCTTGCAATGTTTTTTGCATAGAATAATGAGCCTTTCCCCCCATTTAATAATGCTTGTTAATTATTCCAATACTTGACGAAACCATTGTATATTTTTGTACTTTTTTAAAGTGTTATTGAGGTTTTGAGACTTTAAAGACACGTGCTAGTCTACATGTTGCCTATTTATTTTGGGTAGTGATAGTAATCGTAGTACGAAAGCAATTATTTAGAAAATTTATAATATTATTGTAGCCTAGTTTATAAAATGTGTTATTTTATGTTTGTACTCTTTTTATTGGCGATCTTGTAATCGAAAACAATGCTATTTACATTTTTTGCTTCTATCTTATGGTTTGTATGTAAATTAAATTAATGTTTTGAGAAAACGGACTAGAAAATATTTTTCCAAGATAGTGGCCGTTACCAAGGTAGGACTTCCTAGAACACAATGCATGGTAAACTCTGCTACTGTAGTTTGGAATTTTCCCCTGAAGTCACCAAATTCTGACCTAATTTTCCTTTGACTAGTCCATTGGGAAACTTAGTCAGTTTTAACCCTGTAAATAATATTGGACTCTGAAAACAAAACAAAAGAATCGAAGTAGCTGTATATGTTAAACAAGAAAGCTAACTGCCAAATAGTATGTTTGAAAAAAAGTTCAAACGCTTATTTTGCTCGCTATAAAGGGTGTTTTTTTAAATTTGCATCTTTTTTATTTAAAAACTAAAGTAAATTTTAGTATTCAGTTTACTAGAAACGATTATCACCAATGGGGAAATATTTTACACGTGAAAATATTATTACAAATTTGAAATGGTAATGTACCTTTTGTGAAACATAAAATTAAAGAGCACGAATAAAGACAAATTTGTGAAAAAATTTAAATCACACTATGCATTCTAAAGATAAGACGCTATTTACGACGTCAGAGAAAGTGTGTTTTAACCATTATAACCTGTATTAGATCTTAATTTATTTGAAAAAAAAAAGATTCTGGCATACTGATTGAGGGAAACAACTAGAACCATAGGGCAGATATTATTCATTATGACATTTTACAACCTCTCCAACCTCTTTCCCACCCCAATCCAGACTTTATCATTTTAAATACGATAGTTACCCTTGTGACCCATCAAATTAAAACGGATGAAAAAATAAAAAACTTGGAGAACATTTAAAATAGCATCACACCGGATATTAGGAAATTGATTTATAACAAATCTTTATAAAAGTCATTGATCTAATAATATCTTGAGAACGCGATCCAAATTCTTTTGCACAAATTGTTTCCTTTTTGGTCGTTTTGATTTGTATCACAAGGGTAACTTTTGTATTTGAAATTTTCAAGTTAGAGATGGGGGTGGGGGGTTGGAGGGGGTGATAATAATATAATTGAAAATATCTGTCCGAATGGTGCTAGTCATTTCCGTAAATCAGCATACCAGAATTAATTTTGTTCTTTTAATAAATAAAGATCTTGAAAACTTGAATTATTCATTCACTAAAAGTTTTCTATTTTTATGCTCTTAATTTTATGCATAACAAAGGGTACCTTGTATTTTAAAAATTTTAAGTGGGGGTGGGGTTGAGTAGGGGGTGATGCCGAGATAAAATATTCATATGTACAATAAGAGAACTTCCCCTATCGGTGGTAGACGTTTCCAGAAAACTGCAGAAACTAAAATTTACTTTGGATTTTTAAAAATTAAGGAGCAACTTAAAAACACCCAGTATTTTAATTGGTGTTAAGCATTATTTTGCCCTGCCTCAGATCATTGGGCATTTCTGTTGTACATTTTAAACAGGCCGATCGACAGCCAGATTATGTCGGACGAAGCTTTCCTCAGTAGTTGGTGCTAGATTTCATTGTGTGTAAATTTTGTAGGTATCAAAATTATTTTCGAACTCTCCGGATTGGTTCAGTACTATACATCACAGTTCGGATAAACTTGGACTTAACTCTCCAGCTTCCTATAATTTAACCAATAAATCTTACTAATTTGGTTTAAAATTTTGTAAAACTTTGTTATAGAAGCTGTAATAAGCTGTAATTATTGAATTTTATTAACTTAATTATTATTCATAAGGATATTTAAATTACAGCTAACGACCAAAAGAAATCCGGGACAATTACGCGTCCCAAGAGCCTTTTTTTGGATTACCGGGACATTTAGGCCAAATATGGTGACAGTCCCGGAAATTCGGGGCAAATAGCAACCCTAGGCTGTGTTTAGCTCAGTTATTTTAATGAAAAAATAAAGTAACTTCTTATTATTAATCTGAGGTGCGAAAATTATGCTTGATCCAGAATCATATGATTTCCTTTCACAGAATTTGTGTTGGCGTTGATATAAAAAACTTAAAACTATTAAACTTAGGTACATAATTGCTTTATATACAATTATAAACTATGATAGGACAACTCTATTCCACTTATTGTTTATTGTAAGATGAAGTATATTCTTAAAATACTGCATTGTTTCTACCAAGCCAATTTCTCGATTTATCTACATTCTACATTATAAATCATTGTATGATAGCATTCATTCCAAAATATTTTTATAGCACTGGTACACTATTTATAAAAGTTATTTTGACATTTGCTCCAGTCGAAAGAGATTATATATATGTGCACTTTAATCCTATCTCACATGATTATTCTGTTATTATTTTTAATTTTTCTTTTACCGAACTTCCTTACTAATTTTTTGGGGTGCCCACAGGGTTGCCCATCCCCCTCCCCCAAGGCTTATGGCGATTCGCCCAAAAACAGCCAGCAACCCCCCCCCCTTTCAAACTAAAAAGTACTAACTAAACTCGCAACTAGTACTACAGTGGAGGCAGTAATTTATTACTATGAATTGCTGCGCTACAATAATATAATGTTGAACATTTTTCTGGATCTTTCAACTACCGGAGCTTTTTTTTACCAGAACACTTTAAAAAATTTCATAATCCAAGATATCTGCGATTGATGTAAAGGGTACTATATTTTTAATATGAAATACTTCTCAAATATTCAGAGGGAGAGGGGTTTACTTCAGACTGGCGCAATCTAAAAATAAAACTACCTATTGCCGAAATTAGTGAACGCTTACCTTTCTATCATTCTATGCTCACGCGGTTACAGAGAATATATTGTACCAGACTACTGGTTTTTGTAAATACATTACTTTATTTTATTACCTCTATAATTTTTACTCCCCCAAAAATGTTTGTCAATGGTGCAACTTGTGCCAACAATCCCCCTGCTTATATAGATAGCCAGATTTAAGACAGATTTGGTTTTGGTAGACAGATAAAGAGAAAAATAATAATATACGTTTTACTTTGGTTAGAAGTTTTTTTTTTGTTTTGGGATGTTTTTTCTTGGATGCAATAGATTGTTAGGTTTTGAATCAATGAAAGCTCCAGCATTTCCCATTAGGCACGTCTCCCTTTGGGATCTATTTACGGAAGGGAGGGATTTGTAGGGATGGGAAAGGTATGAAATGGTTAGACTCGCTCCTGAAGGAAGAAGTATCGGTCCTCAGGGCTCCACAGGGACTACTAAGCTCAGGGCCGTTTTTAAGGCCCCGGAGGCCGTGGGCTGAATTCTAGGTGAGGCCCCCTACGCCCTCGGTAAAATTGGTGACCTTTTTTTCTTTTTTTTTTAGCTCATCGACTCTAAATCCATACGGACCTGCAGGCCGGCGCGGGACTCCTTTCCCATCCGCCGACTTTTTTTCGTCTTCTGTTTTCGTTCTGGGCCCCCTTTTACGCCCCCTGAGGCCCCCCTTTACGCCCGAGGCCCCGGGCGTTCGCCCCGTGCGCCCTTAGGTAAATACGGCCCTGAAGTCTCTAACCTGAAGAACCCTCAGGGCCTCCAGACTAGGGCCGCCATCTAGGAACCCCGTTTTTGAAATGGGTGAGAAGTGAGTGGTGAAAAGTGAGTTGGCGAGTGAGTGAGTCTCTCGTCCCTCAAGTTATTTGTTTCTATTTAAAAAATGAAGACAGATAAAAATAAAAGTATTCCTAACCTACTCGACGAATTCAGCCCCACAATATCTGTGCACATCATTTGAATAGTCATTTATTCTTAAAAATTCATAGTTTTAATATAGATATGGATAGCCTTTTCAATTAGATTATATTTACTTGTTGATCATAATGCGTTTGAATAGCCTTTGAACTATTTATAAAACGCCTTAAAACTAAATTGACCTATTAATACACCAAACTAGTTCAGTTAAAGCCACGGAAAATGAGGTAATTCCTTAAATTTATCAATGTTTACATTTGGCTGTCTAGTTTGACAGATGTATCGTCTGAAACGTTGAAATCCCACGTGGTGGTTCAAACAATGCTAACATCAGCTGACAGGTGACTTGACGAGTGACTCACTACTCACTTCTCACCCGTTTCAAAAATAGGGCCCCAGGAGCCCTCCATGAGTCTCACCCAGGACGGTCGCCAGGTAGGGGCCCTCATTCCGTCCCATATGGGAAACCAGGATGATCCACCACTCCGTCGGGCTCCGTCCAATACCGGATGCCGCACTGGTTATCCAAGCTCTGCCGGCAATCTAAAGTCACAAAGTTCTTTCTGGATCGCCACACTGCCTTACGAACACACTCACATCTTCAAATTACTGAACCCGTTTTGACCTTAGTATACTAGGCCTAGTTGACTTGATTCTAGTCAGTACCAGAGAGAAATTCAAATAGAACATTGTATACAACAAATACCGTCGATGAAATCAGCAAGAAATCAACTTAAATATTATTACAGCGAAATTATCACGGATAATATGAAGTTGACCTCCATTTCCTTTTTTCACATCATTAAGAAATTAAGTATTAATTACTTTAAAATTAATAAACGAAAAATACAATACAAAAACTACTACACTCATACACTCTTTGACACATTTTTGCATGAGTTTGTAAAAGTTCAGTAGCTGACAAAGAATAAAACAGCTGTTTCATTTATAAAAAGTTCATTTTTGAACCGTAATGTGTTTCAAATGAATATTCGATCAAATATAAGGGGATACTTAAGTCTAGTGATTTTGACTGTGACTTTAAGATTGATCGGAAATATTCTACTATACAAAATAATGATCTTTAAGAGTAAACAGAATTATTCTTAAAAATGAACAGTGTAATAATAGAATAAACGTCGCCGGCGGCGAGTTACGACTCCGGTCGTTCTTTCAATGCCGTGTCGGTTTCTGGAACTGTCAAATTCACATTTATTTCGTCTTTAAGTAGAATATAAATGTCTAAAAATCTGTCTACTCAATAAAGTAAATTATATTGGTAACAGTCGTAACGTAAAATTATTTATTTAACCGTCCAATATTTTCAAACAATTCGGCTTTAAAATCAAATGAGGCTAAGAAACTTTCCAAACATTCATTAGACAGGCCAAAAATCCTAACTAAAGTTATTATAAATAAAGACTCGAGTATTTCAACTCGAATAAGGGCTTTTAACTCAGAACGCTGTCGTGGAGCAGGAGACTAATTAGCAAAGTCTCTTGAAAACACGACACCTCCTCGTCGCTGCCTTTGTGCGGCAAACATTGTTATCAACCGACGCGACGACGATGTACAGAGCCAGCTTCTCGCAGGAGCTCTCCACTCTCCAGTCGAGACACGGTGTATCAGACGTTTAAGTACACTATATATTCCTATTTATATTATTTATCAGACCCACAGGGTAGAGGAGGGAACAGGTACTCTGTACACCGATCTCGGTGGTCTTAGACATTCCACGACACGATTTTTTCAATACTCCCGCATTATTTTTAAACAGACGAATGTTTTGTGGGTAAATAGTTAATACTTTTTCGATCCGTCGTTTACGGTTTGTCATTCCTTACGATATTCTCGTTCTTTTCTGCAGTGACTACTCGGTTTATTTACTTCTAATTTCTGAAAGCACTTTTATTTATCATTAATATTATAGCCGAAGTCGCTTTGTTAGGGCGATACACCTCATAAACATCTTACAGATACGATCTAGAAGGACCGCGAATTCACTGGGAACACAAAGCGGCGCCCGAGGGGCGGTCCAGGGGACCGGGTCCGGGTCTCTGGGTTACCTGGGGTCTGTGGGGCGGCCAGCTCCATGTTTCCGGGTCCCCAGAAGCCATCAGATGAGACACACCCACTGCGTGAGCGCTCGGGGCACAGCACGTCACCGCACTCGCTACTATGTAACTGAGGGGAGTTCGACCGGCGTCGTTGTAGCGTCGCGTCGCGGCCGGCGCACCCCCACCCCCTACCCCCACCCCTACCCCCTACCACCACCCCCACCCCCTGCAACCTCGCGACCCACAACCCCACGCACGCACTAAACTCGCAACTCATTTCTCTCTTTATTCAACGGGCGTCCCTGATTGATTGACGTCGGAATGCGAGTCGCGGTAACTGACACGCGTTCTTAGTTTATATACGAATAAAGTTGTTCCGATAACTCGATAACTCGTATTCAGCCAAATTGACAAAGTACATTGCACTAGCCATGTCACAATATGTACTTTAAAACTAAAGAAAACACTTCTAAAAAAAACCTTAAAGTCAATCAATTAAAACGTTAAGTGATAAAAAGATAGGTCAGTGAGAAATTCACGGACACTGTAGTGCCACTTATGCACGAGAAAAGACCTAAGGTGCCTTTTAAAGCTTTTTGGGTCGCTTAAGGATTTGAGATGGTCGGGTAAGGCGATAAAAAGTTTAACGGTATAGTGAAAGAGAGATGATTTTGAAATAATGTTGTGCAATGTGAGGTTACTGTCAAGCAAGAACTATTACGGAGTGGATAGGTATGTGTGGTACTTCTTCGAAACTGAGATAGGTTTTATTTAAGAAAATTCTGTGCTTCCAAAATGTAAATTGAGGGAAAAGTCAGAATCCTTGATGAAACAAATGAGTCTATGCAGGTCTGTTTACTAGCAAGGCCAAAAACGATGCAGAGCTTTATTCTGCTTTCTAAAAAGAAAGAGGGTTCTAGAGTTTTCACCATCCCAAATCGCAACAGCATACATCAAGTAAGGGAAGGTTACACCATAAGTAGTCCGAACTCCGAAGGACATCCTGATTACAGATTTTCGCAAGTTGACGCAAAATAAATATCCCCGATCTGACTTTCCTGCAGACAGCACTAATTTTATTTTTATTCCTTTGATACTTTACATCCTATACACTTATACGTGCGATGTTTGTGTGCTCGCTTCATTGGAAAATCATACAAAACCCGCTCCGAGAATGTTTTTTGTGCTTGAAAAACTTATTTCTGTCTCAAAAAATTCTGGTATACGGGTTAATAGGTCGGATGAGATCTAACAACGAAAACATGTATTAACAAGATACATAAAAATCTCATTACATACACACTAAGATTAAGGAAAATATTAGTGATTGCCAGTTCTACAGATTGATACTAATTTATAAATCGTTTTCAGATAAGGCCCTGGAACCAGCCTCAATAATACTAACCTTTTTCCAATTTTTAATAAAAACCCTGTTTTCTTGAGTCGGTATGTATCGGAAAATATCGATAGTATCGGAACAAAAATATCGATCTGCTTTTGTGATTTTCGGAACTAAAATATCACTTCCGATATATTGATGTTCTTTTGCCATCCTTAGTCGCTGGCGGCGCGGTGCGGAGGTTCGCTGGCCCAAAATAACCTCAGAAGGCGCGACGAGGCGCGGCAGGCGAGCCGACCACTCAGTCGTAAAAGAAATTGGTTTGCGTTAGTTAGCGAATTTCCTACGGAATAGTGAGCAATTGGCGCCACCCGCACGGTGGCTCTGAGGCATGGGACCGTGATATCTTTTCGTTTTAGGACCCCACGAGGAAAAAAGCACCATCCGTTAAAAATTGTATATCTTAAAAACTGTAAATTTTACAAAAATTGTACAAAAAACAAAAAAGTTGAGCAATTTTATTTATTTAAATATCATAAAAATAATACAAAGATTATTAAGGCCGAAGTACAATTAACGGAGTTATTGCAAGTTTTCTGCCATAATCTGCAATAACTGCCATAAACAAGCATGTATTCTGACAGAAAAATTGCAACAACTCGCTCAGTTGTAGTACGATCTTAATAATCTTTGTATGGATTTTTATGAAATAGAATGCACAGCTTTTTTGTCTTTGGTACAATCTTTGTAAAATTTACGGTTTTTAAGATATTAAGTTTTAAAATATATAAATGGCTGCCATTTTTAAATGGTACAAAGTAGAAACTTGATACTCCGAACGAAAATAGGTCCTATTAGTCAACATGTACGCACCAAGTTTGAAGTTGATATCTCTGGTAGTTTCAAAGTTATGCTAAATCATGTTAAAAACACATACATACCGACAAACGGATAACCGACCATTTTAGTATCCAAGTTTACAAGAACTTTTTTCTTAGTTTTGATGTAAGTAACCATATCCCGAAGTCCGAAACACCCTTTATGATCCGTTCTATGTCTCAAGCAGCGACCACAAAATGATCTCAAGTTCGTTGAAGAAACAAATTCGAGCACATTTAACCCGAGTTTCGGGGGATAAATGCCCCAAATTTGGGGACTTTGGGCCCAAAAAGGGCAATATAAACTCTGAATGTAAATTTCGTATTTTGCTTTGCCTTCTCACTGCTATTAATGTCATTTTATGGCTGCGGTTGATTGTTATATCTTTCCTTGTTTTCTGTCTGAAACCACCTTACTCTCGAATGTCAGATTTTGATTATGATTTGTCCGTTTGCTTTTCAAATGAAATAGAGCTAATTTTTAAGTTCCTAATAAGTATTTATCTATTTGATTTAGAATATAAAAACCTACACAAAAAAATAAACAAATGTAAATTTATGAAATTTACAAAGTAGGGCTTCTAATATTATGATGTATATGAATAACACTCTCGTTACACCAGACCTGCATGCACACTCAGCAAACTTTAGATGCTGAAAAATATGTCTAAACGTATAATCAGTATGTTATTTTTTATTCTAAATAATTAAATTGTACTCATGCAGGAGAATAATTATGCAGGTTTGCTGCTGCAGCACGTGTATGAAAATTGGATAGTTTCAAGCCATTATAGGAAACTTCAACTGAAAGAAGCCATAAAGCAATTTGTTTCAAGGTATGTGAAGAAATAAGGAAGGTATGTAAATTATTTATTTCTCATACGAAGAATGAAGAATGAATATGCAGGATTGCTGTCACAGAAATGAAGCCACATAACAAGTTTTATTGAAATACGTCGAGAAATGAGTGTGATATTTGAATTTGTTTCCTTTGAGGTTACCTTTTGACGTCATACCGTGATTACCACTAAAAATATCAATATCTAATCGACAGATACCACCGCTGCAGCAGACCTGCACACTCAGCGAATTTCAAATTTAAAAAACACAATTCAATCCAACATAGGGAGATATATCATGTTTATGTAGACCTAATCCCCACAAGAATAACATGGGATGAGTATGCAGGTTTGCATACATGTATGTTAAAACTGGGTGATTTTAATTAAATATTTAGTATATCTGAACTAGAAGACGCCATATACCAAGTTTTATCAAGATATGTTAGGAAATAAGGAAGATATAGATTTTTCTATCTCCCATAAGGATAACATAGGGAATGAGGGTGCAGGTCTGCTGCCTCAAAAGTATAATTATTGGGGATTTTAGACTAATATACATTGGATCTCATCATGATGAAGCCACAAACCAAGTTTTATTAAGATGTGTTGAGAAGTAAGCGAGATAGATTACTTATTTCCCAGAAAGTTAACATTGGGACAACGTACCAACGTACTGTGCTTACCACTTTCAGTATCTCGGTAACCAACGGACATAGAGCGATGATTCAAAATGCTAATTTTTTGTTTTTCCGAGCTGAATCCAATGGTGTGGTAAAATTGGATTATTTTTATTTTTCTATATGAAAACCCCGAAAACCCCATTTCTGGGGGGTTTATTCCCCTTTACCCCCCTCCCGGTGTTTAGTCGTGCTGGTTTAAGAACTCATCCAATTGATGACCACTTTCCATGTCTGTACCAAATTTCATAAAGATCAGACCTTTTTACGGCCGATATATATATATATAAATGTATACATCCAAAAATTCCAACGAATGGCGTTTTTTGCTTCTGGGGGCCGAAAAACGAAAAGTTATCATGGTTTGGGGCTTAGGTCTTACCATGAGACCCACGAAAATAGCTTCTTCCCTATAGGGGAAATTCGCTAAAAGCAATGATTCAAAATACGAAATCATTCGATTTTGTGAGCTGAGTTCAGTGGTACAAACCAATATTCGGTGGTATCATAAAGTCCATGTTAAATATCAAATTCGGTACAGCCTCAACCACTCAACCAAAGTCGTTGATTTATAGCTCGTTTGAAAGAGCAAACAAAAATTGTGATTCCAGGGAGCAGAATCATGATATCGCTTTTGGTTTAGTTGTAGAAAAAAATGCAAAAAATGATATGTTTGCAACTGTGTACAGATTTTACTGATCGTGATATAAACATTCTGCTCACTGAAATTGCTAGATGATTGTTTGCTCTTTCAAATAAGATAAAACCCAACGGTTTTGGTTGAGCTGTCGAGGCTGTACCGAATTTAAAATTTAACATTGGGCTTAAAGTTGACAGTCGCGCGGGACTGTAGCCCCATATTGATCATGTCAGCAACAAATTTCATAAATATCGAACTGTTTTTACAAGATATGTGCTTACAGACATATAAGACGTATATTCTGTTCATAGTTGATTTTATTGTAGGCTAGGTTTGTTTTTTTAAAGGTTTGCACAAATAATTGAATGTGTTTTGGCATCTGGGGGCCCAAGTTATCATGGTCTCGAGCTATTGCCGTTATGCGAGTTACGGTAGCTTTTCCATCATACTACACAGAGCAACTGATTTTTTGTGATTATTGTTGGTACAAAAGCTACTGTTTGCCGATAATAGCAAACAGTAGCTATTATCGCGCTCGTAGCACGGAGCTTATTGCGTGCTCGATAATTGCACGGTAAATTTACCATGCGGTGCTCTATACTGATCACAAACGCAATAAGCAAGAAAAGAGCTGATTGCACTACATGTTAAATGTTTGTTTATCACAGGTTAGGTTTGAAGAACCGAGAAACGAAGTGTTCGTGACAAATATTGGTGATGATTAAAAATAAGTTTTCTCTGTGAAGTATAATATAAGATATGTATGTCACTTATTTATTCGCATGAAAATCCCGCACTCGCCTACGGCTTGAGCTGGAACTCTCATGCTTGTCAGGTAAAACAGTACTTACCGGGCTATCAGCGTATTATACTATTTCTATAAAAGGGCAATTAGTTAAAAACAAATATTTTACGTGCTTAGATATTTATTTATTCAAATACATTGCCAAATAAATTTAGAAGTCGGAGGAATAGGAGGGATCTTCTAAAAAATACTTCCCCACAGTTGCATTTTTGACTGGCATTCTAAAACCCAAGGGAATTTTGTAAAACCGTTTAGGAATGATCATTTATTGCCTAAGAGGGATCTAAATGCCAAATTTTAGAATCTAGGAATTGCGGTTTGGAAGTAAGCCCTACAGATCGATTTGTAGAAGACTCTTTTTTAAGTTGTCAACCTGTATAATCGAGATGGTGCGACGCGCGACGCCAACGGGCGACGATGCTGTTTACTTAAAAACTAATCTTAACGCAACTTGCACTAAAGTCAAACTGATGGATGGCCCGAAGTAACTTAGAATCTACTTTTACTTAGTTAGTAAACAATGATCTGAAACTTTTTGATGGATGAAAAATACTATCACAAAACTGTCTTTATTTTTATCGGCATTGTTTATTATATACACGATGCATCCTAAAAGACTTAATTTAGTTCATATTATAATCGATATCCTCGAATCGACGCTTTTTATTAATTAAGCTTAAGGACAACAATTAAGCTTAAGGACTATGAAATATAGTTTTTTTGTTATTTTACAGGCATATTTAACCAACATGAAAGAAAATACTTGGAGATAATCTATAAATCGTATATTCGAGCTGTTGATTCATATATTATTTTAAATTTCTTTGTCTATTACTGAAAAACAGTCCTCTAAAGGTTCTCTAAACTATTATGGCACAGTTTTGAAGTTTTAAAAATATAAAACTGTTTCATAAACCCATAAAAATAAATTTATGAAAATTCTTTATTTCTTAAAACAAAATATGATTGCGACGTTGTGATCTGTATCAAAATCTAATCTGAAATGATTAATCGCAACACCACCTTCCCATTCGGAAAAATATTTATAATATTGCATTATTTGTAACATTTCATTTAAAAAATATTTAAATATTTTACATTGGGTATGCCTAACTGCTGCTTGGTTCTAATTCAATTTCATGGAAAGAGGAGTAGAACTTTTAGAATTAATTACTGTATATTGAAACAGTAGGCCTGTACAGGGTTAGGCAAAAGTGTGGATACCCCACCTTACGTTTTTAACGCATCATAGTAGAAAAACCAAACTCGGCGAACCATCACAACATGAAAAACTGCACTTTTTTATGAGAGTCAAATTTTTGCCCTCACCCTCGAAACAGGGTAATTTGGCAGCAGCCCCAATTTTTTAAAAGTAACCCCTTATCAAGTGACCCTCATTTAAAAGGGTTTGTGAAAAGAAATACAATGGCGGAAACCGGAGATCGATAGTAACAAACATCCTAACCAATGTTCAAAATTTGAGATGGGCAACTATGGCTTAATGGGAATACCCCATTTTACCTTGTAAACGGGTTAAAGCTGTAAAACCACCTCGAACTTCCATTATAAGATGGAAAATTGGACTTTTTTAACTTTGCCTCCGCCCCCAAAATGGGGTGTTTGTGAGGCAGACCAAAATTTTCAAGAGTAAAACTCTATCGGGTGGCCCCTTATTTTGAAGGGTTTATCGTAAGAAATAAAATGGCGTAAACCCGAGGTCTATATGTAAGGTGGCCAGATTTTGGAACAGCCAAAACGGGACGCCGACTTCCGGGGGGAGCGGGGGGTATGGAATACCCCCTACAAATAGAGGGGGGGTCCGGGGGCCCTCCTCCGGAAAATTTGGAAAAATTAGGAGCATTTTGGTGTGTTTTTACACTCTTTCGGATTGAAAATACGTGCTAGACTCTTGTTCATCTTTACCATTAATTTTAAGTTACTAGAAAACTACAAAAGAACCAAAAAAGATATTTAGGAGTTTTTTTTATTAATACGTATTTCCATAATCCCCGCAAAGAGGGGGGGATCCGGAAGTCCTCCCTCGGAAAATTTTGAAAAACTAGGAGCATCTTGGTGGGTTTTTAGACACTTTCAGATTGAAAATATGTACAATACTCTAGTTCATCTTTACAATTAATTTTAAGTTACTAGAAAACTACAAAAGAACAACAAAATATTTAGGGGTTTTTTAAATTAAAACGTATTTCCATTCTCCCCAAGAAAGGGGGGTCCATTGGTTCTTCCTCGGAAAATTTTGAAAAATTAGGAGCATTTTGGTGGGTTTTTAGACACTTTCAAATTGAAAATATGTGCTACACTCTAGTTCATATTTACCATTAATTTTAAGTTAGTAGAAAAGAAAAAAACGGAAAAATTTAAGAGTTTTTACTTTAAAAAGTTTTTTAAAGTATTTTTCTTACCAACAACGTCAAAACGGGACAAATGAGCGACCCGAGAGAGTTCATCGGGACAACGGGACACATCGCTAAAAAACGGGACTGTCCCGTTCTAAACGGGACGTCTGGTCACCTTAACTATGTGACATTAGTAACCAAAATGGCGGGCATCATTTGGATGGGTAAACAAGCATAAATTTTATTTACCGGTATTTAAAAATTTCAATGCTATTCTGAACATTGTCAGCTGCATTGTCAAGAGAGAATCTGCATTCAAAGGTATTTTCAAAACATTTATTATAAATCCTGACACCTCAGAGAAAATGGAGGACACTCGGAATGAGTCACTTACTTTATTTATTTTTTATAAATTCTTCATATAATAAAGAAAGTGTGTATTTCTAAGATATATGACTATGATACATGCAGGTATGTTGAAACTGGGTGGTTTTAATTTAATACTTAGTTGATCTGAAATAGAAGAAGCCATTTACCAAGTTTTATTAAGATATGTGAAGAAATAAGGAAGATAAAGAATTTTTTACTACCCATAGGGATTACATAGGAAATGAGTATGCATGTTTGCTGCTACAAAAATGAAAATTACGGGGACTTTAGACTAATATACATTAGATATCATCTAGATTGAACCACAAAATTTTACTATGTCGAGGAATAAGCAAGATATGGAATTTTATTTTATTTCCCATAAGGTTAACATAGGGACAACGTATTGTGTTTACCACTTTCAGTATCTCCATAACCAATAGACGGACATAGAGCAGTGATTCAAGATACTGAATTGTTTGTTTCTTCGAGCTAAGTTCAATAGTGTGAGCGAAAATTGAATTTTTCTATGTAAAAAAAGTAAAAAAAAATTGGGGTTTTCATCCTCCTTTACCCCTCCTTCCCTTCCGGTGGTCCGATCGGGCTGGTTTACGAACTAGTCAGAATAATGAGTACTTTACACGTCCATGCTAAATTTCATTCTGATCGGACCATTTTTACGCGAGTCAATGGTGCTTTTTGATTCTGGAGGCCCCAAAACGAAAAGTTATCATGGTCTCGGGCTTAGGTCTGACCATGAGTACTACGGTCACAGCTTCTTCCCTGTAGGGAAAATTCGCTCATAATGCCAAACCCTCCTCAAACAACTTTCATTGTTAGAAAATAAAGGTTATGAAAATCAACATTAAATTTCAGAATACGAATCGGACAAAAAAATGTGGAAGAAACCATGGAAGAAACCAATCATGTAGATTAAACAATCAAAATATTACAGCAAATTAGACGACATATTAAAAATAAAAGCTAGATAAAAAAAGGGTATACATTCAATATGTATGACAAAACATCCGCAACAAATATGATTACATCATACTACCCAGAAACATCTGTTTCTGCGCCTTACTCTTAGCTGGAAGTTTACTGTGCACTAGGAAACGGAAATAACGGAAGTAAACAATCATAACAATCAGCTGATTGCAGCAAACCGACGTTCAATGCAACTTTTATTAGGTTACTTTATAGAGGGATGTAGGCCTAGTGGCAGCACTGGTAACAGTAGCAAATGTTTGTTTACTGTAAGCTACGTTTGAAGAATTGAGAAACGTAACGGTTTATGCAAAAATAGTTTATGATTTAATATGTTTTTCTGAGTAGTATGATGTTAAGTATCGTACGTCTCACGCCCGGTAGGTTTTACCGAACTCGCATGAAAATCCCGCACTCGCCTCTGGCTCGCGCGGGAACTGTCATGATCGTCCGGAAAATACGATACCGGCCTAGTAAAGTATAACTGGCGCCAAATCTTAAGGCCCACAACGTCGATAAGAGTAATGTTAATTTTAGCATTGGGCATGTGGTCAGCGTGGGCCTCAAGATTTGGCGCCAGTTATAATATACTACTGCATTATTAAAAGTAAGTTATTCTCTCTCAAGTCAGTTATTTATCGGTAGAATAAAAATAAAAATAAAGTAAAATGTTTATTAAATTATACCAAGTATTTTATTAATAAATATATCAAATTAATTATAAGTGGCTATCAACTAGTCTAAGTATATTAAAATATTAATTTATTGCATTATAAACATTTTACATAATAAATATTTTAGCCATACAAAACAAATCATCCCAATCTCTCTCCACTAATATTCTGTAATATTCAGATTCATAAAAAACTAATCAATTCAGTATGAAGTCCTCCTTATAATAAGCAAACCAAGCAAGCGGAGCAAACCAAACAATCAATTTATTAAATGCCTTCATGATTTAGTACGCGGTTAAAATTAATTAATTCAAATAATATTTCATAATGAATTAATTTCTAATGTTGGTATCGTGTCTCGATTATAAAGAAATTTTATATCGTTTATGCTTCAAAACATTTCACTTAAATATAATGTCGTATACAGAAAAACAGACACAGGAGAAAGCATTATCTGTTTTTCCGGAAAAAATTTAAATATTTAAATACAAAAAACTAATCCTACGTACTCTTCAAAACCACCAAACCTTTACAATAACCGGTCAATCTCACAATAAATAATCGACTTCTTATCGCTTGCTCAAGTTTGGATTGACATTTAGTCGAATTTATAGTCCATACAAGGAAAAACATATTTTAAAATAATTTCAGAATAAGAGGTTTCCTTTTAATATCGATGTAGCGAATAGTTAAAACAGTCAAGGCCGGCGCCGCCGTTGCGATGTCGCGTGCAATCGACTTCGCTTCAACCGCGTGATCCGAATTATCGAAGGATATTAATTTTTTAAGCTTTTCCAGTTCCTAAATCGACTACTTACATCGTCCATCGAATCAGTCGAGAGCAGAACGATCGATAATTTTGAAAATAGGCCACTCTAAAAGTGATCGTGATTTACGTACACTGTGGACTCAGAGATTCTCTGATTAAACTATTATTTTTAATCGATATTCGTAAAATTTTTAAAAATCATTAAATATATGAATAATACGTCTAACTTTCGAACAGTATACTAGTTTTAATGAATTTTTCCCTAATTTACAACCCTGAAATACACTCGTGTCATTTCAGTCTCCTTCGATCGGAGAACACTACTTTTCTTTCCGTCCAAGAAAAGTCTCAGACATTCGGACCTCTTACTCACCGGCCCAGACTTAACCGCCCCTTTCCCCACGGTAAGGGATTACCTGGATTTTGTTGGCGGGCTTATTATTCCAGCAGGTATCAAAATCCAGGCACAAGTCACAACAATCACGACACAACGCGCACCATGGCCGGAATGTACACCGTACACTCACGCGACAGACAGCGCAGCTTACTCACAAATTACGGACGGGCGACTGTGATGGTATTAATATCAGCAACGGGCGAGGGCTCTGGCCAGAACGCTGATCCAAAATTAACCCAAATACTATCGGTTCCAATACCATCATCCGCCGCCGCGCCGCGCCGCTCGCGGGCCGGGGGACGGTGCAGGAAAATAATGCAAAATACCCCCGTCACAGCAGTCCTGCGTACTCAGCGAGTTTCAAACACAAAAGAGCATATTTCGATCCAACATGGTGAGATGTATGTTTTTGTAAGGTCCATAAGAATATGCGGAATGTGTATGCAGGTTTGCTGCCGCGAAAATGTATATATCGGGGATTTTAGACTGATAAACAAACATCAAATCTTATCTAGATGAGGTCACAAACCAAGTTTTATTATAAAATTTTGAGAAATAAGCGAGATAGAATTTTACTTATTCCCCATAAGGTTAGCATTGGAACAACGTACAGTGTTTACCACTTTCAATATCTCGGTATCCAATGGATATAGACCAGTGATTCAAAATACTAAATTGTTTGTTTTTTCGAGCTGAATTCAATGGTACCAACGAAAATTGTGTACTTTTTTCTTTTCTATGTAAAAAACTAAAAAAGATATTTTTGAGAAGGTTTATCTCCCCTTACCCCCCTTCCGGTGGTCCGATCGTGCTGGTTTACGAACTAGTCCGAGTGATTACCACTTTACACGTATGTACCAAATTTCATTAGGATCGGACCATATTTACGGCCGCTATCGTGTTAACAGACATATATATATATATATATATACAGGTATATAAATTCGAAAGAATATTGTTTTTTACTTCTGGGGGCCCCAAATTGAAAACTTAACGTGGTCTCGGGCTTAGGTCTTACCGCATGAGACTTTCGGTATTAGCTTATTCCTTAGAGGAAATTTCGCTAAAATAGCGTAATAGCGGAATTTTCATTTAACAGGCTGAAAATTGGTGGAGAGGTCGTACAAACAGCCGGGATCATCATGTTAAAATTCTCAAAATTGCCACTTGGGCAACATGCCGTCATATTGAAAAAATAATCTGGCCCGAGTTTCTCGGATTTTTTCACTTACCACAAAACCATAAGAGATATGAAAAAAGTGTAAATGACATTTATTGTAGAAAATAAAACCTCCATTAAAATTGGAGGTATATTTATGCTGATTTGTAGCATAAATATGTACAAGAAATATTTATAATAACTGTTGATATTAATGATTTTCTAAAATGTTGTAATTGCAATACCCCTGCCATAAGGAATACATGTAAAATTTGGTATAAAACGCATTCCCTAGGTAGCGAACCCCTTTGACCTTATTAATAAATCATATCCTTAGAATCCTGATGAAATTTCTGTTATTTTGACACCTCAAAAATCAAAATTGGTTCACTATTAAGGCGTAAGTAAGTTCACAAAAAAGCTATCCCCTAAGGAATTTGTACAAATATTACCTTAAGGAATCATTTTTGTGAGCTTACCCACGCTTTCACTGTGTTCCAATTTTGATGATTGAGGAGTCAAATAACCGGAATTTTCATCAGCATTCTATGGATATAATTTATTATTCATTAAGGTCAAAGGGATCCGCCCCCTCGGGAATGAATTTTACACAACACTTTACATGAATTACTTAAGGCAGAGGCATTAGAATTACAACATTTTAGAAAATTACTAATATCAGCAGTTATCAATACAACTTTTAAATATTTAAACTTATTTTATTGGATATTTTCTTTTCTACAAAACATGTCATTTACACTTTTTTGTATCTCTTATGGTTTTTGTGGTAATTTAAAAAATGCTTAGAGAAACACGGACCGGAAATTGTTTTTTTCAAGATGGCGCATGTTGCCCAGGTGGTATTTATTGAGAATTTCATTTTGATGATCCCAGCTGTATGTACGACCTCTTTACCAATTCTCAGCTGTTAAATGAATATGCTATTATCCAATACTATTTTTCTGCACTACTATTTTTCTGCCTACCGATGGTTTAAGGTACTGGAAATGTCGCTATTGTTTCTAGTTTCATCTCCGGCCATTCGAGATGTCCGAAATGCTGCTCTGGACCCAGTTCTATTATCTGGTGATCGCAGTACCGTGAATGCCCACGTCCCTCGAGTTCAGTCATTCTCTGCTGATCACGGTTCTCACAATGGTCGTGGGCGGATTTCTGGGGTGCCCGGCACCCCCTGATTTTTGTGAACTTTTTTAATGGAAACTTTCATAATTCGAGTACAGTAATATGATTTCGATCCAATTTTATTTGTTTTTTGGTTCTGTTTGATCTATTTGTTTTTTTATCCCCACATTTTGTTACAAAATTTTAATTGTTGAAGTTTGTCTCGAAATAATGTCACTTGATTAAATTCGTCACGTTCATTTTAAACTCAATATTTATTTCCGTTAAACATAACTTATCAAAACTGCTTTTAAGCTCATATTGGCTTCTAAACAATCTGCTTTGAAATCAAAAATGCAGTTTTTAGAGTCTCAAAATGTTTTTCTTGCGATGATCAATAATATTATTCTAGCAGTTTTCATAATACGAATTTAAAATGATCGGTACTTTTCATCATTCAAATAACCTATAACAACAAATGAAAGGGGGTTATTGTAAAATAAAAGAAATATGTTTTTGAAATATACCTTAAAATGTGTGATTCAGAATGTAAGCATAAAGAACTCATACCCCCTAAGCCCGTATGAGCTGGCACCCCCAAAGAATACAACCTAGATCCGCCCATGAAAATGGTGCTCTCTCCGATCCGATGTATTATCTCTACGTCTAAAGTACCCAGAATGTTACTATCCGTTCCGATAACATCGTCCCTCGCCTCTCATGATTCCCGGATGTCTTCGGCATTTCCGGTACCGTTGTTACCAGCTGCTCCTCACGGTACTCACAACGGTGCTCTCTCCGATCCGACGTATTATCTCTACGTTTAAAGTACCCAGAATGTTACTATCCGCTCCGATAACATCGTACCTCGCCTCTCATGATTCCCGGATGTCTTCGGCATTTCCGGTACCGTTGTTACCAGCTGCTCCTCACGGTACTCACAACGGTGCTCTCTCCGATCCGACGTATTATCTCTACGTTTAAAGTACCCAGAATGTTACTATCCGCTCCGATAACATCGTCCCTCGCCTCTTACGATTCCCGGATAGGGAATCCAATCCCGGGATCCCGCGTGATTTTAGGGCTTATTTAATCCCGGGATATTTTGGCTCAATCCCGGGATTTTCGGGATTATAACACTTACGTGTAAAATCGTTATTTACTAGGATCTCACCAGTTAAAACAATGTTGTACTGTAACTAAGCAAAACCCAGTTAAATGTTGTTTTTGATCAAATAATCATGGTTTGATGAGGTATTTGTCGTCTTATATTATGTGTATATGTGGTTTCCAGTTAATATTTCCAAGCTTCTGGAAAAATACATAGGGTTTTTAACTTGTTTCTGGTACAATGTATTGCTATTAAGTTTCATTACGATGCTCTCATTATCATTTTTATCGTACCTCTAGCTTTTATATTTACATATTTCCAAGTCCTGGTATAGTTTGGTAAAGTAACTATTCATATTTGGTATGAGACTTTCTTTAAATTATGTTTGAATAAATATTTTTATGGTTATTTTACATTTTTCACGGTTATATAGGACCATGCTGATGTTCTGTTTTCACTCTGATGTCTACTCAATTCAGTGTTTCATGATAGGCTGACTATGTCGTCAATTTTTTTTACGCTCTAAGTTTTGATATATAAAATCACGTTTACAACTCAAAGTTAAAGGGAAAACTGCTTTCTATATTGCATTATATTACGATACCATGTATATATGCGAAGTTATACTAGATATTTCTTTTTGTACTGGCAAATACTATGTTGAATCAATCCTGGGATCAGTCCCGGGATCCCGGGATCCCGGGATTAAAGTTTTTAGTCCCGAAATCCCAGGATTGAAAATATCGTCCGGGATTGGATTCCCTATTCCCGGATGATTTAGACATTTCCGGTACCGCTGTTACCAGCTGCTCCTTTAACCGAGGATTTCAAATCACATACTGTAGGGTAGACCGGGGCACATTTACGCGGATTTTTTTAAAATATTTTTTTTTCAATTAGTGGTTGTTCTTTTGAAGTTTTAAACATGACAGTTTTATTCAGTGGTTAATAAGGTTTAATTTTATATATAGAATGTTAACTTTTTTATTTTTATTACAGCACAAGAAATTATTATTTATGTTAATGTCGGATGCGTAAACCTACCCCGGGTTCGGGGCAGGTTTACGTATACTACAAAATGGGAAACAACAAACAGTTAGTTAATAATCTATAGTTGATTTATTGGTTTTTTAGCTTTTATCTTATTTTTCTTCTTTTTCTGGTTTTCGAAACGTAATTTATCACCATCTTTAGAAAATCAGAACATAATTTTAAAAAATAAATATTTAACTTTACTATTTAAAGTATAAATTAGTTCAAGTTGGCTAAATACAAGTATATTAGGCTTAAATGATGACACGCATGATTAAACAGCATACAAAAGGGAAGATGAAAATTAAAATTATTTTTAGGGGCACGTTTAGGCAGTCAAAGTATGCGCAAACGTGCCCCGATTCAACTGCGTAAACGTGCCCCTACGCCATGTTTGATTTTATATTAAATGTGCAACGTAATCCGTTAACTTTGCTTTGCTTGCAAATACATCACTTAATTAAGAAGAAACTGCTGTTTATTACTGTATAATTGTTTATGATAAATTCTGCACTCTTTGCTAACAATAAACATCAAAAGATATATAGCAAGATTTACTCGCCTTGTAAGAAAACAGATTTCATCCACCATCTACAACACCACAGCTCCACTGACGCTCAAATTGTTGTGGAAGCGCCCGTTAGGTAGCAGCATCGACCTGACATGACTGGTGGCGCGCCCGCTATAACCGGTTTTGAAATAATGTCACGGCGTAAACGTGCCCCATGCGTAAATGTGCCCCGGTCTACCCTACTGATTTAAAATTAGGGGTGTGCGAGTAGTTGTTTTTGAAGTCGAGTCGAGTTTTGAAGAATACTCGCGATTTTCAATCTTTTTTTCGAGTTGAATTTTTCTAAGATTATAAGAAATAGTCATCATGTCTCTACATAATCGTCATGTCAGAAATTATTATTGTTAATCAAAAATTACAGTTTTAAGGTAATTAAATTTAAAAGAGTTGCTTTAACAGCATGCAGATATAAAAATGAGTAATACAAAAAAACCTTTTACTTAAACTCACAATAATTCTTGATTTGATATATTTTCCAAGCCTAACTTTTCTTTAGGCTTACCTGAATTTTGAAATTAAATGAAAACACAGCCCTTCTATACCTGACTCATTATATGATTATAATATTTCGTTTGAGGTAATCACGCTGGTACATTTCTACTCATGTATCTGGCAAAAATTGTGTTTGTTATTTATTTCGTATGGTTTTCAAAAATATAAAAAAATAACTTTTTTAAGAGAAGGAATAATAAATTGCCTCAAACTATAGAAAAGATAGAGTGATAAACAAATTAATGTATCTTTAAAAACTCAAAAGGACGCTCTACTTGAAATAATCAAACGAGGTTATAATTGTGTTCATTAAAGATGGATTGAAATTGTGAAAATGACCGTAATATTTGTTCTAAAATGTAAACGGCGGGAGTAACTACTCTACTTGGAAAAAAGGGTACTCGCACACCCCTAATTAAAATGCTCTTCCGATTACGAAGAATACATAACGGATTTCGAAAGTCGCGGAGTCTTTGAACGAGTTATGCATAACAAATAGTTAATTTTAGATAATAGAGCGATTATGGCTTTTCAAAAAGAGAACTAATCGAGGAGGTTGCTGGTCAAAATTTGTAATTGATTAATATTATCATGATGTATTTTGTGTGACAAACATTAAATATAGGTTCTCGATTTCTTGGTCGAATATTGTTTAGCTTCTGTGTCACAGTCGCGATGATGGCTCTTGCAGATGTATAATTGTTTTTGTTTTTCGGAATAGTGTTCCTACAAAGTGTCAACTAGAAAAGGTTCAAATCGGCAAGCAATGATTCTTTAAAGCTACCTTTTTTAAAATCTCATATTTGTAATTTATTTTGTATCTGCATAGCCCTATTTTGTGTTCGATCCACCACCACGACCATAAGAAGCGCCTGATTTTCTTCAAATCTCTGTTTTCATGTTTAATTAATCTATTTTTCATAATATTTTTCAGACTATCTATGCTAAGCTTGAAGGTATAAATCAAGTTAAATGTCACAAAAATACAGTACAAGAAATGGAAAAGGTCATATTTTATAAAACTAGTCAATGTAATTAAAAAAAAAAAAACAAGTGCTCACAGTCGCTTGGTCGTTCTACAAGATTTTTCCTGTAAAGAATCAGTTAATTATAGGCCTAAAAGTATATTTCATTACTAAGGATTAAAGTGACGCTTTTCGTGCGAGGTCAAGTTTTACCGTAAAAAATGACCGAGTAACGAAAAGCGTCTTAAGGCCCGTGTGACGAACTATATTTTTCGGTATACCGCTCAATACACCACACTAACTACTTAAGAAAACCAAAATGTTACAACTTGTTTACCTTAAAAGATATTCGTAACTCCTCAAGAGGCTTCCATCTTGTTCTTGCTATTAAAAACAATCAGCTGATTGTTTCATTTGTGTTAGGTTAGACTGACAACAATGAACAACTATCGACATATCGAACGCATGTAATAATCGATTGGTGAAATGAGCGAGTTTCACAAATCGATTAAACCGACAACAATGCAACAATTAATTAAATTGATAGTAAAAAGTGATAACCACTCTCGATTATCGACACTGACGTACACACGTTTGCAGTTTTAGTACATTGTAAAAGAACAGCTGGTCGTTTGTAAACGATGTTGGTATACCTGGCGCCAACTCTTGGAGCCCACGCCGTCCAAAAGCCCAATGCTAAAATTAACATTAGTCTTATGGACGGCGTGGGCCACAAGAATTGGCGCCAGTTATAAATTAATAATATTGAAATTAATAATATGACTGTTTTTGTAATACTGAGATTTCGTTTCAGAACTTATAAGATACAACTGAGATAGATTGTAATTAGTAGTATAACTGTCGCCAATTCTTGAGGCCCACGCCGTTCATAAGCCCAATGCTAAAATTAACATTAGTCTTATGGGCGGCGTGGGCCTCAAGAATTGGCGCCGGTTATAATTAGTAATTAATTGGTAGCTAGTTATGATTAACCCCGTTTTGAAACAGCCCCCTGACGTCAGCTGATTCTTTTTCTCTCAAAATGAATTTCAACCTACTTTATCGACTCGGGCTAATGGCAGGCATTCAGCTCGTTTCGAGATCACTCAATTTTAAATTGTTTAATGCAAAAAGATATTATTATATTTTATTATTATTATTTTGTTATATCCAAAAATAATGTTTATTTTTTAACGTATTTCTCCTTTCCTTGGTTTTTTCGTGAGAACCTTTCCTTCCGTCTGCATCATACAATGCTAAGGAAATTTAGCTATTTGGCGAATCTGTTTATTTTTTGCTACTTCTAGCCAGGAAACCCTATAACAGGTTTTGAATCAGTGATATGGGTATGCTATCATGCTATTTGTGTGATCATCGGTCATAACTGATTCATTAAAACAAGTTTTGTGACGATTTGGAATCTGGAATCTGGCCTCGCCTTCAGGTAAAAAAGAACTTATAACGTAACAACTACAATTATCAGACAACCAGGTGGAACTTGAAAAAAAAACATGGACTTTGTTTAGGGTTGATTGGGTAACTATGGCCGTGCTTCATTAGGGCAGTTCTCATAGGTATTTTTTTTTATTCAAGTCTGTTAAGGATGTTTTTCTAATTGTGTTTAGCACTTTCGTGTTGGGATATTTTTTAAATTCAATATTTTAGTAATAATTTTGTCCAGGTTCCAGGTCCTTCTTCATTTAAGGACGGGATCAAATTCTTTGCCCCGAAACGTCGAGAATTTTGATGGCAATTTTCCTCAAGAATCTAAATAAAAACTAGACAGTTAGCCATAACTAACAATGGATTTCAAACAAAAAGTACGTAAGAATCTAAATAACATGAATAGTAAGCAATTAGAGTTCAGACAAAATATCCGTGAGAATCTAATCTTAACTCGAATAGTAATCCATCGCCAACAATGGATTTCAAACTAAATTTTCTCAAATATCTAAATAATTAAATAAAAGTAAGCCATCGCCGACAATGAATTTAAAACAAAGAACATCGGTTGTTTTGCAGAGATGGTCGTGTGAGTGACAGTTGGCCGCCCAAGTCGCGCCGCGCCCATCGCTCCACTCCCGCCCTGGGCGAGGGCAAATCGCTCTAGTCACGAAAACAAACAATACACATATTTTGAAATATTCGGGTATTTTTTAGAAGAGGATCGCCACTATTTAATTGTATAGCGCGCTTATTTCTCAACTTATCTTGATAAAACTTGGCATGTGCCTTCATCTAGCTTGGATCTACTGGAATATAGTCTAAAATCCACCGAGTCGGGGCGGAGTATCCGGTGTATACCTGGATTTTGAGGAGGAATAACGGTGCACCCACCTGGTAGCGGAGAAAATTAATTGATGTTTACGTTTGGTGGTAAACACAGGACGTTTTTTTTGCCATTCCTATGGAAGATATTTAAAAACCGACATCTCCCTTATTTACAAACCAATTTTGACAAAACTTGGTATGTATTTAGTAGTACATTTATTTTATTTGAGCGAATTTCCCCATAGCGAAGAAGCTATTACCGTAGGTCTCATGGTAAGACCTAAGCACGAGACCGTGACAGCTTTTAGTTTTGGGGCCCCCAGAAGCAAAAAAAAAAAAAACACCACTCGTTCAAATTTATATATTTTTTTCTTAAGACGGTAGCGGCCGTGAAAAATGATATGATTTTAATGAAATTCGGTACAGACATGTAAAGTGGTTATCACTCAGACGAGTTCGTAAACCAGCTCGATCGGGCAACCGGAAGGAGGGGTAAACAAGGATAAACGCCCAAAAATCTTTTTTGTGTTTCATTGAAAAATAAAAATAATCCAATTTTTGCTAGCACCATTGAATTCAGCTCGTAAAAACAAATAATTTAATACTTTGGATCATTTATTTATGTCCATTGGTTACTGAGATATTGAAAGTGGAAAACACAGTACTTTGTCACAATGTTAACCTAATGGGAGATAAGTTTAAATCCTATGTCTTCCTTATTTCTAAACATATCTCAATAAAAGTTGTGTTTTTGGCTTCTAAAGAAGATTATTATTCTAAACCCTCCAATATTTGCATTTTTGTGGCAGCAAACTTGCATACTCATTCTCTGTGTTATCCTTATGGGAAATAAAACAAATTATAATATCTTTCTTATTTCTTAACTTATCTTGGTACATGGCTTTATTTAGTTCAGATCTACTAAATATTGAATTAAAACCACCCAGTTTCAACATGCCTGTTACAGCAAACCTGCATACTCATTCCCCTTGTTATTCTTACGGAGATTACAAAAACATCTCATATCTCGCTATGATGGATTGGAATATGTTTTTTTGCATTTACAATTCGCTGAGTATGCAGGTCTGCTGCAACGGGGGTATTATTGTAGGTTTCTTGTTCTAACTGGCTTTAAGGGAGAAAGTATGTGTCAG
Source organism: Flexamia atlantica (assembly GCA_035578135.1). NCBI lineage: Eukaryota > Metazoa > Arthropoda > Insecta > Hemiptera > Cicadellidae > Flexamia > Flexamia atlantica. Next base: position 19,202,303 of record JAQJVK010000010.1, read on the forward strand.
TTTCCTAATACAGTTTATTTCCTCTTATATGAAAGAGTGTTTGAAGTAAGGGCGAAATTTCAGAATCCGTCTACATCGTTAAAATCGATTTTAAAAATCGATTTTAAAAATCGATGTTATTCGATATTTCCAATAGCGATTATGTTAATAATGATAACGTTTCGTATTGTAATCGAGACATCACTAATCAGTAGTTCATAACCCAACTATAATTTTAACTAACGTGATGAAACCTGACAGTCGCAATATGTGAATAGTAGTAGTTTATGCAACGATTGTATAATGAATGTCTTTAAGCCACGAGTGAGATGTAAGTTAGAACACGAGCGAAGCGAGTGTTCTAAATATCTCACGAGTGGCTTAAAGGCATAATACAATCGTTGCATACACTATTTTATCTACGACCAACAATATACGACGAAATTTCCCCCGAAGTTAAACAAAACTCATGACTTTTAATAACGATGGAATAGGTCAACTAAAATTTGAGGTTAGGCAAATAAGCAGACTGAACCATGAATCGTTGTGGAACAATCAGCTGATGGGATAAGTAAACTCAAACATGAATCGTAATGCAACAATCAGCTGATGTGCGAATTGCGTAATTGTTATTATGACACTACTTCCGTCAAATGCCGAGCTCTCATTGGTCTAGAACCAGTACTCTAAAGTGACTCCAGTACTCTAAAGTCGTCATTAGAGTACTGCTTGGTTTTTGGTGTTTTAATGTATATCATTATAATGTTTATTGTAATACCATAATTGGTGCTTATTGCAATGGTCGTAGATAAAACTTATTAAGGTATATTGTAACGTTATCAACATATCATAACCCAGCTATTGTTTCAACTAACACGACGTACGTAAAACTATTTAATTTCACATAGTCTGCCACCTTGCACTTGATTCATCGTCAGTATCGTGCTTTACTAAAATATTCGTGCTACCTGCAATGAGTATACTTATGGCTCCATACACATATAAGTTAGCTTCCAATCAAATTTTTGAATGTTCGAACCATGAAATTCTAAGGTAAGGGTTGTCAGTTTCTCTAATTCTAATAAGATATTAATTCTTACTGGAATTAACGTTTTAAAAATAGTAACCTACATTGTTTATCTACAATAAGTATGTACAGTCGACTCTCGCTAACACGAACCTTGATATCACGAAATCCTCGATATCACGAATTATTTTTAATCCCCTTGGGAAAACCTGTTTAACACGAAGAAATTACTATGTATAACACGAACTAATTTTTTGGAAATATTTTACCTCTATAACTCGAAGGGACACAAAAAATACCTCTATAACACGAATTTCCGAAGATAAGACGAATTCGATTCGTGCTTTACCTCCATAACCCGAAATTTACCTCCATACCACGAAGTTTTCAGAATGGACCTCTGTAATACGAAATCCCGGCGTTCAGGATGCAACCTGTCGGTGAATCATATCCGGGGTCAAGCGCATGTTTTAATACAAATTATAATCGATACTGTAATTATTTTTACAAAGAGGAAGATTACGGACTTTTTGATTAGTGGAATTAATAAAAGTTAAAAGTTTATTTTTGTAGCTGAAGGGGATACGGTAAAGTTTCTTTACATTATTCGTTTAATAAAAATTATGATCGATACTGTAATTGTTTTACATGTTTAAGCAGAGTAAGACTACGGACTTTTTAATCAGAACTAATATGATGTTATATGTTTTTGTGTTTTACAGGTTACTGTAAAACACAAAAAACATATAATTACATTATAAATACTGTATTTTTTCATTGATATATAATATTTAAATAAGTTAGAAGCTTAGATTTGTCGAAGATTGAGGGTATATAAAATTTTGTCTTTACCTCTGTATCACGAATTTTCATTTGGCTTACCTCATTAACTCGAATTATGCCTACGACGAACTATACGTAACACGAAGAAAAATTGCAGTCCCGTGTGGAATTTCGAATTAGCGAGAGTCGACTGTAAAATTTCCTAGAAACCCCTTCACAGCATGTATAAACCCTACATTGGATACACTACAATACACTTCAACCCTGCGGCACCACGCAACATACTTGAGTTTTATATCTCGGAAATTGAATGGTTTGCCCAAAAGGTTAATTACTTGTCATCTGCCTCTACAACGAAGACTCCCCTCTTTGATGTTGTGTTTCAGTTGCAATCCAATTAAGTGGCGAAGATTAATAAACAGATAATTGTTTCTGTAGGGTATTAACAATCTCTTGACTGCGTTAGATGTACGAGAACGTTTGCCTTTCCATCGTGTTTTTGTCTCTTTTATGTCGTTTGTTTTCAATGAGTGGTTGGTTTCACTAGGTTTCTGTGCGTGAATTGAGAGGCTGAAATTACTAAGTGTTGCATTTTTGGTCTGTCAAAGGGTTTTATCACGAGAAACTGTTATTTGATTCGTTTGGCATGTGCTCGACTGTGTTGACTCAGTGGCGAATCGTATTTTTTAGATAGTTTCAATTGTTAGAATAATGCATTTATAGCTGTAAAAGTAACGTACCAAATGTTGTTTCTTGCGTGAATATATATTCTTGAAGTCGTAGAAGCCAATTAAAGAGTAAAATACCCGCGTTGCAGCACACCTGCGTACTCAGCAAATTTCAAATGTTTGTTCATTTGGACTGAGCCTTAAATCAAGTAAAATCAACTTTAAATCCTAAATTGAGCATATAACAATTTTCTCAGTAGGAAAAACATGAGAAATGAGTATGCAGGTTTCCTTCCATGGAAATGTGAAATTCAGAGTTTTTAGATATCTAATATTCCATTAGATATCTATTAGATGAAGCCATATACAAAGATTTATTGAGATTTGATAAGAAATGAGCAAGATAGCCTATAGAATTTCATTTATTTCCCATAAGATTAACATTGAGATAACGTTCTATGTTTACCACTAGCGATATCTTGGTAACCTATGGACATGAAGCAACAATTCCCGAAACTAAATTATATATTTTTTAAGCTGAATCCAATGGTCCAAACAAGAATTTTATAAATTTTAAATTTCTACATAAAAATTCCATAAATCCATTTTTGGACGGGTTTGTCCCCCTATACCCCCTTCTGATAGTCCAATCGGCTGATTTTCGGACTCATCCTAATAATTACAGGCTTACAAGTCTACGCCATTATTTTATTCAAATTGGACAAATTTTACACGAGTTATTGTGATTAAAGACACAAATAATATACATAGGACATACATATGTATCTACCCATCCTGATGGATAGATATAGTGTGTGTCCCAAAAGTCCCGGAACGGTTTAATATCTTTTAAAATAAGCCAGATATCAAAACGATATTTTGCATACCTTTTAGTACTAAAAGAAACTACTTTTTGATGTACATGTCATTTCTGGACGTGCCCCCAAAATTTGATTTTGGGGGGGTAGCCCCAAAATTTTAAATGTAAACCCCCATCGTCCGACTGCTTATTTTAAAGGGCTTGTTGAAAGAAATACAATGCCGCAAACGGGAGGTCGATATCATGCTCCAGTCCAACATGGCGGCCATTCAAAAATTGAAAAAAATGCTGTCCGTCAACTAAAATTGAGTATTTTCTGTGTTCGGCAATTCACATTTAAATCGAATAAGAATCACCAAAACACGTTTTAACTACTTAAAAGATACAAAAATAATAATTTCTTGTTGTCATCATCAATGCTCAACCCTCCAGAATTGTTTTAGGGGGAAGGACCTAACCTACTTATTAAAACGTAAACTCATGTAGTGTAACCACTCATTGAAAATATCTGCCACTTCTTGAAATGACCTGGTTAAGTTACCGTAGCCTCTTATCATTAAAATAATTACTCTTTCTTTTTCAGGTAACGCCATGTTGATAACAAATTATAAGAAATACCTAAAAACAAATAAATTATGTACTTATTTTACGATTTTCCTCAATAATTAGATTAAGAAAGAAGAATGAACATGCGCGATGTTTTCACAGGACTAGGTTTACCAACTAAAATTTTTTTGGCGTATATTTCGTACTTGATGTATGGGGATTTTCCTTAAAGATAACGCATAGACACAGGTATGCCAAAGCTCGCATCAAGGCGGATATCTATTAGTCTGTTGGTTAAATAACTTTGACACTAATAAAATTAATTTATGTATTACAACTAAATTAACTTTTATTAAAATGTCACTAAAAAAGTCTTTGGTTAATTTTTTTACTCATTCAGCATATTAAAATGAGTGGTCAAACGATGCGAGTTGATATTGGAATTGGTTGGACAAACCCTCACCTCCCTAAAACAAGTTTGGAGGGTTGAACCTTGATGATGAGAAGAAGAAATTATCGTTTTTGTATCTTTTAAGCAGTTAATATGTGTTCCGGTGGTTCTTATTCGATTTAAATGTGAATTGCCGAACACAGAAAATACTCAATTTTAGTTGACGGACGGCATTTTTTAATTTTTGAATGGCCGCCATTTTGGACTGGAGCCGTTTGCGGCATTGTGCTTCTTTCAACAAGCCCTTTAAAATAAGCAGTCGCACGATGGGGGTTTACATTTAAAATTTTGGGGCCACCCCCCCAAAATCCAATTTTGGGGGCAGGGGCAGAAATGACATATACATAAAAAAGTAGTTTCTTTTAGTACTAAAAGGTATGCAAAATATCGTTTTGATATCTGGCTTACTTTAAAAGATATTAAACCGTCCCGGGACTTTTGGGACACACAGTATATGTATATGAAAATTAACGAATGGTGGTTTTGGCATCTGGAGACCTCAAAAACAAGTTATGATGGTCTCAGGCATAAGTTTTACCATGAGACATACAGTAAAAGCTTCTTTCCGGCAGGAGAAATTTGATAAAAAGAATAATTTTAATCGTGGTAAAAAAATATGTCTCCGAATGTTTAAAGTAAAAATAATAATATTTCTGGAATATGCAAAGTTAACATTCAGTTTTTTAAAGGTTGATAAAATACAGTACAATATTTATGTACATATGTACAATGTTGTAGATTTATGTACAATATTTATATACAATAAGTATTCCTTTAATGATAGGAATAAAGCATATGTTTACTAAAGAATTCGATAAATGATATCAAATCAGAAAACATTGATTTCAACGGTGGAGACGGATTCTAAAGTTTAGCCGATGTAAGAGTAGGCAGCAAGGGAATCCAATCCCGCATGATTTTTGGGCATATTCAACCCCGGGATTCTCAGGTTCGAATCCCGGGATTTTCTGGACCATCAGCTTGCGTGTAAAATCGATGCTGATGAGATTCCCACCGGTTATAACAACGTCATAACTAAGTTTTTTGACCAAGTAATTATAGTTTGACTTGTTATTTCAGTCTTACGAAACCTATATAAGTGGTTTTCAGTTAATATTTTTAAGCATTGAAAAAATATACAAAAATATTTTAATTTTTTTCTGATATAGTACTGTATATTGAATTTTCCACTAGGCTTAAATTTCACTAAGATGCTTTTATGATTACTAATGTTATGTTTGTTGTACAGTAGTTTCTTGTTTTATTTTACTTAAGGTCTACAACTTTCCACGCGAAGTTTTACTTCTAGTTCTTATACTATTTGACCAAGTAAACTAATCTATTCATATTTTATATGCGACATTCCTTAACTTATGTTAAAATATTGTTTATTATTCTTTCGTACATTTTATTCTTATATATCTGATGATGTGTTCCGTTTTGACCTGACGCCTATTATTCAGTGTTTCATGAAATCATGATTACGCCGACCATATATCGTCAATTCTTTAGCTTGGTACAAATTGTTTTTAATTTTTAAGAAAGATTGACGTTAAAAACTTATAACTAATGGAAAACTAATCCATTGTTTGTACTATTAAATTACGATACTAATAGTAGTTTATGCAACGATTGTATTATGAATGTCTTTAAGCCACGAGTGAGATAAGGGAGTGTTCTAAATATCTCACGAGTGGCTTAAAGGCATAATAATCGTTGCATACACTACTTTATCTACGACCAACGATATACGACAAAATTTCCCCCGAAGTTAAACAAAACTCTTGACTTTTACTAATGATGGATTAGGTCAACTCAAATTTGAGGTTAGGCACATTAGCAGACTAAATCGTTGTGGAACAATCAGCTGATGGGAGAAGTCAACTCAAACATGAATCGTAATGCAACAATCAGCTGATGTGCGAATTGCGTAATTGTCATTATGATACTACAATCACATCCCGCGCTCCCATTGGTCTAGAACCCGTATCATAAAGTGATACCAGTTGCATAAAGTTAACTTTATGCGACGGGTTTGTATTTGGTTTAATAATGGACCTCATTATGACAATAGCTCTAACATCGTTATTGGTGATTATTGCAATGGCCGTAGATAAAGTTAACTTTATGCAACGGGTTTGTATTTGGTTTAATAATGGACCTCATTATGACAATAGTTGTAACATCGTTATTGTTGTTTAATGAAATGGTCGTAATTAAATGTATATGTGAAATTATATTTTCACTTTTTTATATCGGAAAATAATGTGTTGGTTCAATCCCGGGATCAATCCCAGGATTGAAAATATCGGCCAGGATCGGATTCCCTACGGACAGCCCAGGGCCCCCAGAGGCCCCGACTGCCCGGGCGCGGCAGGGCGTCTCCTGCCGACCAAGGACTCTCGGATTCGAAAACGGCCAAAACAACATTTTCAGTCACACATTGAGGGTTATCGCAGCTGTGGGTGCGACAATAGTCCTAAAGGCAATTTCGTCCCACGCTGCCCGCGCTCATAGAGCACAGGGACGTCGCGGTGTTTCCTGTTTACGGACAAGCATCAATGTGACCCTCCAAGGAAAAAGGATCTTGAACAACTTCCATTTTTTTCTAAATTGAGTCATTAGTACATCCGTAATCTATAATAATACCCCCGTTGCAGCAGACCTGCATACTCAGCGAATTTTACATGCAAAACAACAAATTTCAATCAAACAAAGCAAAAATTCGACATGTTTTGGTAAGCTCCATAAGAATAACATGGGGAATGAGTATGCAGGTTTGCTGCTACAAGTATGTTAAAACTGGGTGGTTTTAATTCAATATTTAGTTGATCTGAACTAGAAGAAGCCATATACCAAGTTTTATCAAGAGATGTTGAGAAATAAGCGAGATATAGAATTTTACTTATTTCCCATAAGGTTAACATTGAGACAACGTACTGTGTTTACCACTTTCAATATCTCGGTAACCAATGGACATAGAGCAGTGATTAAAACTACTAAACTGTTTGTTTTTTTTAGCTGAATTCAATGGTGCCAACAAAAATTTGACAAATGATCGGGCTGGTTCACGAACTCGTCCGAGTGATTACCACTTTACACGTCTGTATCAAATTTCATTAAGATCGGACCATATTTACGGCCGCTATCGTGTTAACAGACATATATATAGATATATAGATATATATATATATCTATATGTATAGATATATATATAAAAATTTAAACGAATGGTGTTTTTTGCTTCTGGGGGGCCCAAAATGAAAAGTTAACATGGTCTCGGACTTAGGTCTTACCATGAGTACTACCGTAATAGCTTATTCCTTTAAGGAAATTCGCTAACCTTTAAGGAAATTCGCTAAAAACCAAACAAAATGGTGAAAGAATTTTCAAGATATCTTTAAAAGTGCTCAAATTATAAATTTTTGGATTTTAAATTAAAAAACAGTAATTTTAGGAAATCGCACTCCAAAGTTTTGCAAATTTATAACTTCTATTTTTTCCCATTACTTGTATTATTGGGTTCACATATCATTTTGTTAAAAATTTAGAGCTGAATATGAATCCAATATTGGATCCACTATTTAGACTCTGCTTTTATATGTGACATCCCTGCTCCTACTCAAACGAAACCTTTGCCCGAACCGGTTGCAAGAACGGACAGCTTCCCAAGGTCCAAGCTCCACATGGCCGCGGTGCCGGAGGATCGGAATACCTGAGGAGGCTGTCGTTCCGGTATTGCTCTCTGAGAAGCAGCTTCTGCAGGCAGAGCTTCCTTGTAGACCCGGCAGCTTACTGACCATCCTTTTTTCAGCCAGAAGCCGGCTTCTGTAACAAATCGAGATGAGAGAGCTGTGAAAATGTGCGAGTACTGATTTTTGAAGTCGAGTCGAGTCGATTCGAAATTATAAAAATACTCGCGAGTTTCGAGTTTTTTTCAAGTCGAGTTGTTTAAATATTATAATATAATAGTCATGTATGATATAATAGTCATTGTTTAAAGATTATACTTCTTCGCCATGCCAAAAATTATAATTAATTAACAAATAGAAATTATAATTTTAAGATAAACCTGTAGATAAACTGTAAACTTAAAACAGTCACTGAACTAAGATCAGATATACAAATAAATAATACCAAAAAAGAAAGAAAACCTTTTACTAAAACTTACAATAATGATTCTTGATTTGATATATTTTTCAAGCCAAACCTGTCTTTAGGCTTACCTGGGTTATGAAATGAAATGAAAACACAGCCCTTCTATACCTGACCTGACTCAATATAAGATTAAAATATTTCCTTTGAGTTACTCACGGGAAATAAAGTTTTTGTTGAATAACATAAAATTAAGTTCGTAATTCATTTGGTATGGTTTCTAAAATATAACAAAAATCACTCTTATCTCTCCACCTAGAAAAACAATGTTATGTACTATGTTTCTATGATATGTATATGGAAAAAGTATTGTTTTCGTCAAAATTTTCGAATTTGAGTTGTAAGTGAATATATTAGTTTTTATGTATATTATATGTAAACAAAGCTAGCACCATGAGACGACACCAGTATTCCGATTTTCATGAAATTTGGTGTGTAGGTATAAAACTATAATATCTCCTGGTGTTTTTTAAAATTTTTGATTGATTTTTGATTTTTAAGATTATTTACCCCATAAAATCCCATAAAAAACGACAACAAACCAAATTTCTCAAAAACGGATCTAAAGATTTTTATAAAAGTTTCATTGTTTTTAGTGCTTGAGATGAAAAACAAAAAATGACACCACCCGCATGTCTGTCAAAAGGTGGGTTCAAAGCTATGGGATTCTAAGTGTTAAAAAATTAATATTTTTCAAATATCACAAAATCTGTAACTTCTAAAGAAAATATACTTGCAGCTATTAAATTTGGCTTGAAAAACTCAATAAGCCAGTATTTTGGATTATTAGTCTACGTCAACTGGTTGCGGAAATAATCGATGTTTGAGTTTGGCGGTAAACGCAGTACGTTTTCCAATGTAATTCTTATGGCAAATAATAAAAAACCGATATATCCGTTAATTACCAACCGACTTTGATAGAACTTGGTATGCATTTGTGAGATAATTAATTGTTGATTTGCTTGATTTAATAATATAAGTTTTCAGATTTTTAATGACTTAAAGGGAGAAAGTATGTGTCAGATTCCTGATACCGCTTATTTCAAGAGAAGGAATAATAAATAACCTCAAACTACAGAAATTATAGAGTGATATAAAAATTATGTATATTAAAAACAAAAGATCTCTCTACTTCAAGTATAACAAAAGCGGTTTTAGTTATGTTCATTGAAGATGGCTTGCTGTTGTGAAAAAATTACCGTAATACGATTGTGGGTAAACGGCGGGAGCAACTACTTACTCGAACTCGCGAGTCTTTTGAAATGTTGAGCCGATTCGAGTGGTGTATATTCGGCTCGAAAAAGCTCGATTCTCGAGTACTCGCATACCCCTAATTATTAGTAAAAGTACGGCTTTTTGATTTGACCACTCCTTGAAACAATATCCTTCGAGAAACGACTATGTTTGAGCCGACTACATTCTGTAACAAATTCGGTATAAGATTTCAATCTTGTTATCGATACCCAAACTATCGAATTTACGCCCAGCTGTACGGCGAGGGCTGTCGAGCGTTTCGCAGCTCAGTGGTAAACAAATAGACACATTTAAAATTAAACCTAATATAACTCATACAGTAGACTCCCTCTTATCCAGACACCTTTTAACCGGACATCGGTTTAACCGGACTGCTCTTGGCGAAAGTAACATATTTTTAATCGGACAATTTTTATCAAAGCATTGGTTCAGCTAGACGTGATTAGCAGGAAATGTACGGTATTTTAACGACGATTCTTGAGAGAAAATATTTGAGACCAGTAATGACATGTCCAAATACTATGCTCTCTTCAATTTACGTAAAGTGAGTTAATTTGTGAGTGATTGAGGAACGATATAGATTCCCGTGATACATATTTTATAGACAAACTATCGTAAAATATATAATTCTTAATGTTTGGATTCAATAATTAATTTTAGGCAACGTCGGTTTAGCCGGAAATCTGTTATCCGGATAGGCTTTGGTCCCGATGGGTCCGGATAAGAGGGAGTCTACTGTACAGCATTTTCATGAGATGAAAATGTGCAAGTGCATTTCATGTATACGAAATAGATATTTTAAGGGTAAGTTATAACAAATAAGGATACATTTTTACGAATTAAATACTTTACATTATGAAAAGAACGAAAACCCAGACCCATTAAAAACATACGAATGAATTTTTCGTCTTTTTCTGATTTCTTTTCAATAGCTTTACGTATGTGTATATCTATTCTAGTCATAAGAAATTCAAAAAATATTAAATTTGGAGATTCATGAGTGCCCAAATAACCTTTGGTACGTTATCAACTGTTATCTATCAACTAAGTCTGAACAGAAAACTTCTCTGCCTGAATTTTCTTGCGTCTACTATTCGCCCTTATCACTGAAATACCGATGTAAGAATGCAAACCGAGTTAACGATTTCTTGAATGATTTAATTACTGTATGTAGAGTTTGGTCTATCATAAAAGGGTAATTTAATTTAATTTCACACATTTAATTCCACATACAAGATTAGTCTACAATAAGTGCTGCAAATACATGAGTTGTAGATTCACAAAAATAGTAAAATCTAACTTTTAAAACGATTTATTTTATGTAACAAAATTCATTCGTTTATATACTTTTAAAGAAATTAAGAATTTGCAAGATTAATGTTAAGGGGGGGGGTCTATGTTGCGCTTGTTTCATAGACCCATTCCATGAAAGTTGTAGAACGGAGCATAAGCGACTTTTTGGAATACGAGCTTAAACTTCACTTTACATGCGAACCTTCAAGAAAACTTATACTTTTCATGAGCTTTAGCCTGTCCCTCTTTTCTGCTAGCCCAGAAAATCTTTTAATGGTACCATATAAAATGTACGAGAATTTTAACAAGCATCAGATTATGTTTTGTTTTAGCGCGAACGGTTGAAGCGTTCCTAAGATTGTTGGCTTTTCTCAAGAGCATTTTTCTCTAAAAAAAGTAAAAAAAAGTCTTCAGTCTGTCAGCACAACGAGGGTCATCTTTGATATAACTTTACAAATACTCTTTTCAAAGGTTAATTCCCCCTATCGTCGAAACTATGAGAATTCAAAAAGGTTTTTTTTTAAGGAAAATATTATTTGAGATTTACTCCAAAATCTTTGTTTCAATTAATTATTATTATGGCTAATTATTACATTATTATAGCTTTTTTCGGACATTGCCACATCAAAAAGTTGAAGAATTAATAAATGGAAAAAATTAATTCGACTCGTTTAAACCAATAACGATTTAATTTTTCTCTTATATTTCCCTCCTCTTGGCTGCAGTAATCTTATTGTTTCTGAGTCTATAAATTATACAGTTTTAAGGTCAAGTTATTGGCCAACCCGCCTACCCACCACCTCCACGAGACCCCAGCCTCTTCAATTACTACATGCGCATTTACATAATGTCAGACTGGTTAAGGAAAACTTATCAGTTACCCAACTTCGCTAAGCGCCCCTCCTCTTCTTCTTATACAAGAGAAATTCGATATCAGTGGCGTAGATAGACGTGGCGTGGATAAAAGACCTTCCATATCCACCTTCGATATGGAATTCCACAGTTGTCGACCGCATTGCTGTCCCGTGTGTCCCGTGGAGCACAAGTGGTGTTTCCAAAATGAGCCTCAACTGAGGAGCATAAGAGATCCAGGCCGCCTGCGGCGTTGGGCTACTCCCGCAGTTTACCCGCAGTTGTTGAATATGCTTAATCGTCGTTAGAAAAAACATGTGTTTTTTTAAACCTTTACAAACAAGCTATCAAACTTATATTTGTTTACGTATTTTCTTTCTAGCCAATGATGCTTGATGATGAATGAAAAAATATGAATCAACTGAATATTTTATGTAATGGAAATGCAAATAAATATTTTGATTAGAAAGCTTTCATCAAAGTTGCATCTTTGTTTTACACAACTCTTGTCGACAATACAAAAATATTCAGTTGACCAACGTAAAGTATACAAATTATACACTATAAATGAATAAATAATTCATTTATTCCACCATTACAATATAATTTAAGTAACGTAAATAAAGGAATTGAAATTTTGACCTGTGTCCAGTTGCAGGACAGCATTAAAACTAATAAAATAAAATAGATTCTTATCAGAAAAACAGTTCAAGTTCAGAATTCTGAAGGCATGATTTAGACATAAACAGTCAAGGAGTCGACAGTGCTGGCAAGTGTGGCATCTTTGTGAATACTGTAGTAACGTGGTTTACTTAATTTTTCCAATTTCAACAGACTAAGTCGGTGTTCAATTTCTCAACAGTAACATGGTTTACAATAAAAATGTCTATTGTTGAAATTAATCTAAATAAACGTATATATTTGTATTATTTAACATGAAACTTCAATCGGATACTCTTTATTAGGGGTTTTAAACGGCCAATCCGTTAATTTTGATCAGACATATTTTAGTGCTTTAAACAGACATTTTAATGTTAAAAGACTGAACAATTTTGGTTTCAGATATCATAACGATTGTCTGAAAGTTTCTTTTTTCACTTTAGGCGTTTGAAAAATTCTAAATTGCTTATTTTTTGTTTGATAGCTAAGTTCAGTGGTTCCACAGTTTCCAGTTCTAATATAAGAATATCTTGAGAACTTTCAGTATGAGACAGAGAAAAATTGTTAAGCTAATTAATTGTATATTGGAAAGGAACTCGATCTTTCGTTGTTAAATTCTATACTATATACAAAATAAAAGTAACGTCAGCTTTAGATGAACATTTCTTTTATTTTTTTAACATATATGACTGAAATTCTTTACAGGAGGTGTCAAAGCACTATATTGTTTTAGTACAGAGCATTTAAATGTTCTTTTCTAGTTTTTTAACTTATTTGTGGCAAACACATGTATTTTGGCCAAATTTTATTGGTTTGGCAGTTTCTAAATTGTTTGAGCATTTGCAACAGGCAGTAGTGCCACAAGTTGATTTGATGTTTGAATAGAGTGTTTGCCTGAGACATTCAGGTTTGCTGGCCAGAATAATATATGAGTTTACATGCAAGGAGAAGGAAAACATATACATGTACTATAGTCCAATCTACCATTATAAAATCTTAAACATTAATGAATGCAAATTAAACAAGTTAAAAAAGTTATGAACTTATGAAAATGCATGAAAAAAATAAATTAGTTTAATAAAGTTGCGTTTCCTGGCCTCAAATAGGTATTTGATTTAAATATATTTTTTATTACTTCTGAATTGATGACAAGAAAAAAATTATTCCAAGAGGATCATTGATTTCAAGACGATATATTTGATTACAAATTATTTGGCCAAAGGGGGGATGTATCCCCCTGATCCCTCCTGCCCTGACCACGCAAATGTTTGCTATCGATAGTTCTACTTAACATTAAAATTTTAGAGGGTTTTCTATTGTTTTGAAAACTGATAAAAATTGAAAATATAGCCAATTTAGTGCGATTTTTGATGCTCAACTAGTAAACAGATGAATCTACTTCTTAAAATTCAACTCTTAAAATCTTTGACGAACAAAAATATCAAACATATATAAGGATAAGAATAGTTTGTTCCAAGAAAATTACAAAATTAAAATAAACAAGAAAGGCGACAGTGGGCATTGGCCTCAAGCTTTGTGCGACATCGACTCGTTAGAATCAACAATTTGACGTTCTGTCCAAATTAGATTAAGCTGGACGGCTAAAAAAGATAAATTTAGGAACGTTAAACACATCTATGCAGATTAACTTGACCGATACTTCTGTGATTATCAGTAAGAAGAATAGGATCAATCTAGATAGCAAATACCCCCTGCTACTTTCATCAAATAAAACTACTCGTTTATACTAACAGGCAAATGATTAAGTATACTCAATGTCTGAAAAGCACATCATACAAAACTATTTTGAACCCATCATCGGACTTTCAACTGATAAAATTACCGTACAACAAAAATATACGTATTTTATATCCAAAAAGAATATCATGAAGGTTAGAATATAAATCCTAAAATAATCTCTTAATTCTATTGAAATTGCGGGAACAATTGCATGAAACGTTGCGTGAACAAAAATTTATTTTCAGCCTTATTTGATGGGGGAACAATAAATTACATAACGCGGGTGGGTTTGAGTTGCAATAAACGTGACGTGTTACGTAATGACGTGAGAATCGCACTATGCAAATGAAATCGGCGATACCCAGGGAAATGTGTTCATTTCGATGGTACCGATGAGCCGATACAAGTTCTGATTGCATTAAAAAACATAGAATTTTATTCTCGTCTAAAAATTGCTGACGATTCACTGTTTTAGGTGATTATATCGAAAAATGATTCTGATACACGTTACGTAGGTACAATTTGTACATAGCCGACGAATATTATTCGATATTTTTTATAGTTTGCTGGGTTTATTAAACGATTTTTAAGTACTTAGACAATGGATGGTAAAAAATCTACCTCTTTTTTATCAAAATAAACCGAACACGAATCATTACTTTAAATACTGTAAGAAGCTTGGACCGAGGACGGAACCGCGAGTGCGGGTCGTCCGTTTTTCTTTAAACTTGTATGTATGAATTAATCATTAATACATATATATGGCGATTCAATTCACAATGCAAACAATATTTAGAGGTCCATAATGGACCTCTAAATATTGGATATATGTCATATCTATAAGTATAAAAGAGGATGTTGGTATATATATATATATATATATATATATATATATATATATATATATATATATTTAGTTGGCAGGGATAAACACAGAAACCGCTGGACCGATGGCCACGAAACTTGGTACATACATGTAGAATTTCATGGAGTAGGTTTATACACCTTCAATTTCGTGATAACTTTCAGGGCTTAGCCCTGGGACCGTCTTAAAGGTACCCATGTCAGGGATTTTGAAATAATTTGAGTTAGATTTGTTTACTAACAAAACATATGAAAGTAAAATTTAAAACAGGTGATGTAAATTAATGGTATTTCTTTCTGCTGTTTAACTGTATTTTTGTTAAAATGAAGATTTGTTACTTGGTACCAGGTGGTCAATGAATTAGACTTTTGCATTTTTTCAAAGTGCAATACTCTATATAAAATGCTGATAATATGTAGTATAACATAAAATAAATAACTGAATACTGAAGGACTCCAGTGATCACTGATCACTTATACTTGAAGGACTTTTTTTATGACAACTAACTGCTATTTAAAGAGGAAGAGTGTGCCACTGTAAAGAATTAATTTTACCTACAACACTTTAAAAAAATTGCCGGCTCATTCAAACGTTTTGCTCAATATAGAGTCTAAAAACGTAAGACACCACTTTTTAATAATTGCTGGAGTGGCATTGTAATTTTATGTTCAAGGTAGACCCTAAAACCTTAAGAAAATGATCTTTTACAGTGAATAAAATTTCAAGCTAACTTCTTTGATTCCTCTAACACGTATGCCTTCATGAAGGAAATAAATAGGATTTCTAATACGCAGGTCTGCTGCGACGGGGTGCATAATAAAGTTTTAATTAAGGGTAACATATGCGAGCAGATTCAGTGCCGTCGAAAAAGCCAAGGGTGCCGTTCCTTATATTGTGCCCCATGATCATCATCAGGGCAAGCTCAGGTACCGTGGAAACGACCATTAAATGCTTCTCGGCGTTCGTCTCTGTAAATTGGCCTCTTGAGTGTGTGAGCGCAATCCTCTTCACCTGATAGCACGATCGACTGGACAGCCGACACAAGCAAAACGCACTTGCAAGAGGAAATATTGGGCATGAGCCTACCCAGGGCAGCAACACCATTTGGGGCTTTGTCGGTGGGGCGTTGGATATGGTCACATTTTTTTATGTACAGGCAGTTTATGCAGGAATATAATACCCCCGTCGTAACAGACCTTCGTACTAAGAGCGAATTTCTAAAAACCTTTGCTTTATGGAAGTACATTTGATATTTTCAAAGAAGTAGATACATTACATACATTAGATTTTACAATAAGAAAAATAAATGGGAAAGCAAAACTATATAATTCATGGGTGATAGTGTATGTATAATTTTAATCGTGAGCGAAGCCACGGGTTCTTCTAGTATATATATAAAAGCCAAAACCCATTGACTGACTGACTGACTGACTGACTGATCACAGTTTCTCAAACACTATAAGGCTTAGAGCCATGAAACTCGGCACAAATATTCCTTATAGATGCGTACTAAGAAATATTCCTTATAGATGCGTACTACATGCGTACTAAGAAAGGATTTTGCAATATTTTGTCTCTAAAGGCCTAAATATGGTATATTATAAAATACAATATGGCGGCCACTTATAGCTTTCAAAGCTTAATTTCACAAAAAACACAAGACTTTGGGCCATGAAACTTGGCACAATTATTCTTTATAGGCTTTTAGATGCGAAAAAAAGAAAGGTTTTAAAAATATTCTTTCTCAGACGGCTAAAATAGATTATTTGCAAAAATTCAAAATGGCGGCCATTTTAGTTTTTCCTAACTAAGGATGGACGTCCTGTAGAAAATTTTCAGGGAACAAAAAAGGTAGGAGAACTAATCTACTAAAAGAATGAAATTTAAAAATTTAACGAGAAAATTTTTGGGGAAATAGGTTTTTGTCCAAGATATTTACCTCCTACTTTTTCTTACAGTTTTCGGTTTATTTTCAAAAACGTGCTAAATTCACATTGATTTCAAGTCGAAAATCCATCCTTAGTGTCTTCTTCTTTTTATATTCTGGGTTATCCTCATTCTCTGTATTGGGAAATTGGAGGAAGTTAATTTATACCATTTGCTAATCATGAGGGGAACGTGCTAAGAGGAAGCGTTACACTTTCTCATTTTCATCTAGAGTGGAATTATCAGTTGCGTCTTAAGGATTTAATTGCACGCACATGACCCAAATAAATCAGTCCATTTGTTAATTATTCCAAAAAATTGCACAAGGCATGATATAATTGAATTAAAATGAGCTATCCTTTCAGCGGGCGAAGCTGCGAGTATATCTGCTAAATATATAAAATCCAAAAACGGTTGACTGGACTGATCACAGTTTCTCAAAAACTATAAGGCTTAGAGCCATGAAACTTGGCACGATTACTCTTCACGGGCTCTAGATGAGTACTGAGAAAGGATTTTGAAATATTTTCTCTCAAAATACCCTTTCTTTATATGGTTATTTTATGAAATTAAAAATGGGTGGCGATTTATAGCTCGCAAAGCTTACTTTCCCCCCAAAAACTAAAAGACTTTGGGCCATGAAACTTGGCACAAATATTCTTTATAGGCTCTAGATGCGAACAAAGAAAGGGTTTTAAAATATTCTCTCTCAGACGGCTAAAATGGAGTATATTATTAAATTCAAAATGGCGGCCATTTCATTTTTTAAAACTATGGTTGGGAGGCTAATGGAACATTTCCAGAGGATAGGAAAGGTACGAGACCATATCTAAAAGAGAAACATGTACAAATTCATTACTGCCACCTAATTTGTCAAATGCCACTTAAGCTACTAGCGTTGTTTGACCCGCCCGAATGTTGTATTCCCACTTTTGTAAAATGGATTGTCCGTCTAATAAATTTTCTCAAACTATATTCAATTTATTCTTAAAACTCAGGATGGAAATTTAACTTCGAGTATATCCACTACAAACGGAGTTTCCAAAATTAAAATTGTAGGTCAGCTCATGGTCAAGAACATAAATCGCAAAAAAAGGAATGGGTGTTCATTTCTTAAATTTTTTCGATCAAGTGTCCTGTTTTGTAAATTATTAAGGTATACAAAAAGTCACTTTTTACTTTCTCCTCCTATACAGAGTGTATGGACAAAGTATTGTTTTCGTCAAAATTTTCGAATTTGAGTTGTTGGTTGATATATTTGTTTTAGTGCTCCCCGAATAAAAAAAAGTGGTTTTCGGAGTGGTGTTCATGCGTCCGTGAGGATGTGTGGATGCGTCTGCGTGTGTATGTAAAAAGAGCTACAGACGACACCAATTGTCCGATATACATGAAATTTGGAATGTAGGTATCAAACCATGATATCTCCAGGCTTTTTTAATTTTAGATTTTTAAGGGTATTTACCCCATAAAATCCCATAAAAACGACAAAAATCCAATTTTCTCGAAAATAGCTCTAACGATTTTGATGAAAATTTCACGGTTTCTAGTGCTTTAAATGACTAATAAAATGACACCACCCGCATGTCTGTAAAATTCAGGTTCAGAAGTTATAGAGGTTTAAGTGTAAAAAAATTCATATTTTTTCAAATTTCATGAAATCTGTGACTTCAAAAGAAAATATACTTGCTACCATTAAATTTGGCTTGAAAAAATAAATAATCCAGTATCTTGAATTATCACTCCACGCCCACGTTCTTGAATTATGGACAACTGGTTGTGGATATAATTGATATTTTCGTTTTTGGCGGTAAACGCAGTACGTTGTCTTATGTTATTCTTTTGGAAAATATTCAAACGATATCTCCGTTAATTGCTAACTGATTTCGATAAAATTTGGTATGTATTTGTGGGATGATTGTAAATTTACTTTATTTTATTGTCGATTTTCTTACTTTAAGGGAGAAAGTATGTGTCAGTTTGCTGATACCATTTATTGTAAATGTATAAATCCTTCGATAGTGGCCAAAGGCGTCGGATGTTTCAAAATATTCAATTTGGTCGCCGAAAGTAAGGATCCTACTCTGTCTGGTATTTGGGACGCTTTATCACTGAGACGCTCTCCAAAAACCTCCTTATCAACCAAGGACACAGAGCCAAGTGAGTTTTTGTTCTGTTTTCTGGTTGCCGCTTCAGCTCAGTTTTAAACTGGAGCTTTATTATGATTTAAGTTAAATATTCCGGTTACCTGTGTACCAGAAAATGTTGTTACTAAAGTCGAATATGAATTCAAAGAGGTTTTGTTATGATATATTTTGCAAGTAGTTTACATTGAGTATAATAGTATATTGATGTACAATTGCAAATAGTACATTGATTAGTCTGTTGTATACGAGGAATTTTATTTCATTGTTCCAAAATTCTTGAGTAACTTCTGTATTAAATTATATGATGCTTAATAATTTATTATGAGAGTTAAATTGATATATTATGTCTGACTAAAAAGTATTTTACAAATTTACAGATTACTGCTTCATGAATTCAAATACATCTCGTTGGGCCGCATAAATTTTGAGACATGGTAAATCATAGAAAAAATATTGTATTAAAAATAACACTTTGAAAATTTAGCATGTTACATGATACCTAGGGATACGTTTAAAACGTTGGGGTCAATTTGTTTGGCACCATGGACAAAGGTTGTATTCAATGTTGCGTTCAGTTAAGTTTTTTCTCTTATTATGTTCTGCTTTTATTTCGTGTATTCAAAAACCTTATTTATTGTCACATTTTCAGTTACATTTTTGAGGAGACACATTTCAGCCATTCAATGACTACTTTGAAAGTACCAGTAGGTTTTAAAAATAGTTGATTATTTTTTCCATTTTCTCTCAGTCTCTCTTTCTTGCCATGACATTATTTTCTAATTTCTCTATTTTCTCTTCGTATCTACTTTTCTTGAAATTACATTATTTTTTAATTTCAGATTTTTCTCTTGCAGTGGTAAAGTAGACATTATTAATTTAAAAAGTGATTAATTGTTTAGTATTCCAACAAAATTGCTTAAACCAAACAAGAAATTTTTATTTTCGTCGCAACACAACAAACGCACAGGCTTTTTCCCATTTTTCTTATTCCAAAAAACCATGTTTCTTTACAGCTAAATAGTAACTCTGTGAATGATAATCATAAATTTTTATTTTGTTGTTATTGCGTTTTTATATTTAAATTGCCATATAACATTAGACTATTTCATGCGAGTCGACGCTTTCATTCACATTTCATAAAATATGCTAAGATATGATATGATATCGATATGATAAGACATGATATCGATATGCTTCTCATCATTAGATGCGGGAAAACGTGACAATGCTCGAATGATCTTTACGTGTGATTATTTTATATTCGTTCTTTTTACCGAACACTTTTTTTACTAACTTTCAAAATTGATTTCACAACTTTAACTTGTACCTAATCAGTCCTCTTCTGGCTAACCATAGGAGTAGATTATTTTCGTAAACGACAGAACGTGAACGTGCTAGAGGCGAGTGATTCACGGGCGACCACTGTCAATGAATCACCGGCTCAAACAGAGAGTGCATCACTCGAGTCCAGGGCGGCCAGGCGGGACCTGTCTCAGGGAGAACAGTTGGGTTAAAAATATTGTTGCAACAGACCTGCATACTCAGCGAATTTCAAATGATTAAAAAATCACTTAGACGGAGCCTCAAATCATAGAGTAATAATGAACTTCGTAAAGAGTTGGCACTTCCATGTTAACTCGGTGGTAAGGGAACAGCAGCGCTATCTGATAAAAGTTCTACGAACTAAAAAAGATCGATGCGACATATCGATCGTCGACGTCTGCTTTGTTAATATTTTCGTTTCTTATTTTGTTTGCTAGACTTTCAATTTTAATGACTTTACCGATTTGTTTAGATTAAGTACGTTTGCCGCTAGTGCAAGTTGTTTCGCGAAATACTGTACTGAGTGATTCTTATTGTGCTTAAAGCGATTGATAGAAAATAAATACGTAGATGTTTACATAAAAGCACTTAATGAAAATTAACCTAGTTAATTTTTATTAAGTGCTTTTATGTAAACTTCTACGTATTTATTCTCCACCAATTGCTTTAAGCACAATTTGAATCACGCAGTACAGTATTTCGCGAAACAACTTACACTAGAACAACTTTCTGCAAACGTACTTTAGGTATTTTCCCACACTCAAATTAATTCCAACTCGTTATGGTTGTGTACACGTCGCGTCGTGACAGAAAATCAGGGGAAACGGAATAGGATGTTAGCAGATCGTTATCGTGGTTTTGATTGGCTGATTCATTGAAGAAGAAGAAAACCATGTTTTTACAGCGACATCTAACTAAAGTGCTTCGAACTAACCCGCTCCAATAAGCTTACCACTTGGCTCCATTTAAGTGTCAGACCGGTGCTCAAATCGAGTAAAATCAACTTATGTCCTAAATTGAGCGTCCAACAATTTTCTCTACAAGAATAACATGGGAAATGAGTATGCAAGTTTGCTGCCATGGAAGAGTGGAATTTAGATATTTTTTGCAATAATCCAGTAGATTTCATCTAGATGAAGCCATAGTATACCACCAGCGATATCTCGGTAACCAATGGACATTGAGCAATAATTCAAAATACCGAATTATTTTTTTCAAGCTGGATTCAATGGTCCAAACAAGAATTATATCATTTTTATTTTTCTGTGTAAAAAAATCCCAAAACCAATTTTTGGAGGGGTTTACCCCCCTTTACCCCCCCCCCCTCTTCAAATGGTCCAATCTGTCTGGTTTTCGATCTCGATCGAATAATTATTGCATGTCTGTGCCAAATTTCATTCAGATCGGACCATTTTCACACGAGTTATCGTGCTTATAGGAAATTAAGAAAATTCCCTAAAAGGAGAAGATTTAAAGAAGGAGGAGATTTAATAAAGAGGAGGACTGCGTAGTATAATTCTAATAATTTTCATTAAATGCCGTAAGTATACCGTTTATTAATATAGTAGTACAAATATATGTTCAAGTATGTCTTATATGTTAGAGATGTACCGATGCCTAATTGTATGAGGAGTCCATAAAAAACATTCACTCTGCTTAAAGCAAATAAAGCAGAAGGGTGAATGAAGCACGTTTTCTGGTTTTAAATGACTTGAAAGGAGAAAGTATGTGTCAGTTTCCTGATACCGTTTATTTATGGGATAGCATCATTATTATAGTGATGCTATTTTGGTATCAATGTATTGTAGTCATTCGCTAATTATCAAAAATTCTTCGATTTTTTATCTCTTTAACCGAATATTATGTATTTTAATTTATTTATTTATCTATATTACAAAATAAGGTTCGAGGTCAAAAAATAAAAAATTTCCTAAGGCGATGAGTACGGGAAAATAAATTGGCAATTAGTACTTTGAAGAACAATCAACAGATCTGAACCGGAAGTTCGATCACATAAATATGCATAATACCAATTAAAAGTCATCGAAAAACACGCAGATAAGTATTTGACGAAGTTTCACAGCTTAGATATTTATTCGAGCTCCCGATTTGATATTTATTCCTTGTCTGAGGGAATAAATCAGCAGGCGCACAGGATTTTACTGTTCTTTGATGCAGTATTGACTATATTCTTCGCTCGTAAAAATGTCAATGTATTTATGTATACAAGGTGTCCTACTTAACTGTGCCACCATCGGTATCTCGGAAACTATTGGGTTTAGAGAAAACTTTAAATGGGGAACTTTCCCTACTTTTTAAAGACATTTGGGAATATGAATTACATTTTCTTTCCAAAATGGCGGACAAATTTGATTTTTCGCATGGGACACCCTGTATTTTAAAATATAAATTGAAAATATTTGAATGAGCTAACTTGATTAAGGCGTTGACCTCTTTGCGATGATACTCAAATCGTTATCGAAGTCGTCATCGACGCGTATGAATTAAAATGCCGCCGACAGAATTGTTTGACAAAAGAAGTTGTTTATTAACCGGAGCGCGAATTTATTACACTCAGACATCGTTGAATCCCACAACAACAAACGTTTTGTTGTCTTTGTCGTTAAAATTGCTAATTACCAACCAAAACAGCTCCTACAAATCTGATTTAATTATTGAAAACATATCTATGTGTGAATTACTGATCTAAACGGACTCGAACGTAAGCAGCTTGGATTCGAATACTGCCGGTCGAATAAACACTCGGTTTTTGCCGTTTTCCAAAGAAATGATGAAACAATAATTAATTCAAACAACGAAAAGAAAGGAATGTCTCAAGAGCATCTTTTCTTCTATGCTACAAGGGGAAAATTAAAAAATTAAGTCCTCTACATTCCTTGAACTTGGGATTATAAGCAGTGTTGGTCCTAACGCCTAGTCTTTTGTCCTTCTAGCCTCTATTACTCTTGAAGTGTTACACTCTTTTAGTCATCAACTTGCTGGACGAGTTTCTTTATTTTTAAATTATTTGCGAGACTCGAATTTTGTTATTAATCCTCTTATTTGACAGAGAGCATTCGTTCTAGACAAAGGCCTACACTCAATATTTTGTACTTTGTATACCTTTCAAACAAATAAAAATGGTCTGTGAATTTATTCCCACATTTACATTGTTATGCCGTATTTTTTATGATTGGATTTTATCCTGACACATACTTTCTCCCTTAAAGCCATTTTAAGCAAGAAATCGTCTCACAAATACATATCAAATTTTATTAAAATCGGTTTGTACTAAACAAAAATATCGTTTTTTTTTATTTTTGGCCTTCCTAGACACTAATTAAACCAAATACAAAGGGAAAGTTTTTTTGATTTTCGAAGTGCTGGGACCGAAAGGGTTAACTTAAAATCATAATAATTAATGAAAATATACTTGCAACTATTAAATTTGGCTTGAAAAAATAAATAATCCAATATTTTTAATTATTAGTCCTCGTCAACCGGTTGCGTAGATAATTTATATTTTCGTTTGGCGGTAAACGCAGTACGTTGACTAATGTTATTCTTATGGCAAATATTTAATTTGAAAAAAATTTAATTCCTTAACTTAAATTCCCATAACTTCTGAACCAGATTTTTTATAGACATGCGGATGTTGTCATTTTGTTTGCCATCTTAAGCATTACAAACCATTAAAATTTATCAAAATCGATAGTGACGTTTTTGATAAATTTGAATTTTTGTCGTTTTTTGTGGGTTTTTATGAAATAAATACTCTTAAATATAAAAAATGAAAAACCTGGATATATTATGGTTTAATACTTATAAGCCAAATTTCATTAAAATCGGACCGCTGGTGTCGTCTCTAGCTCTGCTTACATACATACACACACAAACACGGAAAAACAGACACCACTCCGAAAACCACTTTTTTGGATTCGGGGAGCACAAAAAACGAACATTTCCATTAACAACTCAAATTCGAAAATGTTGACGAAAACTGTACTTTCTCCATATTCTAATTATAGGTGGGAGCAAGTAAAGAGTAGAGTAGCTAGATTGTAAATATGGAGGGGGATATTACAACTGGCGGGGCTAGGGGGGGGGGGATTCAATATCCTCCAGTTGGGGGTCCAGTGGCACACCCCTGCAAATATTTTGAAAAGTAGAACAATAAACTCACGTTTTTAAACAATATACACCAAATCCTCGCAGATATGCTCGTTAATTCGCTGTCCTGCATAGCATTCCAATTGAATCAAACTGATGTAACTCTCTGAAACCTTTATTGAAACTACTGTATTACTCTTGAAGTTTACGTTTACTGGAAAAAGCGATTACAAAACAATAACTTGACACTGTTGATTGAAAATGTGAACAGCAGGCAGAAGAAAATGCGATAACGGTCAAGCGTTTTCCACTTTTCTATTCGCTCAATAAAAGTGCGGACATTTTTTTGTATAGAAAGATACGGACACGGACCCAAAAATATAATTTGTTCGTTCAAAATCCGGACGTATCGCAACCACAATACTGTCCTAGAGAATGATATGCATATCACCTATCAGATAAAGCAAGGGTTTCTAGTCCCCATGCCATAAAGACCTTTAAAAATTCTTACCGTTCCTTAAATACTAAAACGAATACCATTAAAGAACAAGAAAAGTTAAAAATCGGATTTTAACAAACAAATAAAAATAAAACTCGAAGGAGAAACGATCACAAAAAGAGAGTTCGTTACCTATGCAAAATATGCATAAAACCCACTCCTCGTGGCGTAATTTAATTACCGCCCTCCAGCTTCTCCGGTTTTCAAAATAGATTTTTATTTAATTTGGCAAAGATATAACGATGAAGAGTGTTTATTGCAATTACATAATATCAACGTATTCCAGATGTATATTGCGTAAAAGTTTACTAAGAATCGAATAAGCTAAATGTCACCGCGTTTACCCTCGCGCGGTGAAATAGTACAAATTTAACATGCTCTTATGGAGCAGCAGTTCTTACGTATGTCGTGTTGCAGAAAGTTAAAAC
This sequence comes from Flexamia atlantica, assembly GCA_035578135.1. Classification (NCBI taxonomy): domain Eukaryota; kingdom Metazoa; phylum Arthropoda; class Insecta; order Hemiptera; family Cicadellidae; genus Flexamia; species Flexamia atlantica. Next base: position 19,227,826 of record JAQJVK010000010.1, read on the forward strand.
TGCCGTAGGTAGGAAACCCTCTTAGAATGCGGAATCCTATATACTCTTATATTTGAGCAATGTTATATTGCGTGCGTGTGTGCTTGCTTGTTTGCACAACGGTCTCAAAAACGGCTCCGAGGATTTCCTTCAAAGTCTGGATATAAGTAATTTATGACTCAAAAACGTATTTTATATAGATTACTTGGCCAGAGGAAATCTAATAACATAATAAAATGAAATTTAAAGCTGTAAATTTTAATATTGGCTTTATGAGTTGCCATGATAGCAACGAAATAAAAATGGAAAGAGTAACAAAATGAAGTAATCGTAACAGCTGTTTGCAATCTACAGTCATCAAGGAAAAATACAGCGAGTGAGATGAAGAGTTCATGGAGCAATAAAAAAGGTTTCTGTTTATCAATTTTATGACATTTAAATATTTCATAGTAATCGGATGAACTGCTAATATAAAATAACACCGAGCAAGGCTCGGTCCACCAGGTACGAGAATATAACAAGAGGTTGTAAGAAAAATGATAAAGGTTGAAAATACTTAAAAAGGTAAGTTCTAATAGTTATTAAGTCTGTAAGAATCGGCCTGGGAAGTGAACTGCATAGACATTAGTTTCCGATGTAATAAGACGGCACTTTTGCTAATGTCACCATATTATCTATTAACCTAGTTGTATTCTTAAAAAGTTTGGCTCTATGAGGTTTATATTTGATTATTCTATGAAAAGAATAAGCAGTTAATAAATTGGTCAAATTTTTCTTATTATTTTGAATATATTTAACGGGAGCGAATTTAATGAAAAAATAATGGAGAATTTTGTAAATGTTTCGAATAAAAACATGCAAATTTCAGACAGTACATACTATTGACCCATGTTCTTATCAGAAAAGTTACAATTACTCCGTTATTAGTGGTCCGATCTTCATAATTTTATCTTATTTTTACCTCTACTATCATATACTAAAATATTTTACAATAATTTCCGGACACTCGTATATAAGGAAAATACTATCGTAAAATGCCTAATTTTATATCGGATTTAAAAGTTGATCTTCGGAAATGTCTTTTTAACCGGAAACCCCGTTATCCGGACAGGCCTCGGTCCCGAGGGGTCCGGATGACAGGAAGTCCACTGTATGTGTGATTGTGATTCTTTACCACGTCAAACGTAACACGTCAAAACCGATCTATGCCAACATCAGTCAATATCGGCCCTGTCAATTTTTCAACCAGTTAGGATTTAAATAATACAATTTGACAAGCAAATGCGAACGGCACAACTGCATATACACAAACCATTTATCACCGCTGGAAAACCGGGTGGGGTCGAGTAGGCCTAGCCCACACTTTGAGGAACCGGAACACAAATCGGCTGCGACTTCCTCGCCGAATATTCTAATTCGCAGGGCGTCCACGAGTTGTGAGATGTGAGATGTGAGATGTGAGGCAAGATTGTGTCAGGGAAGTGTAGGAAGAGAGGTTGCCATGTTAGGGAGCGACCTTGAGGCCCAGCGCCGCCCAGCTGGGGTCCGGGGCTCCTCGGTAGCCAGTGTCCCAGTGTCCCAGTGTCCGCCGTCCGCCGCACCGACATGGACGGCCTCCACGTAAGTTACGTGCCAAGGGGATAAACTGCTAAAGTCGCATTAACGTAATATTTGTATGGGGTTTTTTACTTTCTCCCCTATATATTGTAAGTTAAATGCACCTTAACATGACACTTAAAAATTTCCCTTTTATAAATACATTGAGACGTTGAACTACCAAAAAAACATTGTATGACAAAAGTTTTATGATTAAACATTTTCTAAAATATATTTCAAACCCCGTAAAAGACTATAAAAGGTTTATTTCAAGTGTAGTAAAATGTAATCGAGATTTTTTTTACTCCTTTACAAGGTACCTAAAGCTGACACTCAAATTCGATAAGGAACCTAAAAATGGCACTTAAGGAACATGAACCTGACCCTTATATATATGTTCAATAAATTATTTGGGTGAGATGTTTTTTAGTATTTTATGTTTTAAAATTCCATTTATCTTAAAAAATAAAAATATTATAATTAATCGTTAGTTTATTGATTTAATACAATTTAAATAGATTTACTCAATATGGAGGAAGCTATCTCTGTTTTAACCTTATGGGATGTGAATAATATGCTATATTTCACTTATTTCTCAATATAGCTTATTGGAACTTGGTACTTCTTCTACAGGAGATCGAATGGGTTATGGGTGAAAATAAGCAATTTGTTGAATTAATGTGAAACCCGCATACTCAAATTCCATGTCATTGTTATGGAGAATATTATATATGCTTATAAATTCTAAATTCGCTGATTACGAGGTCAGCTGCGACGAGAGTAATATCTTTTAAAATTCTCAATCATTTATAATTTATTTTATTTAATATTAGGGTATTTAAATAGGAATGGCTGGGTAGCCAAACATATATTCATTACATTATAATTACAGTGTAATGTAAAGGATAACATGAAGCTTGTTTAACTTATTCACAAAATACATAGACAAGACCTTATGAAAAATGAAGTTACCTCTTGACGTTTCACATTCAGAAAGGACTTAGACATACCCAGAAAAAACTTCCCTCCAAAAGAAAAATTACAATATCAGGTTGCTGGACGGCAACAAAACTGTTCAGTAGGTCCTTATAAAGAAACGTGAGCAGCCTAGGGCTCTTAAAATATTAGACTTCCTTACTTTCAATGAATCAAATTTAAAGTGTCAGCTTTAGGTGACGGGTCAGGTTTAGGTGGACTTACCTTATGTGGAGAAAGTATTATTTTCGTCAAAATTTTCGAACAATTTGAGTTGTTAGTGGATATTTGTTTTAGTGCTCCTTGTATCCAAAAAAGTGGGATTTAGAGTGGTGTCTGTCTGCCTGTGTGCGTGTGTATCGATGTGTGTGTGTGTGTATGTGTGTATGGATATATGTAAACAGAGCTAGAGACGACACCAGTGGTCCGATTTTCATAAAATTTGGAATGTAGGTACAAAGCCATAATGACTCCAGGCGTTTTTCATTTTTTGAATTTTTCATTTGTAAGGGTATGTGCCCTATAAAAACCCATAAAAAGCACTAAAATCCAAATTCCTCAAAAACGGCTCTACCGATTTTGATGAAACTTTCATGGTTTTTTAGTGCTTAAGATGCCAAATAAAAAACACCACTCGTACATATGTACAAGTGCAAGTTCAGAAGTTATAGTGATTTAATATTATATTTTTATTTTACTTAAACAAACCTTTAAAGAAAATATACTTGCAACTGTCAAATTTGGCTTGAAAAAATAAATAATCCAGTATTTTAATTTATTCGTAGGGCCTATACGTTAACTGCGGTCGTGGACAAAATTGATATTTACATTTTGAGGTAAACACAGTACGTTTATTGTTATTCTTATGGAAGATATTTAACAACCGACATCTCTCTTATTTACTAACCGATTTTGAAAAAAGACTTGGTATGTATTTAATTGCAAAGTTTCATTTTATTGTAGATTTCTTTGTTTCACCTAGGTTTACGGGAGAAAGTATATGCCAGTTTCATTATACCATTCATGTTATAAAAAGTTTAATTAGTCAGTTGGCTCGTGTAACAAAATGTTTTACAGTGTTTGGAAAACATTCTCGGGTTTTTACAATTTACAGTATAAAAAATTTCAATTGTAAAATATTTTATAATTTACAATTTTTTAGTTATTATTTATACTATTTATTTTTATTTCGGAATTTTGATGAGATATATAACTTTTATTATATTAAATCTTAAGTTTACATTTTGAGTTATCAAAGTGAACCTTACTTACTTTTGATCTAAGTAGGATCTATTTTACTTTCATGCTTATATTTAACTAGTTTTGAGTTAATACTGTCCCTCGAGATGACTGAAAAATATTCAAAAGTATACTAACTAACTTTCAGACGGACACAAAGTTATGGAGTTGTTATAATTCCCCATCCTTAACCTCTTATTTTTTGCGTGAATTTCTTTTAAACACAGAGGAATATACAGAAGATATAAATCAAGAACAACACTACGCTGGAAATAGTTATTTGGGTGTTGATGAAGTAAAGTACCTCGTTGATGTAAAAACTGTCGCCCTTGACAAACACGGGTTCCGATATTTTCACTCGAGAGACAGTTTACTTTTTTCCCCACGCATTTTTCCTCCCACATGTACAAATTAATAAATATACAATACAAAATATTTATTGTATTGACACTAAAACACGATTGTAGGCACAAGTTGACAAATTAATTGCATTGCATTGGGCGCGTTCAGCCGCAATCCACCGGTGGGTAATATACTAACCTATAATAAGTGAACGGTAGTGGTGGACGTACCACCTACCAACCATTGTTGTGCATCCACCGATGTTGTGTTTACGGTGGATTCGGTAAGTAACCGGACATTGTTGATTGTCAAGATGCGGTGGATTTGCCTATTAGTGACTATGGTAATCGGTTACCCACCGGTGACTGCGGCTGAACGCGCCCAATGGTTGATATAGCCTCAACTTTTGTCACAGCTGAGCGTTCTATTCCGTTTACGCTCCAAGCCAATAACGCTTAATCTGCTGATAGTGCCTGCAATCGTTGAGCTGCAACATATTTGCAATGGGTTTACTTTTTCTCTCACTGGGAGACAGTAATTAATCATTAAGTCTACAAGGAGTAAAATGCGTCTAAACATAGCAGTTGGGGGAGGTATGATTTTCAAGCTGATTTGTTTTATTTCAAAAATCTACGTTCTTCGTCTTGGAGGTGAAAACAGACACGATTAAAATGATTGTATTAACCCACGATTTTTGTTATTAACAGCACGATTTTTAGAGGCGTGCGAGTACTCGACTATCGATCTTTTTTCAAGCCAAGTCTGGGTTTAGTCTAGGCCTACTTCAGACTCAAAGTTTTGCAAAATACTCAACAGTTCAACTCGTGTAGTTACTCCCTCCGGGTTTCCGAAACTGGTATATGCGATCGAATTTTAAGGCCATTTTCACATAGTTAACCAAATCTTTACCTGCCACAATAAAATCGCTTTTTCCTTCTTGGATTTGAGATTTTTACTCATCCCTTCTCACTGAGACTGATTTGATTTTAATTTTGAACGGATAAAAATATATTACAAAAAACTCAATCTTTTATAAACAACTATATAACTGTACAAGAATTAGTATATAGGTGTGTACCTCATATTAGGCTAATATTTTTATCAAATATCGAGTTACTCTATATGAAGGCATATTAAAGATGGCCTGAATTTTAGTTACTTCATTTGAAAACACAGCTTGAAATTACCTATGGCGGTTTTCACTTTTCTGCGACTTTTGGAACTGCGGCTCCCTAAGAGCCCACGTTAAATTTGTGCACTTTTTGCTATGCAAGGCGGTGTAGGGGTAAACACGGTGTCATTTAGCGTCTCCAATTCTTAAAATAAAATTTATTTTGACATACTATTGTAAAGATAAATAGTTATAAAGTGTTTATTGCTTTCTCCAAAATCGTTCATGCTCACTCAAAAAATATGGTAATTTGTTTTGGCTATTGTTATGATGACAATAATGAGTATAGGTATAGTAAGAATAAAAGTTTAGGAACGATGAAGAAGAGGCCATCAAACTGCAATGGTAAACCACTGAATAATTTCAAATATATTATAGACCTAAGTCTAAAATGGGTCGATCGAAAAAGTACCAAAGGCCCTTCTAAGCGTCCACTAGAGTTATTTCTAGTCTGAAAATCGAGTGTCATATATTTTAAAGGCATAACGATACAGTTAATATTAAGTTTATATCAGTGTGATAATATACACTTTGAAAAATTTGTGTTTTAAATATCAGTTGTTTTACATATCAATGGTTGAAAAATGCTGTGGTCACTGATGTACTCACACAACTAGAGCATCATTATGATTGGCAGCTGTATTTAGCATGATTGGCAATCAAGGCCTTCGGTATCCTTGCCCAACAGCTCTAGAGAATTCACAGGTAAGCAAATCCCGAATCCCTCGTGTTTTGGTCGGGTTTTGGTTTGGTTTTGGCCTTGAATTTTGGTCATTTTTCGATAGCTAGATGTTTACTTAGAAATCCCCCAGATCCACCTTAAGGAGTAGCAAAATCTTTTATAGGCAGACTATTAAAACTGTTGAAAATGTTTGAACTTAGTACTCTAAGTTTTTATAGTTTTTATTAAAAATGTGAACTAACTAAAATTTTTATATCGATTCTTTGAAAACAAATTGATAATTTTTTTTTAATTTATGTCTCGTTATCCTCAATAACTCATTCAGATTCGCTCATGTATCTTTTTTTTCTTGATCAGAGTACTGAAGAAAATATTTTTAATGAAAAATATTAAACTTCCCATCATTCACTTTTTATTTATTTAAGTTTCATTATCACCTGAAAATGTATCTTTAAATGATCCCTTTGACGAGTTCTCTCTGGACCTAATCTGCTCTCTTCATGCAGCCTTCAGACCTGTCAATAAAATCTGGTTTGAAATGAAATCTTAACATATGTTTCACATAGGTCTGAGAAACCACCCCTCATACTACTATACTCAAGCCACTACCGGCTACCACCCTACTGCGGCTGTGGCTGCGGCTACTGGTTGTGGAAATATTTTCCAGTCCATTTTTACTTACCGAGAAGAAACCAAAGAAACGAGGGTCACCAGTATAAATTTTGGAGTTAACATTTGTCATACACATAATTTTGAGTTAAACAAATTTAACAAAAACAAACTTATTTTTCTTCAGCTGTCTCATTATAGGTGTTGTATTTATCAATTTAAGATTTAATGGAATATCCTGAATTTTCCTAATTAATGCACTTTTTTAATTAATTAATCTCCAATTAATTAATCTCCAATTCAAATTTTGTGCTCCTTTAAAGCTTGGCTTTACCAAATCATTTTTGTCACATTCAAGAGTCAATTAAAAAATCTAAAAGCGTTTTCTAATCGAGTTAATCATTTCAAATTTAAAAAAACGAACTTTACTGAGCTTTTTCTTGTTCAACATATAGGTTAATGTGAGGCAATAACTTTTTCCTAGAAACAATCTAATCTTGATTTCATCAGGATTTTGCTTTCTTCGATTACACCTTTGAAGAATCATTCTAATTGTAAAAGGTCGAGTCAGTTACTATCTATGAGTGATGAAAATGGATAGGGGACTCTCGAAGACTCTAGTAATTAAAAAGAGTTTTTATGTATCTCTGAAACTTAGGTTATTGGATTTGGTCTGTGATTCGTGACTTTAATGTTTCAGTCCAAAGTTTTGCAAAATTGGATTCACATTTTGAAGTTGTCTAAACAAAAAATTATTGCTTACCAACTCAAAGTAACTCCCCTCCCGCAATACAAGTGGCCACCACGGCATGTGGCTTGTTGGTTGTTCTCAGGCTCATGAAACCTACTCTCATTCGAGGTACTGACTTGATATCATAACACAAATTTTACTGTATTTCTTAGTTGTAGAGAAAATATTGTACGAAGATTTGTCAAGAGTTAAAAACATGCACATGTTTCTTTGTGTTTTAGATATGGGTGATTGCTGCGATATTGGCAGTGAGTGGCAGTGTAGCACAGGGTAATTAAATATATTTACTCAGTATCTCTCATTATATGAACCTTAAGGAAACATTAACAATTAAAATTTGTTAAGCCTGTTTGTTCCTACTTGCACACTGAAATCTGCATTCAATAAAATCAGTCGGTAAAATTGTTGGCAAAGAAAGCATGACATATTTTAATTGTCATTGATTTAATTTTATATTTATATATCAAAGTTGTGTAAAAATGGTCTGATCTGAATTAAATTTGGCACAGACATGTGAAGTAGTAATTATGTGGATGAGTTCAAAAACCAGCCTGATCAGACCATCAGGGGGGTAAGAGGGGATAAACCCCTTCAAAAATGGGTTTTTAGGATTTTTTACATAGAAAAATTAAAATTATAAGATTCTGGTTTAGACCATTGAATTCAGCTTGCAAAAACTAACAATGCTTAATGTCTATTGGTTGCTAAGATAGAAAAGGAAAATTCTATTCCTCGCTTATTTCTCAACATATCTGAATTAAACTGAAATATAGCTTCATCTAGTTGACATCTACTGGATTGTAATTTTACATTTCCATGGGAGCAAACCTGCATACTGGTTTCCCTAATTACACTTAAGGAGAAAATTGTTGTACGCTCATTGTAGGGTTTAAGTTGATTTTACTTGATTCACAGCTCCTTATCAATGATTAATTTCAGCATTTGAAAATCCCTGAGTATGCAGGTCTGCTGCCACCGAGATATTTTTTATAATATTTTAGATAACAGGGCTCTCAGAAGGCTCAGACCACACCACTGACACTGGCTTTTGCTCTGGGTATACATTAGTTAGCATAAATAGTTATACAGTACTTATTTAGTGTCGCATTTGTTACTGGTGTGAGCTTGTGCATAAATCATAAAGCAACATTTTTGTTAACCTTTTTCACCAACAATTATTAACTCAATAACTCAAAGATATATAGTAAAGAGTCATAATCATTTTTTATCTGAATAGATAAAATGTGTTTACTGTGTATATCTCAGTCAAGTTTTAATACAATCACAAAAAATACTCGTGAATAAAAATATTAACCTAATGACGTCAATAAAACAACTTAACGAATAAAAAAAATCAAGTCAGCCTGACAGGAATTCTCCTACTTGCAGAGTTCCTTTTACATTTTTGAAGGGTAATCTATTTTTGATATAGTCTGGAAATTGTTTATCAAATTTGATACTCACATGCACCACTTCGTTAGACGAATTTGAGGGAGGAGGTGGTTTGAGCCATGTCGGGAGGTGGCATGTGCCATGCCTTATAGAAATCCTATCTATCACCTTCCCCCCCTCCCAGTTTGGAGTGAATCAAGTTAATTTCAGTTTGACCAGTAAATTTACATTTACATTGTATAAAGAGAAAGAGTCAAAATACTGAGGTTTCTGAAAGCTCCTTGACAGCAGCAAGAGGGTGGAGAGCCAAAATTATGCAAATTGCTCCTTTTGCTCTGGGAATACCTTATCGTTATGAGCAGAACCATACCAAAAATCGATATCATAGAACAGTCCGGATGGTGACTTGATGTGCTTTTGCATTTTTTATTGGTACATTGTTCATTAAAACAGTGTATGAATAGAACACTTTTGCAAGTCAAAAGAAAAATCACAAAATTGTTTGTAAGTATACAGAAAATTTAGAAAGAAAGTATTATAATTTAATGCGTATTAAATTTATTTAGGAGAAAATCACCAATTAAGCAAGTATAAAGCATTCCCTACTAACACGTCATGAAATTTTAAGGATGGTAATTTCAGGTAATATCATTCTGGTGAAATCTTACAGCTTTGACTCCCCAGTCCCAAGTGGATACAAAAGTCTTAAAAATATTCTTAGGAACTGACTCCTGACACTGTGCTTAGGTGTCAACCCTCTCGACTGCATAGCGGTCGTCAATGGTTATCGCCTCACGTCTGATAGATCGGTCAAAGACCTGTTCACATTAAAATTTCCATTTATTACTTTTTGGTACCAGTAAACAGTATCCAATATTCTTCGGCCGATTTTGATCGTTTTTCTTCCAGCGACCCTCCAGTCGATCTGATCGCTCTCAATGATGTTGACAGGCAGGTACGAGACTTACAGCGGCAACCCCTGCTCGCCAAACCCCTGCGGCCAGAACACACAGTGCTACGTCTCCAGCGGCCGCCCTGTCTGCTCCTGCCTCCCCGGCCACTGGGGCAACCCTCTGTCCTTCTGCCAGCGCGGCGAGTGCCAAGGTACCATCACCAGCTACTGATCAACAAAATACGAGGTACGTTCGGAAAGTAAGTTCCGTTTGGGAGTAAAAAAATTCTCCATGCATTTACAACATTTTTATTAAATATATCTTAAAGAGCGTACCTTTAACTACTTTTTCACGTAGTTCCCACAAATATTTAGGCACTTGTCATATCTAGGGAGAAGCTTTTTAATTCGAACTGAAAAGAATTCTGCCGCCTGTGCATGCAGTCACCCGCTGACGCCATCTTTAATTTCATTGTCATTCACAAACCGACAAAGGATACAATGGAATATAGAAGAGTTCGTGAAATTTGTGGGAAACACTCTTAGAGATCAGTACCGTAATTTTGAATTTCTTTTTCCTGAACTGTATCGTTGATTTTGGCAACAAGATCGTCAGTAACAACAGATAGTTGGCCACTCCTCTATTCATCATGGACATTAGTGCGACCATCTTTACAGTTCGGGAAAAAAGGAAATTCAAAATTACTGATCTCTCTGAGTGTTTCCCACAAATTTCACGAACTCTTCTGTACACCATTGTAACCTTTGTCCGTTTGTGAATGACGATGAACTTAAAGATGGCGTCAGCGGGTGGCTGCGTGCACAGGCGGCAGAATTATTTTTGGCATAAATTTAAAAGCTTCTCCCTAGATATGACAAGTGCCTGAATATTGTGGGAACTATGTAGAAAAGTAGTTTAAGGAACGCTCTTTAGGATGTATATAATAATAATCCTGTAAATGCATTGAGAACTTTTTAACTTCCAAATGGAGCTTACTTTCCGAACGTACCTCGTATTTAAGTTAGGTATTAACACATTCAACCCGACGGAAGTCAACAGTCAGTTTTTGTACTAACCATAATCCCGATGTGCGCCAACGGTGGTACACTGCAAACTTTCCAAAACCCCGATGTGTACCACCAGTGGCGCACTGTTCCCATTTGATTCAATGCCTTTTCACAGCGCTTTCGGAGCTTTGCTGGGTTATATTATTAGTATGTTCGTATTTTAGAATTGTGTAGACACACCGTGGCCACCGGTGGCGCACGTTAAACTTTTTGTAAAAAAAAATAAATGTTGAAAAGATTAAGGTGGTGTAAAAAAGCCAAAAATGGCAGAAGGGGTCGTCAGAAGACCTGGGAAGTGCTTTACTTGTACGGAGCTTACAATAACTAATAGTGTATCATTCGCCACTTCGCCGCCTGCCACGCCATCGGCAAATCATGCGTGTGCCACCGGTGGGGCACGTCGGCCCGTGGTGATTTCAGTATGCCCACTGTCATGCGCTACCGGTGGTACATTATTGAAATTTATTTTTTTCACTCAAAATAGCTATTTTAGGTATACACAAGGTAAATCTACAAATATTTTAAAGAGTTAGTAAAACGTACGACTTATGTTAGTTTCGTCCTTTTGGTCAGTTTACCGATTACTGCAATGTCCTTTTAATAAGCTAGAAAATTCAGTCGTGTACCACGAGTGGCACAAGTTGGGCTGAATGTGTTAAAAGGGGGGCTTTAAAACCAATAAACTCTTACCTTGAAGGCTGATGGAAACAGAGAACAACCATTATCAAAAATACTGTCAGATATTGTTTTGGATGGGTGAGTGTAAATTTTGGGATCCCTCAAGGTTCTATTTTGGGACCCACATTTTCCTTGATATACATCAGTGACCATAGTAGCACTTGTGTCTAAAAATATCATACTTTTTGCTGATGACATTGGTAAACTATTTAATTTTTCATATTTAGGCAAATCAATTGAATCAACATTAATTAATCTTAAAAGCTTGGTAGGGGGATGGTAAAATGAAAATAAAAGTAACTCAATATGTTTTCAAACTAGTGATAACAGTAACTATGAATTAATTTTTTTTAAATCTGAACATAACTGAATTTAATTATGTCCTTAGCTTATACTTAGGCAAAAATCTCAATTGCAAACAACAAATTCATTTTCTGTTAAACAAATTAAGTTCTTTCAACTTTGTAATAATTAGAATTCTAAAAGATTCAGTGTCACTTGATACAGTAAAAAATTGTTTCCTTGCATACATTAGCTTTCTATTAAAATATGGTATAGTATTACATGGAAATTCAGTTGATGTTATTAAGGCCCCCAGTTGATGATTTAAGGCCAAAAAATTGTCATTAGAACCACATTGGGTGTCAATAGAACCAGCTGTTGTTCTCTTTTTAAAGAATTAAATATAATGACTTTAACGAGCATGCATCTTTATTAAGTTCTGGTTTTTATGCCTTGCAATATTACCTCTCTGCTCAGTTCAGAGACCATCACTCTTATATTACCCGTAGTAATAATATTTTTAACTATCCAACATACAATCCAAAAAAGCCCTTTTTATATGGGCATACGATTGTACAACAACATTTCAAATTCATTTAAATCATTTAATCCATTGAAGTAAAAAAACCTGAGTTAATATTGTTATTGAATCTACTTGACCCTTGACGTTTTCCAGCTCTTCTATAATAAGATTATAAAATCTTGTAAATATGTAATTAATTTTATTAGAATTAGAGTGCAATGACCATGCTCTCCTTTGAGATTTTCCATGTAAGATATTCAAATGTTTTGTGCAAATAAAGAATGTGTGACTTAGAATAACATGATAGGAAAAACGAAGCTGTGTGTATATACAATTAATTGTAATCATAACAAATATAAAAACAATATTAGCAGTAATATTTGCATTATATATATCAAAACATTATTGGGAAAAATCACTCAAGATCAGTCTTTAACAGTACAAAATTAGCACAATTGCAATAAAATAACATTAAATAATATACTGGTAATGTCATTGTTAAGAACAATGGAAGAAAAAACAAAAATATAATAATGCTTTTCAGGACAGGTAAATAAATAAAAGTTTTCATGAGGAAAATCCCAAATAGGACAAATATTAAAACAAAATCAATTCTTAACATTTATAAATCTATGATTACTCATTTATGAAGCAATTTTTCTTCAAAAGCCTGTGATTCTGAATAATTATAGTACTGTTCTTTGTTTGAAATTCATTGTTGGTGATGGTGATTTAATATTTTGATTTGGATTTTTGTGGACATTTGCCATCACTGATTAGTAAAAAACAAGTTTCACGACGTTTCGGGATCTGGAATCTGATCCCGTCTTCAGGTGGAAGAAAACCTAGAACATAACAAGATTAGTAACACATAGCCAGGAAAACCTGGACAAAACACAGCTAAAACAGAGACCTGTAAAATCAGTCACAAAAACACTATGCTGAAAAGAAAAACAATAACACAAAATAACACAGAAATCACAAGTATCAAGAATCATCAGACAGGACTGTGTTAATATATTTTATTCAAGTCATTATTCCAGCTTTTAGAAAATAATATTTTTATTCATAAAGTAATGTCTTAAACAATTTGGGATTTTAAACAACTACGTTTTTATCAGTTTTATTAAGGCTCTTCTACTAAGTCCTCCTGAATCTGCATTGCCACTTGAAAACTATTACAAAGAGAAACTGCAGTTTTAACTTAATTTAAGGGTGCAATAAAAATCAGTTCTATCAGTCAGAATCCTATAAAAATGGTCTTGGTTCTATATTTTCAATGAAAAAAAGAAATTCTAGTTACGTAAAACGTAATATAGTTTTTATATTGTGAATTTAAATATTTCGACATTGTTATTGCTTGGAAATTATTACAACCTACATCACTCAGGACACTCAAGAAAAATTAAACACTTTTTGCATTAGCAGGAAATAACAACTCCAGCCCTGCTGACTCTAAAATATTTTTTAATTTGTTGGTAAGTTTTTTTTTACCTTGAAACATAACATATGTCAAATTCTGACCCCCTAAAAGTACAATTTTGTTTTTCAGTAGATTTCCCCTATAGAGTTAAGCTGTTACCATAGGTCTCATGATGACTTTAAGTCCGGGACCAATATAATTTTTTGATTTGGAGCCCCTGGATATAAAAAAACTCATTTGTCCATTTTCATGCATGGAATAATATATTAGGTACATGATTATTTATTTATTATAAATGGCTTGCACCGATATTCAAAGAATGCAGGGAGAGTTTAAATGTTGACAGAATACTATAAGTAATAGGTACTAATCAAACCAAGATGGCTAACACAAGAATAGTATTCAAAAGACAAAAAAAAGAATTTTTAACATTACAAGTGGGAAACAAAACCTAATGGTGATGGTATCAACATGAGACAATCAACAGTCACAACAATTCATAAACAATTCAACTTATCAATAAAAATATAACAAATCAATAACAATGTTAATTTGTAAAGTTACATATACAATAATATATGAGTGAATTTCTTAAAACATTACAAGGAGTAAAAAGCATCTGAACATAGCAGGTGGGGGAAAAAGTTATTTGATTTTATTTTATTAGCGAATTTTTTTAGCTGTTACTGTAGAACTCATGGTAAGACCTAAGCCCCAGAACATGATAACTTTTTGTTTTGGGGCCCCCAGAAGCAAAAAACACCATTTGTTCAAATTTATATATATCTGTTAATACGTTAGCGGCTGTAAATATGGTCCGATCTTGATAAAACTTGGTACAGACGTGTAAAGTGATAATCACTTGGACGAGTTTGTACATCAGCCCGAAAGGACCACCAGAAGGGGGGTAAAGGGTGATAAACGCCCTCAAAAATGGGGTTTTTGAGTTTTTTACTCAGAAAAATAAAAATAATAAATTATTATTTGCACCATTGAATTCAGCCTAAAAAAAAACAAACAATTTGGTATTTGCTCTATGTCCATTGGTACTAAAATATTGAAAGCGGTAAACACCGTACATTGTCCCTTTGTTATCCTTATGGGAAATAAGAAAAATTGTACATCTCGCTTATACCTCAACATATCTTGATAAAACTTGGTATATGGCTTTTTACAGCTCAGATCCACTGGATATTGATTTGAAACCGTCAAATTTTTGCATACCTGTTAGAGCAGACCTTCATTCTAATTCCCCATGTTATTCTTATTGAGAAAATAAAAAATTTCCATTTATCGCTTTTGTTGTGTTGAAATGTAGGCCCGGCGACAGGATTTTCGGGCCCCTGTGCAATTTTCTATCCCGGGCTCTCACACCTGGCGACCTTTTTTTATTAGTTTTGTGTTCTTTTGGGCCCCTTTTTGAGTCATTCCGAGCCATTTCCGGGCCCCCTGTGAGCCCGGGCCCCTATGCATTTGCCCCCCTCCTGCCCCCCCTGTCACCGGCCCTGTTGAAATGTGCTTCTATGCATCAGAAGTTTGCTGAGTATGCAGGCCAGCTACAACGGGGAATTTTTATTTCCATTCAGTAATATAAAACAATCATAAACCTCAGTATCGGTTGTTGTGTGTGTTAGACAACGCCGACTGCCCCGCCAGCAAGGCGTGTCGCGAGTTCCGCTGCGTGGATGTGTGCGCGGGCGCGTGTGGAGTCAACGCCGACTGTCACGTGCGCAACCACGTCCCCGTGTGCAGCTGCCCTCCCGGCCACAAGGGAGACCCCTTCAGCAACTGCCGACTCATGGATCCCCGTAAGTATTCCACTTTAGTGACTACACTTCAGTGTTGCATTTTACCTGCCAACTCCGTTGGTAATCCCTGCTTTTACCCGGTTTTTCAGCAACAAGAAAGAAAGAGAGAAAGAATTTTTTTCTCCAATTACATTCCATTACATTTTCGTTCATAAATAGGCCTACAAATACAAAAAGGTAAAAATGGTACAGTTACAATTAAATTCATTTTAAGATGCCAACTCTGACCTTTCGAGATGTAACAGAGAAACAATTATTCCTCCAAGGCCTTTAAGCCTGTTTGGAGGCTTTATTGACACTTAACAACTAATAAAATCTAAATGGCAGCTGTTAAACAACAACAAAAATTGCTTATCATTAACATAAAAGTATACTAATTAATAATCACAATTAACTGAATAAATCATCAAATTAAATTACACTTCTTCCAAACTTTCTAAATTGTAACAACAGTAAGATAAACAAGTAAACATTCATCGCCCCCGCAAAATCCCCGCAAGTCCCAGAAACCGGGTATTTACCCGAAAAACCACCTATAATGACCTTCAAACACCCAAAACCGGATAGTTTCCTAAAATTACTAGGTAAAGAGGGAAT
This sequence comes from Flexamia atlantica, assembly GCA_035578135.1. Classification (NCBI taxonomy): domain Eukaryota; kingdom Metazoa; phylum Arthropoda; class Insecta; order Hemiptera; family Cicadellidae; genus Flexamia; species Flexamia atlantica. Next base: position 19,243,833 of record JAQJVK010000010.1, read on the forward strand.
CCTTACATCAATGAACTGCACACTTTATACCAAAATATGTCTATTTACTTAGAGTATTGTTCTCAAAACCATGAGACTATTATTTTCCTCATCTTACATGAACAGTGGATATTTGCAAAGCAAATCATAATCCTAAAATCCCCAGTTTACCCATTTTTTATGTAATTAGGATGTCGGGTAAATCCCCACAGCTCAAGTCTAAAATCCCTGGTTTTACCCGACTTTTCCTAATCCTTTTAAAATCCCCAAACAGCCTTCAAAATACCAGAAAATCGAGCAAATACCCAGCTTCTGGCAACACTAAACCCAATAAAACCATAACGAATGAAAAAATTTCTTGAGTTTAAAAAATCTTTTGTAGCCGGGTAGATATTTGGTTTTTGGCAATACTGCTATACTTTATACTTTAAAACTTTATTCTTTGATGGCGACTGACCCGGGTGGGTATTTTAAGCCAATTATAAAAGATGAGTGTAGGGTTTTTGTGGCACGAACTTGTATCCTTGTGAGTAAGGCTGACGTATTCTTTAGACAGGACTGTTCACTAATACCTAACAACCAATGGCTACTAAAGGACCTACAGTTTAACATGGGATCCAAACTACTCTGACTGACTTCAATTATGAACTAGTCTAATTATGAGGATGGTTTTATGGGTGAACGTAGTATTCACTAGTATAGACGTAAAGCCCCACTAAGGAAGACCGCATCCACAAGCCATCACTTATAACTATCCATGATTCGTGACCTCCGAGTAGCTGAATTATTGATTATTATAGTATTATCCATAGTTCTGTGTCCGTGATTAACAGGAACTATCGAGAGCAAACGATCACACTCACACATCCTCACGCTAGAGACCCTATTTTTGAAACGGGTGAGAAGTGAGTAGTGAGTCACTTGTCAAGAAGTCACCTGTCAGCTGATTTTGGCATTGTTTAAACCACCACGTGGGATGTCAACATCTGTCAAACTAGAAAGCCAAATGTAAACATTGATAAATGTAAGGAATTATCCCATTTTTTGTGGCTTTGGCTTTACCTAAACTAATTTAGTATATTTATAGGTCTATTTAGTTTTAGGGCATTTTATAAATAGTTCAAAGTTCATCCAAACCCATGTAAATATTTAGAAATAAAAAGTAAACACAACCTAATTGAAAAGACATCAGTTTTATGACAACTAATGTCATTTAGAAGAAGATTTTTTCCTGTCAACTAACACGTTTTCATTCACCAGCCTATTGCTTGGTGAGTAAAGATGGGTGAACGGATGGGTTGCTGAATGTATACAAAATCTATATTAAAATTATGAATTTTTCAAAATAAATGTCAATTTATATGATATTCACAGAAAGTGTGTGGCTAGATTTATTGAATTAACCCGGCAGAACTGACTTTGATTTGAAAACGCGATGACTGACTCACAGTCTTTTGGACCAGGTTTTATATAAAAGTAAGAATATTGAAAAATGATGAGTTTATTTGCACAAAAACTCCACTAAAGTCTTTTACATTAGTTTTGTGACTACTTTATGTAGGATATATCTGCGTACAAAATACTGATGTAATAGAAAAAATATATATTTTGAATTGCTGTAGGTACTTCAATAATTACTGTTATTGCGTTAATAACGTCCGTATATGTTGTACAACGATGTGTTTATACTGTCAAAAACCCCACAAAAGTATTGTACATTAGTGTTTTGAATATTTTATATAAGAAATATGTGCACACAAAATATTTATATGTAACATGAAGCCTTAGCTGACTCACGGTCGAAAACACCAGACCTCTAAAGAAATTTTTATTAAACTGACTTTAAGGGTTAGAGAATGACGGGAAGTGAGTCATGATGTTCCTGGAAAGACGTACAAGAGGTATAGAGACGGCCAGCCCTGCCGACTCCCAAAAAATATAATTTTTATCAAAAAAACTACTAACCCGGTCTAATAGACAGGCAAGTCAGTCCTCGCGGGTTAATTAAGTTTTTTTATATTTTTATCTGCATCTTCATTTTACAAATTAGAAAAAAATACCTTGAGGGATGAATGACTCACTCACTTGCCGAATCACTCATCACCACTCGACTCTCACATAATTCGGATCTTTTCCGTTATACGTATACCACTGTTTCGGGTTTGTATTTCAAGCTTGATTTTGGTTTTTTTAATATCGGCAGTAAATGGGAACGGTCTGGCACAGTGGTTAGAATGTGGGACTTAGGTCTTGGGGGTTTGGGTTCAAATCCTGCCAATCACCAATGGCTTTTTGCTATGTGATAACGCCCAGCCGGAAGTAATGTGCAAATTAGTTCGCCTAGCATCCAGGGATGAGAAAGGTGGGACAGTAACCCAAAATAAATATCGGCAGTAACTGAACTTTAAGAAAAAATATTACTTCGAGAAGAAATTGATTTCAAATCTCATTTAAAATTAGTTTTTAAGGAAAACCTCCTGAGTGACAATACGAGGAACTGTTTGACAGAGGAGCTGTGCATACCGTCACCATGTGGGGCCAACACCAAGTGTGACGTGATCAACAACACCCCCACCTGCTCCTGCCTGCCGGGCTACATGGGGTCGCCCCTCAGCGGCTGTCGACACGAGTGCGAGAGCGACTACGACTGCCCCGCCTCTCAGAGCTGCCAGAACTTCCGCTGTCAGTCACCTTGCGCGACGGGAGTCTGCGCCCCCACTGCCAACTGCCAAGTCGTCAACCACCGCGCCGTCTGCTCCTGTCCTCAGGTAATGCTGTGTGGACGAATCATGTTCTGAGTTATTTGCCTTTAGGATCCGAGTACTGAAAATAATTTTTCCTTAAGTCACCAAAAAAGTTCTTTAGAAAGTTTTTTTTTTAATTTGCTGTCACCGAAAAAGTTCTTTAGTAAAGAATTTTTCCATCATTAAACAACGACTTCCGTTAAGGCAAGAAACTTCTTCCTCGATTAAGGTGTTAGATACAACAGAGAAGTGAAATATTCAATTTGATCTGATAATTTGAGAGCCATCTAGAAAGTAAGTTATATTCGTGATTGGCTTGAGAAGTAGCAGTAGTAAAGTGATAATTTACAAATCAGCGTGTGCAGTGAATAAGTATGTTTCAAGCTGTGTGAGGTGGATCATTTTACTGCTGCATGTTTGCTCACCTGGAATCGTGAGTGCCTCAATAAAAGTCCCGCCAAATTGGAGTTCCAAACATTTTAAGAATGTTTAAAAAAAAACGCCTGGCAACCAAAATTCATTCTGTTTGGGTTCTCCTGTAGTCTTCAAGAAAGATTTGTGATTTTGAAAACGATGTTTCTCATGAATTCGTTTCATCCACTTTGTTCACCGGGTCAACATTGACGACACGAGGTTAACGCTTCTGTCAATTACAGTGCGTGTTTTTCCTTCCTCTTACAAAAAAATTTAACTCATTGACGGATAAGACCTTCACTCATAATGTTAGGATGATACACAAAGCAGAATTCAGGGATACTGTTGGTTGCTTCTTGTTTAATTTTTTTATAATCTTAAAATACAGCATGACTCCAATTTGGTGGGACATTTTTTTGAGGCGCTCATGTTTTGAGGTTATATTTAGCAAACATGCGGCAGTATAATGATCTGCCTCCCAACACTAAAAACGCATTGAGTGCATATGCTGATGTGTAAATTATTGCAATACTTCACTACTTCTTGAGCTGCGCATAAAAGGTACTTACTTTCTGGATGTCCCCTCATTTATAATCTCAGGGAAAAAATTGTTTTACATAGAATATAAAAAAATACAGTTGAGGAGAACCAAACTAAGTGCAGTTTACATAAACAACCGATCCAGTTGTTTCACTTCTGATAATGACTTCAAAAGTTCTTTTTTTAAACATAAACATTACTTGATTATCTTGTGAGCAATGGAGTCACACTACAGTACCGAAAAATGTTGCTGAAAACAGTGGCTGGTCTTGCCAATCCGATTGCTTCACTCATGCTGTTTCAGGGCTATGTCGGGGATCCATATGTTTCTTGCCAATCCGAGTGCTTCACTCATGCTGTTTCAGGGCTACGTCGGGGATCCATATGTTTCTTGCCAATCCGAGTGCTTCACTCATGCCGACTGTCCCTCCCACAAACCCTCCTGCCTCAACGCCAAGTGTGTTGATGTGTGTGCCGGAGTGTGTGGAGTCAACGCCAACTGTCGTGTGCGTGATGGAACCACCGCCGTCTGTAGCTGTCCTAAGGACATGACTGGAAACCCTTTTGTCAGCTGCCGTCCATTTGAGAAGAGTAAGTTTACACCTTTGTTTTCCTCTAAGTTATTAACTACAGTACATGCCCGATTATCCGAGCCCCGGTTATGCGAGCCTCCGGGTTGTCGGAGGTAGCTGTATACATCGAAATATATTTTTATCTTAAAATTGGTAGTTTAGATAACAACATCTAAAAAAGTAATTTTGTATAGCCAAATAAAATCTATTTTTTTATAATTAATAATTACTGCACTGTGTTCATTGGTAAAAAGTAAGACTTGCTAATGCATTGAACCCTTTCACTGTCTATTCTAACCTCAAAATACAAGTAATTTCCGTATTACCTGAGGTTCTTGGTTACCGAGGCAGCCTCGGTATCAAAGAACTTGGATAATCGAGAGTGTACGATACTAAAAACTTTTGACTAAAAATATTTTTGGTTCAAAATTAACAATGGCTGGATAAGCCAATAAAAGCTTAAATAAGTGGTAGTTTAATTGTATATCAATACGACTGTAAAATCAAATGGAAGAAAATTAAATTATCTATAACCCATAATTTTTCAGTTTTGTGTTTTCTTTCATTTTGTATTATTTTTGTGGATAGGTTTTATAGTTCTTTAACTATGGGCCCCATAGAGTCTTATCGGATGATTGTTATTTCGATTTTGATTTTTGCCGACACTTGCTATCACTGATTAGGCTTATCGGTTCTGGAACAGTACACCTTTGATCGTCCAGACCGCAACCATCCCGATCCTGGATTAACCAAAGGAGGTTGATTAAGGATAAATAATGTGGGGTTTCTCTTGAGTACAGCGTTTTTATATCCTCAGTTTGAAGTAAAATGCCATAATGTTCACAAATTATCATTATACCTGTAACAGGGATCCTATTGTATCATAGTTATTTCATGTTAAACCTAAAAAAACTTTGGATCTCAGAAGCTATAATATAAAGGTGTGTCATGCCCAATAATGTGAATGTGACTAACTGGGATTTGAATTAATGCAATCAGTTACATTGAAATATAAATTACAAGTACAGGGGGCAGATTCAGAATAGTGCCTGAAGAAGAAAAATATATAAATCAATCCCTGCATACATAAATTAAGTATATAGTAAATAATTAATGTATCACACTTAAAAGTACATTTATTCTTATTCTACTATGGTAAACTTATAACTTATTCTTGTTTTATTTTTAGTTTTTATTGTTTTAGCGAATTTCCCCTATAGGGAAGAAGCTATTACCGTAGGTCTCATGGTAAGACCTAAGCTCGGGGCCACTATAACTTTTCGTTTTGGGGCCCCCAGAAGCAAAAAACACTATTCGTTCGAATTTTTATATATATATATATATATATATCTATGTGTCTGTTAGCACGATAGCGGCCGCAAAAATGGTCCGATCTTTATGAAATTTGGTACGGACATGTAAAGTGGTAATCAATTGGACGAGTTCGTGAACCAGCCCGATCGGACCACCGGAAGGGGGGGTAAAGGGGGATAAACCCCCCCAAAAATGGGTTTTTTGAGTTTTTTACATAGAAAAATAAAATTTTTGCTAGCACCATTGAATTCAGCTCAAAAAAACAAACAATTTAGTATTTTGAATCACTGCTCTATGCCCATTGGTTACCGAGATATTGAAAGTGGTAAACACAGTACGTTGTCCCAATGTTAACCTTATGGGAAATAAGTAAAATTCTATATCTCGCTTATTTCTCAACATATCTTGATAAAACTTGGTAAATGGCTTCTTCTAGTTCAGATCTACTAAATATTGAATTAAAACCATCCAGTTTCAAAATACCTGTAGCAGCAAACCTGCATACTCATTTCCCATGTTATTCTTATGGAGCTTAACAAAACATGTCAAATCTTGCTATGTTTGCTTGAAATACGTTGTTTTGCATTTGAAATTCGCTGAGTATGCAGGTCTGCTGCAACGGGGGTATTTCCATGTTGTTTTATGTCATAATTTCAATGACATTAATTCCCCAAAAATCTGCCTACCACCTCAAAATGCATACAAAATACGTAGAACTCATGCTTTAAATTTTCATTTAAATAAATGCAATTCATTCCATACCGTACTTGTTTGTTTAATGCAATGTATTATTTCTAAGGTACCCAACTGCAACATAATGACTCATTGAAATAATAAAAAAAGCCTTTGAAATAAGTTTTGATAATGACCATTTTACAATATTTCTACATATTATTATGTGCAAACTATCTTAACAAAGTCAAGGCTGGTTAAAATCAAAGTATGGATGTGTTGAATCTGCTGAATGGTATACTGTACTCTTAATAGATAAGAAATGTAAAATTAATAGGTTCAAGCGACGACCAATCCATCTCTGGAAGTTTCCGAACTGCGACTGTGGTGAAATCTCCAGTGTTGATGCTGCGTCATTGTTCTCAGCTTCGTGGTTTCAGTCAGTAAGCAGCAAGTTTCTGTATCGGAATGCACTGGAACAAAACTACAACTTTATTTTTAAAAATCAAGTACTCATCAATATTTTATCTGTGATGAGGATGGTGAAAGAATTTTCTAATATGTTTAAAATGTCGTATATCGTCAAAAAAATATGCTAAGAATTTAGATATAAATATCTGCTGAAATTGTAAGATGCTTACACTGTGGTTTGGCATAAAAATTGAGTTGGGTATTTTATATTCTTTGATGACATTTGCTCTTTCAAAATTTTGTTTGCCATTTATTTTTATTTAGGGGTACTTTTATGCTTAATGAAACGTTAAAAGTCTTCTTGTCGTCTTTGTTGATAAAATACAAAAACATTATCTCAATTGTTAATTTAAGAGATCAAATAGGGGTGTAGGATGTTGCTATTTTTGAAAGAAACCTAGGTTCTCTTGATACACCATTCCAGGTGGCCGTGAATTCTAATCGGGGACTCGTAATTTGCCAGGGGTCGGATGGCCGCTAGGAGATTAGGCAACCCTTCACCAGCACATTAGAAACGCATCGTGTAGTTGCAAGTCTCCTTATGGCATATCCTAGTGGCCATGTCCTCTGCCAGAAAATAATTTGATGAGTACTATTAGATGGTAGAAGTTTACTAGGATTTTCCCAAATGCATCCTTTGTGTTTGTATGCATGTACACAATTATCACACAATGCATTTGCTAGTTATGGTAGAGAGTAGTTATGGTTTTGCAATTTGAGTTCACATAATATTCACTTGAGGATTGTTACACCAGGATTTAGAGTTTTGCTGAGCCATCCAATGGTAAATTTGATCCACATGTAGATTTACAATACATTCCCTCTGCTACTGATTTCTGCCCCAGGCAGGTTTACAGATTATGTGGCTCTTTCATCAAACTGAAAAGTTCTCGTGGCACACTAGAAAAGTTTGGACTGTCTTTCAAGCTGACATCCAGAGAAAAATCTGAAATATTCATGGTCAATGTTTAAACATACTCATAAATCTTGACGGTGCAGAATTCACCAACACGCCGGCCAAGCCTGGGCATAAGGGTTAGACACTGAGAGGGGACCGCACAAAATAAAAAATAAATGATTGTGAATAATTTAGAGGGTAAATTATGCTCCAAAATGGAAAAAAATGGTCACCACTTTTTACAACCTTAATACCTGTCAGAGGCTGCACAAATATCTGGGCCTAAGACCGAAGTGGATGTAAATACAGCACTGAATCTACTTGTGAATTGTTTGCGAGTTTGCACTGATGTGTTCTGGGGAACATAAATAAGTATCCTGCAACTGAATCTCAGTTCGGAACATATAAATGCCAACAAGCTTGAATACAAGATGGCAAAAATGGTCATAAACATGCTTTTTGGACCAGAGCCAAGCTGCGGCACAACCAAACCGACTGGGCTCTCTGGGCATCTCGCTAGAAGAACGATTTGCAGATTACAATGCTGTTCAAGAGGTTATGGGTTTATAATTCATGACATATCCATGATAAATGTTGAGCATTTGAACTGTTTTCTGCAGTTCCGAGGACAGGTTTTTTTCAGTTCCTTTCATAAGGACATTGACTGCTCAACACCACAAAGTAAATTGGCTCCAAAGCTGCATTTTTCACTGTGATGTGAATTCTCCTAACATTCACTCACTAATGTAAAAGCTGTTATCATACACAAGAACTCATTTCACCGCCTGGATTATGACGTCAGGCAGGTGTCAGGAGATCGCTCAAAATACTGGACCCAGAAAACTCAAAAAAACTCTTTTACTCTCTACATTCTTGGAATTCCAAAGTCATAAGTGTGACTCGGCTGCTGCCAACTCGAGGAGTTAAGCACATGATATCGCATTACATGAAATTTACGTAGAAGGAAAAGGAATTTATATGTCATGATCATGTAAGAGTTTTACTAACACTTTTTTAGCTAAGGAAAATCTTTTAGTCTGTGAGGACAGTCATCGGTTTACCAATTATCAAGGCATGTGGTAAGTCTAGTTTACAGGTGAGGGTAAATTGTCATCATGACGACACAGTCCCTGCAAGTTATGCATTTGACAGCACAAATTACAAATCTTATTTCATACTATTAGGTGTGATGTGAACTGAACAAAGAGGTTGAGTTCATGATATTTTGTATTTAAGTTTGTTAAAAAAATATTGCTTCCAGAAGGAAAACATAGTGTGTTAGTCACTCGCTCCAAGACAAGGCCTTATCCAGTGGGAGCAGGTGGGTCAGGGGGTCAAAATCCCCGCTCCCAAAAATGTTATGATTACGTTAACAAGAAAGGTTATAAAGTTATTTTTTTCACTTCCTGTAACTACGGACCCTAAACCCCCCAAAAAAATTTCCTGGCTACGGATTTGCTCAAAGAGAAATAAAATCTTTTAAACACACTGACACAGAAACATCTGTTTTCAGTTCCTTTTTGTTAGCTCGAAAGTTACCCATTGCCGTCCTAGGCCGGAAAAACGGAAGAAAACAATCAGGTGATTTGCAGCAAACTGACGTTTAATGCTTGTTTATTGGTTACTTTTTAGAGGAATGCAGTGGCAGCACTGGCGGCAGTAGCAAATGTTTGTTCTAGGTTAGGTTTGAAGGATTGAAAAACGTATTGGTTTATGCAAGGACTACGTTATGATTGAAAGTATGTTATTTCTGCGTAGTATAATAGAAACTGGATGTAAATAAAAAATGTCTTACAACACTTAAAAATATATTTACACTTATACTGTATTTACATACAAGATGGTAAATATTAAATATACAAAAATGGTGGTAAATATATAAAAATGAGTCTCTCATTGGGCCTGATGATGATTGGTGTGACCGATCGAATCGATCGCCACTTTCCACCATTTTTGTATATTTACCATCTTGTACCTATGTAATTACAGTATAAGTGTAAATATATTTTTAAGTGTTGCAAGACGTTTTTTATTTACATCCAGTGAATACAACAACACGTATCATGCTAATCAAGAAATTATAATGAAAAGTATCTTATGTTACGGCTAGAAAGTTTTACCGTACTCGCATGAAAATCCCGCACGAGCGAAAGCGAGTGCTATCATGCTCGTCCGGCAAAACAGTACTTTCCGGCCTAGTAACGTAATATACTATGTTTATTTTTAACAGCATATTAAGTAAAACATTTTTCCTTAAACAAAAAGATGAGCTATAGCAAACGCTATAAAAATTGCGCTAAAAGTAAAAAAAAATAAAGTGGGTTTTCAAGTACAGTATAATACTCTCTGTATATATTGTTTCATAGATTTACTATATAATATATAGCAGATTAAATAGAATGCAAAGTCTTTTTTGCTTGTAGGGGGATTTGGTAGTCTGGGTCACCCCACATTTCAGGAAATCCTGTGAGGGTACTTCAGCCATTATTTTGTCTTTTTGCACATGTACCGGAAAGGAAAGGAAGCTTCCCCTGTAATATCCCTTGGGCCCTAAGCCTTTAGCAGATAATGCAGGGGAAGCAAAAGGAATGGGTAGAAGAATATGTTCATGTATGCTTAGACTGGGTGGGCAAAGATATACCTTTATCCCACAGATGAAGCAGGGATAGGCGGCCCTCATCTCTGTCGCCAGTATACCCCCATCCACCCTGGTGGGCATTACTCAAGACATAATTTGTTACTCAATCGGTATGGGACAAAACATTATAACAAATTTTTCTACTATGTGACATTTTCTCTCTCCTACTAGAATTTGATCCAATTACATTTTCAAGGTGACCTGTGCATCCCGAACCCGTGCGGACAGAACGCGCGGTGTGAGCCGGGCCACGACCGCTCGGGGAAGGAGCGGCCGGTCTGCACGTGTGTCCCCGGGTACCTCGGCGACCCGCTGACCTACTGCCGGCGCGGGGAGTGCAGCACGGACGCCGACTGTCGCGGGGACCAGAACTGCATCAACTACAACTGCGTCTCCTCGTGCACCAACCAGTGCGGCGTCGGGGCCGTGTGCAACGCTCGCAACCACGTCGCCGTCTGCTCCTGTCCTCCGGGCTACACGGGCGACGCCATCTCCCGCTGCTACAGCATCCCCGCGCCCGTGGCTCGGGCTCTCTACAACAAGAAGTAACCCTCCTCCCTTCCACCCGACGTGATAATACGGTACAGTAGAGTCCCTCTTATCCGGCCTCAGTTTTACCGGTTCTCGGTTTATCCAGTCGGTTCCCAGAAGCCTATTTCAACACATATTTCCTACTCGTACAGACGCATTTCCCTCTGGTTCTCTCTTGGATATCTATTTGCTTGTGCAGTATTATCTCTATATATTTATAGCTCCAGTTTACTGCCAACAAACATAATGATACTGGTAAATGCGAGCGTGTACTGGCTGTACTGGTACGTTTGGCGTGACTCAAAGAAACCATGGGTGAAACAAGATCAATTAGTGATAAAGTGATGTGATGGGTTGGTTTGAGAAATAACCCAAAACAACATTTAAAGCTCTACTTTGGGCTTATTTCATTGGATACGAATTATTATTCAGGTATAACTTATCGTTTTCATAATAGGTTGGATTATCCAGCCAAATCGTTATCCGGCCTGGGCTCGGTCCCGTGGAGGCCGGATATCAGGGATTCTACTGTACAGTACAGTTTAGGTTATCCAAGACAACATCCCTGCTCCCGTGGCTCGGGCTCTCTACTACAAGAAGTAACCCTCCCCCCTTCCTCCCGACGCAATAATACAGTACAGTACACTTTCGATTATCCAAGACAGCATCCCTGCTCCCGTGGCTCGGGCTCTCTACAACAAGAAGTAACCCTCCCCCCTTCCACCCGACGCAATAATACAGTACAGTACACTTTCGATTATCCAAGACAGCATCCCTGCTCCCGTGGCTCGGGCTCTCTACAACAAGAAGTAACCCTCCCCCCTTCCTCCCGACGCAATAATACAGTACAGTACACTTTCGATTATCCAAGACAGCATCCCTGCTCCCGTGGCTCGGGCTCTCTACAACAAGAAGTAACCCTCCCCCCTTCCTCCCGACGCAATAATACAGTACAGTACACTTTCGATTATCCAAGACAAAATCCCTGCTCCCGTGGCTCGGGCTCTCTACAACAAGAAGTAACCCTCCCCCCTTCCTCCCGACGCAATAATACAGTACAGTACACTTTCGATTATCCAAGACAGCATCCCTGCTCCCGTAGCTTGGGTCCTCTACAACAAGAAGTAACCCTCCACCTTTCCACCCGACACATTATGTAAGAGATTCCGATAATACAGTACAGGGCACTTTCAATTGTCCAAGACTCCAACCCCGAGGTCGTTCTAAGCAAAAATATTTGTTTTTAATTTTTGGTCAGAACATCATAATACCGTGACTATCATGTATTTTGTTTATAGTAAATATAAAATTATCAGTACTTGATGGTGTATTCATTCACCACCATGTTCGTACTGGTCTAAATTCACCCTTGCTTGACAGTAGTGAACTTCCAATTTCCTGAATCACGGGTAATCATCCGAGAAATTTTAGTTCTAACCGAAACCGTCCATTATAAATTTTAAGTGTGACTTATTGTTTGACTATAAAAACAGATAACGACTATAGTTTGTTAATGTAAACCAAAAGAATGCTGATGAAAATATTTTAGTTTTAGAGTACAAGACTTAACATGATACGTAATTAAAGACCGACTCGAATGAACCTCCAAAATAATAATATGGTGATAGCCTCAACTAGAAGCCCAATCACAATTTCAGGTATTTAACAAAAATGTAAATAAATTAACCAGAAGTTGCAAAAAGGATGAATATATTTCAAACATGAAATTTTATCTATTAAAAAATAGATAATTAATTTTATTTTGATAATAGATAATTTTTTGTCGTTTTATCTATCATGTAAACCATGATTTTTTTCATATAAAAACCACAATAAAGATGACTTGAACATCAAAACTTGATTTGTGTCTACATAAGGCTTAGAAGGGTCATTATATTTTTTTACTTTAACATTTATTAAACTTAATGGCAGAACACAAACAAAATTTGCAATTGAATAGCTTAACACTAATTACTAGAAAGTTCTCCTTTAAGTAGACCTATGATTTTTTTTATTTTTTTAATAATGGAAGTGCACCTAACATATTTCATGATAAAATAAACCTTAAATCGTATAATAAATCGATACTTTCCTTAAACAAATTCATATTTTAAAATTATTTTTATCACAATATCTGTAACAGTGATTTTATATCCTGGAACTAATCAAACATTCTAAAAAAGCCAATAATTTCAATATTTTGAAAGTCAATTTTTATTGAAAGTCATGATTTATTGTACACATCTGGGAAAAATTAATTGAATTTAATAATTATATGGAATAATTTGGCCCAATTTTTCTGGGTCAGAAATTACTTTAAAAGACAAATCATTGACAGGCATTTATTTATCAGTTACCAAAAGCTATTCCATTTTAATAGCAGACTAAACTATTCCTAATTTTAGTTTTATTTCATAAGTTTTTAATGTTGTAAACATTTTAATTTTAAGGTAGATATTTTTAAACATCTGATACTTTACAAATAAAATGCAACACACATGCTAATGACTTACAGTTTATTTACCTTCTCCTCCTAATATGTACACGTAGTAATCTCTAAATAAGGATTGTAAATATTTCAGATTTAATAGAAGCGAGTTTAGTTACAGTAGGTTCAAAAATATAAGTAAACTCGCCTGCCGCCGAGTGGTGTGACGGCCCCCGATGATATATCCTGGGACAGGAAGTGTTTATTTCTGTGGTGCCTGGGTAAAGGGGGATAAGTTCATTTTTTGTGCAAAACGAGTTAAGTGTAGAATTTTTTCCTTTCATTGAAATGTTTGACTAGGTAAAAGGGGATATGTTCTAGTTCTACTACAAAAGATATAATACATGTGTGTAAAAGGATCTAACTTATGAAAGCAGAACTATAGTTTCGGTAGAAAGGTACAAGTAAGGGACTCATCTAGTTTTGTCCGATAAAATGCTGTTGGAGTAAAAAGGGATACATCAACTTATCCCGTTTTACACGTTTACTTATCCCCTATTTTAATGTCAAGGTTCATGAATGAAATAATGAATTTATTTCCTTTCAAACAAAACAATACAAAGGAAACATAATATTATCTCGGAAATTAACTGGCCACGATAACCAGTTCATGTGGCCAGTGTGCACAAAAACTTATATTTATTAAACAAGGTCGAGTCCAGTCTTGTCAAACTTGCTGTTCGCTGCTACCCGTAGTGATTACCAGTGCCGGACTGGCTGCTCTGTGGGCCCTCGGCAAAAATTTGTCGTGGGCCCCCCCTTGCGTATGTTTTACACCCAATATAATATAAAAAACTTTTTTGAAACTCATTATGCTCTATTACATTTAGCATACATTTATTTATTAATATTTACATAAGGCCAACGAAATAAAGAAAATAAGTAGGCCTAGGAAATAAGGTTATAAATATGGTAATGCGTGTATAATTTAATAGAAATAGATTTATTAAAGGCTATTTAAAAACAATAAGTTTATGTTATATTAATAGACAAAATGTTAATGTGTGTCAATTTCTTAGAAACACATATAAGATTATATTTTAAAGACCATAATTATGATGTACATTGTACACTACTAGTTTCTTCAAAAACATGAATATTTTCTAAAAACCTGTATACGATTATTTTTATGTACACGATATATTTTTTTTATGTACACGATAAACATTGGGCACACCGTAACTTCTCTTCGGTCTTATAGAGGTTTCTCGCCATCATTTTTAAGCAATTGATCATCAAAATTACTGGTACTATTTTTATCCAAAGAAAGCTTAAATACATCGTAGTTTGCAGCAAACTGTTGCAGTTCCGTAATAAGTTTGGACTTGTCAACTTTTGTCACACATGCTACTGTAGTTAATGCATCAGACTCAGACTCAGCAATGTATTGATTGATGTTTCGCAATTGTTTGAAGTTTTTAGGATCCAAAACAGCACAATCCTGTAATAAGTTCTCATTCTTTACAAAGCGTTCTTCAATGCTGTTTGCAGTACAATCTAAAATACTTGAAGTACAGAGTTTTAAACTTTTGGATAGGTGTCATGGAATCAGATTCATCCTCGGCAAGTTCTCCTGACATTTTCTTTTTTTTCCTCATTCTTTTTTCTGGAAAATCCACTTCCATTTCTATATCTTCCATGTTTTCACTAATACAAGAAGTATACATTTTACACTTTCTTAGTATATCATCAAAATTACTGTCTTCTCTCATTTCCCGGATTTGTTGAAGTAAGCTTTTGACCAATCTCAACGCAACAGAATAATCCATATTTTTACTTTGTAAAAAAATTGAATCTGAAAAAGTTATTTTGAAAATATCTAAGATGACGAATAATGTAAATATATTTTCAAATTTAGTCCACTGACCAATGAGGGTTCGGACTGTAAACTTTGACTTGCAATCAAAGTTCCCTTCAGATACTTCTAACAGTACACGAAGCAAATTTACAAACTTCCAAGAATCATTAAATTGAAAGTCTACTGAAAGGATTCAAAGTCTATTATGGAACTTATAGCTTTATGCTTACTCCACCATCTGGTTGTGCCAATTTTTGTCAATTTATATCATTAATTGGTCTTGGTCTTTGAAGCGTGATTTTGTGGCTTCCGTCCAAATTGCCATTCTTTTATACGATTGACCAATGAAGCAAGCTGTCTCTTCCACCAAACCAAACAGATTTTCAGTCTGAAGACAATTCTACGCAATTCAGGCCTACACTACTGGTACTGGCAAAGTATGAATCTAAAACCTTATTGGTTTTCTTTAAAAACCAATAAGGTTTCCTTTAAGTTTTTAAGTTTTCGACCTTTCGAACTTTTCGTACCTTTTTAAGTTTTCGCTTCAAAGCACCACTTGGCCTAGACTGTTTATTCATTGTAAGCAATCACACACAACACATTACTTCACTAAGCACTAAGCAATATTAAACTATAAACTCTTGAACGTGAAGTAAAGAGAGCATCGGCAATAGTAAACCTCTAATAAACACCATGCATGCAGACGACAACCACGCACCCACTGTTCGCGATCGCGACGACAACGCCTCACAGCTGATCCTCGTGGCAGTGGCGTCTAAGCAGACAGCTCACGTGGTGATAACGAATAAACAAAGACAATATGTGTTGCCTGAGCTAAACATAGACAAATGCGTGCTGTATAGTAATCTTATAATGTTCATTAGTCAAATTTATCAGCTATCTTATTGATAAATAGAATCAAAAATCTTATTTTCAAATAAAAATATTGTGGATTTAATTTTTAAGATTGAAAAAACTGTATTTAAATAATTTTGTATTTTTGAGGCCCGTGGGCCCCTTAGGGCCATGGGCCCTCGGCATTTGCCGACCTGCCGACCTGGCCAGTCCGGCACTGGTGATTACAAATTGTAAGACAGAAGTCTGCCTAGTTCAAAATATGCCAAATCTTATAAGATAACTACATTTATACATTCTGTATTAAAAATAAAAATAAAACATATTTTTATGATTTTAATTAACGTAATATGGTCCTCAAAGATGAAGTTTCACTTATATCAAACAACCAGTTTTTTATTCTTTTACAAAATACATTCAAAGAACTGCATCTTTTCAAATTCATAGGTATTTTGTTAAACATAAACGGCCCTAAAAATAAAAACGATTGTTTAAAAATCTCTTTATTGACTTTTGGTGTTCTGAAAAGCATGTTATCAGTACTTCTCGTACTATAAAAAAGGTTTTCATTTCCGTTATTCCCACATTTAATGAAAAATAATCGTAAAACTTTAAATATAAAAATATTCTGAATAGGTCAAATTTTCATTTGAGAATAGAGAGGAAATTAACTGTCTCTTATTTGTTTTCTTAAAATTATTCGTAAATAGTGATTCTGAGTTACTCTTAATCAATTTATTAATGTTTTAAAAGTTCCGCCCCAGCATTCTAAACCATATTGTAGTCTGGAATGTATAAGAGCGTAGTATAGAGTTTTCAATAAGGAAACTTCACAGATATTTCTTAAAAAATAAAATTTTCTAATTGAACGTTTAATTTTGATATGCAGTTGGTGAATATGCTTTTCCCAGGTCATTTTACTGTCAAACGTCACACCTAAGTACTAAAAAAACTTTACTTTTTCCAATTTTTCACAAGTACAAATTAATCTATGACAGTCTTTGAGTGTGATAAATAATAGGTGAGGTAAATTCGAAATCACGGAAATCAAAATTGATGTACTTTGTTTTGCTAACGTTTACTTGCATTTTGTTTGTGGAGCACCAATCTTGTAAAATATTCAGATCATGCATCATCATTATTCTTATATGTTCTTTGTCTTTGTGGGAATAAAGGAAACCAATATCATCGGCAAAAGCTTGGATTTGTCCGTTAAAATTTTTATAGAGTAAATCATTTATAAATTAGGAAAAGGACACCGGAGGTCACAAATCCCTGAGGAATCCCCACGGTGACAGGTAGAGGCGCACTGAGGCAGCCTCCGACCCGCACGTGCTGTTCTCTGCCAGACAGATAGCTGCGGAACCACTGGAGTGCCACACCTCTGATCCCTGCCGCCTCCAGCTAATATAGCAAAATGTCGTGATTGACAAAGTCAAAGGCCTTTTTAAAGTCAACAAAGAGACCAGTAGTTTTATTACTGTCATTAAGGCTGTTGTAAATTAAATTTGTGAAATTCAAAAGTGCATCCTCCGTAGATTTACCTCGTTGGAAGCCAAACTGGTTTTTTTAGAAAAACAATCTATTATTTAAATATTTAGTTAAGCGATTGACCATAATTTTTTCTAAAACCTTTGAGAAAATAGAAATTAAACTGATTGGCCTGATATCAGATATATTTATTGAATTAGTTTTCTTATAAATAGGCACAACAATACTTAGCTTTAAGATGTTCGGAAAAATTCCTTTAATAAAACTTAAATTAAAAATATGTATCAATGCAGGTGCAATCAACTCAGCTATGCTCTTGACCAATAAAACATTGAAGCTGTCAAAACCAGATGATTTTTTATTTTTAAGACTATAGTGTTTACAATCTCAATTGCAGTTGTTGGTTCAATAAAAAATGATTGGCAGAAATGCCGGAGACCCAACTCGGCCTGCGTAGGGACATAATTATCTGACTGTACTATACTAATTAGATAACGATTTACATTATCAGCAACATTTTGAGGGTCACATTCTACTGTGCCGTTTTCCAGCTCAACTTGATCAAAACTACGATTACGGTATTCACCCGTTAAACTGTTAATAATTTTCCATTGTCCAGCCGGGTCTCCATCAACACTGCGAATCAAACTTGAGTAATAGCGTTTTTTAACTGAATCAATTTCAAGTTTCAAATCATCATAGAATTTGCAGTAGTAGTTATTTAAAAGCAAGTCGTATGGTCTACGTTTAGTTAATATGTAGAGTTTTTTCCTTTTATTTATTTTACGTAAAATTCCTGTTGTCATCCATGGACTTATTGTTTTAGCTCTTTCAAGTTTCTTGTTAGTATAATTTATTTTAGAATTTTTCATAACAATATCCGTTAAGATTTCATGAAATTAACATCATCTAAGATCATTATTTCAGTCCAGTCTATATTTCTTAAACAATTAACAACTCAATTAATGTCAACAGCTTGCTTTTTAAAGCCTGGAGCCTTATCTTTAACATTCAGTCGGGTTCCTTCAAATTTTAGTCCTAACAAACAATTATCAGTGATATTTATATCAAAAATAGCACTCTTAAAATTACTTACTTGTCTACGCTTAATAAATGTATGATCTATTAGGGTTTTTGATGTTTTAGTAATTCTGGTTGCATTATTTACCATACTTAAAAAACCATTATTTAACATTAAATTGTGATAATTTTTTTAGTTTATTTTACTGTCTAATAAATCAATATTAATATCACCTACCAAGATAGTGTTAGAATTAAAATGATTCATGTAGCTTTCAAGCTCAGTAATAAATTCTTTTCAGAATAATCTTGTAGTCTGTACAAACAAAAAATTTTAAAATAAGACTTATTTAACTTTACATCTAAAAGAAGAGAATCAGCTGTTTTCATGCTTTCAATATTTAATCTAGTGACATAAACTGAATTTAAAACGTAACAAACAACGCCTCCTGATCTGTAATAATCATTACAGTGAGCGTAAATATTGTAATCAGGAATTTTATATAGTTCTAGTTCATCAGAATTTATCCAAACCTCAGCCAGTATGATACAAGTAACATGATGTTTTAATTGGGCAAATTCTACAATAAAATTATCAAAATTTTTCCGCATACTTCTTATATTGCGTATAGTAAGGTAAAATTTTCATTTTTATTGACATCTAAAAATTAAAAAAAAATTACCATCCAAAAAATTGTGATAAAAATTAATTTCCTCCATAGCCATTAAAAAAAAATATCAAAAATTTAGTATTACGGATCATAACAATAAACATTACCTAACTTTCTTTAAATTCATTCCTCTTAGGATGGTACACAGTTTATTTAAGTTTATCGATGTCTGCCTCACTGTCAATCCTTCGGATCGGCAATTTTCACCATTAGCTTTCCTGACGAAAAACTTTCCTTCTCGACACCACACGTATGCGTAGCCGATCTCACGACTTTTCTTTTTTAGTTTTGATAGGAACATCTTATTGTTAGGCGAAAGGTGTTCATTAATAAATATTTTGTTTCTTGGAAAGGCCTGATTGACCCGATCCGCTGTTACGTTTCCTCATTCTCCCTAAACTTCTGAACCCACAAGTCCCTGACGGCTCTGGCATTGAACTGCACCACGAGGGAGGGCGCGCGGTCGCTGCGGAAGCTGAGGACCCGGTGTGCCGCGTTGATCTGGGACTCCTCCACTGTCACGCCGATCACCGCACCCATGTCTTTCACCAGCTTGATGACGTCTTCTTTTGGTGTTACCGGAATACCGCTTACCTCGATGTTACTTCTTCGCGTATATTGCTCGAGCGATCGAACGCGGGTCCTGAAGATCAGTCACAGTCACACACAGGGACGTATTTTTTTCACGCAGTGTTTCATTTTCTTTCTTTAGTGTGTTTAATTCTTTTTTCAGGTCCTCCATAATTTTGTTTGACGAGTCCACCTTTTCTAAAAGAAAACTTAGGGATCTAGTCATTTCTGCTACCTTGTCTTTAACCCCTTTAAGTTCTTTAAAAATTTCTGATTTAAAGCCGTTCAACACCTGATCCAGAACTTACACTGCTCTCGCGACAATCTTTGCACCTCCATTGCTTCGCAGCACGATTTTTCTTCTCCTCCAGATCGTCTTTTACACAGTTTATGTGAAAGATTTTTTTACAGTTTATCACTTCTGCAGGCTTACAGCTGCTAATGTCACTGTTACAAACGCCACAGACAGGCATTTTAATTTTTGATCAAATAATCACGTTCAAAGTCACTCACACAAATCTAACCAGCACAGACGCGCACACAATACACGTGCACGAGTAGCACGACCTTGGAACAACGCACAGGGGAGCGTATGGCGTGATAACACTAAGGCCTTAATGTTGTTTTTTTTATAATGTATATTATTTTCCCCCTTATAATAATAATTAAAAACAGATAATAATAATAAACATAATAATAGTTAAAATAATAGTTTTAATAATGGTTAAAATGGGATATGTCAGTACCTACTAGAGTAAAAAGGGATAAGTAATGTACTTTTTTCTTAAAATATTACAAAATAAAAAAACAACTGATTAAAAATGAATCATGCATGTTGCTACAATGGAAACAACCTATTCAATAAAAAATTACATTTGGAAATTTTCAATAGTTGACTTTTTTACAGTGATCTCGCAAACTTTCTTTTCTTGTTTTCCAAAAGTTGAAAATTAGAACTTATCCCCTTTTACCTAGGCACCACAGATTTATTAAGAAAATCCAAACACTAAATAATTGTATTCAAAATAATGTCGGGTAGGGGGGGGGGGGGTGGTGGTGGATGGAAGTAGTTGAATGGTGGGAGGGGGTTGGGACAGGGTGGGGTGGCTGGGACGAGGGGGAAGGTTAGGGGTTAGGTACAATATTCATTTGAGAGTAAAATCATTCAGTGATGTACCCAGGGTCAGTGTTAGTGGGGGCTCACTCCCTGGGGGAGGATTTCTCATAAGCAACAATAGAGGTCTTGACCATGGGGCAGTATTTCAATTGAGGGTACAAGATTTTTTTAGCTATAACCTATTTTTGAAATAATAAGCTGTAGCTCAACTATTTCAACTCCCATATATATTTAAAGTGTTTTATGCACTGGGTGTGCTGTAGAAGATTTTAGATTTCAGATTACAGCCGCAAAGTAATTACAGGAACATGATTAGTTTTTGTTTTCAAAACTAAATATCTCAAAACCCGTTAATTTTTAGAAAAATTATACAAGTGATAACAAATTGCGAAGATAATCCAATTAATGATGATATTAAGTTTATAATAATTGGATGGATAATAATGGAGAAATTGCAAAAGAATCCGAATAAAAACATGCAAATTCTGAAATTCTGACAGTGCGTACTAAATAACCATGTTTTTAATCAGAATAGTAACAATTACTCCGTTATTAGAAGTCCGATCACCATAACCTTAACATCAGCATTAATTGGATTAAATTTTACAGCTTTTTTTGTCTCTTGTATTATTTTTCTAAAATTTGTGGTTTTTAAGATATTTGGCTTTGAAAAAAAATTGCCATTTTGAAATGGTACTAAGTAGTAATTTGATTCTTTTTAAGAAAATAGTTCTTGATAGTGGTCATCCATGTACCAAGTTTGAAGTTGATTTTTTTACAGTTTATTACAAGTTTAAATTTGTGAAGTTATTTTTTTATCCTTTAATTTCATGGGGGTCTGGGCCCCCTCTATATACGCCACTGTTAAATGTACTCACCATCGTATATGATACTTGAATAAAGATGTTGAATGTCCAAATATATCACAGAAAAAAAAATAACTACAAAGAGACAAGGGAGCTGGGAATAACAATCTTGCACGCCCAAAAACAATCGTGAAATAAAATTATGGATCACATTTTCAAGCAAATCATTTTAATAACATTTTATATTCAATACTGAATAATAATACAAATCATAAAAATAACGATAAAATGTGCAACAACAAATAATATTAATTTAATGGTTCAACTAAATAGTTTGAAATTGTTATAAAATAAAAACAGAAAATTTACTATCTCGATAAATAATTAAAAGGTACTTAATAATTTTAGGATATTAATTTAAATTTCACTTAACGATAAGAAATAATTATAAAATAACAATAGAAAATATAATCACTAAAAATATAACAAATTAAAATATCACATAGGTACACAAATGTGATTCATGCGAAAACTCAATATAATCATGCTTAAATAGTGTCAGTAATTTTTTACTAGTTAACCTGAATTAATCGTCATCGATTATACATATATATCACTCAATTTTTTAGTCTCAACACTTTTTACAATAATTACATTTATTCCCCTAATACATTAATACACGAATAAATTATCCGCAAATAAATAAATTTTGTTTGGAATATAACGTTTACAACCCGACACATACTGGTTCCTTATTCTAAATAGGCCTACCGACGACAAATTACTTAATACACGGACCGTTCAGACAGACAAGACCGGTGGCTTAAGGCACTAAGAGGGTGACGGAAAGTTTTAGCGACGATTGAAATTAAATAAACTAAAATGCTATTTGGAGTTGAAGTTGGTCTGCAGACGGCGAGTGGTGGGCTGGCGCTGGCGGGAGAGGAAGGACTGACCCTGGCCGAGGGTCAGGTTCTGTAGCCTCTGGTCCACCGACTCCTTGTGTCTCGCCTGGCCCTGCGACAGAAACACGTCTGGAACTGGTGTTCAATTCTATTCAATTCGATTAAAAATGTCTTTATTCGTTGTTGCATAAAGTTAACTTGAATAGTATCGCAAATTTGTACTAATAATAGTTGTTAAAATAACATAAATTTCGAGTTTATGATTTTTTCCAAACATATACGAAGACAATATATCTAATAAAGAGTTTTTATTTTTAGTATTAAAAATGAAATTTTAATTGTAAACTACATCTCATTAAAAGAGAACAGAGCTTTGTTGATAGGGTACTTTTTTAGTTTTTTTTAATGGTTTGAAATTTCGTTTGGATTTAATTTCTTCCGGGATTTTGTTATAAAAATTTGATCCTGCTAATTTAGGTTTTTTACGATATAAATTCAGCCTGTGTGAGCTCATTGCTAGTTCCCCCCTACTTCTGGTGTTATAAGTGTGAGTGTGCCCTGTAATCTTAATTTGATCCAAATTATTCTTGATGAACAAAATGGTTTCATACAACATACATACAAACAAAAACATACATACCATACACGATCATGATATTGAGGGATTTAAAATGGTCTTTCTCTGAAGTTTTTGGGTATAGATTTAAAATTGTCCTGATAGCTTTTTTTTGCAATTTCAAGGTTGATTTTAAATTTTGGTCAGAAGTGCTCCATACAGAGAAATACCAAAAGCAATTACCAAATGTAAGTATGAAAATAAATTACTTTGAGTGTATTCTGATCACATAAATGTTTTAGTCTTGCACTAGCCTTCCCCTCATAAATGTTTAACCCTTCCCGGGCTATAGTCGGATATATCCTCTAATGTTTTGTACCCAACAGACGGTAGGCAGATATATCCGCTGACTACTTTCAGCTTTCCAGATTATAGTCGGATATATCCTCTAATGTTTTGTACCCAACGGACAGTAGGCAGACATATCCGCCGACTACTTTCAGCTTTCCAGATTATAGGCGGATATATCCTCTAATGTTTTGTACCCAACGGACGGTAGGCAGACATATCCGCCGACTACTTTCAGCTTTCCAGATTATAGGCGGATATATCCTCTAATGTTTTGTACCCAACGGACGGTAGGCAGACATATCCGCCGACTACTTTCAGCTTTCCAGATTATAGGCGGATATATCCTCTAATGTTTTGTACCCAACGGACGGTAGGCAGATATATCCGCCGACTACTTTCAGCTTTCCAGATTATAGTCGGATATATCCTCTAATGTTTTGTACCCAACAGACAGTAGGCAGACATATCCGCCGACTACTTTCAGCTTTCCAGATTATAGGCGGATATATCCTCTAATGTTTTGTACCCAACGGACGGTAGGCAGACATATCCGCCGACTACTTTCAGCTTTCCAGATTATAGGCGGATATATCCTCTAATGTTTTGTACCCAACGGACGGTAGGCAGACATATCCGCCGACTACTTTCAGCTTTCCAGATTATAGGCGGATATATCCTCTAATGTTTTGTACCCAACGGACGGTAGGCAGACATATCCGCCGACTACTTTCAGCTTTCCAGATTATAGGCGGATATATCCTCTAATGTTTTGTACCCAACAGACGGTAGGCAGACATATCCGCCGACTACTTTCAGCTTTCCAGATTATAGGCGGATATATCCTCTAATGTTTTGTACCCAACAGACGGTAGGCAGATATATCCGCCGACTACTTTCAGCTTTCCAGATTATAGGCGGATATATCCTCTAATGTTTTGTACCCAACAGACGGTAGGCAGATATATCCGCCGACTACTTTCAGCTTTCCAGATTATAGGCGGATATATCCTCTAATGTTTTGTACCCAACAGACGGTAGGCAGATATATCCGCCGACTACTTTCAGCTTTCCAGATTATAGGCGGATATATCCTCTAATGTTTTGTACCCAACAGACAGTAGGCAGATATATCCGCCGACTACTTTCAGCTTTCCAGATTATAGGCGGATATATCCTCTAATGTTTTGTACCCAACAGACGGTAGGCAGATATATCCGCCGACTACTTTCAGCTTTCCAGATTATAGGCGGATATATCCTCTAATGTTTTGTACCCAACGGACGGTAGGCAGATATATCCGCCGACTACTTTCAGCTTTCCAGATTATAGGCGGATATATCCTCTAATGTTTTGTACCCAACAGACGCGGTAGGCAGATATATCCGCCGACTACTTTCAGCTTTCCAGATTATAGGCGGATATATCCTCTGTTTTGTACCCAACAGACGGTAGGCAGATATATCCGCCGACTACTTTCAGCTTTCCAGATTATAGGCGGATATATCCTCTAATGTTTTGTACCCAACAGACGGTAGGCAGATATATCCACCGACTACTTTCAGCTTTCCAGATTATAGGCGGATATATCCTCTAATGTTTTGTACCCAACAGACGGTAGGCAGATATATCCGCCGACTACTTTCAGCTTTCCAGATTATAGGCGGATATATCCTCTAATGTTTTGTACCCAACAGACGGTAGGCAGATATATCCGCCGACTACTTTCAGCTTTCCAGATTATAGGCGGATATATCCTCTAATGTTTTGTACCCAACAGACGGTAGGCAGATATATCCGCCGACTACTTTCAGCTTTCCAGATTATAGGCGGATATATCCTCTAATGTTTTGTACCCAACAGACGGTAGGCAGATATATCCGCCGACTACTTTCAGCTTTCCAGATTATAGGCGGATATATCCTCTAATGTTTTGTACCCAACGGACGGTAGGCAGATATATCCGCCGACTACTTTCAGCTTTCCAGATTATAGGCGGATATATCCTCTAATGTTTTGTACCCAACAGACGGTAGGCAGATATATCCGCCAACTACTTTCAGCTTTCCAGATTATAGGCGGATATATCCTCTAATGTTTTGTACCCAACAGACGGTAGGCAGATATATCCGCCAACTACTTTCAGCTTTCCAGATTATAGGCGGATATATCCTCTAATGTTTTGTACCCAACAGACGGTAGGCAGATATATCCGCCGACTACTTTCAGCTTTCCAGATTATAGGCGGATATATCCTCTAATGTTTTGTACCCAACAGACGGTAGGCAGATAAATCCGCCAACTACTTTCAGCTTTCCAGATTATAGGCGGATATATCCTCTAATGTTTTGTACCCAACAGACGGTAGGCAGATATATCCGCCAACTACTTTCAGCTTTCCAGATTATAGGCGGATATATCCTCTAATGTTTTGTACCCAACAGACGGTAGGCAGATATATCCGCCGACTACTTTCAGCTTTCCAGATTATAGGCGGATATATCCTCTAATGTTTTGTACCCAACAGACGGTAGGCAGATAAATCCGCCAACTACTTTCAGCTTTCCAGATTATAGGCGGATATATCCTCTAATGTTTTGTACCCAACAGACGGTAGGCAGATATATCCGCCAACTACTTTCAGCTTTCCAGATTATAGGCGGATATATCCTCTAATGTTTTGTACACAACAGACGGTAGGCAGATATATCCGCCGACTACTTTCAGCTTTCCAGATTATAGGCGGATATATCCTCTAATGTTTTGTACCCAACAGACGGTAGGCAGATATATCGGCCAACTACTTTCAGCTTTCCAGATTATAGGCGGATATATCCTCTAATGTTTTGTACCCAACAGACGGTAGGCAGATATATCCGCCGACTACTTTCAGCTCTCCAGATTATAGGCGGATATATCCTCTAATGTTTTGTACCCAACAGACGGTAGGCGGGTATATCCACCAACTACTTTCAGCTCTCCAGATTATAGGCGGATATATCCTCTAATGTTTTGTACCCAACAGACGGTAGGCAGATATATCCGCCGACTACTTTCAGCTCTCCAGATTATAGGCGGATATATCCTCTAATGTTTTGTACCCAACAGACGGTAGGCAGATATATCCGCCGACTACTTTCAGCTTTCCAGATAATAGGCGGATATATCCTCTAATGTTTTGTACCCAACAGACGGTAGGCAGATATATCCGCCGACTACTTTCAGCTTTCCAGATTATAGGCGGATATATCCTCTAATGACGGTAGGCAGATATATCCGCCGACTACTTTCAGCTTTCCAGATTATAGGCGGATATATCCTCTAATGTTTTGTACACAACAGACGGTAGGCAGATATATCCACCGACTACTTTCAGCTTTCCAGATTATAGGCGGATATATCCTCTAATGTTTTGTACACAACAGACGGTAGGCAGATATATCCACCGACTACTTTCAGCTTTCCAGATTATAGGTGGATATATCCTCTAATGTTTTGTACCCAACAGACGGTAGGCAGATATATCCGCCGTCTACTTTCAGCTTTCCAGATTATAGGCGGATATATCCACTAATGTTTTGTACCCAACAGACGGTAGGCAGATATATCCGCCGACTACTTTCAGCTTTCCAGATTATAGGCGGATATATCTTCTAATGTTTTGTACCCAACAGACGGTAGTCAGATATATCCGCCGACTACTTTCAGCTTTCCAGATTATAGGCGGATATATCCTCTAATGTTTTGTACCCAACGGACGGTAGGCAGATATATCCGCCGACTACTTTCAGCTTTCCAGATTATAGGCGGAAATATCCTCTAATGTTTTGTACCCAACGGACGGTAGGCAGATATATCCGCCGACTACTTTCAGCTTTCCAGATTATAGGCGGATATATCCTCTAATGTTTTGTACCCAACAGACGATAGGCAGATATATCCGCCGACTACTTTCAGCTTTCCAGATTATAGGCGGATATATCCTCTAATGTTTTGTACCCAACGGACGGTAGGCAGATATATCCGCCGACTACTTTCAGCTTTCCAGATCATAGGCGGATATATCCTCTAATGTTTTGTACCCAACGGACGGTAGGCAGATATATCCGCCGACTACTTTCAGCTTTCCAGATTATAGGCGGATATATCCTCTAATGACTTGTACCCAACAGACGGTAGGCAGATATATCCGCCGACTACTTTCAGCTTTCCAGATTATAGGCGGATATATCCTCTAATGTTTTGTACCCAACAGACGGTAGGCAGATATATCCGCCGACTACTTTCAGCTTTCCAGATTATAGGCGGATATATCCTCTAATGTTTTGTACCCAACAGACGGTAGGCAGATATATCCGCCGACTACTTTCAGCTTTCCAGATTATAGGCGGATATATCCTCTAACGTTTTGTACCCAACGGACGGTAGGCGGGTATATCCGCTGACTACTTTCAGCTTTCCAGATTATAGGCGGATATATCCTCTAATGTTTTGTACCCAACAGACGGTAGGCAGATATATCCGCCGACTACTTTCAGATTTCCAGATTATAGGCGGATATATCCTCTAACGTTTTGTACCTATATCCTCTAACAATTTGTACCCAACGGACAGTAGGCAGATATATCCGCTGACTACTTTCAGCTTTTTAGATTATAGGCGGATATATCCTCTAATGTTTTGTACCCAACAGACGGTAGGCAGATATATCCGCCGACTACTTACAGCTTTCCAGATTATAG
The DNA here is from genome assembly GCA_035578135.1 of Flexamia atlantica. Lineage (NCBI taxonomy): Eukaryota > Metazoa > Arthropoda > Insecta > Hemiptera > Cicadellidae > Flexamia > Flexamia atlantica. Next base: position 19,271,973 of record JAQJVK010000010.1, read on the forward strand.
GCGGATATATCCTCTAACGTTTTGTACCTATATCCTCTAACAATTTGTACCCAACGGACGGTAAGCGGGTATATCCGCCGACTACTTTCAGCTTTCCAGATTATAGGCAGATATATCCTCTAACGTTTTGTACCTATATCCTCTAACAATTTGTACCCAAAGGACGGTATGCGGGTATATCCGCCGACTACTTTCAGCTTTCCAGATTATAGGCGGATAAATCCTCTAACGTTTTGTACCTATATCCTCTAACAATTTGTACCCAACGTACGGTAAGCGGGTATATCCGCCGACTACTTTCACCTTTCCAGATTATAGGCAGATGTATCCTCTAACGTTTTGTACCTATATCCTCTAACAATTTGTACCCAAAGGACGGTATGCGGGTATATCCGCCGACTACTTTCAGCTTTCCAGATTATAGGCGGATATATCCTCTAACGTTTTGGACCTATATCCTCTAACAATTTGTACCCAACGGACGGTAAGCGGGTATATCCGCCGACTACTTTCAGCTTTCCAGATTATATCCTCGAACGTTTTGTACCCATATCCTCTAACGTTTTGTACCCAACGGACGGTAAGCGGGTATATCCGCGGACTACTTTCAGCTTTCCAGATAAAAGGAGGATATATCCTCTAACATTTTGTACCCAACGGACGGAGGGTAATCCCAGTATTCCAGTACTGGAGGGGGTTTCCAGTACGTACATTTAAAAAAATCTAGTATCCTGTGCGAACTGTAAAATTTAAAAAGTGTGGACCACCTTTTGGTTACACTAACCAATGTCCATTTTAAATAAATTAATCTCTTAAATGAAAGAAAGGGATTCCCTCGAAGTTCTTAAACTTATTATATAGCCAAACATGATTAGATCGGATTTCACAGATTTTTGAACATTTTATTTGAAATCAAAATTTGCAAAAATTAAATTTGTCGCCAGAGAACCAAGTTTGAGGTACTATAACGGAGCATAAGGTATAACTGAGTTGGAGAAATCAACCCTAAGTACCATAGCTCGCCTTAAACTCATCCAACTTAAATTATCAATGTCTCAAATGAAATCCAGTAAATTAATGAGTACTTCAGGAACAAAACAAACTGTGTACCTTAGTCTTAGTCCAAACTGGAGGTTGTAGGATAAAAAACTTGGTTGAATATTTTGATTTGAATCCCTTTTAATTATTGAAGGGAAAACATTTTGTTTCAGTTATAAGTCGAGTGATATAGAAAAAAGAATGATGATGCTGTTTTGTGAATGTGCATGCATACTTTAATTTAAGATATAATTAAGACATATATTATGAAAATTGGGCTGTTAGAAACATTAGGGGAACTCTGATAAAGAGATATAAAAATGTAAAAATATTTTACGTACTACTGTGCTAATAAAAATAGTTTTCACTGATCTGATTACTTATAATTTAGTAAAATTCAAGTAGCTCATTTGAAATTCAAGTATAATTCCAGTAATTCCAGTATCAAAATAAAATTCTGGTATGATTACAGTATTTCAAGTATTTCCAATATCCGTAAACATCCTGTGAATCGAATGCCAAAAAACCCATAACTGAATTGTTCAGACCTAATCCAGAGATGCTCTAGAAGGGAAATGGGATACCTTTGTTAAATTACTCTTCAAAATCATACTAGAGTTCGCCCAGTGGTCTAAATTCGATGCAAAAATATTTAGGTTTCCCTTTTTCTCCTTGCTACTGTAAAAAATTGTATTGAAAATTGATAATTCTTTAGTTTAAAATTTGTTATTATTTCGATAGTGCCATGGCAACATATTAGTCTCGGGTTAATTTTTTAATTTTAAACTTACGTAAATCATGTTGGGATTGAACGGATCTACAGGTACTTTTCTACCAGTGTGCTTTGATTTTTCTCAAAGCACATAAGCTGAGAGAAAAGTCTTAAAATTTTCCAGCTAAGCAGTTGATTTAGCAGAAAGTGATTAATAACAATTTAAATGTGAATTAAATACCAGATGTTTCCTACAACTGCAGTTCTACTAATGTAAAGCAAAGTAAATTCCAATTCATCGATGCTCATGTCTATTGTAGCTGAAATCACAATCTCTGAGATTATAGACAGTCCAAGCTCATTCAAATCAAAACGGAAGCCTGAAACAATCAGCTGGAGCCCTGACACCTGCTTCAGTTTACCTTTTATATTTTTGTATATAAAAGTCACGGTTAACCGTCATCTTGTTGACCGTGATTGCACCATGTATGAACTTGTTTGATGAATCAATTTATGAATTGAAATAAATGAAATAATAAAATTTTTATCGGCTGGTGAACGCACAAGTACTTTTCCTACCACTGCAAGGAAATAGTAATATTGCCACACCTGTATATACTAAGCAAAACGGTTCATTTCCGCTTTCATTTCATTCTGGCTCACAACAGCAAACGGGAAGGTACATTAGGGTTGGTAAATTAGGTTAAGGTGGCACACAAGAGAGATAACTATGACGTCAAACACCAAAGACTAGTTTCTCTTGGTCAGAAACCCCATGACACTCACCGTATTTATTCTAAATTCTAGTTGCCTTGCTCTAAATCAGCTGATTTCACAGTCGTCGTTTCAATACACTAACTTCCAGTTTGTTCCAATAGAATAAGCAAACATAACCTCAATGAACTTTTGTGAACAGTTTAGTTAATAAGATAAACTGTTTAAATAATGGTGGTAGAAAAAATCCTCTTACATATTAAGAACTAACCATAAAACAGCTGTTTACTGAGTAGCGAGCAAGAATAGCTATTTGTGTATTACGAGCACAAATAGTCATTGCCGCTCGAAATGTTTGGCCGCACGAAGCGTTAGCTGAGTCTACAATTCTCGAGCGGCAATAACGTGGTTTGCGCTCTTAATACACAAATAGCTATTCTTGCTCGCTACTCAGTAAACAGCTGTTTTATGGTTAGTTCTTAATATGTAAGAGGACATTTTAAAGCAGTTGCAGGAAAAATTATATTTAGTATGTTGTAGACTTGGGTATTAGTAAATAACAACATCTTGATTGATGAAACTTTAAAACAGTTAATTATGAATGGATTTATAAATTGGAGTAGTAGAATAGATGGTGAAATGACACCACTGTTGGAAACTAGACAATATTAGGATGCAAGACCGATCAAAAAATTTGTATTAGGGTTAGTACTAGTGAATTCCAATTTAGATAAAAAAATATCCACGTTCATGGATATTTTACTTACAAGATTATGAAAGGCAGTTGAAATAAGCTTTTCCTCCATTTCTTTTAATGTTTTAGTTTTTTCACATTCTTTCTGTAACATAAGAAATTTAATAAAGTAATCACTTATTTCCAGTGAAGTCAAATAAAAAAAATTCTCCTGAACCTAAACTGGCAACATGTGAATGTTTCACATTACTGACACCGCTCTCTCAATAAAATTTGTGCATATTCATACAACGCTACCATGATTTCGGCGTTTGTCATGTTAACAATGAAAACGACATGACTTGGTGATGAAATGCCCCATCCAATCACGTAACGTGAAAAAAGGAAGGTTGTGGGAGGGAGGGCTTACTTATTTGATTTGCCCATAGCGCTTGGGGGGGTTGAAAATGGGCCTGCACTATATTAGGCAATATGCACTACTCTGATATAATTTGTATTAAAAATAAATATCTTAAATAAGAAATAAAAAAGAAATCAGCCTCCTGTGCACCAACTTCCACAAAGCTGGACTAGTTTTCTCTCCATTTTATTGTTTCACCCTTACATTTTTTTAAATTCTGTAAAGCACACATTGATTAATAGATAAAAGATGAACTTTCACTATTGAATAATTCTTATGAAAGCTTATTAAAACAAGAGTACCTGGTGGACCGAGCCCTACTCGGTGGTTCATTATTTTTCATTATTTTTACCATTTTATCCTATGACTAATTCTTACTCTTGTTGTTTTTATAAAACATGTGACTAGACAGCACCTAGTACAATTATTAGATTTGGATTAGTTTTGTTTGTTTACATTTTTAGTGATTATATTTTGTTACCAATCTAGCAACACATATGGCCCCATGCTAAAATTTTACAACATTTTTCACTTTTCCATATTTATTTTTTTTGCGTAATTAGACTTTTACTGGCGGTATGATCTATTTAGAACATGTGTTTCCATAAATTACCGTAATTAGCTATTTCCAGACTGTGAAGGAACTCATTGGAACCATTTCTGATGTAGTTGTGCAAACTACAAGCAAGCAAAAATTGCTCATACAAGAGTATAAGATTTTAATTATTGTTTAAGAACTAAAATCGAATGAGCAGACTTAATTAATTACTGTTACACCATAAGAATCAATAATCAATAGAACTTGGAATATCAATACTTGAAAAAAATTATCAGGGGGGTGTTTCTAAACAGGTTTTACAATTACTAGCTACAAACCACCTCAGTACAGATACAACTGAGATAGCTTGTAGCTAGTAATTGTAAAACCCGTTGAGATACACCCCCCAGGTTATAAGTAATTTTAAATCAAATCAATACATTTACATTTAATTATTCATTGTAGGAAAACCAACCTACAATAAATATAACACATGTAAAGAAAACGCCCATCATTGGGGCAAATAACCGTTGTAATTTTGCTGTGTTGCTTCTTCTTTCCCTGACTTTCCATGACTCAAAATCAACTTCCCTGATTTTCCATAACCAAAATTTGATTCCCTGACTTTCCCTGACCACCCCCAATTTTCCAGAATGTGGACACTCTGAATTTACACGTTGATGATGAAGTTTTTTACAAATGTCTACAACTCTGAGAAAAAAAGACACAAACCTCTAGATCCGTTATTATTTTCTGTCTCTCAAGAAGTTGACTGCGAAGAATGTTTAACTCCATTGATGAAGGCACTTGTTTTGGATCCATGGCTTTGATGACGTTCTTCGCTTTCTCGATGTATTTCTTATGCTTGTCTTCAGACTCCTGCACTTCTAGCTCTTTCTGACTTATTGTTTCTTGCATTAAAGTAATTATTTGTTCTGCAAAACAAGTTTCTTTCAATATAAAATCACAGTAAAGACAACACTCAGGTAGTAACCTGTTCATTGCCAATCGATGCACCATTATTAAACATGTAGGTATCAAACAGGTTAAAGAAAATCATCCTAAATTTCTTTGTCTTAAATAGGCTTTAAGTGTTATTACTGCAGTGCAGACCCAGGATAGGGACAAGGGGGGGACTACGTAGGGGCTGGTGGGGCCCCAGCTAAGGGGCCTAGATGCCTAACCTGCAAACATTATAGAATTTCAAAGCTTGGAATAGCACGTTTAAGGTTGTAATTTTCCAGTAATTTTTTATCAGGAAATTTAATTTTGCATCTGTATTGTCTCTTGAAAATGTATTAGTGCTTTTTTAACAATATATAGGTTTTAAGGTACTTATAACAATTGAAAAATTAATAAAATAGCCGCCGGTTATTAATTGAAATATATTTCAATAATAACCCAATAGGTAACACAAAAACATGTCCTACAAAATTACACAAATGTTGTTGGATCACCGCCAAAAGAAATACATGGTTTATGTCTCTAACAACAGCTGTTTGCATTTCAGTATGTCATTTCAGCTAACTATAAAGACAGTTTAGGAGAAAAGTCTCATGAAACGAAAGATTGGTTTGCAGAAAGGCGTTTGGCACAAATACCAGCCAGTTAAAGCGACAATATATATTTATATATATAAAAATGTAAACGTCTCACTACGAGATCCCAGCACTTCATGCAATGTGACCCAGGATCTCGCTACGAGGTCCTTGGTACTAGCGGAAGTTACCTAGACAGCGCATCTCGCTAAGAGATCCTCGGCACTGAAAGGGTTAGGGATTGGATAAGTCCTTCATGTTATCAAATAACGTAAACTCACTTTTTTCAGCAAGGGCCATGTCCCGCTCTTCTAACTCTGCGGCTCTTTGTTCTTTCTCTTGCTGAAGTTTATTTTCTAGGTCTTTTATCTTTACTTTTAGACTAGATACACTATCTTCTCCTCTTTCTTGGGCGTCTGTCACTTCTCCTTCCAGTTCCATAATCCGCTGATTCAACTGTCTAAAACAAATCGAGGAAGTTTTAAATGATTCTGTTCACATGCTGCAGCCAGGCTTTTAACACAACTCTATTTTACAATTGAAATTTCAAAATTTTTCTTTTATAACTACAGCTAAGGTCTCACTTTTATCCTTTATACAAACAAAAAAGGTTTGCTCACTGAAAATTAATAATTTTCTTTATATTGTATTGCTTGTATATAATATTGTTACAAAGAGTTGTACTACACCCTATTTCATGATGTTTGGTATCTATAATCAATTCTAGTGATTGACAAAGTATCTTTGCTGTAAAAATCATTACAAAAATAAAGTTGCTGTGAAAACGATCGTGAGTGAACAGCAAGAGTATCCATGTTGTAAAAGATGATTGTACATATTCAGTGGGAGTAACAACACCATAAAAGGCTATTGGGAGTAGTTGGAGGGAGTAACTTGCCATAAAAATAGTCACACGTAAGCAGTAGGAGTAATTATGCCATGAAAGACAAACGTACAAAATCAGAGGGAGAAAATTTACCATAAGACAGGTTTCATACCGGTATTGCGGACACAATGTTACTGACAATTCTCATATCAATAAAACAATGCAATGTAAGAGGCAATGGCAGCAAGGAAGAGGGACAGTATAATTTTATAGCACATTTGAGTGTAAAATGAAATTTTGCATTATTCAGCCATATTGGAAAGTTGCTGTATAGGAAGTTTATCACCATGTATTTTTTGGAGTTACACGGGCCGTCATAAATGTAGGCTTATTACTTACATGCGGCTGTCCATAAATAAAAAAAATCCGTTTTTAGTCACTGTTGGACAAAAATCCCCCCCCAAAAAAGAATCATAAAACATGAATAACAAATTCCTTTTTGATATTTATGAAATTGAAGTCAAAATGAGAATCAGGATTCACGCAGAACTTTTTTGCTGTCATGACATCTTGTGTACAACACAAGCACAGAATATATCACGCAGCAACAGCTGACCAGAAATACGTTCTGCACATGTGCGGACAGCTCTTGCCTCTTGCCTCCTGGAGACCTGTCAACCCAAACACCGACCGATCGGTTCGCAAGAGACGCGCTGGTGACACGGCAGCGACATCCTGTCTGTGATACCAGTGCATACAGCTCTATAAGATATTATGGGTTGGTTTTCAAGAAGCATATCTGTGACAAGAAAAAGGGCAAAAAAAATGGTGTCGATGACAATGTGTCAGTAACACCTGTGTGAAACCCACCAAAAGACCAATGCATGTTAATGGCAGGAGTGTTGCGCCCATCTTCAGCTTGAGCATCGAACTTTTTTGTTAAGTCTTGATCCAAGCCAAAGAGAAAAAGCTCAATGGCTCAAACACTTGCACAGCCCCACTGATAAATAATTTTTTTAATTCTTTAAACAAATAGTCTCCTTTATTCCAAACAAAACGTACCATGACATATAAACGTTTTGAGCTTATTTAAAGTAAACGGTATCAGGAAAATAACACATATTTTCTTCCTTAAAGCCAGTTAAAGTAAGAAAATGAACAATAAAATTAAACAAATTTACCATTACCTCACGAATAATACCAAGTATGTATTTGTACATCAGTAGAGCTGCCTTTTTGGGTTATTTAAAAAATACACATGTTTATAAAACAAACACAGTCACTCAAACGCTAATTTATCTCATTTCACCCAATGAATTGAATCAATTTCAAACTAAACCATTTCCCTTTTTTTAATTTTAAATAGTTTTATCAATTTTTCTTATTATTCTAAGCTTGATTTTGATGACTTAAGTTATTTTGAAAAACAACTGTATATATGTTGAAAATCGCTCCAAAATAAAGACCTTTTATTTATTTATTTAGTAGTTTTGGCTACTGCCACAGCTTTCATCGGTATTTGTATGCCTACCATTCAAACGGACTATCCTGGAACCATTTGTTGATGAAACAAAACAATTAATAGCTGCACTGGATGCATATTAAACAACAGTTTAGAGGTTACTAGCTGAACTGGGTACAAATTAAGGCTCAAGCTCACTGTTGCTGAATCAGGGCAAATTCGACTTGACTGAACGTTTGGTGAGCAATTTGCCGCATAAGGCCTCATGACTGATGTAGAACGAGTCTCGCCAAACGTACCAGTACATTCACCTCACATTCAACTGGATCGTCCGGATTGTTGGTAGCAAAGAGGAGTCATAAACGAATAGAAAGATAATAGAATGTAAACAAACAGAGGGATATCCAAGAGAGAATCAGAGGGACTACAAGTCTGTAAGTGTTGGAAATTGTTTTGACATTGGCTTCTGAGATGACCAGTAGTTCTGAGGCTGGATAAGAGGGGTCTACTCGAACCCTAAGGCTAACAATTTGTGATAAGAAAAATCCACTCATCCCTACAATAAATATCATTAACTATTTTCAAAGAACAACTGAATAAGATTTTACATGAACCTAATGAAACTCAACCACATCATGAGTTTCTTATGAAACCTCAAGTTGAGTCAAGTAGTGACACAAAAACACAGAGACCCTGTCCTTGGTTAAAACATGTACAAGCAAAACCTACATCCAATGGTAAACGAACGCAGGAACTAGATGGGTCAAGATGATTAAAACTAGGGATGGGCCGATTCCAGAATTTCTCGATTCCGATTCCTGTTTTGATTATGAAATTTTACTCACGATTCTCGATTCCGGGTTCAATACCGATTCCAGGTAATACAAGAAATAAAAATCACTTGCGAGTGCAAACATATTTTACTAGCCTAATCTAAATTAATTAGACGTGAAATGGCGACTGTATTGTCTGCGAGACGTCAAACCAGTGTAGCCAGTAAATGGGCCAAATTTTATGGCTCAAGTTCACTATCGCTGAATCAGTGTGATTCTGAACATTCAGTGAACAATTTGCAGCACGAATCCTAATGAGAGCGATGTAAAACGAGTTATGCCGAGCATATCGGTAATTCCCCACCACCCGCCCTGATTGGACGATAATGAACTTGATTCATAACTATTGTATATGCGGTTTATAATTATTGTTTTTCATGTGAAATCACCGTACTAAGTACTGTTGGACGATGGTCCAACCCTGACCATTCGATTTAGGTTATTCGTCGTTGATTTTTGCTGTATGTCAGAAGTAATTTACGGAGCTTTTCATTGTCAAAGGTAGTAAATTATAGTTTGTTTAAATATTTTTAAAAAATAGTCTGAATGTTTTCTAATGTTTCTTTAAGGAAAATATCATAGAATTATAATAATGTATGGTTTTGGCAATTTTTACATCGGAATCAAACGATATCGGTATCAAACCCAGTAGTGCAAAGAATCAAGAATCGACGATTCCTCAATACTACCACTATCGAAGGTATCGAGGAATTGAGAATCAGGCCCATCCCTAATTAAAACATGTACAAGCAAAACCTACCTACATTGGTAAACAAAAGCAGGAACAAGATGGGTCAAGATGATTAAAACCTGTACAAGCAAAACCTACCTACATTGGTAAAAGAAAGCAGGAAGTAGATGGGTCAAGATAATTAAAACATGTGCAAGCAAAACCTACCTACATTGGTAAATGGAAGCAGGAAGTAGATGGGTCCAGATTACTAAATTATCCCATCAGCTTCCAATTCAAAAAGTTCTTAAACTTTGGATAACTAAATAATTAGAACTCATTGAATTTCTTGCTACGTTAATACGTTTAAACCCATACTTGTTTTTCATTTGGGTTCCTCAAATAAGATGGAAATCAACTTTTTTAAATAAAAGAACTAATATTCTACCATTCTCATAGTAGTTTTTTATATAATGAATTATTATTAATTTTATAAGACTTCTACAGTACACAATAAATAAAGCAATCCATGACTCATCTAAAATACATGGACTGCAACTGCGAACTAGTAGTGGTTGTTATCTTAGTTGGCCAATGGTTATATATTATTGAGTTCATTTTACTAAGTTGGTGTCAACGAGGCTAAAAAAGTCAAATTCCTTCATGTTCACTAGAAAGATTGATTGGGATGACAATTTTGAAAATTTCAATTAAGTCTTTACTTGACATTTATATTACACGATTTATTTAGGAATAATAATAAAAAGAACCATACATTTAGACACTGCATGCTTATGACAACAAATCATCAATACACTTAGCTGAGAAAGCAGATTTTGAAACCGTGGCAGGGATTCTATGAAATCATGGCTCAAATCCCAATTGCTGTTTGAATATATTAGCAGTTATCAATGTTGGAATTACAAAACCTGAATCACAGGTAACAGAAAAGTTATCAAGTAAAAAATACCATCAATTGAAAAACACACAAGAGTGGCATCAGTGTGGTGGGTTGATGTTTGGTTACAGAGTGCCAACTGTATTATAAGTCGTAGTTTTGGCTTAAAACATGACTTTACATGCCAGAAAATATTTTAAGGGGATAAAATAATTTTTATTTTCCCTCATTTTTTAAAAAGAATTGTTGCTACCAACAATATTAAAATGTCCCATGGCAGTACCAAAGTACTAATCAAGCTACGCCCAGCTGTTAATAATCTTAAAATTATTGTAGGAAGCAAAACGAAGCAGTAAGAATGGTTGTGAGGCATGCAAAAGCCTGATTTTAATCTAGCATTAGGCTTAGGGACGATTGGCTTGTATACAGTAGAGTCCCGCTATTCCAAAAATCCCCCTATTCCAAACACAAATTATTATAAATAATCATTCTATTAGTGATGACCGCAAAGCACTAATTGGGTGTTTTTGACAAGTTTACAGCATGATTGCAGCCTCAAGTGAAGATCGCAAAGCATATAGGGTGAAGATCGCAAAGCATATAGGGTGTTTTTGGTGATCGTATTGTGTCATCGCGCCCCCCCCCCCAGTATTAGTCGCATATGTCAGCTTTTTGCGCTGCCATCAATACTTACACAGTCTACTTGAAGTATAATTACATATATTAAAGGGTAGTTCCAGGACTGCAGAAAATTAAGAACACTAAACCGTTTGGAATTTATTTAAAAAAAGTAAATAAATGAATTACAAATAGGTATTCACTCTTACTCTAACTACATCACCATGATTAATTAACTGTCACTGTAACAACAGTCATTAGCAATAAAAAAAGGAACAACTGACTGCATCAGTCACTACCGCCATGATCCCAAACCCCGACTTTCAAGTCTCGACAAGTTTGACAGCGACAGAGAAGATCGCAAAAACAATTTGCCGTGGCATGGCACCCCCTCAACCGGGACAGCTTGCGTCGGTTGCCCCCCCCCCCCCTTCAGACAACCAAGTCGTAGACCATTAATTAATATCAGTATATTTATTACAATCAGTTAAGAAGTTATGGGAATTAATTTTAAATAGTTGGCAAACCTGTTTTCCAAACGAAGTTGGTTAATTTGTTGCTGAGCATCATCCAACAGAGACTGAACCACAGATAACTTCTCATCTTCTGAAGTTCTTTGATTCAAACGTAGCTTTTTGTTTTCATGTTCTAGCATCACCACTTTTTGCCTGGAAAATGGAAAATTTAATGTATTTAAATTCAAAATTTGTTTAGTTCATGTTGTGTGTAAACGAGTGCTTTGAACTAGACAAAAAAATACAAAAAATAGGTATAAAAAAATAGGTACAAAAAATGTTTTTTTATACAAAAAAATTCATCAAATCATGATGTTTAACAACTCAAAGTTTCCCTACTTGCACGCAAAAATGTAAGCCATAATTACTCTAAAATGAGTTCCAATTAAGATACTTGGATTATGGTAGGGTAATAATGTATACTTTAAAACTTAGTATAGTTTTAAAAAGCTTTACAAATATTTTCATAACTAAAATTCTTTTTAAATCATGTGATTTTTTGGTAAATTTTGTATTATTTTTAGTACAGGAACTAGTCAATTAAAGGTTGATTTTTGCAGCCGATCGCAATTTTTGCCAAACTACATCGGCTGTTTATCCACGATTGGCAAATACGCGCTATTGTTTTTTGCAACTGTTCAAAAAAGTTCACACACAAAGCTTCATTTGTAATTTATCTGCAATCAGCAAAAATAGGTACTTGCAATTGTTTCTTTTGGCAAATTGAAAGTTTTGCAAAGCTACACTGGCTCTTTTGTTGCTATCGTTAAAACGATCCATCCCGAAAATTTCCCGAAGTAAATACAAATCTCACCCAAAAATCAGGATTTTATTTTCCCGAAAATTTCCCAAAATTTCGGGACTTGTCCATTTCTAAAATAAAAAAATCCCATAAAAACCAATTAAAACCAAGTGTTACATAGTACTGCCAAAATTTCAGATTCATTGCATTTTTAGCAGTTCAAACATCTGAAAAATCATACTATTTTTTTATGAACTGTATCGTGTGGAATACACATTTTCCTTAAAGTTTTCAGGACCTTAAGGTAAAAAAAGTACTTTTGGAGGACTTGGGGGACTGATAAGACACCCTGTTTACATCATACTGTCACAGAAACATATATTTTCTGTTCCTTTTTGTTGGCTCAAAAAGTTACCCTTAGCCAATCAATACCAGTCCAGGAAACTTTCCGGCCTAGGCCTAGGTTTGATTAGCGGAAACGGAAGTAATCAATCAGCTGATTTGCAGCAAACTGACGATGAATGCATGTTTATAGGTAACTTTCTAGAGGAATTTAGTGGCAGAACTGGCAGTAGTAACAAATGTTTCTTTGTTTATTATAGGTTAGGTTTGAAGATTTAAAAACGTGGTGGTTGATGATGCAAGGAATATCTTGTGATTAAAAATGTTTTTTCTCAGCAGTATGGTGAAAAGCATTTTACATCATCATTAAAGCAGCTTACAAGCGAGCTGGTAAGTTTTACCGTACTCGCAGGAAAATGAAAACTTTCATGCTCGTCTGGTAAAACAGTTCTTTTCGGCCTGATAACAAAAAGAACAAGATTAAGGTTTGTTTTGGTTTCAATTTACTAATGTAAAAAAACTCACTGTCTTAGGCAATCAAGCAATGTTCTAAGCGAACGTTTGTTTCGTTCCTACTTATTCAGGGGCATCATCAGCGCTAATAGAATTAATTTACTTTACTTTAATTTACTATTAAAAAGGCAAGGCTAACGACTAACAAACATGTGATTTTCTGCAATAAATTCTATTACAAATTAAAAATTGAAAAAAATACTAACTTAAGTTCAGCTTGAGAGATGATGTTATCCTGCAACTGATTGACTGAAGCTGCGTTTTCATTCCTCTGCTGCAGCTGACAACAACGCAGCTCCTCGTTCGTCTCCCGCAGCAGGTCTCGTTCACTGATCAGACTCTGTAACGCAGCCTTGATAAGACAACGTGAACCTCAATGTCCCTATGAGGAAATATTTGAAAATTCAACGATAACACTAAACTATTTCTTTCTTGGTTGTATATTCCATAAAAAAATGTTTTCTTATACTGTTCCAATGATCAAGTTGAATAATTTCACAAATTCTGTATAATGTATACAGGGTGTTCGAAAAATGTGGGGCAATAATTTTCATTGTAATTCCTTGGGTCAAAATAAGTAAAAAAGGTTATATAGACATATGTCCTATCTTGTTTTGTCTATCTCTCTGTATGTGTTTTTACAAAATAATTCACAACTCCTTAATGGTTTGAGTTACAGCGTTGCGATTGTGCACAAATGTTTATCTTATTAGTCGTTACCTTTGTACAAAATATTAATCAAAAACCGTTTTAAAATGGCGGCTATTTTAAATATTTAATTTCAAGAAAACAAAATGTTTAAAAAAGCTGCCATTTTGAAACAGTTAAAGATTTTTTATTCATACAGGGTGTTTTTTTTAACACATCCCAAAACTTTATTTAACAGTGAAGGATTATTCCCCCATGGATCCTCGAATTTGACACCATCATATTATTTTCATTGGGGATACAAATAAAGTAAGGCCTACGAAAACAATTTACAGGATATTCAGTTCCTTAAAACAAACATAACAAATTTAATACAATAAATTTAAAGAGTTACTTTGCAAAACGTGTTCAGGAATTTGATGGAGAGAGCACAACTTTGTTTAAATGTCAATGGCAGATTGTTTGAACACATTATATATGCTAAATGTGATCAAACTTAAATGATAGGTTGTATAAAATGTAAAAATTAACAAAACAATACACATTTCATATTTATATGTGCATTATTTAATCTTAAAATAGGTTGTGTTTAAAAAAAACACCCTGTATTTCGTACAAAGATAGCGACTAATAAGATAAACATTAGTGCACAATCTCAACACTGTAACTCAAACCGTTAAGGAGTTTTGAATTATTTTGTAAAAAAACACATACAGACAGACAGACGCTAAACTAAACGAGATAGGACATAAGTCTATGTAACTTTTTTTGCTTATTTTGACCCAAGGATTCACTACGTAAATTATTGCCCCACATTTTTCGAACACCCTGTATACCGTATATTATATACTTATGAAGTGTGTGAAAGAAACCTTAGACCCTTCACACCAAAGGAAAGAAAAATTTTCATGGTACATTAAAAATTCTCCTTTTAACAATAATCTTTTTCCTGGGATTCCCAATAATATGAAGCCCAGAACCTGTTTTGTCCATCAACTGAAATTTTGAACCAACATTTTGCTGTCTAACTAATCTCATGAAAATTAACTTGATATGTGATGCGGAAAGTGAAAAGGGGCCTCAAGACGCTGGAGTAAATTTTACAGTACTGGCATTTTAGTCAAATCGGGTCAAAAAAATCTATTTTCACTTTTCGATTGGATATGATTCCTTAACCCGCTAGGACTGACATACCTGTCTAAAAGACCGGGTTAGTAGTTTTTTCTATAAAAATTATATTTTTTGGGTTTCGACAGGGCTGGCCGTCACTATACCTCTCTTACGTCTTTCCACGAACACCATGACTCACTTCCCATCATTCTCTAACCCTTACAGTCAGTTCAATGGAAGTTTCTTTAGAAGTCTGGTGTTTTCGACCGTGAGTCACGTAAGGCTTCATGTTACATATAAATATTTTGTGTGCACATATTTCTTATATAAAATATTCAGAACACTAATATACAATACTTTAATGGAATTTTTGCTAGTGTAAACACATCGTTGCACATAATACAGACGTTTTTAACGCAATAACAGTAATTACGGTATTGAAGTACCTACAGCAATTCAAAATTTTTTTTATACTATACAAATATTTTGTAAGCAAGTACATCCTATATAAAGTAGTCACGAAACTAATGTAAAAGACTTTAGTGGAGTTTTTATGCAAATTAACTCATCATTTTTCAATATACTAACTTTTATATAAAACCTAGTCCAAAAGACCGTGAGTCAATCATCACGTTTTCAAATTGAAGTCAGTTCTGCCGGGTTAATCTTTCCAGTATAGATTCATCCGGTTATTTTAGCAATAAGAATCTGAGATATATTATAAAATAGTTGATTTAGCAATCTATATCATGCATAACAAAAGGGACCTCAAGTCGCTAAAATGGAAAATAACATAGCCAGCAACTTTAGGTCCCTTTTCCCTAGTGCCCAGGCCCGCAATGACTGAGTAGTCAGGGGCATCATAAAACTAGTCTTTTCTGATCGTGAGTGAACTACTTCAAGTTAATCATTATTAATGAATATTATCTAAGCCCAAAAAATGACCGTCTTGTCAGTGTATTTATCCTTCAATCCTCGGTATTCTGCCTTCTGACTTGAGGTCCCTTTTCCAAGTTCTCAATTTCTCTCTAATTTTAACAATGAAGTTGTACATGTATAGATTTAGAGATCTATTTTTCAACTTTATTTTGATACCTGGTTCATTTCTTAAATATTAGTAATAAATATTCTGTGTAAGTTTGGCCTTGATTTCCTAAAACACCCGTTTTGATTAGTTGAAATTCAAATGTCAATAACTAAAAGACAAAAAATCATAGCACTACAAATTATTCTTAAAATTGTTCACAATTGAATGCTAAATTTCAGGATGTTAATAACTCTAAACCAGGAAATTCCGACTTGAGGTCCCTTTTCACTTTCCGCATCACATATAAACGAAGTATAATACATAGTTTATATGTGATGAATTCATATAAACAATTGAATAGCAATAATTGCTGTCCACTCTATAGTGAACACCACTGATAAGAAGAGAAAGAGGAAGAAGAAAGATGCTTTTTTGTGGCGACACTATTGTGGTTATGAATGATCTCTGTTGCCATACTTCATAATTTACCTCTTTTTCTCTTGTAACTGCTTTCAGCTGCTCATTTGCTTTTTTGTAGTCGAATTCACATTTATCAGCTCGTTTTGTTTCCTCATTGTATTTACTGTGAAGTTCGGCTATTTGCTTCTTGTAAACCTCGACCTGTGTTTTCCAGGCTGCTGATTTTTTCAATTCCTGCAAAATTATTACCACAATACTTAAAAGGAAATCAATATCTGCCTAAAAATGCCAACCCAGTCCACCCCAGATAAGCACAGTCAGTCAGTGGCAGCCGTGCAGAGTGGACGTATTTTCCTTGTTGTTATCTGTGTGCTCATCGTTCAATATGAGTGACTGTGCTTCATGTTCTGACCGGCTACCAGACAATAATGACTATGCTACATGTTCCGGATGTTCTGCTATGTGGTGGAATCCAGGAGTCAACCTGGAATCAGATGAGGAGTACCAGGCGGGGGGCCTGGAAATGTACTGCATGCACCGCCAAGGGTAAAGTAACTGGTAGCTCTAAGGAACTAGTGAGCAGGGAGAATCTTAGTGAAATAAAAGATGAAATCATAACTGAAATAAAGAAAATCATTCAACAACAATTCGTTGATCATGAAAAAAATATTAGTAAAACATTGGATGACTTTGCAAAATCTCTGGATTTTTATGGTAATAAAATTGATGACTTCCAGCAAGTTATCAATGATGTTTCAGACAAAATCAAGCAAGTTCAGAGTGACTACGAGTTGCTAAAGCAGGGAAATTTGAATCTCAATAATCGTATTTCTGATTATAAAATGCAGTTAGAGAATCTGGAGCAGTACAATAGAAATCGAAATGTTGAAATTACAGGTGTACCTGAGAGTGGCAATGAGAAAATGGATGATATACTTAGTAAACTATCAACAATATCTGGAGTTCCTATTAACATGGATAGTGATATACAAGCTGTACACTGGGTACCAACTAGGAGTAACAAAGGGCCAAAGCCTATAATTATTCAATTTTCCAACAGACAGCTTCGTAATTTGTTTCTCCAGAAAAGTAAAAAAGCTGGAATAAAATCAACTGATTTTGATAAAGGTGTTCCGACTACAAGAGTTTATGTAAATGAACACTTGACGCCGTACAACAGAAACCTTTTATATAATGCAAAAAAACTGCGTGAAAATGGGTTCAAGTTTGTCTGGACTGTGGAAGGGAAGGTGTTTGCAAGAAAAAATGAAAATGTAAGAAGTGTTCGTAATACCTATTTGGAAGATATTAAAAAACTCGTGCCTGGAACAGAAATTTCTCAGTCCTAAGTAACCTTGTTTTCTGGATAATAGTTTATTTAATTTTGCATGCCTGAATTTAATGTGAATAGTAGTTTTAAAATATTCACTTTAAATATCAGGAGCCTCAGAAAACATTACAATGAACTTGTTTTATATTTAAGTACTTTAAACTTTTCATACAACATCATCGTTTTAACTGAGGTCTGGATCAAAAGTGGAGAGGAGGACAAATACTGCATGCCAGGGTATGACCTGCTGTTACAGGACCGGCCAGACAACCAGGCGGGCGGCGTCGCTATCTATGTGGACTCTGCCCTCCCCTACTCTCACTGCCTCATCCTACTTCCTACTGCTGAGATTGTCAACATTGACTTCACTTTATCTAATAATAATATTGCTGCTAAGCTTTCTCTTTTTGGAATTTACCGACAATGCAAATTTACTTTCAATCAATTTAAGAATGATTTTGAGGATTTATTAAAATACACCTGTGACCCTGCAATTTTTGTTGGTGATTTCAATGTAAATTTGTTGAAAAATACTGGTTCAACACAAGACTATTTAAATTTAATTTCTGCTTATGGTTTTGAAAATTTAATAAAAGAGCCTACCAGAGTAGTTAATAATAGCTTATCCTGCATTGACCACTTATTAATAAGAAATTCTAAAAATACTACATTCCATCACAATATTGATAAGTTGAGTATTACTGATCATTATGGAATCAGTGCTTTCTTAACTAAAGTTGAAAACATTAAAGAGAATCCTCAATTTCGTAGAGTTATTGACAAGAATTTATTTTCGAGGCAACTTAAGCTGTCAGATTGGCGATCAGTATTAAATGATACAAATGTAAATAGATGTGTAGATAATTTTTATTCTATATACCAAAAATGTCTTGATAATTCTTTTTGTTTAAAAAGGTTTACTAGTAAAAATAGGAGAAGAAATGAGTGGATAAATAATAATCTTGTTAATTTGATAAATGAAAAAAATAACTGTTATAAATTGTATTCAAGAGACAGAAATAATACTGAGTCAAAATTACGATATCAAAACATTTCAAAGTTAGTAACAACACAGATTAGGCTAGCTAAAATAAATTATTATTCTGGTCTCATTGATCGGTCAAATGGTGATTCAAAAGCTTACTGGAATGTCATAAAAAAAATTATTAAAAAGAAGACAAATAATTTTTCTAGTATTAAGATTGATAATGTATTAGTTGATAGTATGGGTAATGAAAAAATAATAGCAAACAGATTCAATAATTATTTTACTAATATTGTTCCCCAGTTAAGGCAACATTACTTTGGATATGACATGTTTAAAGAGGATAATTATGAATATCAAGTATTTGTTAAAGAGTTTGTTTTTGATGATTCAGAAATATTAAATATCATAAAATCAATGAAAAATAAACCTAGTGCTGGAATAGACGGTATAAGTATAGCAGTAATAAAGGAAAATTTAGAAGTGTTCGTTCCCTTACTGTGTAGAATTTTTAAAGTTTCATTAGATCAAGGTGTGTACCCAGATGTTTTTAAAGTAGTCTGGTTGTGTATCAGAAATCTCTTCTTATCGACCCATCTCAATTATTAATACAATAGCCAAAATATTTGAAACATTTGTAAAAAAAAGGTTAATGGAATATTTTAACAGGAGACGTTTATTTTCAGTAAACCAGTTTGGTTTCTTACCAGGCAAAGGTACAGACTTAGCGCTGGAAAGACATATAAGTACAATTAGCAAAGCTGCCGATGAGCGTAAATACACTATGTCAATATATCTAGATTTCCAAAAGGCCTTTGACTTTTTAGATCTTAATATTCTTTTTTCAAAATTTATAAAATATGGTATTGGTGGTAAAGCATTAGATTGGTTAAAATCTTTCAGTAATAAAAGAAAACAAGTTGTCAAAGTAAATAATGTTCTGAGTGATGCTCTAGAATTGCAGTATGGAACACCTCAAGGTGGAGTCTTAGGGCCGATAATTTTTTTGATATACATTAATGACTTACTTGAATTAAAATTATATTCAAAAATATTTGCATATGCTGACGACACTGCACTTGTTTGCTCAGCCAATAGTAGAGATTCATTAAAAATGCAAATAATTAGCGATTTAGACAAAATATCAAAATGGTTAATTGGTAATAAGTTGTTAATTAATAGTTCAAAGTCTAAGTGTCTAATGTTTTTCGATTGTGACCGTGAAAGAGATGATCTAAGAAATGAGTTCAATTTAGTATGTCATATGCATGGTTGTTTATATGCTTGTTCTTGCATTAGTATTGAAGTTGTGGAGTCTGTCAAATACCTTGGTTTACACGTATATCATTTTTTGAAATGGCAACAACAGATCATTTACCTATCAGCTAAGCTAAGAAAAATAAATTACGCAATATATCATTTAAGAGACAATATTAGGAGTGAGCATTTAAGAAAAGTATATATTTCATGGTTTGAGAGTGTCTTGAGATACGGTATTGTGCATTTTGGGGGAACATATCCCACTATTCTAAAGCCAGTTGTTTTATGTCAAAGAAATACTTTGCGCACGATGTTTAACTGTAAGAAAAATGATAGGGTTTCACATCTTTTTGTACAGAATAAAATACTCACTTTTAAAGAATTGCATGTTTATTGCATGATAATGTTTGTTTTTAAATACAAGAATTTATTTAGTATAAAAACTGTAAATAGAATGACACGTTCTTCTGAATACACATTGCTTGATGAATGCTTTTACAGGAAAGAAATTAGCAAGCGACAGTTTTGTTCCTTAGGCCCTAAGTTTAATTAAATTAACTTTGTATTTTGTAATACTAAGATTCCGTTTCAAAACCGTAAGGATACAATGGAGATGATTTGTAACTAGTGATTAGTAGCTATTATTCGTGAAACGCGTTTAGAAACACCCCCCTGAAATAGTCGTGCGAAACATCAACACGACTATTTATTCATGGGGTATTTATGGGATATTTCATTTTGGCAATTGAAGACGATTGTTGGACACTGTCGGATGGCGGACAATGGCGAACTCTGATTCGTCTTGGTTGCGATTCTCTCTCATACCAATCGATGATGTTTCGTCGGTAACGGATACTAATCGAGACAGAACTAATAAAGGATGTATTATTATTTGTTAACTGATTTAATGCTACGATTCAAGATTTTGTCTTCAGAAAATGTTTGTTATCGTGTCGGGTATTGTGCAATACTCTGATCGTATACAACGATCTCGAATTCTCGATCTAATCACGAGTCGCAATATCAGCAACCGAAATACATCGATTGATGCATACCACTACTTAATCGCATCGTGTTGAGGCGTTGTTCTAGCCGCTATCGCAACCGTCGCATTTCAAAGCGTCGTTTTTGCTCCGCGATGTTTTCTGTCACTATTGTCCTTTCGTCGGCAGTGACTTATTTTGTTTGGGAGACTTTCCAAACTTTAAAATTTGATCCTTCTTTAAAATTTACCCCAAAATGTGCAGTCTATCCGATAGGATAGAATCGGATATCTAGTTAGTCTTACCGGATAGTCATTAAACCCTCAGATCGAATTCGGATATCCGATCCGATCCGAATCCGATCCAAGTTTTCGGATATCCGCACACCTCTAGTTTTAATGAAATGAAAAATTTTTTAATTTTGTTTTTATATATGTATTTTTTTGTCTGTTAGCACGAAAGCAGCCGTAAATATGGTCCAATATTAATGAAATTCGGCAATGTTATGTAAAGTAGTAACCACATGGTAAAGTTTATAAACCAGCTCGATCGTACCACTGAAAGAGGGGGGGGGGGTTAAGGGATAAACCCCCTATGTTTTCGTTAGCACCATTGATTTCAGCTAAAAAAAATTAGCAGTTAGAATCATTGCTCTATGTTCACTGGTTACCGAGATATTGAGAGCGGTAAACAAAGTAGGGTATATTGTCCCTATGTTATCCTTATGGGAAAATAGGTGAAATTCTAAATCTCCCTTCTTTCCTTTAAATAAATCTCGGTTTGTGGCTTCATCTAGATGAGATTTAATGCAGATTATGCTAAACTCCCCAATGTTTACATTTTTGTGGTGGCAAACTTGGATACTTATTCCCCATGTTATCCTTATGGGATATCATAAAAAAATTCTATATCTTCCCCAATTCTTAACATATCTTGATAAAACTTGGTGTATTCTGGTTGGATCTGGACTAACCATTGAATTAAAACCACCTGTATTAAACATACTGTTGCAGCAAATCTGCATACTCATTTCCCATTTTATTCTTGTAGAGAAAACATGTCATATCTCGCTATGTTGGATTAAATGTTTTTACACATTTGAGCTTTGCTGAGTATTCAGGTCTGCTGCAACAAGGGTATTTAAAACTATACTATCTACAAAGTCAAGAGTAAAACTCGCATGCTTAGACCCACTACAAAACAACAAACATTGAATATGACTTAATTATTCTCCTACCTTTTCCAACTCGACATTTTGCTCAAGAAGACTAAGGTTTTTACTTTCTAACACTTTACACTCTCTCTTGAGATCACCGAGTTCTTCTAGTTTTTTCTGGTAGGACTGAATAGTGGCTTCGTACTTTTCAACTTTGTCCGCAGTCTCTCTGAGAATGTCGACTTCATCTTTCAGAAGACGGGCCTCGCCAGCTGTTTGCTGCAGGGTGTCCAGTTTCGACTGAAGCTCCAACATCTCTTTTTCTTGTAATTCAACCTTTACTCTGTAGTCATCTCGAGCTGCAACAAAAATATTTGTGTATCGATGATGTTGAACTAGGATTTTACAGGGCACGAACATCTATGATTACAGACACATAGAATAATAGCATTTTTAGATATGTGAATGTAGATAAAATGTCCAAGAAGAATATTGGTTTTCTGAGTTAAAAAGTTGGTGCCAATTGAGTCAGACTCGGCGAGCCTAACGTCCCATGTTGGTAAATGAAAGTGGCCATAACGTACCCGTGCGCCGGTTTCTTATGTGCAAGTAGAGTCAGATTTTTACTGGAATTAATTGTACATTCTGGTTACAGACAGTCTGCCTGTCTGACTGAACATTTGTACAACTACAGCATTTCACTATTGATAACTCAGTAGCCAATGAACCCAGCATTGATTGAATACAATTTTTTTAAAGCTAAATTCATTGCCGTAGATCACAATTTTATTCATTTAAATTTTCCTTGTAAAAATAAAAAAATCCTCTTTATGGGAAAATCTTTTGTTTCCCACTTTTGAGAGTCAGATAAGGGCTAGTTTTCAACTATTCTGGTGTGAGATTACCACTGTACATGTCGATAACAAATTCAAATGAGATCTGAGGCTTTTATGTTTTTATTGCGACTTATAATTTTTATTATAAATCACCCCTAAATGATAATAAAAACACCTTTTAGGTGGGGGAGTCCCCCAAATCCTTCCCTCTCCAATGGGGAGGCCAGACTGATTTTTCAAATATTGTGTACATTTAATATTAAAATTGTGATGCGGAAAGTGAAAAGTGACCTCAAGTTGCTAAAGTAAATTTTACAGTTTGGGCATTTTAGTGGAATTGGGTCAAAAAATATATTTTTAGGTTTTTCCTGAATACGATTCCTCAGTCTTTCTTGTACACTTTTATTCGGTTGTTTAAGCGATAAGAATCCTAGAAATATTAATAAACACGGTGTTTTGTGTACGTTATGGTACTAAAGTATATTAATTTACAAAGATGTACTTTAGTTAATAAACATAAATTTATTGTGAAGCATTAACTTCTAACTACTTGTAACTTTGTTGCAAGATTTTTATCACACTCAATTAAGTTTTTAGCCCATCTCTATTAGTTACATGCTACACGGCTACAGTGATCTTGATTGATGTAAGCTCTGTCAGTGCTTTTTTGTAGAACCTGAACCTGAAGTTTGGAATGTAACATTTGGTTACAAAGCAATGGCTTATTATTAAATAACAACAAAACTCAGTCCATCCTGTTTAGCTTGAACCATCAAAATGAGAGCCTGGTATATTTAAATGAAAGCGTAAAATTATTGGGAATATCCTTGGATGCTAAGTTGACTTGGAGTGATCATATTAATAATGTATGCAGTAGGGTTTCAAGAGTAATTTACTAACTTCGTAAACTTAAAAATTGCATTCCAAAATCTTATTTGAGAATGGCTTATTTTGCTTTTTTCAATAGCATCATAAGTTAAGGTATATTACTTTGGGGTTGAGGCCATGATATGAAAAGAGTACCTACTGTTATTGCAAAAAAGGCAATTAGAATTATTAAATACTCCAGCTACAGGGCACATTGCAAACCTCTCTTCAAGAGTGAAAAAATTCTTACTGCGTATAATCTATTTATTTTTAAATGTTTGTTAAATGTAAAACTTAGTTATTTAGGATCTTTAGCTTTAAGGAGTGATACCCATGCACATTTAACAAGGGGTAGGAATAAAACTAGACCTACCACAAGTTAGGCTCGTGAAAACTCAGGAATCCTACTCTTATGTTGGTATCAAAATGTTTAACAGGCTACCCTCAAAATCTCATCATGTCAGTATGAAATCATTTAAATCTTGTTTGCTGGAGTGGTTATATGAAAATCCTTTTTACAGTATAGATGAATACTTCAACTGTACAAAATTGATCTAAGCTTTAAGTTATTGGGCTGAGCACCGTTGTAATCAATGCCATATATATTTAGTTGTTAACTTTTAAATTTTTATTCAGTTGCTCACAGTACACTCTGTTAATATTTTATGTTGTTATATGAATATTTTGTTTGTTTTGAAAGGAGGGATACACAGCTAACTCACCTGAAGATCTGGTGTGAAGTAGCACAGAACCATAAAGGAAGACAAAACACATCATATTTCGTCCCTACTAGGGACTTCCTCAGAGAAAGTCCCTAGTAGGGACGAAATATGATGTGTTTTGTCTTCCTTTATGGTTCTGTGCTACTTCACACCAGATCTTCAGGAGAGTTAGCTGTGTATCCCTCCTTTCAAAACAAACAAATCCTAGCCAAGAGCTTTTCTTTCAACAACATAACCTTATATGAATATTTTATTATTGTTAACATTTATATTTTATCTTGTTGATTTTTATTAATTTTGTAGGATTTTAACTCAACCCACATAGTTTTTAGCCTAAGTCATCATTTATCAATTAGGCTATTTATCATTTAATTAATTGTCACCCATGTTTATGACAAAAACTTTACAAGTCTTCTGTCTTGTTTTGTTTAGTAAAGTCTTGAATCTTGAATCTTGAATCTTGACTCTTGAACCTGCCTGCGTTATGGCCCCATCAGAGTCAGAAACTCGGTACTGAAAATCTGAATTTAACTACCAGCTTTTATCAGTGTGTTGGTCATACCTTAAGTTTGGAAATGTGAGTCTAAATCATAGTAGCTTATGTTTTTGTCCATGAGGTATTCCAACTGACCCATACCTCCTTTCTTTCAACCAAATTTCTATGCATGATTTTTCATAAAAATTTCTTTGGTCCTTTTTTTCATGGCTGTGTCTACACCAAAAGAATTTTCACAGAAGATTACTCAAACACTTTTAAGAGAAAACATTTTGTATGTATGCCAAGAATAGAACCCAAGACCTCCTGAAATAAAGTTCTAGATAATAACCTGATATCTGTGCATATAAAAATGTATTTATTTTTATTTTAACAAAGAGTTTGTCTGTTTGTTAAATCTATCAACAACCTCCAATATTTTGAATATGTTTGTATGTTCATGGCTTCATCGAACATTCAAGCCGAAAATAAAAAGACTTAACTTAAAAAGTCTGAATATACAAAGTTTTAGATCAGGAAATAAACTTTTAAGGCCAGAAAAAAACACAAGAAAAAGATTACATATTCTTACAAGTCTCAAGTTTAAAGATTTGTTCCTTGAGGGCATCTATTTGTCTACGAAGCTGAGATGTCCCTGTTAACGGGTCTTCTTGCAATCTCTCCATAAGTCTCTTCTTATCCTCCATTAAACTGGCCTTTTCTTCTTGCAGCTGAAGAACCTTAAATAAAATGTAACTTATTAAAAAACTGTTTATAAATTTTAGCTGAAAAGAACGATCAAAGTTAATAACTGCTGGATCAAAACTTCCTCCGCGAAAACGGGTCAGGAACAGAAAATTATGATCACAAATCTCAAGAAAGTGGCAAAAAGAGAAAAAAATTTCAAAATGATAATCAATATCTGCTGGTCTTACACTGGGTACCGTAACCGCACAATACCATTCAATCAGCAAACTGAATTATAATCTAGTATTTGGTTCTTCACCCTGTCTTGCTTTGGAAATATCTAACTTAGCATAAACATCCTCCAAACAGATATAAGGAAATTTGCACAAACTCACTTAAAATACAGCGACCACATAGTAGAAATAGATAGTTCAAATGTTGCCCTCAATTTGAGGTCGTCATGAGTTTAAAAACACAAGAACACTGACACTTAGATATTTATATAAGGAGTTTAGACACTTCTCTTACCTGTGCCAGTGTGTTGTTTTTAAGTGGTTTGGCCAAATCTTTCAAATGTTTGTAAAGTTTTATATAAATGTTTATAAACGGCATGGGTGAGAGTAGTGTCTAGACTCCTTACATAAATGTTTAAGTGTCAGTGTTTTTGTGTATTAAACTCATGACGACCTCAAATTAAATGAGGGCAACGCTCGAAGTATTGCAGGCCTGAGGATGAAGCTTTGAGCTTCGAAACCACGTGGTAACTATTGGGACTAAATTTTATTGGATCACACGATGGATATAAGGTAATTCAACCTTTTTATATAACTGAAATCTGTGATTCAGAGCCTACACAACAACAAAAGTTTGAGTCTCTGCATGGTAACATACTTTTAGCAGTACTGTTCACCCTTGTATTGTACTGGCTCACTCTTTGCTTTTCTTGAAAACTTCTACACACAAGCCTGAGGCCCATGTGGGGGAAGGAGGGGCCAATGCCAGGTATGAAGTCACGGTGACCACTGTTCACACTATCAGTCATGGAGATAGGACCAGTGGGTTGGATGTAGGGACAAAATGTTCTTTACTTCCTGGACGACCCTAGTATAGTAAAACCCTAACTGAGCCTGCGAAAGTCAAAGTGGTATAAGTCATGTTTTTCTTGTTTTGAGAAACAAAGGGGTTTATTAGAACTTTTACTATAAATCAGAAAATAATCTTGGGTGTAATATTTGGGTCTAAATGTATTCTCATTGAGTTGCTTTAACTTATTTGATCAATTTTGGAATTTTGTTTTACATGACGTCATAGTTACATGTGACGAAAATGACTTACTTATTGAGTTGCTTTAACTTATTTGATCAATTTTGGAATTTTGTTTTACATGACGTCATAGTTACATGTGACGAAAATGACTTATACCACTTTAGCTTTTAACAATTTTCATCAGGTACATGAGGAAAACAGTAATTATAAGTCTAAGTCACACAATTATTGTGATTTATTTAAGAATAGTGGTATAAGTCAGTATTTAAGAAAGTGGTATAAGTCACTCCAATAACTGCCAAAGTGGTATAAGTCA
Organism: Flexamia atlantica; assembly: GCA_035578135.1. NCBI lineage: Eukaryota > Metazoa > Arthropoda > Insecta > Hemiptera > Cicadellidae > Flexamia > Flexamia atlantica. Next base: position 19,299,114 of record JAQJVK010000010.1, read on the forward strand.
CTCTAGTAACTGCCAAAGTGGTACAAGTCTGTAACTTACACCACTATTGCTCTCAACGAAAACACTTATTCGTTGATAGCCAAACAGATACCCTCTGTAACAGCTGTTTCTGACGTCATCTGACTAATATCGCTTTGCCCATAAATACTTTTGATTGAATCCTACTCAGTGGTACCAATAACTCAAAATTTTTAAAAAGTTGACTTATACCACTTTGGCTTTCACAGACTCAACTAACCGAAATAAAGGTGGCGAGATCGTTTCGGATAACCTATTTTTTCGGTTAATCAACGTTTTGTATTTAAAGGATATTTTGGGGGAAAAAAATACAACAGTTGATTTACGTTATTTTAAATACCGTCATCTAACAATCTGCATGTGTGCACACAATCTATTTCTAAAAATAACCGACAATTTTTTTTACTTTATCTTCACATCAGTTGCGGGCAGCCTTGTCTCTCCATCTCTCAATAAGCAGAACATTGACGGGTATTGATTCACTCGATTGCTCAACAAGTTCTAGTTTTTCGCTGACATTCATTACAACACGTTTCCTCTTTTTGGATATTGCAAAAAATGTAAATTATGTAAAATAAAGCGTTTGTAACAATCGCGATGCGATGGCAAGGAAAGTGTAAATAAACTCACTTAAATTTTGAGACACAAACATACAGTTTCAACGACCACAGTGCACTGACACATTAACAAAACTGTCATAGCAATGGGGTAAGTTTGCATGAAATTCGTGGGTGGGAAAGGTTTGATCTGATCTAGGGAGGGGGGTAGGACATTCTTTTAAGGTTAGTGGTCGTTGCGAAAATGACTCAAGCCAAGCCGGGCCACCTACCAGAGCAAAGGCAGACAATTACCGGTGCCTAACTTATATTCCAAATAAATTCAACTTTTTATCATGGTTGCGGTTAACCCGGGTTTCGGTTTAATGGGGTGCAGTTAATTGGGGTTTTACTATATTAGGCCTACAATCATTTTTACAACGTGAGTGTAGGCCACTTACTTGCATGTCCAGTTTGAGGCACCTCTGGACAGTCTGGTTCTTCTCCTCGACAGTGGACTGAAGTTCCATCAGCAGCTTCTGCACCTGAGCCTCCGACTCGCTGAGGGTGGAGGGGACGAAGGGGTAGGAGCCCGTGGCTCCGTGCAGCCCCTCCAGCTCCTGAATGGACCTCATGATCACCACCTGCACCGACTCCTCCAGGGACATGATGCGCTCTATGTACTCTGTAACGATTCACACAGTCTCGAGCTAGTCAAATGTTTTTCTTTTTCTTTTTTAGAAGAGGGTAGGGCCGGATTTTCCAATAGGCCTCGTAGGCTCAGGCCTATGGGCGCAAGCTTCCAGGGGGCGCACGGCCGAGAGAAAAAATCTAGAAATAAAAATAGATAGCCATAACTGAACATATTTTTTAATTGATTTAAATAATTATAATAATAATAATTTAAATAATCAGGCAAAAATATTACGATTTTTAATATCATTGAAACAGATAATGGTCCGTAAAGTTTTATTGTTTTTTAAAATTACGCTTCAAATTCGTTACAGCATTGATCTCAAACAAGGGAGAACTAGGTGTAAGGATGTCGTCGAGCGGTGCGCATCATATTTCCATTAATAGTAGCTCGGCGCCACTGCTCAAGTGCTCGGAGTGATAAGGGGCACATGCGCTTGCGCTTGGCAATGTTATTGTCGAGACACTGATTACCACCCTCACCTCGCCATAAATCAGCTGGCGACTTCTTATCAGTGTTGCTCGTGTCAACAGTCGAGGATAGTTGTGTTGTGCGTGTTTTGTTGTGCGTGCCACCATCTTCAAGTATTTTTATTGTGATGATTGTTTTTATTAGTGTAGTTGGTCAAGTCTTATTGTATAATGAGTCAAAAACCAAAGCCAAGTGGTGTATAATTTAGAAAAAACGCAAGGAAAAAGAAGAGAGAGAAGAAAAACTCTGATATAACTTTATAATGAAGGTTTTTAGGAAAGTAACTATAATTGAGCAGGATGTGCTTTGGCTCGCTTTCTCGGACGTTTAAATGATTTGACATTGTTAACTTATGAATCAGGAGAAATATTTTGTTCATATCCTACCAGTTATACTTTATAAAATAATTTAATTTTTAAAATATTTTATGAAAAGTGGGTCAATGTCACCATTGGGGGAACATTGGCCAGGGCAGTATTACATTCACACTAATTTGGCTTGTATTTTTTTCTGTTGAGCTCTTGCAACCCTTATAGTAATGGGGTAAAGTTTAAATAATAGCAAATATATATAGAAGGCTTATTATTAAGTATATTTTGATATAAAAAATTAGCTTACTATAGACCGGGGATACTTTGGCCAACTTTCTTGGTCATTTAAACAATTTGACAACAAACTTACGAATCAAAAGAGAAATAATTGTTTATATACCTAATTATGTTTCTCGATGGGTCAAATATCAAGTTGATATGTTACTAGAGCCTAGTTAATTTTTCAAAATGTTATTAAATTGGGCGAATGTTACCCCAAAATTCACAATTTTCAGTTACAAAGCAACTAAAAATTGAACACATTATTATGAGTGAAACAATATTGTTGCTGTATCTTAGGAAGTAATGTAAGATACTACAGGTTTAATTTTAAAACTTCCAGTCATCTTCCCTCAGTCAGAAGTTTCAGAAGTAAAAAATAGGTAAACAAAAACTTTAGCATTTTCAATAAGTAAGGTACCAACCAAAAAACGATAAAATAATAAAACCTATCATTTTTATTAAAGCAAGTTTACTTCACAGATCTGCTGCAGAGGTTGGCGTAGTTAGTAGCAATGTAACGCACTTAATTGGCAAGGTGTTTTCGTAGACGCCTAGACTTGTTTAAGCAGTGTTGTTAGCTTTTTGTTTTAGTTCACATTTAGACTCCATCTAACATGGGCCGTAAAAGATGTTTAGGACTTACACTATTATTTGATGACGAAGAAGGTGATGAGAATATGGATATTGCTCTTGCTGTACTAACTTGGCACAGTTTATGAAGTGAGCTTTTCCAAGAAAGGAACAACGAGGGAGCATTCAACATTTTATTCACTTAACACCTAAATGACAAGGAAGTGGAATTCAAGGAGTAATTTAGACTCACAAAGGACCAGTTCTTCTCCACAAAGAAATCGCCCTGGAATTCTAGGGGAAGAAAAAAATATACCGAAAGAATTCGGAAGAAACACAAATGAATTCGCACTTACGTATAATTCTTACATATGCTGTCCGAAGATTTTGGAATGTATATGAGAAGAATAACTGGGAAAGAATAGGTACTGTTCATATAACCTATGGGATCAGTGGCTCACTGTTTACTTATAACCTATAAAGCCATGGACAATTTTGATTGATAGCCTCTAAAAGTTTTTACCATCAAATTTTATCCATGAAATTTCCAGTTTCCACAATAACACTCGCTAATCACACTGCGTGATCCGCAACTGACCGGTCCCAGACCGTTGGCTTAATTGTGCAGCGTAAACCGCACAGCGCAGTTGGCGGTTAGTTGCACACAGCGCAGCTACGAACACTTCTATTGTAAAGAACCAGTGTTTATTCCAACCGTGGAGCACGGAGTGAGCAACACAAAACACCAATTGCAGAGCTAAGAAAACGTAGCTTAAGACTTACTTTCTTTTTGGCTACAGTTGACAGCACATCCTAAGATAAGCTGCAGCAGACGTCCCAGCTCTGTAGGATCACATTTTTCACCTGAAATTAAAATTTAACAAGATTTATTAGCACCTCCGAATTTTTAATGTTCTTTCTCAAACTTGTAAGAAAAGTTGTATTTTCAGAAAAGTAAATGTGAATTTTTACTGATTGGTTTTAATTTCTGTTATTTAATATTACAGACCCTTGTGAATTTAAATGTTGGTAAATTTAATTATTTGTATATCTTTTTTTGGTCTTTGACAACTGATTATTTTTAGTTACCGTACAGGTAATGAAAACACTGATCACGTCAAAACCGCGGAGGGGCAACTTACTCCGCGGTTAAGGGGTTAAGGCAGTGGTTACAATTGTCCAGAGCAGCGAGCGGAATTCATTGGTTTCGCTCATTGTTGCTTTAGTCGCCGGGTCAGGTTGGAAAATGTTTTTCGTGCCATTTGTCACTGACCATCTGCATTGATGCATTGTTTGAAGTTAGAATCTATACTGGAAATACTGTGACAATGCTTTTGTTGCTAAAAAAACGGATTTAATTATGTCAGGTTGGCAATATGAAGGGGATTAATTAGTAAATTAGTAATGGAATACCGTTTTTTCATGGCAATTTAAAATGATTCCTGACTGACCAGAAGTGAGTTATTGTCCTCCGCTCGTCCCTGGTATCGTACCCAAGGCCTTAAGGTGTCAGCGCAAACAGTTGAAGAAGTTGAAATTTTATCATTCACTGAACAAGCAAATATATTTGAATTTTTCATTAATCATAATTCAAAATTAAACACATCAAAAATAAATTTTGTCTCATTTAAAACAACTCGGTGCAGACGAGAGAACAATAATTGCCATTGATTATACATTAATAAACATTACATTAGAAAATTCCATTAACTTCTTGGGATTGCAAATTGATGAAAATATTTCAAAAGTTTCACTGTTTTTTGACAATACATAACGCTGTATTAATAGCAATTAGCATTATTTTATTTAAAAAGAGAACATTCCTACCCACACTACAACACAAGGAACAAAAATACCATCATACCCACTCAAAGGCTAGCCTTTTTTGAAAAGAACTCCGCATATATGGGGATAAAATTTTTAAGCCAAATGCCCATATCTAAAACAAAAAGATTCTATAAATTAAAAAAGACAGCTTAAAGAGTACTTGGTATCTAGAGCTTTTAACTCATATGAGGAATTACATGATTGTAATTAGGTTATATTAATTATTTGTGTATAATGCCTTTTTGACACTACTTTCATGTACAGTATCATGTATACATATGGCGAATAAAGACATTTTAATTTCATTTGATATTCCAATAAATTTATTTTAAAGTAAGGCAAAAAGTTACCAAAATTAAAGAATAAATAATTACTCACCTATTTTCGTTACATCTGGCTTTCCAGACTCATGAAGAGGTTGGTTACAGAAATCTTGGTAGTAATCCGTTATGCGTTCCAGTATTTTTTTCAAATTACTGACCTGTTAAAGAAGTTTATATTTATTAGCCTAAGAGTTGAGTTCTGTCAAATTGTTATCTTGAAAACTGTTTATGAGTGTCACTCATTTAACATCCAAGAATAATATTTTTCATTCCTCATACGCTAGATGCAATATCAAGATGTTTATTGTCTTTATTGTTGGCATATCAATGTCATTTTGAATGAAGAGATACTAGAGGAGTCTCCTATTTACGGCCGCCGCGGCCTGAAGCCTAGATTTCTGCATGGCCCCTGAGGGCCTCATCAAAAGTGATGGCCTCTTTTTTTTAACTCAATTGTGTCCTGGAGCCTTATTATCCCCTCAAATTCACTCTAAATACCTTATTTTCTACCAGGTGTGGCCCCTTATCGGCTCACGGCCCTAAGCCCAAGCTAGGGCCGTGCATTGTGGGCCCAGTGGTAAATCTGGCACTGGGAGTGAGGTTGGAAGACAGTCTGGGGCGGGCAAACATGTTGACAGATGCGCAATTGCGCAGCAACTTTATTTTTGTGCTGAGAAATCTGGCAGCACTTAACGGCTTAGTTTTGAATAAATTAGTTCATTTTAAACTAACTGAAAGTTAATATTTGGTTATTGTATTCTTTTCCGTAAAAAGAAATTTGAAACAATTAAAGATTCCATTTTATAAGCGAGTGGAAGAAATAGTTCACTCCAAAGTTAGCCTTGGAGTGAACCATAGGCTACTTTTAACTTTTACCTTTTACCTAGGTCCTCTTCTCCATAGTCGTAGAGACCAGGGAATCGTCACAAATCTTCGATCTTCATATGTTGTGTTTATGTATGTGTGTGTGAAGTGTAATTGTGAGCAGGTTTTTTTTCTAGTTTTTGGGCCTATTTATTGTAATTACTATGGTCATCAAAAAATTCTTTTAAGCTATAATAAGGTTTATTTAACAAGTATTGTTTTAGTTTTTTGAGAAAAGGTTTAATGTTATTGATTTTTTTTTAGTTCATCAGGTAGAGAATTAAAAAGCTTTACTCCTATTATTTGTGGATTTTTGCTAGTTTTAGTTAATCTATGATGGTCAAAGTTGTAGTTGAGTTTTATTCCTTACTTTTGGTGGTGTTAATTTTAAAAATTTGATGGTTTCAAGGATATATAAGGATGGTAGAGTAAGGATTTCATTGGATATGAAAAATGGTTAACAATGTTCGGTGAAATGGATTTGTTCGATTGTTCTTAATGCTTTCTTCTGGATTGTGAGTATTTTCTGTAGATATTGGTCGGCTGCAGTGCCCCAAGCTATGATACCGAATCTAAGGTGGCTTTCAAATAGAGCAAAATATGCTATTTTTGAAGTTTTTTTGTCCGTTATCAAGCGAATTCTTCTAATGGCGTATAGTGCTGATGATAACTTATTTTCTAATGATTCTATATGGTTTTGCCAAGATAGATTTTCGTCCAGTAAAATTCCTAGGAATCTTGTTTCAGTTACTGTTGTGATTGATGTGGTTTCTGCAGTTTGTAGGTTGGTTTGGTTTTTATTTAAAAAGTTTATATTAACAGTTTTTGATTTATTTATCTTGAGGTTTAGTGAAGAGCAAATGTTGGAAGCTAACTGTAGAGTTTCTTCTGTTTCGGTGTTTTTGGTTACAGATGTTGGGTAGAGAATTGCTGTGTCGTCCGCAAACATTATGCAAGTTTTTTCAGGTGGCATGTAGTCAGGAAAACTATTGATATATATTATGAAGTAAAGGGGTCCGAGGACGGATCCTTGCGGAATTCCACTTTTTGTTAGTCTGATTGTTGATTTTACTTTTGTTTCAATGTTGTTTTTATGGCAGATTATCTCAACTTGTTGCGTTCGGTCTTCAAAATAGTTTTTGATTCAGCTTAGGGCTTTATCTTTTATGTTTATTTCTTCCAATTTTTTTATCAAAATGTTGCGGTCCAGGCTATCGAAAGCCTTCTGCAGGTCCAAGAAAATACCTGAGGCACGTTGTTTGTTTTCCCAGAATGAAGTTATTGTCTCACAAAGTTTATTTAGTGCTGTATTAATCGATTTATTTTTCCTAAAACCATGTTGTTGTGATGACAGTATGTCCATGTTATTTAAATGTTCCATAATTCGGGAGTAAATGACTTTCTCGAGGTATTTGGAGAGTGTTGGTAATATTGATATAGGTCGGTAGTTTTCCATCTGTGTTCGGTCACCTTTCTTGTGTTTTGGGTAAACTGTAGCTACTTTCATTCTTTTTGGTACTATTGCCTGATCTATTGAAAAATTGATGATATGTTGTAGAGGTAGGATAAGTTCTTCTTGACAGTTTTTTATGATTTTATTTGAGATTTCATCGTATCCAGAAGAGGGTTTAGGTTTTAGCTGTGAAAAAATTTGCTTCAGTTCTTTTTTTGTTACTGGTTTGAAAGTTAATAATTCGTGGGGGTTTCCTCTGTTTATGTTCAATGGTTGGTTTAATGATGGTCTGTCCGGGTTTCCTGAAGGGTTGATTCCTTGGGTTACAAAATATTCGTTGAAAATATTGCCAATTTGAAATGGGTCACTTACAAAGTCTTCATTGATTTTCAGCGTGAAAGTTTGGTCATTGTCTTCTTTTTTGTTGGTAGTTTCTTTATTTATGATATTCCAGATTTCTTTTGCTTGGTTATCGGAATTTTTAATTCGGTTCATTGTGTGGTTGGATTTTTTTCTTTTTTATTTCGAGGTCATAGGCCCTTTTTAAGTTGGAATAAGTAATTTTGTCTTCGTCTAGTCCGGTAAGATGGTATTTATTTTGAGCACTATCAAGACAGTTTTTTAGTTTTTGTATACTGTCATCCCAGAACTTATTTGGATTCTTGTTTCTTATGGTCTTTAAAGTTTTTGGCATTACTTCATCCATGTAGAGTTTTATTGTGTTTGTTAGGGCATTGTATTTATCATCTACAGAGTGACTGTTGTAGACATTATTCCAGGTTTCTTCCCTTAGTTTCTGTTTAAGTAGATTCAAGTTATTGTAAGTTATAGGCCTAGACATTTTTTTATGTGGTAGAGTTTTGGGGGGTGTGAAATTTTCAATATTGCATAAAATGGCATCATGATCAGAAATATAACTTTGTTGTGTTACAGCCTTTATAAAAGTAGGCTTTATGTTTGATACACAGCCATCAAGTCGATTTTTTGTGACTGAAGTTATTCTGGTAAATTTAGTCTCAATTATATTAAGTTTATGTGACCTCATAATGTTCTCAAACTGCATCACTTCTGGGTCGTTTTGGTTTTGAAGTTTAAAGTTCATGTCACCTAGTAACATTATATGATTTTTTTTGTTTGAGAATTGCTGTAGAAAGCCATCTATAATTTCAAAAAACGCAAAAACAAAAAAACGCAAAAACGCAAAACGGTTTGGGGATCGGCAGATTCCTATTATGATCAGTTTTTGTTTCTTTTTTTGTAGTTCAATAGCCGCTATTTCTGCAATTTGTTCTTGGCTTATATTCTGTGTTGATATGGGAATAATGGCTGTAGATGGTATATTGTTTCTAGCGTAGATTGCTACTCCACCCCATAAGTAGGTTTTACGAGAAAATTCTGCAGCAAGTTTGTAACCTTCTAGGTGTATCAGCTTTAGTTGTTCTAATCTATGTCCATGTTCGGTAGTTATAATAATGTCAGCGTTTAATTTGTTAATTTCAAAAATTAGTTTGTCAGTTTTTCTATGTAGGCCTCTTTGGATGTTTAAGTAGTATATTGTCAATCCAATTGTTTTGGTAAGTTTTGGTTTGGTTGACTGTTCCGGGATGATGTTGTTTGGTTGTATTATCTGTGCTAGGGATGTTTGGTTTGAGTCAAGTTTGGGTCAAGCTCTAGGTCAGTCGAAATCCGAAGTTGGCTGTTCTCCAGTCCTGTTTCCGATGTTAGGTTCAGTTTTTCAACCGAAGTCTGAGGTTGGCAATTTTCCAGAGCTGTCTCCATTGTTAGGTTTAGCTTATTTGATGAGGTCTGAGGTTGATTGTTCGACATTTGTGTAGGCCTATCCAATATTAGGCTCAATTCTTCTGCCGGGGTCCAAGTTTGGTAGTTCTCCGAAGTCTCCGCTAGGTTTAGTTCCTCCGTCGAGATCTGGGATTGGCAGTTATTCAGCGTTTCATCCAATGTCGGGTCAATTTCTCCAGTCGAGGATTTAAGTTGGCAATTTTTCTGCATTTCATCAAATGTTAGGTTTGGTTCTTTTTCCGAAGTTTTAATGGAGTCTGTTTCGTTTTTTCTTAAGTCCGATGATTTTATTGGTGGTTTGGATTTCTCAATTGGGATAGGAACCAAAGAATTTCTATTAGGCCTAGGTTTTGTTCTTCTGTCTTCTTGATTCGTGATGGGATGGTGTTGAATTTTGGTCTCCTCCAGTATGGTCCTGGCAAGCCTCCATGCTCCTCTCTTATTCAGGTGAATTCCGTCTCGTGCCATGAAGTCGTTGGTTAGCTTAGAATTTATGTCTATGAAATTTGCACCAAGTTGATTGCACATAAATTTCAAGGCTTCATTTGTTTGATAAATAAAATTACTATCTACGTCAAATCGGTATGGGATACTATTTACAAACCATTTAGTTCCTGTGAAGTACTTCATTCCAGCCTCGATAGTCAACCAGATGGGTCTCATTACATTGTTTGGGGTTTTTGAGATTGGGGTATTGTTTGAGCCTATGTTAAGAATAATTTTAGGAGGGGCGTATTCGAGCCCGTTTAAGTATTTCCTGCAGTCTCTTATTTTGGCTCCTGGCATTATTTCAGATGTTATATTTGCTTTGTATTCTTTTTCGATAATGTATGCGGTATCTCGGAGCAGAGAATCGCTTATTATTAATGCTTCTACCTCATTGTTTAGTGGTTGAGAAGAGTGGCATGCGTTTGGGTCTATTTTAATAGATTCATTGTTCCCTTTGAAGGTACAGTCTTTTTTGTCATCAGTCTTGTGTTGTTTTAGAATCTCAGTTGTTGCAGGGGATTTAGTAGTTTCAGTTAGAGTTTTATTGGTACTTAGGTTAGTGTCCCTGATCAGATCATGTACAGTTTGTTCAAGTTTGTATATCACTTCCATTTTTTTTACAATGGTTTCCGATAGTTTAGAATTTTCCTCAATTTTTTCTTTAAGTTGCTTGTTCAAGTCATTGATATCGGTCATTAGAACTTCAATTATGCCATTTATTTGAATCGTTAGCGGATCAGTTGGAGTTAGCGAGATTCTAGACCTATTTGTCTGGTTTTGTCCATTTTCAGGGTTTTCTGTGTTACGAGGTGAGGTATCCCCTTGTGTGTCCTCGTTCGCCAAGTTTGTGTTAGTACTCTTGTCATGTACTGGTTTAGGGTCTGTATCAATATTTGGTCGAAGTTGCCTACAGTCCTTACATACCCACGTCAAAATAAATTTGTCAGCAACCATAGCCTTGTATTGTTTCTCGGTTATGTTGACGCATTTTATGTGGTACCATTTGGAGCAGTCACATTCGACTGCCTTGTCATTATTTAAAACACTTAACTTACATAATTCACATGGGTGTAGGCTAGGGTTATTGTCTTCTGTATGGTCTTGGGTGTTTGTTTTGTCTAGGCCTACATTTGTTTTGTTCCTTGTCATATTTCTGCTTCCTTTTTTCCTGGTTGGATTGGGAAAGGTAGGTTAGGCTGTTTGGGTCTTTGGTCAGGTTGCCCAAGGATGTTGGGGAGGGCGGTGGGTAGGTCTTTGGTTGGGCCTAGCAGGTGTTTTTTTTTGGGCCTAAGCCATTTCGTCCCTACTTTCCCTATCTTGATTATGTACACATTTAAAAATATTTTACTAACATATATTTGAGTACTAGCCTAGGTGCTAAAGAAATATCACTTGCATGAAAATTTGTTGAATCCTTGATTTTATATTAGTCCTAAGCCTAGTTTACCTGCTTTCTCTATCTTTTGTAGTTTGGTGGGATTTTCCTTACAGAAAAATATGTCAGAGTTTAATCTAATTATGTAAACAGGAAAAGATAATTATAAAAATGTATATTTCTCCCACTTATTTATTAAAAAAAACATATCTTAAAACTAATAAATTTAGCTCACAAAGTGAATGAGATGTGTCTAATTTTCATGACAAGTTGTAGTTTGTAGGTGACAGAAGGAGACCTCTCATTGGTCGACTTCGTTCTTCTTTGTGAGATGATTTTCAAAATGGCCGATGAGGCTTAATATTTAATTTTCAATCACTGATTAGAACTTCTAACTATTAAATTTCACTTGAAAGTTTATGTAATTCGTTAGTAGATATTATGTGAAAGCTTTTGATTCATAACACTTTAAATGTCTTGATAAAACATAGCTAAAAAGTTCAAGTGAGTATTCGTGCAGGACTACTACGCTTAAAAATGGCTTGATCTTACCCAAATGTAGAGAAGTTCAGTTTTCATAAATTAATTACTTTGTCAACGTGAAAATCATTTATCATAGCTTAATAAAGTACTTTAGCTATCACTTTTTATGGTTTCTGATATCACTTCTGTTAAAATAAAGCAAATTTTGATAATTCTCCCTGGAGCTGAATGGGAGACGACATGAATGTACCAAAGACTTCGAATTCGACCAAAGACCAAAAATTCGAATAACTGATCATTCTGGCAAGGAAATTCTAAAAAAAAAAATCTTATAATTTTAACGCTTTCAGTGAGTGTTTCACTATTTTATTGAAAACTAAATTCTTTCTAAAAATTGCTTACCTTGAGCCTCCAATTTCCCGTGTCGGTTGCCTTAATTTTACTTAACCAGGCATAACTAAACCATTCTGGATCTCTGTAAAAAGAATAATCATATTACAAAGATTGATATTTGCAATTTTGGTTGTTTTCCAATTTACCAAAATTGATTGATACTATTTGTTAACCAATTAATAGTTATTATTAGGCCGAAATTAGTATAGGCCTATTTTGTTACCTTTTCAACCACTGTAAAACATAACTTTTAAAGACTGACTTCATCCTAATGTGATGTAATGCAGGGGCGCACTTAGGATTTACTAACCTCCGTGGGGTCTGGAATACACCCCAGTAAAAGGGGGGTCCAGGGAAACTCCCTTGGGAAATATATCAAATTTAGTAGGTAAGGTACTCTAAACTCACATTTTTCGGAAATCTAGAGGCATAAAAACATACAGTGTACAACACCAAAAATCCAAATTACAATTAAGGCGATCCCTGGTTTAGATCCCAGAAATTTATATTTCTCAGTTTTTTTTTAGATGCCTTTTTTGTATAGGCCTACTTACATTTGATGCAGGGCCTGAGCCATTGCCAAGCCATCTTGGACATCTTCCGGTTTTTCATGTGAAGCTTCAAGATCAAACGTTTGGAGCTGGAAAAAACAAAGTAGCTATTTAGAATTATAGAATTATTGGATGGGCCTACCTAATTCATTTCAGTTTATCAAATTAATAGGCTACTGTATATTGTTCCAGAGTTTCTAGCCTACTTTGTCACGCTCAGACTTAAAGTTGAGGCACCATTTTGGAATCAACGTATGCTGGATGTTGCATAGTGGTCGTGCTATTTTTCTTTTATACCTAGGCCTAATGTTGATTTCCAAGAGAGCTAAAGTAATTAGGCCCTAAGTAAATTTATAATTAACATGATGAGACGTCCAGGGCATAGTGATTGTGTAACTTCATGAACTACATACGGTAGGCCCTACAGACTTCTCCTGATAAGTATCTGTGCAATTTTGATCGATTATGAACCTAAATATATTCTATGTAGGTAATATTGGTTGCTTAAACTTAACTTATTAGGCTGTTTTTATAAATCTTTAACATTGTGTTTAGAAAAAGAAAATAGCTTAAGGTTTACTTCATTGAATAATTCAAAAAGAACCAATCCCCTCTGTATTGATTCAACTCGTTAAGAGTGCAATTTCTTTAGAAGGGGGTTAAGAAGTATTTGAATTCTAGAATAATCCATTTGCAATTTAATTGTAGTAACAGGCTTAGGCTATATATACCCACATGACCGTAACCAACACCTCAAAAATAAGCTTATCTTTTATTTCCCTTCCACCCATCAAAATAACTTGACATCCAACTGATGCAGCATAGTAGCCTAGTTAGGTCAATTTTATGGTGCATAGTAGCTGAGGGTTAAATAAATCAAATTTCATTTAGGCCCTTGGCCTAGACCAAAAGAAAGCTTACCATTTTAAGGTCTAAGATGTAGGCCTACCTAATTACTTGTTAGGCTAAATAACTTACCCATTTCAATAAACTGTCACATAGTTCAGTGTCCATTTTTGGGAGCTGAGTGAAATTTCCTAGTAAAATTTTAATTAAAATTCATATTAAATTTGTGAGTTAAAATTAGGCCTACGCATAGGAGATTTTCCTATATGAAATTTCAACTATATAATACACTTGGGGTGTTAAATTTTATGACGCTCACTTTCAAATGGATTAATTTATAAGACCATTTGAATTTCATTGGAAATTTTTCATGCTGTATGATTAATGATGATTAAATTAACGTCACAAAACATAACTTGGCCTACACTGTACATTTTAACAAAAATAAACTGACACCCATAACCATAACATTTTACTTTGGACTGACGTCTTACGATTTTACGACTCGGGCCTGCAAGTGTCCGCTCACGGAAATGCCCGAGAAGCAGTTTTTTCTTGAATTCGTGCACAGTTTTTGGGGTTTCTTTCATTCATCATCAATGTTATATACAGCCGCATGTGTAACTCACTCACCATAGAGGATACAAATTCTAATTAACTGTCCGATTTCCTTTGAGCCAGAAAATTGGAATTTGGTACGATTATAGCTTGGTTGGTAAAACTGCAGGTAAAATTCTCAAAATTAAAAAAATTTCCACCACCAACCTCCTCAAAAGGAAAATACCCCCGTTGCAGCAGACCTGCATACTCAGCGAATTTCAAATGCAAAACAACATATTTCAATCCAACATAGCGAGATTTGACATGTTTTTGTAAGCTCCATAAGAATAACATGGGGAATGAGTATGCAGGTGTGCTGCTACAGGTATATTAAAACTGGGTGGTTTTAATTCAATATTTAGTAGATCTGAACTAGAAGAAGCTATTTACCAAGTTTTATTGAGATATGTTGAGAAATAAGCGAGATATAGAATTTTAGTTATTTCCCATAAGATTAACATTGGGACAACGTACTGTGTTTACCACTTTCAATATCTCGGTAACCAATGGACATAGAGCAGTGTTTCAAAATACTAAATTGTTTGTTTTTTTGAGCTGAATTCAATGGTGCCCACAAAAATTGGATAAATTTTATTTTTCTATGTAAAAAAACTCTAAAAACCCATTTTTGGGGGGGTTTATCCCCCTTTACCCCCCCTTCCGGTGGTCCGATCGGGCTGGTTCACGAACTCGTCCAATTGATTACCACTTTACATGTCCGTACTAAATTTCATGAAGATCGGACCATTTTTGCGGCCGCTATCGTGCTAACAGACACATATATATATATATGTATATATATATATAAATTCGAACGAATAGTGTTTTTTGCTTCTGGGGGCCCCAAAACGAAAAGTTATAGTGGTCCCGAGCTTAGGTCTTACCATGAGACCTACGGTAATAGCTTCTTCCCTATAGGGGAAATTCGCTAAAACTTTAATTTAGAAAAAAGTACAAATGTTTTTGGGATGAGTGGCTAAACTAGAGGTCCTATCGAAGTATGAAGATAACCTTCTGTTTTTTTTTGTTTTTTTAAGAGGGTGGCGGCCTCTTTTTACCTTGCATTTGCCCCCCCACATGGGCGTCAGGCCTGTGCGTGGAAGTTATCAAGCAAACCCAAGGAGTGAGCCGATACAGTACAAGGATGAACAGTACTACTAAAAGTATGTGGCATCATCGGGACTCGATCCTGCGACGCTGCTGCCACAGAACCGGGCCGGCCGAGTGCGCTACCAATAACTGCGCCACCGACTCACTACAAATTTGAATTTGAAATCCAGTGTTATTCTATGTTTTTGAATGGTGGGTATTTTTCCCTCTCTCACCTCCTTCACCCCCAAAATGGCATGTAAAGTAAAAACTGTTATAAATTTTCAGTTTCTTTCATGATTTTATTTTATGACTAAGAGGCCAAATTTTTGATTTGAACTATAATTACCTGATACCTGATGTCTTCATCTTTTACCCACAGCGTGGGATTGGTGGCGTCAAGAAAAAACATACTTCAATTTAAATTGAACAAAACACTGAACACACTAAAATTTCAAAAACTAAAACTTAACTTAAAATACTTTTGACTTCCGGTTGGCGGGGGCTGACTACAACACTGAGAGGTCATCCTCAAGAAATTCGTTGATGCTATAGTGAGCCCTATTCTTGAGGAAGTTTGAGAGGACCCTATCAAAAGTGTCTAAATCCAGCTGCCTAGTTCTGAGGGGCAGTTTATTGAACAGGTTCACAGACAACACACTATAACTGCTCTGGGACCTGGCCAGGCGCACTCTTGGGATGTCCAGCTGGGCTCGATGTCTAGTAAAGTGGGAATGCACATCCTGACGAGTGGCAAGGTCGTCAATGTTCCTCATGACGAGCCGCAAACAGAGCAGGATGTAAAATGGCCGACAACCGTGAGAAGTCCAAGCCGTGCGAACAGAAGCTTACAATGGGCACGGAACTCACTTCTCGTTATAATTCTGACGGCACGCTTCTGGAGATTGAGCACATCCTGAACCCTTGATGAGTGCCCCCACAGTAGCAAACCATAAGACACATGGCAATGAAAAAGAGCATGGTAAACCATGACTAAATAAGACTCGGTCACACAGTCCTTCAACTTGAGTAGGAGGTAACAGATTCCAGACAGCCTACTGTTCGTCTGGTCAATATGGTTTGCCCAACCCAGTTTGCTGTCCAGCACAAACCCAAGCAACTTGACAGGACCCTGGTTATCCGGCAGATTTCTTGAAAGACTGCAGGTGATATGTTGTGTTTTATCCTCATTTAAACGAAAACTGTTAGCTTGAAACCACGCAGTTGCAGCCTCAAGACGCCGGGTAGAAGTCTGCAGAACCTGGTCAAGGTCATTGCCAGCAGAGATCAGAGAGGTATCGTCTGCAAACATGACGGTCGTTCCAAGATGACCCAAGTCGTTGATCATGACGATCATGACGAGGAATAGAGTCGGCCCAAGTACTGAGCCCTAGGGGGACCCCAAAAAGTTGTTAACGTTGCCAAAACGTTAAGGTATTCATCCCAGAATTTTTATAATTATTCTGCTTCCTTGAGGAAGATTTAAAAGACAATGAACTGCATTTCGCATACCCTATGTCTCAGTAATCAATTGATGAATATTTGTAGAATTTTTTATTTTTAAAATCTGAACTCAATCATAACTATTGCATTTACATAAAGTTAACACACCCCGTTGCAGCAGACCTGCATACTGCTCCCGACTTGGCCTTGAGTCCGGGGTGGGAGGCTCACCTAGGCAAAGCCAGCTACAACCCTGCAACCCTGACACATTTACAACTAACGGAGAAAGTAGTCAGTCAGACTACATAGTCTTTGCTGTTAGATTCTGCCTGTCATTTTATTGTACTAGTTTAACACAAGTGTTTCCAACAGTCTTTCTTAAGCAGTGGCGTACGCAGGATTTATTTTAGGGGGGGATACACCGGGGGTCGGGGGGGTATGGAATACCCCCCAGCGGAAGGGGGGTCCGGGGGCCCTCCCCCGGAAAATTGTAATAAATTACAACTGTATATTCGCGTTTTTAGACAATCTAGAGGTATAACAACAAACAGAATAACTCCCAAAATTTTCACTAATTTGAGGCTGCTCACAGATTAGATTCTGAAAATTTTCGATCACATTGGAATTCTGGCAAAATATTTTTTACAAAATAAAAGAAATCACATATTTATACAGCAGGCATAATAACACTAAACGACAGATGAGAAAGTAATTAAAAAATTACACGTTTTTAACCTTGGTAAAAAAGATTTTTTTATATTGAATTTCAAAGTAAAAACTATTTCTCACATTCTCATTTATTACATGCCTCGGACCTCCCGGACCTGAAGTAACGGGATCCTAGATTATCCAAAAGAGGTTGATGAATAGAATTAGAAATTCAGGTTTTCTCACTTGTCTAGTGTTTCTCGAATCCAAGAGCGCAATAGCAAAGCTATGATGTACGTGCAAGCAGGCTAATAATAATCACATGATGGTACGTCGAACGTCGAATAGCGGAAACCACCGGAAAAGTTCGATCTCCGAAATCTGACAGAGTTCGATCTTTGAAATTTGACAGACTGACAGACTAATCACAAATCTGCCCTGATTTAATGGCGAGGCTTGGTTTTCACCAACGCCAACGTAGGCAGACGGGATTCGTCTGCCGCGATGCAGCGACGAGATCGTCCGACAGCCGAACAGTGTACACGGTCGTGAGAAGACGTCAATATTCGTACGCCACATTTTAACATCGTGATTTTTTTACCATGAGTATTTCAATTAATATATGACGAGTCTTCTGCCAGAACTGACGACGATGGCAATGGCGGCAATATCGCGGACACCATTAATGGCTACTGTTTTTATCAGGAGTTTTTGTTTGCCTGATGTTCTTATATAGGCCTACTCCCGCTAACAACAACTCACGATAACCGCAATAGGTAAAAATACCTTAATCCAATATAATATAATCCCCGAATCATATTTAAAATAGTATAGAATTTAACTATTTGAAAACCTTATAGTGAGTAATTTATTAATAGTGTTCTCTGTTTGACGGCAAGTTTAGTGATACCACCACATTCATTATGAACGAGAATTAATCTTCCCAAAAATTTCCCAAAATCCCCTAAAGTTTCGGGGGGGGGGATATATCCCGATATCCCCCCCCCTGGGTACGCCCCTGTTCTTAAGGCTATTTAATTGTCTGTAGGCCTATGTAATTTATAAAAGAATCATAATTCCTGAACAGCGTTAATTGAGCTACAGCTTTGATATTTTACATACATGCTGATGACCTCTTTAAAAACATGTAAAATAAAACCAAATTGTAGTACACAACTTGCTTACCACCTGGACCTCCTTTTTTGTTTATTGTTGGGTTTAGAAACGACTTGAGTACCAAATTTCAGTATGTAACTAGCTCTCCTTACAACCTAGACCTCCTTTTTCGCTTGTTTTGAGTTCCGAAACAACTTGAGCATATGCAAAAGTGAGATAACTCTCGCAAAAAGTATAAATTAGACTACATTAGGCAAAAAAGGAAAGACTGTTCTGAAGAACAGTGTGGGGACTCGGCTCGGATATGTCAGTCCACCCCGTCCTCAACTAACTTGGCAACACCAAGTTTGAAGATCACCAAGAATTTGATTATTTCTATCACTCAATGTGAAAAATGGGGACACACAATGCTTGGTTTTTGATGTGGTGTGTGTGGTTTACCGCGAAGGTAGCTCAGTGGTAAAGCGCTAGCCCTGTGTACCAAATGCTGGTTCGATGCCAGCAGCGGACGACTCCTGTTCCATCATGAGCCCATCCATCCTCCCATGACCTCCATCATCCCCCACACAGACCCTAGGAGGTGGTGGAGGCCCCAGGTGGTGGTGGGGGCTCAAGGTGATGGTGGGGGCCCCAGGTGTTAGTGGGGGCCCCAGGTGGTGGTGGGGGCCCGAGGTGGTGGTGGGGGCCCAAGATGATGGTGGGGGCCCCAGGTGTTAGTGGGGGCCCCAGGTGGTGGTGGGGGCCCGAGGTGGTGGTGGGGGCCCAAGATGATGGTGGGGGCCCCAGGTGGTTCCCTTCAGGTGTGTGGTCCTGTTCCATCATGACCTCCGGCTGGCCTATGTGACTATTGCTGCTACTACAGTACCTCGCTGGCTTTAGATCGCCGCACAGGCTTATTAGCCTATGGCGACGGGCAGTTGGGGTTTTAATTTTTTCTTAATGCCGAAACTTATTTTATCTACGACCATTGCAATAAGCACCAATTATGGTATTACAATAAACATTATAATGATATACATTAAAACACCAAAAACCAAGCAGTACTCTAATGACGACTTTAGAGTACTGGAGTCACTTTAGAGTACTGGTTCTAGACCAATGAGAGCTCGGCATTTGACGGAAGTAGTGTCATAATAACAATTACGCAATTCGCACATCAGCTGATTGTTGCATTACGATTCATGTTTGAGTTGACTTATCCCATCAGCTGATTGTTCCACAACGATTCATGGTTCAGTCTGCTTATTTGCCTAACCTCAAATTTTAGTTGACCTATTCCATCATTATTAAAAGTCATGAGTTTTGTTTAACTTCGGGGAAATTTTGTTGTATATTGTCGGTCGTAGATAAAATCGTGGTCGTAATAACTCGTGAGATATTTAGAACACTCGCTTCGCTCGTGCTCTAACTTACATCTCACTCGTGGCTTAAAGACATTCATTATACAATCGTTGCATAAACTACTATTTAAGATGGTTTATCCTCTTGACTCCTCTTCCGGTGGTCCGATCTGGCTGGTTTTCAAACCCGTCCGATTAATTACTAATTTACATGTCTGTGCCAAATTTAATTCAAATTGGACCATTTTTACACAAGTTATCACGCCCACAAATATATTTTGATATCAGTTAAAATTTCCGAGATTTTCAAATCCATTCTTAATGACACACCATAATGGTTCAGGACGAAAGAAATATTATATAGTATTCAATAGTCAGCACAGAAAAAGATTAATGATCAAGAAAAGAGTTGGTTTAAACTTAAAATCATTGTTAAATCATACAATCTGATAGTTAAAAACCACATTATTAGCTTATATTAAAATTCTATATCAAGTTTAGTTACTGTAGGTAATGAATCAAACATAATTAAAATTCCCGAGGTTTTTAAATTCATACTTAACCCGGCAGAACTGACTTTGGTTTGAAAGCCTGATGACTGACTCACGGTGGTTTGGACCAGGTTATTTATAAAAGGCAGTATATTGAAATATGATGTGTTTATTTCTACAACAACCCCACAAAAGCCTTTTACATTCTGTTTTTGACTACCTTATATAAAATATATTTGTATAAAAATATTTATATAACATTAAACAAGTTTTTTAATAGCAGTAGGTGTTGAAAATGTCTGTATATTGAACAACAAAGTGTTTATTTTTATGAGAACTCCACAAAAGTATTGTAAATGTGTTATATGTATATTTTGTATAAGAAGTATGTGCATAAAATATATTTATATGTTACATGAACCCTCACGTGACTCACCGTTCAAAACAACTAGAAAGATCCTAGAAAGACGCACACTGAACAATATATAATCACTATTTTATGGCCAGCAGAGGTAAATATGCCTGCCGTAGGGTGAGTTCCGGGAGGGTTTGGTGAGAGGTCAAGAGAGAGATACTCTTTTTTTTAAAGATGCAAGCTTTTTCTGTAATACAGGGAAATTATAATGCAATATATTTTTGAAGTTAATATAAAGCATTATTATAATTAAGTGGTTTTATATTACCTTTTCCATCTCCAGTTCATCAATCGTTGTTAAAAAATATGATCAAGTTTCTAGCACTCTGATTGGGTTGCGGTCATCATTTTCCTGATAGAGAAACTTGATCATACTGTTCTACTTGATATTAACGCAAAATAAGCGTTGAAACTTAAGTTGTAGTTTTTAACAACGATTTATGAACTGGAGACGGAAAAGGTAATATAAAACCACTTAATTATAACCAGTGGCGGTTCGTGCATAGGAGCACATGAGCACGTGAACCCCCTATGAAAAATCACAAATAATGTTACTTATTAAAATACTTCTATATAAACGCAGAATATCCCAAACAATTAAAAATTTAATAAGCAACAGCGAAGAGCGCGCGTCGCACTCGACGTTGTCACTAGAGCCAGTGAGGCGAGACTGAGTTTGGAGCACAGCTCCGCGGCTACTATAGGCGTAGGACGAGTCCATTTTTGGCAGCGGCGGGGGAGGAACCATGATTGCATGGTGCCTTATGGTGCTTCCCTCGGAGCTGCTTCCTAGTGTGCCCATGTGCGTTTTAACGAGGCTTGACACTTGTTGCTTTTTGGTTCGGATGATGTTAAAGTTTATTAATATAAATATTGTGTGTTTTAATGTTGTTTTTAGTGATAAATATGTTTATTTCAGTGATGTAGTTTGGTGTTTTATGATATATTTTGATTATCAAAATGAAACAACTGGCGTAGCGGCCGCACGATAGCTGACCCTCTACAAGAATATTTATTACACTCCTGACTAATGGTAATGACATATTTAATTTATTGCAAATGTATTGTTATTCGTGTCAAAACATAACAGGCTACGTAAAATTATATTTTTTGAGGTAGGAATTAATTACAAATTGTTTAAAAACTTACGTTACTGTTTACACAAATAAAATTTATTAAAAGTGTCTACAATTATTTAAAACTTGCTAAAAAACTTGTATTACACTTTTTAAACAAATAAAATTTACTAAAACTTATAACGAAATATAACAACAGTATAACAGTATGAAATTCAAACAAGTATGAAGTTCAACAGTATGAAGTTAACTTTGAAGTTCAACAGTATGAAATTGAAGGAGTCAGTTCTGCGTGGCCGCGGCCACGTTTTCTTTCACTAATCAAGGTATTTTTGTAATTCATCATAGGTTGATGATTTTTATTTTCAAGGATTAATAAAGAGGAGCATTAATCAATGATGGAAGATAATAATTGTAGGCTACAGTTAGTTATTTAAAAAAAAAATCGGTTTTCTGACTTATTGTTATAATATTAATTATATTAATATATTTCAGGATTATAGATTTAATAATAAAATTGGTTTCAGTCATTGATCAATTTTCAACATTAACTGTGTAAGCTTTATTTATATGTTTACTATGAATAATTCTCTTTTAAAATAAAATTATGCTTTTTTTATTTGCAAAATTAAAAATAAAAATTACAGTCAATAAAAATAGTGAAGATTTATCTAATGTTTAATTTTGGGTTAATATCATATTAATGTGTAATAGTAGCAAAATATGATTCATAATCGTCAAAGGAAGGGTGGTGCCTTATTAAATTTAATACTTTAAGCATTACACTTGTGTATAACATCAGGAAATGCAGGCGCTGCGGTCATTTAAGCGTTTAACGTACTTAAATACCAATTAGTTTAAGACAATAACTCCAGTATAACTCCAGACAATAACTCCAGTATTGATATCATGTATATATTTTTTAATTGTGAACCCCCAGTACATAAACTCACGAGCCGCCACTAATTATAATAATGCCTTATATAAACTTCAAAAATATATTGCATCATAATTTCCCTGTATTACAGAAAAGCTTGCATCTTTAAAAAAAAGAGTATCTCTCTTGTCCTCTCACTAAACCCTCCCGCAACTCAGCCTGTGGCAGGCATATTTACCTCTGCTGGCCATAAAATAGTGATTATATTTTGTTCAAGTTGTACCTAGTTAAGATTAACTTACTATTTAACTAGACAAGAAATGATTTTTTTATAAATTTGACAATGTTGCAATAATTATACATGCGCTGATTTGAATTCATTCCCCAAACACAGCTAATCTGTTTGGGGAATTAATCCATGAAATCGTATTGTAATATTTTACATTTGATTTTTTTTTCTAAACATATTTTAATTTGAATTAGGAGCTGATAATTCTAATTATCAGCAGCAGGCAGATTTTCCATCTGGTAATGCTCCATGGAACTCCTCCTCCTCCCCCTGTAACGGTTATTGGGTGCAACCCCCTCCCTCCCAAGAATTTTCCAATTCAGGGACGCCCTGGCCTCTTCCCATAAAACTTACCAGGACTTTGGAATGCAACCTGAACCATGCAAACTACCAGACGATTAAAATCAGAGCTCTGTTACCTATTTTATCATCAACGCACCTTCCCTATAACCTTATGATATAGTTAACATATTAATAATCACAAAATAAAGATAGGCACATGCAAGTAAACAGACAACATTTATCGCTAAAGCTTTCGTTATCTTCGTTTTGCTCCTTCCCATTGTCATTATTGTTACCATTTTCATTTTTTTCATCCTGAAACAAAATTAATGATTTTGTAGAAATATTTTTATTACCTCAAAACTTTAAAAACAATATTTTAGACACATGTGCACACAGAATTGGAAGAGGGCCCTCTTGGTATATCCAAGTGATGAGCTTGCAGCATCCTCAAATTCAGAGATAATAAATAATGAAAATTTTGATATATAATTTATAATTCTGTGATTTTAGGTTAGAGTTTTTAGTATTTAAACTTTATCAAATAAAAATAGTATTTTTTGAAACTGAAGACCAAATTTTAAAATATTTGCTGAAATTCTATTGACAAGCTTCTATCTGTTCATTTCACAGTGAATTCAATTGTTATTACCTCCCAAAATGAATAAATTCTAGTTTGATCTATAATCTTATTTATCTCAACAATTTGTTAACATGGATAATAAATCACTCATTCATATCTGATTACAAAATTATTTTATTAACAGTATTAGTTTAACCTCATGTAATTTATTCAACTCCTATAAATAACATACATCAAATCCTCAACACTATTTATTACAGTATTGCATAATCTCTTTCATATAATTGTTAAGAAGGTGAACTAATTTTGCCAAATTTTCTATTTTTCTAACTATTTATCAGTTGTTATTGTAGATTCCATGTCGAGAGCCGCTGGTCGAATGTGCTGAATTTGTGATTCTGGTCGGCCAGTTGGATGTCTCTATCACCTTCACTGTAGATACGAAAAAGATTTATAACTGTCTCATTGCTTCGGCCAGCGAGATGGATTTATGCCTATTAATTGCAAATCCACGAAAAACCATGAACTTCACTCTTTTTGTTTTATTTGAGCGACTTATACCATTTTTATGAATTTAATGCTCAACGCATAAATAAATTACACCATAAGCAGACACGGTGTTAGCCATTCTTCGTGCGAGAATGAAACAAGAATGACCCTGCACAGTTTCCTACTCCTGTTCCGGGGTGCTGTGGCCACAATATGACCTATCATCAGAGCAAAATCTAGTGGACAAAACAAACACTTTACTCTTCGGTTTTGATAAGGTAGTACAGAAATTTCCAAATTTGTGCTACTATCACCGGAAAGATTTTTAAACAAAAAATTAATCTCGATATGTCTCAAGCAATAACAGAGCATATCTCACATGGAATATTTTTAAGGGAAAGACTCAGTCTGAAATTCCTTTGTTTCTAAAAACAGATTTCAAATTCCTCTCACATGGGTTTATGATGCCATTTCTATTGCACAACCAATCCTGACTATGCGTTTTGGAAGTCACTTAGTTTCTTGGTTTAATTTATTTGAATGTTGTATTTTATTAATTATTTTATTATGTTTATTTTACATTGTCACAGATACGCCCCTGAATTTTGAATAAAATTTTACACGCATTTGGAATTTTTTTCAGAATTCACCTTCTTTTACATATGAAATACTTATGTAATAATCATTTCTTAAACTAACATAAATTATACCCAACAATATATAAACATGAAAGAAAATACATACAATAGTATATAATCAAATCAAATCAAATCTATATATTCTATGTACATACAATGCAAGTAAATTCACCTTTCATTAACACTATTATTTTATACATTTTAAAAATTATCACAAAGAATTTTTTTTACACCCTAGTGTTCCAGTGGCTTCAATCTCCTACATACCCCAAATTAATCAGATCAAATTAATCTGATTGTCACAAGCAATAACGTAGCATCTCTCACATGAAATATTCTATGGGAAAGAAAGAAGAAATTTTTGTTGTAAAAATAGGTACCAAATACCTGTGATATGGGTTTACATCGCCATTTCTATTGCACAACCAATTCTGACTATGCATTTTGGAAATCATTTAGTTTATTGTTTTTATTTACTTGAATATTTTATTTTTTTTATGTTTATCAAACACCCGTCACAGATACGCCCCTGAATTTAGAAAAAAAAATTACAATCAGTTTGAAAGTTTTTTTTTAGAATTCACCTTATTTTACATTTAAAGAACATATATATAATCAACATTTCTAAAACTAAGATAATTATACCTAACAGTATATAAACATGAAAGAAAATACATACAATAAAATAATCTTTAATGCAAATGTCAATAGTCAATGACAAATGGCTTCATAATCAAGGATCAGAAAATAAAATCAACATTTAATTAAAAACATATTTTTTAATGGCGGCCATTTTCTAAAAAATTTCTAACTATTATAATATGTTACACCCTTAACATCTAATTGATTCACTTCAGTCTTGGCAGTGTCCAATATTGTCTATAAGTCCAGTATAACTTTTCACTCATCACTATACGTAGCGTCCAAGTGAATTCACTTTTCATTGTCTAACACTATTATTTCATACATGTATTAAATCATCACAAAAACAAAATTTTATTTACACCCTAGAGTTCCAGTGGCTACTATCTCCTACATACCCCTACTCACACTGTAGCAGCACCTAAATGCAACTTCTTGTACAATATAGAGGCCTACTATAACAATATACAAGAAGAGGGTCCTCTGGGCAGCCAGTCCAGCTACAGGAAAATTATTTCAGTTATTTCAGCTTTTTAAGAAAACCAGATTGGTGCCTAAACCAATACAGGGTTGACCTCAAGCCGACAATAAACTCATTACATGAAAGAAAACAACCTCTTCGAGACCGAGCGAATCACATCAAAGGGCAATATATACTGGACGGCACTGGCTCAAGCCATCAATAGACTCATTACATGAATGAGCTTCTTCGAGGCCAAGCGAGTCACATGGGAGGGCATCATATATTTGACGGCACTGGCTACAATCTCCTACAAACCCCTACTCACACTGTAGCAGCACCGAAATGCACCTACTTGTACAATATGAATAATTCTTAAAAAAGAGGGTCCTCTGGGCAGCCAGTCCAGCTTCAAGCTAATTATTTCAGCTTTGTAAGAAAACCAGATTGGTGCCTCAACCAATACAGGGTTGACCTCAAGCCTACAATAGACTCATTACATGAAAGAAAACGGCTTCTTCGAGACCAAGCAAATCACATTGGTGGGCAATACATATTTGATGGCACAGTCATGTATACTAGTACAAGAACCAACCTCCCTCGAGTACCAAATAAAAAAAGTATTTTATATAATTGTTTTTAATCAACAGTCAATATATCTTTAAATCATCAATTTAATTTTAAACGAATATCAAAAATCAAAAAAGTGTCTTATCCTACTATTCTTACCTAACATCTAATCAATCTAACACAACATTTTACTAAAATATAAGTGCCTCTCATTTGAACAGCAAAAACACCTTAATATTGCAATTAAGTAACAACTTTCATTTCCTTCTATTTTATTAATTTTTCTAAAATGCCTATATAATACCCATATTTTTTTATATCAGATGTAACCTGAATCTTATCTTGATTTATTATTTTCTCATTTTTTTCTTATCATAAATCCAATACACCAACAATATTACCCATCCATGAAAATTGATTTTTGGATATCCACCAACTCAAACTTCATATACTTCATATTAATTCAAACTTAATACTTTTTTTCATAAATAAGCTAACATTTTCAATACCATTCTCGTGATTTATAAGACAAGTGCACGCCAAGTGTACAATTAAAAATATTGTGGCTAATTTTGTTTAACATGAATCCCCTTCAGAGGTGAAGTGGTGACTCTAATAATCAATTGGTGGCTCAAAAAACCCGAAAACATTGCCGTGGCTAGGCTTTAGAAAAAATTGTAACTGACATAAGGCACAATTAGGTGTGGACAGGTAGCTAGCCCACAACCCCACATTTTGAACCAGACCTTTTATTTTGTAAATGAGGTTCAAATTTGATTTATTTCATTTTTGTTCAGAGCATCGCATGAGACCCTGAGACTGAATTCAAATTGTCATTCAATAAATTTCCAAATTTTAACTTTCATATAAAAAATTTCAGGGGTTACTAAATATTATTTCTTTATTTGTAATTGTCATGTTAAAGATATCCATTCCAACAACTAGCTTCTATCTGTTCAATTTCACAATGAATTCATTTTGTATTACTTCCCAAAACGGGTAAATTATAGTCTGATCTGTGATCTTACTTATCTCAATGAATTGTTAACATGGATAATAGATCACTCCTTCATTGTTCCTACCATTTGTTCACATTTAACAAATGGTATGAGGGCTTAGATTGACTAATTAAACGTATATTCACTCATCAGTTTACAATTCACAAGGTAATCCAATTTGAGATAAATCAAAGAGATCAATCGAATGTGTTGAGTAAACACACAAACCTTCTGTTTTGTGAAACAGACAAAGTGGACAAGATATCTACAGTATGTGGAGGGTTGTCTAAATCTATCAGTTAATGGAATCACTGAACAAACTCCTTACATATTAATGTTCAAATAGAATCCTGAAACTGTGTTTAAGTGATTAATTAATTTTCCAGCTATGTCATTTGATTATAATAAGGTAGTAAAATTGGTTAGAAAAAAAACTAAGAAAAAGGTAGAGCAATGAAAAGTCAAGTTTGACAATAAGAAAATTAGAGTGAAACATGAATCAGGGCAAAAGGTATTAATAAATACTCACTACCTGTATGATAAGTTAGGGAAGAAAATTAAAAAGTTTTTTTAAGATAGTTCAAGTAAAATACAATAATGGTAATCAGGGCCGGCCCCAGGAGTGGGCGGACCGGGCGGCCGCCCAGGGCGGCAGATTTTTGGGGGCGGCAAATTTTGAGGAACGGCAAATTTTAAAATGTGAATAAAATAATAAATTCATTATGTGAATGTGAAGAGTAAAATTTTCTGTATCACATTTTACCCAAAGAATAAGCCTAAAGCCGGAGACACACGGGGCGTTTTATTTTATCGCGGTGGCGAAACTACCGCTGCCGCCGTTTTCGCAGTAGTGTACAGATTTAAATGGACGCTTACACACGGGGCGGAAGAGATACCGCGCGATAATATTGCCGCTGCCGGTCGTTTTGCAGCCGCTCTAAAGCGGATTTTCTTTTCGCTTTTGTCATCACAGTGGCGTATGCAATTAAATGGGCGTTTACACATTTGGCGGATTTTCTACCGCCGGCGCCGCCATGGTCAGATGGTAAGACACGCTAAACATTGTACCGTGTTGATGACGTCAGGACATCTGTGATCGGCATATAGTAAAATGCATTTGGTAAACACCCTCGGACGTCATCAAAATTAAAATGGTACCATAATTGGAGATAATTTTTCCATCGCGGTATTTTTACCACCACGTGTGTAAAGACATTGAATATATACCCGTGGTAAAGAACACCGATTTCGTCGTCGGCAGAGGTGAAATTATCGCAGCGATAAAAAACGCCCAGTGTGTCTCTCCGGCCTAAGAATATTTATATACGGCAATGCAAGCATCGATTTACAATTATAATTCAAGTGCAAATATAAAAACAAACCACTCGGCTCGGCTTGTATCGAACAACCGTCGCTGCGTAGAACAGTGACAGCGTCAAATATCTACAAATTCCATAAGGGTTTTCTCTGTTACGTCCCTTTTCTTCCGATTTATATACTCGACCGATTTTTATGATTGAGGTGTCACTTTAAAGCTTATGATCTAGCGCACGGCGGATGGGTAGTTAAAAAAAATATTTCGTTTGGGGCCCCATAGCCTTTGATCTAGAGGGCGCTTTAAAATGTTGACCAACTTTCATTATAAGAGTTTTAAATGTCAATTGTAACTTAACAGCTGATTACCTTCGGGTAAATTTTTAAGTTAGATTATAAACAAAAAACAAAGATAGATCTCTGCAACTGTAAACATGAACCAGCTTATGAAATGAAAATACAGTAATTTTAAAATGTGCAAATTACACTTGGGACCCCTAGTACATTATTATATTTAAGAGTTTAGGGAGACATAGTGGGATTGCATTACAGTGGAAACACTGTAGTTCGGCAATCGCTCAAGGAAGGGGTGGAGCCCGGGAGTAAACAATTAGACGGGATATATGGTGGGAGGGGGGCGGCGGTCGCCGATCTCGCCCAGGGCGGCAAAGTCCCTAAGGCTATGCCTGATGGTAATGTTTTAAGAGATGTTGAAACTAATGAAATTAAGAGTAGCCCACATATAACTCGAGGCAATTGAAGAAATTAATTGAGGAGTTTATAAAATAAGTTAAAGTAGAGATTGGCTTCTGTTGTAGGTTCTGTTGTCTGTGCCCTTAAACAGATAAAACCCGGTTACAAGACCTTATGGGCATGATTAATCACAAACCATTTGGTGGACAGAAAATAAATAATTTTATTTAGTTAAATAGTTAATTGCTTCTTATAAAATAAATGATTTTTTTCAAATCAATAAAACTAATGTTTTGCTTTTGATTAAGATGAATTAAATAAAATTAATTAGAAGGTAAAATGTTATAGTGTAGTATCAGAAATAATTTTGAATAAATGAAAACAAAACCACATGAGACGAATCCATGATTTCGGGTGTCGACCACGATAGTGACGAGATGGTTGTAGTTGCCGACGTTTCGGACTCGATACAGCAGTCCATTCTTGAGGCGCACTAACACTCATTCACTGGTTGGCGGGCCCTCTGCCTCAGGTTATATAGGGGGGTGGGGGAGGGTTGTTTACATCCCCCATTATTTTCCTGGAAGGCGCGGCTGACCTGGGGCTTTCTAGAACACATTCGCATCTCAGCTTTTCTATAACTGGAACCCACGTACAACTTAGCTCCATCCCGTTATCTCTAGTAAAATTATTGCGGTGTTTTCAGATTTCCACTCCTTCCAGGACCACAATACCGGAGGGGGGGTGCCCGGGGTTGGAGGGGCACGTGACGCCTATAGGTATAAGCACATGGATGGTGATAAACGGTTTCCACATAAAAACTGCAGCTAGCTCTAGCGAGTGAGACGAGCGTGAATGTGGGAGGAATGATTACATTTTTTATTGTATTTAAGAAGGAAAATCGGTGGGCTGAACCATAACTCATAAGAGTTACGTCAGCGGGAGTTGGAGGGAACCTAACTGAGAATGCTGTAACAATTATCGATTGCTGTAAGTTTGCCCCCACAAGACTTCATCAGTGGCGTATGTACGGGGGTTGATCAGGGGGATATATCCCCCCCTTGACCATATAATTTGTGAATAATATATATCCCCTTGAAATCAAGCCTCCATCTTTTATGGGAAGAAAAGAGATTAACGAACTTAAGTTTTTTAGATTGCTGTAAATTGCTGTAAAACAACCATGCTTATTCACCAATCGCGAAAAATTAACGTTTATTGCCATGGAACGAATATTTGTTCCTTTCTTTGTTGTATTACATTGTGAATGATGTGAACGGCTATAAAAAACCAATCACGAGTCTACCGATAGCGGGAAATTGGCAATAATAATTTAAGTTAAAAATCTACTTTATAGTTAATTTTCAAAAATTTCCAAGGGAGCAGCTCTAGGCTACTCTCTCACTGAGGACGGCGACCCTTCAAGCCACAGTAGTTTTATAGATACAACCCACCCCTGAAGGTATCTACACCCCTGGATTCATAACCACAAGGGCCCATTATGAGCGACTTGTTTTTAAGGGGGTTGTGGGCTCGCTACCTGTCCCAACTGAATCATGACTTTTGTTCCTTACAATTTTTTCCAAAGCTTAGGTAAGGCAATGTTTTTTTGAGTTCTTCGAGCCAACGATTATTAGATTTACCACTTTACCTCTGATCCTGTTAGTGTGGGGAATTAATGTCAAACAAAGTTAGCTACAATAGTTTTAAGTATACACTTGGCTTGCAGTTGTCTTATAAGTTATGATAATGGTGTTGAAAATGTTAGCATATTTATGAAAAAAGGTGATAAGGTAAAAAATATAGTTTTGGTTGATGGATATTCAAAAATAAATTTTTATGAATGATGGGTAATATTATTGGTGTATTGGATTTGTAATAGTAAAAAGAGAAAATGTAAAATCAAGATTCAGGTTACACGGAATAACATTAATAGGCCTAATATCAAAAATATCAGTTTTAAATATGTATTTTGGAAAAGGAATGAAATAGAAGGAATTGAAAGTTGTTATTTAATTAAAGTATTAAGGGATTAAGGTTTTTGCTGTTCAAATGAAAGGTACTTATTATTTTAGTAAAATTTTGCGTTAGATTGTGTAGATGTTGGGTCAGCTGAATAACAGAATAAGTAAATTTTTTGGTGTTTGCTACTTTTACCAACTCCCATGGCCATTTTTATCCAAGTTGGTATTTGGCCTTGCCAATCATGTTCCTCCATTTCATCCAATCTTCTGCATCCTCCTCGCTGACTCTCATCCTATTCATATCCTTTATAAATTCATTTTTTCATCTCTTCTTTGGGGGTCCGGGCGGTCTTCTTCAATCATGGTTTCCTTTCCATATTTGTTTTAGGAGGACACTGTCGTCTCCTCTGATTATATGTCCAGCCCATCTCAATCGTCCACTTCTGGCTTCTGCTACTATGTCTGGTGCCTCAAACAGATCCCTTATTTCCATGTTTTGTTTTATCCTCCATGTTCCATTTTCTTTTGTGTGCCCAAAAACCTATCTAAGTTCTTTATTTTCAAATGTACTGAGTCTTTTCTCAGTGTTCTTGTCTATGGTCCATGACTCAGCTCCATACAAAAGCATTGGTCTTTAATTTTGTTCTCTTTCGTTTTTGGTTCTCTTTAGTTTTGTGAGCATAGAAAAGATTTTGGATGACATGTTTATTTAGGGCAAAGAAAGCTCTTTTGGCTGAAATTATTTTGCTCTAGATTTCAGAATGTTCACTGTTGTTTGCGCTGATTATAGTACCAAGATATTTAAACTCATCAACTTTTTCAAAATTGTGATCCTCAACTGTAAAATGTCTAGAATTCTTATGATTTTGACCAAAATCCATGAAATTCGTCTTGTCATCGTTGATTCTAAGCCCTACACCCTTGCTTTCTCTGATTCGAGTTTTTGCAATTCCTTTAAGGTCTCCTTTCTTTTCTGCCAGTAAAACTATGTCATCATCAAAAGCAAGCACTGAAAAAGTGTTTCCTATCTTTATTCCTAGATTGCTACATTTTAATTCCTTAAGTACTCCTTTTCAGGCTATGCTAAATGGGGGTAGGCTGTCTCCTTGTCTCACCCAAGTCTTCCCTTCAAATGTCGCAGATAATTCATTTTCAACTTTAACCTTACATTTGCTATTTTTCACACTCAGTTCTGCTAACCTGATTGTTTCCTGGGTGTGCCATAACTTTGCATCTTTTCCCAAATTTTTTCGTGCACATACTGTCATACGCATTACTGAAATCTATTAATAAACCATAGATCTCTCTGTTAAATTCTCAGTACTTTGATATAGCCTGTCTAATATTACAAATGTGGTCAGTGGTTGATCTACCTTTCATAAATGTTGCTTGATGTTCTCCTACTATATTTCATCAGTGTACACTTATAATCTTTGGAACAGAATTTTTGTAAAATATTTTTTACGTGGTAATCAAGAGCCATATACCTCGATAATTGGCTAGGTCCTGTTAATCTCCCTTTTTGTGTAGGGGGACGATTATTGCTTCTTCCCAATCCTCTGACATGTCTTCCTTCCTCCAAATTCGAAATTTGGCTTCTATATTTATGCCATCAGGGGTACCTATTTAAAAAAAGTTGGTAAATTAATAATAATGACTTTTACTTACTTTTACTCCTGCTCCCAGGGCCATCTATATCGCAGTTAGATTAAGTAGATCACTGAAATACTCTTTCCACCTTTCAAGGGCTTTTTGGTTTACCGTAATTAACTTGCCATCTTTACTCTTCACTTCATAAGGGCGAGGGCTGAATCCTTCTTTGAAGAATCTTACTTTCCTAAAAAAGTCTCTTGGGTTGTTTGCAATGGTATCTTCTTCGGCTTATCCAGCAAACTAATTATATACAACCGTTTTTTCCTTCTCAGTAATCTATTGGTATCCCTATTTGACTTGTTGTAGCTCTCCCTGTGTTCTGTGCTGTTACTGCTCATCCAGGCCTTTTTCTTCACAATTCTTTTTCAACCATTTGCTCACATTCATGGTCAAACCATGGTTTTTTTGTTTTTTTCTTTATCTTCTGCCATCTACTTCTTCTGCCGAGTCTAAAATTGCTTCCTTGAGATTGTACCAGTTAGTGTTTATATCTCTATTTTCATTCACATCTTCTAGAATTTGTAATCTGTTTTCAAGTTTAAGTTTAAAATCTTCTGGTATACTGTTGCATTTAAGTCTCTCAGTGTCTGTACATGTTTCTTGTCTTTCTTCTTTTCTTATCTGAGTTGCTATTCTTTGTGTCATCTTCACTACAACTAGTGAGTGGTCCGTTCCACATTCTGCCCCCCTAACACCCTTGACGTTGTTATGCTGCTTTTATGTCTTTGGTCAACTAGCACATGATCAATTTGCTTTTTGGTAATTCCGTTTGGTGATGTCTGTTAGATTTTATAAAAAACTTATATCAAAGAAAAATTAGAATTTTATTTCTTCATAATACAAAAGACAACATTCTCAATAATCAATCATAACATAAACATTACATAACAACACTTTACAAAATATGGTTTAAAACAAGACTTTTGGCATACTTAATATATTTTAACACTCCCCCTTGCCAAAATGTGGTCTTGTTCGATTCCATTTAAAAGAGTCCAGGGCTTGATTTAATTTTTGTCATCAACCGAGTCCTCCACTTCCGAGGTTCGTCAGCTTGCTTCAATAGTTCCCCGAGATCTGCGTTGACTATTCCCCAAACTTTGTCATCCATGTTTTCAGGTTTATCTTCCTTTTTAACTGCTGGTTCGGCTATCACTGGGGTCTTCGGTGTGTCTTCTTCCATCGGCTCGCCTTTGTCTTCCTCCTTGCTGTCAGCCTTCTTCTGCGCCTCACGCAGCTTGTGTATCCGCTCAGCCCGTTCCCTCAGCGCCAGGTCGTCCTCCTTGCGCACGTTCCACCGTAGATGCAGACTCCCGCGGTAGTGCACCGCCAGCGCCTGCTCCTGGTTCTTTGCCTTCTTTTCTTTCTGGTTCTTTCTTCTTCTGGTTTTTAGTTCATCGTCTTTCATCTCCCCGCCGCTGACCTCTATTTCTTCGTCTTCATTTTCTGCATCTTTCTTCGCTTTCTCATCATTCTCCTTGTTTTGTCCTTCCGTCTCTTCATCCATCACCTCTTCCTCGACTTCTTCTTCCTCCTCTTCTTCCTCCTCTTCTCCTTCCAAATGCCAATCTTCTTCATTTTGGTTTTCTAATTCCTTTACTTAAACAAGTGTTCCATGTGTATCACTTGATGCATTTTTCATTGTTTCTAGTACTTCTGATTTTATTCTTAATACTTCCTTCAAAGAATTATTTTCATCTTCTAATAGCCTACACTTTTCTCGTATCTCTATAATATCTGAGGGATAATCACTATTAAACTGGGAAATTCCCGCCAGTCGATGCTGAAGTTGTGCTTTTTCATTTTCTAGGCTTGAAATCATTACTTCCTTTTCTTGCAAAGACTTCTCAAGCTCTTCAACTTTAACTTTCTGCTGGGTACTGCTTAAGTGATCCACTTGGTTGCACAGTCGATGCAGTTCATCAGTTGTTGACTTGGGAGCTTCTCTCAAACTATCTACTTCACTTTGCAGTGTCCTGCTTTGTTTACCTAAATTAATAAGATCACTATCCTTCTCTTTTCCGTTTATTTTCTTCACTGCTTTAACACGAAGGTGATCAAGTCTGTTATGCCATAACTTTTCTTCCTCGTTCACTTTAGTTAAACGACATATGTTTGTTTTTTCTCTAATTTGATGCAGTCCATTTAGTTGATGTGCTATTAGAATAGGTTTCTCGTAGACTTGTTTCCTTACTTCAGCTTTGCCTTCTTCAAATTCGATATAATGTCCTCGCAGTTCAATTCGTGCAACGGATAGTAGGTTTCCACCAAGTTTCGGTACATATAGTACGTTTTCTAAGTCAATTTTGGTTCCTCCACTAGATTCTTCAAGTTTGATTGAAATATTTCCAATTCCGGTCACTTCAATTTTTTCTGAATTTGCTAAGACAACTTTTGATGTAAATGGTCTTAAATTTGTAAACTTCTCTAGGTGCGAGGACATATGTTCTGTTGCGCCACTATCAAGTATCCATATATCTGATTCTTCTTTCCTTAAACTTTTGCTCGTCAAAGCTTGATGTTCTTCTTCGTTCATTGCTAACTTCATAGAGTTTCCGGCCATTTTTGCTGACTTACAATGTTTTGATATGTGACCCCACTCCCCGCAAGAAAAACATTTGGTGGATTTTTTATTTTCTTGATGGTTTGTTTGATTTTGATTTGGGAGTTGTCTTCTCTCGTTTGGAATCCATTTATTCATTTTGTTTCCTTGATGATTTACACCCTTTCTTCAATTGAATTGTTCTTTTGTAAATAGTGCATAATCTTCATTCTTATCTTCTTCGGTGGTATTTCTGAATATTCTCTTCTCTTCTACTAATAATTTAGATTTGACAATGGCAGTTGATAGATTTTCTTCCTCTTTCTCAAGACTTAATATCAATTGTTCGTTATTTTTAGGAAGTCCCATGAGCATTACTAGAGCTAATTCCCTGTCAGTGAATGCGTACCATCCGGCTGAGAGTTTTCTGTGGATTTCTGTTATTCTACCTAAGTATTCTCTGACTGTTTCTGAATCTTTTTTGTTAATATTGAAAAAATCTCTCATTATCTGGAGAGTGTGTAGTAGCCTGTATTGGGTGTGCATCTTTTTCAATTTTTCCCAAGCATCTTTTGCTCTGAAACAATCTCCGATGTCATCTAGAAAGGTGTCGTCAACTATAAGAACAATAGTGTCAGAGCATCTTCATTCTTTTGCCTATCAGCTTGATTCATTTCTGTTCCAAATCCTGGTTCTATTGCTTCCCAACATTTTCTTTGGACCATATATGTTCTTGCCCTAATGCTCCATGCATGATAGTTTTCACCATTTAGCTTCTGCATTTTTCTGCTATCTTCCATTTTGAAGTGTCTTCAGATACTCAGTAAAATATTATAAAAGCAAAATAAAATTCTTTACTTCAAATAAACAATATTATTACAAAATTATGAATTTCTGATATGAACTCCCTTCTAGAGTTTTATTCTGATATCTCCCTTCTAGAGTTTCAGTCTGATATAAACTCCCTTCTAGAGTTTCCTAATTTCCCTTGAAAAGAAAAATCTTCTTCAATTGTTTACTTCATTTAAATTGAGAAATTCGTGCTGATAACGTGTTAGATTTTATAAAAACTTATATCAAAGAAAAATTAGGATTTTATTTCTTCATAATACAAAAGACAACATTCTCAATAATCAATCATAACATAAACATCACATCACAACACTTTACAACATATGGTTTAAAACAAGACTTTTGGCATACTTAATATATTTTAACAATGTCAAAGTGTAATTATGTATATCTTTTCTCGGGAAATTGTGCTTGATATTTTGTTGTCATTTGCTAGGGCAAAGCTTGTTCTATTGTCATTGGAGTTTTGGTGAAGGCTTTCGTTTCCAATTGCTGGGCTCCAGATCTTTTCCCTCCCTATTTTAGCATTTGCATCTCCTAGTAAAACTTTGGTATTAAAATTTGGTAACTTTCCCACCAGCTCAAATAGTAAATCATAGAAATTATCTTTTTCGCCTTCATCTGCCTCTTCCGTTGGAGCGTAAATGCTAACTAAAGATAAGTTATTAAATTTTCCTCCCATTCTAATGTTGGACATTCTGTTGCTTACTGATCCAAAGTGTGTCATAGCTTTGGCTAATTTTTTCTTTATTGCAAAACCTACTCCTCCATAGAACGTATTCTCTTCACAGCCACTATGGTAAATAAGGTACTTCTTTGTGTTTATCCTCCCAGCCTAGGGCCATCGGGTCTCCTGCAGTGCTACAATGTCCTTTTTGTATTTGTCCAGTTCTTCTGCTAGTATATGTCACTAGCTCCAGGTGTTGCAAGTCTTCTTAAATTCCAAGTGCCAATTGGTAAGTGTTTTAAACCAAGGTGGAGCTCATATTGACCTTGTATCTTGTAATACTAAGATTTCTTTTCAGAACCAAGAAGATACAAGTAACAATGTTCAAGTAACAAGCTACAATGTTCAAGTAACAAGCTTACATGAAAAATCCTAATATTATTTGATAGAGATGTTTCCCTTGTAGATTGTAACTAGTAATTTATAGCTTGTAACGGGGTGTAAAACCCGTTTTGAAATACCCCCAGTCCCTGTGCTGTATTATTTTTTATCTCTTTTATTGCCTTCTTCACTTTTTACAAATTTGGTTCTTCTACTTCTGGTTGTACATGTCAAAATACTTCAGCTGCCATACTATCTTAAGATTCTTCTTTAACATTTAAGAGATTGTCAAATATTTCCTTAATACTTCTAGGACTTTTGATTTCCCAATGATCAACTGTCTGTCTTGTTTCACTCCAAATGAGCTTGGCTTGAAACCTTGCTTGAAGATTTTCACTGTATTATAAAATACTTTAGGGTGTTTCACATGTTCCTCTTCAGCTTTTTTCAAAAGAACTGTTTATGAGTTGTCTTTTCTTTTTCTTCGTAATTTGTTTCACTTTGAATGTGCCTATATTGTCTAGCCTCCTCAATTTACTCTTCAAGCTATCATCCTTGAATTTCGTCTTTCTTCGATCTTCGTTTTACATTCCTCATAAAACGACATCTTCTTCTTCTCTTCCTTCTTTTGCCACAATTTTCTTTGGTAGCTTGTAGAATTTTGTACCTAGTGCTGTCCACTTATCTTCTAAAGGTGTTTCAATCTTTGCATCTAAGTCCGCTAATTCTTAAAATCTGTTATTAAGCTTCAGTTTGAATTCTTCTACATTTTTTTTATTCTTAGATTTTCTACTTCATATATCTCAGTTGACCCTGAACATTTTCCTTTTTCAACTGCAATTCTTTGTAACACTATAATCTGCCCCTCTCAAACCATGTGCATCTAGATTGCTTGTTTGGTGTTTTTGGTCTGCAATTGGTTTTTAACATTTCCATTGGAAGATATCCAAGTTTCTGTATATATTTCTTTATGTGGAAAATAACTGCTCATGACCTTGAACTTGAGGGATTCACTAAAACTCAGAAGTCTGACTCCATTGTCATTAGTTATTCGATGAAGACTTTCTTTGCCTGCTATTATAGTCCAAATTTCTTCTTTCCCCACTTGAGCATTGGCATCTCCTAAAATCAACCATAAGTCATATTGTGGTAACTCATTGGTAACATCTTCGAGGCTTTCATAAAATGTGTCTATATCCTCTTCATCAGCATCTTCTGTAGGAGCATAGATGCTCACTAGAAATACTTTTAAATTTTCCTTTAACTCTTACAGTACTCAATATTCCATTAATTGGGTTAAAGCACAAAACTGCCTCACTCCACCTTCTTCTTACGGCAAAACCAGTCCCACCTTGATATGTATTATTATCACAGCCACCATAGTATATTACATAATCTTTTGTATTGCACTAGGAATAGCTAAACTTCAAACATTCCATGTTCTAAATCCCAGATTCTTTACACAAAACTGGGTCTTATTCCTTAACTTCCAGTCCTGTTCCAAGGCATTTTGATGATGATACGTAACAAGTTGCTTTTAAGGGGTGGGTTGTCAGCCCAACGCCCAACCCCCAACCTGGAGGACCAGGGTGTCCCTTCTGGTCTGGCTCCTCCCTCGAGACCTGTCTGGCATGGGAGGCCCTACCAGCAGCTATGTACCGCCAGCGTAGCTCTCGAGGTCATCGGAGCACACGAGCCCCTCCGCCGCGTCAAGGCAAGGACACCTTCGGGGGGTTGATGTTTGATATTTGTGTAAAATTAAACTGATGATTTAAAGATATATTGACCATTGAATAAAAACTTTATATAAATTACTTTTTTTTATTTAGTACTCGAGGGAGGTTGGTTCTTGTACTAGTATACATGACTCTGCCATCAAATATATATTGCCCACCAATGTGATTTGCTTGGTCTCGAAGAAGCCGTTTTCTTTCATGTAATGAGTCTATTGTAGGCTTGAGGTCAACCCTGTATTGGTTGAGGCACCAATCTGGTTTTCTTACAAAGCTGAAATAATTAGCTTGAAGCTGGACTGGCTGCCCAGAGGACCCTCTTTTTTAAGAATTATTCATATTGTACAAGTAGGTGCATTTCGGTGCTGCTACAGTGTGAGTAGGGGTTTGTAGGAGATTGTAGCCAGTGCCGTCAAATATATGATGCCCTCCCATGTGACTCGCTTGGCCTCGAAGAAGCTCATTCATGTAATGAGTCTATTGATGGCTTGAGCCAGTGCCGTCCAGTATATATTGCCCTTTGATGTGATTCGCTCGGTCTCGAAGAGGTTGTTTTCTTTCATGTAATGAGTTTATTGTCGGCTTGAGGTCAACCCTGTATTGGTTTAGGCACCAATCTGGTTTTCTTAAAAAGCTGAAATAACTGAAATAATTTTCCTGTAGCTGGACTGGCTGCCCAGAGGACCCTCTTCTTGTATATTGTTATAGTAGGCCTCTATATTGTACAAG
Organism: Flexamia atlantica; assembly: GCA_035578135.1. Taxonomy (NCBI): domain Eukaryota; kingdom Metazoa; phylum Arthropoda; class Insecta; order Hemiptera; family Cicadellidae; genus Flexamia; species Flexamia atlantica. The sequence continues at coordinate 19,338,974 of JAQJVK010000010.1, forward strand.
AAGTTGCATTTAGGTGCTGCTACAGTGTGAGTAGGGGTATGTAGGAGATAGTAGCCACTGGAACTCTAGGGTGTAAATAAAATTTTGTTTTTGTGATGATTTAATACATGTATGAAATAATAGTGTTAGACAATGAAAAGTGAATTCACTTGGACGCTACGTATAGTGATGAGTGAAAAGTTATACTGGACTTATAGACAATATTGGACACTGCCAAGACTGAAGTGAATCAATTAGATGTTAAGGGTGTAACATATTATAATAGTTAGAAATTTTTTAGAAAATGGCCGCCATTAAAAAATATGTTTTTAATTAAATGTTGATTTTATTTTCTGATCCTTGATTATGAAGCCATTTGTCATTGACTATTGACATTTGCATTAAAGATTATTTTATTGTATGTATTTTCTTTCATGTTTATATACTGTTAGGTATAATTATCTTAGTTTTAGAAATGTTGATTATATATATGTTCTTTAAATGTAAAATAAGGTGAATTCTAAAAAAAAACTTTCAAACTGATTGTAATTTTTTTTTCTAAATTCAGGGGCGTATCTGTGACGGGTGTTTGATAAACATAAAAAAAATAAAATATTCAAGTAAATAAAAACAATAAACTAAATGATTTCCAAAATGCATAGTCAGAATTGGTTGTGCAATAGAAATGGCGATGTAAACCCATATCACAGGTATTTGGTACCTATTTTTACAACAAAAATTTCTTCTTTCTTTCCCATAGAATATTTCATGTGAGAGATGCTACGTTATTGCTTGTGACAATCAGATTAATTTTTTGGTTAAAAGTCTTTCCGGTGGGAGCATCACAAATTAGGAAATTTCTGCACTACCTTATCGAAACCTAAGAGTAAAGTGTTTGTTTTGTCCACTAGATTTTGCTCTGATGATAGGTCATCTTGAGGCCATAGCACCCAGGAACGGGAGTAGGAAACTGTGCAGGGTCATTCTTATTTCATTCTCGCATGAAGAACGGCTAACACCATGTCTGCTTATGGTGTAATTTATTTATGCGAGCAACAAATTTATAAATGGTAAAAGTCGCTTGATTAAAACAAAAGTAGCCGTGAAGATCTTGGTCTTTCGTGGATTTCCAATTAATAGGCACAAATTTATCTAGTTGGCCGGAGCAATGAGACAGATACAAAACTTTTTCGGATCTGCAGTGAAGGTAATGGAGACATCCAACCGGCCGACCAGAATTACAAATTTGACCAGCGGTTCTCGACTTGGAATCAACATTCAAAACTGATTAGCAGTTTGAAAAATATATAAATAAGCAAAATTAGTTCACCTTCTTAACGATTCTATGAAAGAGGTTATGTAATACTATAATAAATAGTGTTGAGGATTTGATACATATTACTTAAATGAGTTGAATAAATAACATGATGTGAAAATAATACTGTTAATAAAATAATATTGTAATCAGAAATGAAGGAGTGATCTATTATCCAAGTTAACAATTTGTTGAGATAAATAAGATCGTACATCGAAACAGAATTTACACATTTTGGGAGATAATACCTTGGCTCTCGAGTTTTGGGAGTTAACTGAGGCGGTAGCTCAGAGGTAAAGCGCTGGCCCTATATGTGTCAAACGTCGCTGGTTCGATCCCAGCAGTGGGCGACTCCTGTTCCATCATGAGTGGTCACCTCTGGCTGACCTATGTGACTATTGCCTATTGTGACGGTACCTCGCTGTCTTTAGATCGTCGCACAGGCTTATTGGCCTATGTCAATAAGCAGTTGAAGTTAAAAAAAATTTAAAATTAAAAAGTACAAATTGAATCTTATGAAATTTAACAGATAGAAGCTAGTTCTTGGATTTGTTATCTTTAACATGACAATTACATATAAATAAATAATACTTAGTAATCTTTGAGATTTTTTTCTACATGAAAGATACTACCACAGTCCTAGGATCTCAAGCTCTGAACAAAAATTAAAGGAACTGAATTTGAATCTCATTTACAAAATAACTAGACTGGTTCAGAGTTATCGTCAGATTCGAAAGTGTAGTCAGGTAATTTATTAGTCACTTATTGTAAAAACTTTCTAAAATTTTATAGGTTTCATTACCCTTCCCGGAATTTAGGCAGAAGTGTCAAATAAATAGAATTAAGAATTAATTTGTATGTCACCACAACTCAACTTTAAGTAGGAGAGTCCATATAACTTTTCAAGGCAAAATACCATGAATAAATGATAGCTGATTTATACTTGGCTGAGTGCACGATATTTTTTCAATATTCAATAACATTTTTACAAGAATCAATAACATAATTAAAAACAAAAATTAAAGGTACTATTTAAATTTCAAGAAGATGCTGTTCATGTAATTTGTAACACGTTTAACATGCAGTGGAACTCCTTGTAAATGTAATCTGATTGAGAGTGATACAAGGTTATATTCTGAAACATTTCGATTTTTTTACCATCCAGAAAGAAAAGATATAATCCACCCAGGTGAGGTTTAAAGTTCGAAGAAATTGAATATTTCTAACATTAATTAATTTTACTTTATTTAATAAACAAAATTGTCAGGGCCGGATTTCCCAGTAGGTCCAGTAGGCCCGGGCCTATGGGCGCAAGCTGCCAAGGGGCGCATGTCCGAGAGAAAAAAATATATACAAAATCTAGAAATAAAAATAAATAGCCATAACTGAACATATTTTTAAAATTGATTTAAAAGAAAATCATAGATACATTTGCCCATCAAAAAGCAAGAAGGAAGGCCCCATAAGAATAAAAACATGTGTAGGAGTGCTTACATGATTATAATGGGAACTATTTACTTCTGTTTGTGCTAGTATTAGGCTAAACTTAAAAAGCCAATTATTTATGTAAGTCACTCGATGCATAATATTAATAGGGGTTACACATTTTCATTTCGGTTTATATTGTAGAGTAAGAACATGTGTGGGAGTGCTTACATGATTAAAATAATGGGAAATATTTACTTCTTATGTTTGCACTAACTAGTAATATTTGATATAACTAGTAGCACCTGATATAACTTCATAATGAAGGTTTTTAGGGAAGTAACTTTAACCAGACTAGGGGGCGGAAAAAATTATTGGGCCTATGGGCGCCAAAATGCTGAATCCGGCCCTGAAAATCGTAGATATCTATTTATTTATGATTCCTTACTCTAGCAAGGGGTTGATGAGTTATCGGAGTAGATGTGGGGAGTTTATTGATTTCCATTTTCTTAGCTATTTTTTCACCGCCATTAATCTTCCCTTGGCCGGGTTTTTCATTATTTTTAAGGAGTTTTGTACCTTTTTGGGGCTTCACTGATAGTTCGGAGGGATTTTTCATCTCGATCGTAGTATTTTCTTCATAGCTGATTGTGGAAGAAGTGGGAGAGTTGGGACCCGTCATGAAGACACTGTCATTGTCCGAAGGCGAAGCACCGATGTGATCCAGCGACTCCTCCGGGCTGTCGTCACTCAGTATCGATGATGTCGCTGCAGACAACCTCATGGAGCGAGGGGCGGCCGCTCCCTGCATCTCCATGTTGTGGCGTTGTTCCGGAGGAAGGCAACTATGATCTTCGGCTGAATTTTCTATGTTGTTATTCGGTTCATTCGGCCTCTCCTCAGGTGGTGGGTTCAACATCCTTTGGCAGTTCTGGATAAGGCTGCAACAAAGAATTTTATATTAGATTTTGTATCATGAGATTACAAATCTGCCAAAAAGGCTGTTTGTGGGGGCAATTTTAAATATGATTTATCAAAAATGTTTCATTTACTGCTATCTACAGAAGTGGCCTGTGCGATTGCCAACGCCCATGCACAGATTTAATTTGCGCTCCCTCTGTTCGCCTCAAAACAAACCTGTCACCATAAACCAGGTTCTGAGATGCAGTAGAGCCCCTCATATCCGGCCTCAGTTTTACCGGTCCTCGGTTTATTCGGCCATTTCTCAGAAGCCAGTGTCTTGTAAATACACAATTTATGTAGTCCCTCTGATTCTATCTTGGATATCTCTCTGTTTGTTTATGTTGTGTTATCTCTTTATTTGTTTATAGCTTTTAAAGAAAGAAACATGGAGGAAAAAAGCTCAGGTGGTTTGGGAAAGAGTAATGCAGAGGTATGGGGATATATAACATATGTAGTCATACTGAGATATCCTTGGCTGGTATTTGTATCATCACGTATTTGTTTTTGTAAATCATTATGTTATTAGTGTTATTTATAATGTTTTAATAACGTAAACCCCACGAGACCTACTAACCTAACTGAATTATTTCAAAATATAATTTAATTCCTCATTACCTATATAAAACAACCCATTTAAAAACATGACAATGTGTGTTGTCTAAACAAATTTGCAGTCGATTTTCAAATAACTATTTGTTTTGGTTTGTTTTCTTTTATATCGTGCCTGGGATGATTATTTCCAACTAATAATAAGATTTAAAAAAAGGAAATGTAATATTGAGTAATCCTATTGAAGTAAGTAATATTTTTAATAATTATTTTACTGACATTGTAAGGGATAGGCCTGTCAATTATTTGTTAAACCAAGAGAAAGATGAGTTGCCAAATCAATCACAATCTCATCATGGCTCAGTATCAATTAATGTAACAAAATCATTTTATTTAACCAATACTGATGAAAAAGAAGTTTGGGAAATAATAAAATCGTTTCAAAATAAATCATCTTGTGGACCGTATGATATTCCAATGACGGTGATAAAGTTCGTTGCACTGCAGCTAAGTAAAATGTTGTCTCATCTGATTAATTCTTCTTTTGTTAGTGGCATATTTCCTGATAGGTTAAAAATCGCAAAGGTAGTACCAATCTTTAAAAAAAATTACCCTTTGGAGGTTGGTAACTACAGACCAATTTCATTGCTTTCTTCGATATCCAATATATACGAAAAAGTTGTTTACAATAGATTAGTATCTTTTTTAGAAAACAATAAAATGTTGGAAGATATACAACACGGATTTAGAAAACAAAAATCCACAGTAACAGCTGCAGTTGGTTTTATTGAATCTCTCATAGAATCAATAGATAGAGGTGAATATGTCTTAGGCGTCTTTATGGATCTTTCAAAAGTGTTTGACAGTGTAAATCATCAATTACTACTTTATAAATTACAGAAATTGGGAGTCAAAAACAACTCATTAGATTGGTTTAAATCGTATTTGACAAACAGGCAACAGTATGTACAATTGAATTATCTAACGAAAAACAACTGTAAAATCAAATTTAATTCTAATTTAAGACATATTAGGCTGGGAGTTCCCCAGGGTTCCATTTTGGGGCCATTACTATTTTTATGTTATTTAAAAAATATAGAAAAGTGTCTAAATTTTTCTCCGTCTACAAGCTTATGCCTCTATGCAGATCATTCTAATTTGAAAGTATCGGGAAAAACACAAGAAGAAATTGAAATTTTATCCTTTATCGAACTAGCGAATATTGAAGAATTCTTTGACATTCATAATTTAACACTAAACTCAAAAAAGACAAAATGTGTTAGTTTTAAAACAAAACAAAATAAAAGATGTATAAGTCCTTGTATCAAAATTAAAGATGAAGAGATTGAAATAAATGAGGAGGTTAAGTTCTTGGGATTAATTCTCGATAGCAACTTATCATGGGATTTGCATTCAAAACATGTTTTAAGTAAAATCAATTCTGGCCTTTTTGCTTTAAGGAGAATGTCATCCCTATGCAGTATGGGTTTTAAAAATTATCTATTTTTCGCATATACATTCCCACGTAGCTTATGGTATTTGCATTTATGGTGCAACTTCAAACTATAATTTAAATGAAATTTTAAAAGTTCAGAAGTCAGCAATCAGGGTAATTCTGAAGTTAAATTATGATGATTCGGTTCAAAAATTTTTCAAGGAACTTAATATTCTCACTGTCTATGGACTTTATATAATGGACGCTATCATGTTTGTTAAAACTCACATATTAAATAACGCAACAACCAAAATTCATAGTTATAACACACGTCACAAAAATGAATATGTAATAGATCACCATAAATTGGAATTATTTAAAAAAAGACCGTAAATGCTGGAAATGATTTTTTGAAATATATTCCCAATGATTTTAAAAATGAAAAAAGACCTAATATTTTTAAGAAGAAGTTAAAAGAATACTTGATAGGCCTCTCCCCATACTCAATAACTGATTTTAAAGCCAATAAGACAATCTTTTAAGATGCCCAATCTTTTTTTAATCTAAAACTGTGTTTTTTACTTAATTAATAGTTATAGTGTGTTTGGATTAATTTTTATAACGCTATTCATGTACAAAATGTATAGGCTATAAATGAATAAAGAGTTTTTGACTTGACTTGACTTGACTTGAATAATGAATTTATGTATGACAAAGATACCTTGGTGAACTAGACAAGGCCGCAATTTGACTAGACTGTGTATACAATTTGATTGGTGTTAATGGTGAATTTTAATGTGAAGTGTTTGTGAGCGATTTCCTAAAATAGAAATGTAAATTTGAAATCAAACTACTTCAATTTTGTTTTGTATTAACAAAATAGCTCTAGAACTCTGTGAACCATGACTTTTTTATTTAGAAACCATTACATGAAAATTGCTCAATTTCCAGCAACGGGTTTACTAGTTTATTTAAATAGATCACTTTGATCTCTGCACATATATTTTAAGTGTTTGGATTGGGTATTCTTTTGTATTTTTTTTCAGAATTGCCACTATTATTATTGCTATGAGCATGGGCGGATTTCTGGGGGTGCCAGGGGGTGCCCGGCACCCCCTGATTTTTCGTAAGGTTTTGGCAGAAAAGAAGAAACGTTATCCAGCTTATTAACTTTAATCAACTTATTAACTTATTAATTTTGTTCCAAGTAATTCAGATAACATTTTATTTGGTTTGATTTATTTGGGTTTCATCTCAGTCCATTGTTTCAACTTGTTTACTTGTTCAAGTTTGTACTAAAATTATACATTGTTAATTCCATTTTAAGTTCTTTGCCTAGTTCTTTTTCTACCCAAAAACTCAAAACTGCTTATAAAGTTTAAGTAGGCTTTCAAACAATATGAATTTAAAGCAAAAATTACATAATATATATTCTCAAAATGTCACTCTAGCGATTTTCAACAACAGAAGGCCTATCCTATTCGTTTTTATTATAATACTAGCAGTTGCCCGTGGCTTCGCTCACAATAAAAATTACAGCTGATCTTACTTCTGCTCTTTGAACCGTCAAATTTTAGAATTCACAGCTGTTTACAATTCAGTATTTGAATGTTTACATCCTTATAAAATGTAAACATTAAAGCTAAGGACGTTCTTGGGGCGTAGCCCGAGGGGATTTTAAAGGAAGTGAATAGGCCTATGTCCTTTTCTGATATAGTGGCTCTATTCCTGCAAAATTTCAGCTCAGTTGGTCCAGTATTTTTCACGTTGTTGAAAGACAGGGATATTCACACAAACATCCATACTTTCACATTTCTAAGATTAGTAGGATAGGATTGTAAATGAAATAGTTCTTTCCATTATTCTGATGAGTTATATAGGATAAAAAAGGTATAAAGTGGTTGTTGTTTCCAAAGAAAGAAATAGCTTCTTAAAATAAACTTTAAAATGGGCGATTTTTAAATAGGGGTATTAGTGAGGTCAGCTGGCACCCCAAAAGATTATAACCAAAATCCGCCCATGGCTATGAGAAAGGTCAATCACCTCTGAAGCCACACTTTCACTGTTACACATTTTTTTCTTGAATAACTGGCCAGAAATAATAGACCTTACTGCTAAGTAATTTATTATATTGCTTAGTAAGGCCAGTTGTTGTAAACTAAAAGAGGCTCCAGTTTACTACCAACAATCAGAACAGTCCAGCTGAATGCGATCATATACTGATACATCATATGTGGCTCGTTCTCTACTTTACATCTTTCTAAAAAAACCTCATGCGGAAAATTATTCGCCTAAAATTGCACTCGCAAGTTGTATTCACCCTGATTCTGCGATGGTGAACTTGAGCCAATGATTTGTATTTTGTACCTTTCTCAGTTGAGGTTCCGACCTCCAACTGTTGTTTAATATATATTCAGTGTGGTTGTTAATTGTTTTGTTTTGTCAAGTCCCTATGTACGATACACATTCAAGCATTACTGAAAGCTGTGGTGGTACTGAATGCTTTTAAAAAGGGAAATTATTTACTCTAAAATTCATTCAACACCATGAATGAAACAAGATCAGTTAGCGTTCAAGTGATGTATTGTGTTGCTTTTTTAAGATTTATATTTTTTTGATATCACAAATGGCCTATTAAGCCTATGGAACTAGGTATTAGCTTAGTAGCATTTGTTTACCAGCATAATCGTTTACTTTTAACCCTCTTCCACAAGGCAATTTAAAAGAGATACAAAAACAGTGTGGGTTAATTGTAGAGGCCAAAATTTCCAATAAAATAATTATAAACATGTAGCCTAAAAGATTATTTAACGACTTCTTCTGCATTATTATTGCTCTCCTGATGATCTAAAATTCTGATTCGACTAATCAAAGTTGATTTAAACTAATTGAGGTATAACTAATAATATTCTTAGTCTCATTAAGAAACTTTGAAAATGAGCACTCTGACATTGTGGATTGCTAAATTCTTCCACTGTCTATGAGTCTGTGGATTCTTCCTCAATTAGTTTAAATCGACTTTGATTAGTTTGTGGTAGAATCCACAAACTCGGTAGAATCCACAAACTCATAGACAATGAAAGAATTTAGCTATCCATGACAGAGTGCCCAATTTCAAAATTTCTTCATGAGACTAAGAATATTAGGCCTACTAGTTGCACCTCAATAAAGCTTAGATTAAATTGACTTTTATTAGTCGAATAGAAATTTTGGATCATTAGGAGAACACTAATGCAGGATTCCAGATTTCAGGAACCGCTTAGCAAACAATGACAGATTTTAATCATCACAAGGATATGTTCGTGAAAGTAAAGAAATCGTTAAATAACGTTTCTGTCCACAATAACTCAAAACATCATGAATGTATATATTTTTTAAATAATGGCTAATATTATTAGTTTTCAAAAATGTTGTATTTCTAATACCCCTAACATAAGGAACCATGTAAAATTTGTTATAAAATACATTTCCAATGGGGCGAAGTCCTTTCATCCTACACAATAGCCTACTGAACTCTTGAATATTCAAAGAATCCTGCTATCATCAGAACAGAACACTTACCAATCATTAAAGTACCCAGTTATTTGACTTACCAATCATTAAAATTGGTTCAGAATAAAGGTGTGGGTAAGCTCACAAAATAAAGGTAGTCCTTTAGTCCTTTAGTAGGCCTAATTAGTGAAAATATTACAATAAAGAATAATTTTTGTCATCTTACCCCTAAGGCCATTATGTACCAATTTTAATGAGAGGTGTCAAAGAACTGGAATTTTCCAGAGTGGGAGGTGCTGGTGAGTCTACTTAGTGGGGTTCACAGTAAAAAAATATATGTGATACCATTGACTTTACATCTCTCAAGAGAGGTGTAAAGAATGTGCTGCTTAAAAAAACAATGATTAGGCTCATGAAAAATGTTGGATGGGCGTGCCCTAGTTGTCTGAAATTTTGTCAAAAATGCAGATCTGTTGATCCTAATCTTCCTAGCGTTGAGATAGGTGTTAAGGTTTTGGAAACTGAACTCAAAGAAACCAGAGTCTTTAATTGCCGACTATTTGAAGAAAATAAGACACTCTCAGCCAAAGTGCATGAACTTAGGAAAATAATATCCTCTCTCCTCTCTCCCTCGTAAAAAAATCTAGGCCTAGTACAGCTTCAGTTTTAGGTACTTTGGTATTATACGGAGGCCACTATTTTTAGAGAGGTTTTTTTAACTAGATACAAAAAATAACCACATAATTGAAGAGAACACACTTTAATTGACTTACTGTGCAAATTTGACATAATTATGAAGAGCGGTCTTTGTGTTTTGCCTCCCAGAAGGCAGCAATGTCGGCGAGGTAAAGCGTCACCGCCGCTAGTGGCAACACCCGATCGCCACCCTTATACAGCGCGCAGCGGGGGATATGTTTGGTTAGGTTATCATTTATATGTTAGAGGGACTTTCTTCGTTTCGTTGCAGATCAAATGATACCGGATGAGTCATACTTTCGCCCGCCAAATCCTGTAGGCAAGTGATGCACACACTCCGGTCTAGGCCTACTTGGAGGGGATTTGGCGGGCGAAGGTATGTCTCATCTGGTATTATTCGATTCGTAACGAAATGAGGAAAGTCCTACTAACATATTTATGATAACCTAACCTAACATAACCGGCGCGGCGCAGCGCGCTGTATAAGGGTGGCCTCCGTATAATACCAAAGTACCCAGTTTTATGATGATAGTTTTATCTACAAAATACATCTTTTAGGTGGGGGTTATTATTATATTTGAAAATTATCAAGCTCCTACCCACCTTGGGTTAAGTAGGCTATGTGGTGTTTGTCCAGTTTTTGCGAAGATTTCAAGCAGCCTAAATCCTCTTGTTTTACACATAAAAACACACAAACACACGAACAAAACACAATACATTTACACCCATGCATAAATATATCATCTTAAATGTGTTTTGTTCGTGTGTTTTTTTAATGTGTAAAACAAGAGGATTTAGGCTGTTTCAAATCTTCGCAAAAATTGGACAAACACCACACACCCCAAGGTGGGTAGGAGCCCAATAATTTTCAAATGATGGTAGTTTTAGTAGCTCGAACTAAAATAATTCTAGGAATGCTTGAAATATTTCCAATGTAAAAATTTATGATCAATCTAAAGTCTGTGATATTGTTAGCTGTGATAAATCCTTTTTTGATAGATTTAGTATTGCAAGTTGTGTTAGTGAGACAATGCATGTGGAATAAATTAGCCTAATGTAAATGGACCTACATAAAATGTTCAAATGATGCCTCTACGCCTACGCCCACCCTGGGGGAAAATATCAGGATTTGGGATCTGGAAAGAAATTATGTGATCTGTTTGTACAAAATGCAAGTAAGTTGAAAAAGTTGTGATTGTTGAAAACCATTTAGGTAGGCTACCTATCCCAATCTTAAAGAACATGTTAAAAATCAACATGAACCACTGAAAGGAGGTTTAAAGTCAATGGTGATACCATAGATTATATTGGAGTTATTGCCTTTAAACAAGCTGTACGTTACAGTACCGTTACAAGCCTGAAAGACTCCAGCGCCTGCAGTTCTTGAGATACCGGTCGTTATACACTATTGTGCGATGCTTGCAGCATTCATATAGTTATAGTAACCTTAAAGCAGAGGCGGCTTATGAATATCTTTAGAAGTTTTCAGCTGTAAAAATGCAAATACAATTTTTGTTACTATTGCCAAATCTATTTTATTGTACGGAAAATCAAACAAAAGCCAAGCACATTAAAGCTGACATTTTCAATCAGCGTGTTTAAATGCAGTTAGACCGGCTATTTATATTTTTATTGTATAGGAAAAATCAGTCAATAAACGGTACAATGTGTCAAAATAGTTCATTTCTTAAAAACTAAATAGGCTACATAAAAACTGGCCAGAGCTGAACTTACGGGAAAATGCTCAATTTCAATCATCCCAACTTTAGATAATGGCACAACTCAACCTAAAGATTCTCTTTCTCTTATATCTTCCCTCCAAATAGGCTGAGGCTTGAGGAATGAGGAAGAATAAAAACACTCTGGGTTCTGGGTTCACAGCTAGCCACCGTTACCAATGCTCCAAAATTAAATCACTTCATAATTAAAAACAATTGAATAAAGAAACTAAATTGAACAACCATTATAAAGGGCCACCAGAATCTTTTTCAAAATTACAAAATAATAATTGGGACACCTACGTTTTGTCATAGACAGAATAAATATACCCAGGAGGGTATGTATTTTTTTATTTACTGCTGGGTATATTTTATTTATGGTTTGGTAGAAATGCGCTCCTTGGTAGAGTAGCCAAGAGCTATCGTCCTTTTCCAAACGAATTCGTGCGAAACAGTTAATAAATAAACATAATTATTATTATTCTAGAAATTTCTTCAATTTCCTATCAGCTTCTATTATTCAATGATAAAAAGTTTTATGACTTTTACATTTTATTAGAGTATTGTTTTTAATTCTCAAATTCGTCGCCAATGTTGCTATCCAGGTTTCCGGAGCATTATTAGTTAATGCAACAAATTGACTTTGGGGCCATCTATAAATTACATAACGCCCCTAGGGTGGGAAGGAGGGGGGTTTTGGCAGCGTTATGAACCGTTACGGGGGAGGGTGATGGTGGGGGGGAGGGGTTAGACGCAGTGCTACGTAACCGCTAAACCTCAAGAATGTATGTCTTATTTTATACAAAATTAGTTTTTCTCTTGTTAAAATTCAAGTTTTTAAAAATTGTTTAATGTCAGTATTATATTTTCTCACAAGAATGCAAACAGAACTACTAATACAGTAGTAAATTTGAACAATATATGGTTATGTCAAAATTTGAAAAACTTTTGAATGAACTTGGTTGGACCGAGTCGGATGCCTGGTTCTAACAGAACTTAATGCTCACACCCATTACCCAATTAACAAAAATTCCAAGAACGGAGTCATCCACGGTGCCAGTCGTGGCAGTGTCTGATCCCATGACCACTCCATGGGAGGACGAGTGAAGATTATATTTATTTTTAAATTCTTTCCTTTTCTTGTGTGCAATATGATGTGATATAATACATTAAGAGTTGATTTAATATTTGTAATTGTTATATCAATAAATTATTTGTTTATTTTGGGTTTAACTTTGTCTTTTGTCATACATTACGATTTTTACAAGATAAATTGGGGGAAATGGCACTGTTACGTAATTTTTAGGGGAGGGGGGGTTAGTGTCGCCGTTACAGTTCCGTTACACAAGGGGAAGTGGAGTCTAAAAATGCAGATTTTAGCGTTACGTAATTTATGGATGGCCCCTTTGTTATGTTTACAAACTCTACAAACTACCAATGTGTTTGTTATAAATACAATGCACATTGGTATTTATGGCAGATGTGTTTTTAACAAATTAATTTTAGTATATCCAACAAAATACTTTTAGTGATTCCAACCAAACCGTTTGTTGTACCAGCAAATAAATTGGTAAATAACGCTCAACAAATGTGGTTTTGCTGATTCACCCAATTTCCTTTTTCCTGTGTAGATTTTATGAATGTCGTTTATTTTCCTGAATAGGGCATTTATTTTCCACACATTTACAGGTATTTCTTACGGAAGGAATATTTATTAAGATAATAATATAATTAGTGGTTATTTTGTAAATTGTTGGACCAAATTAAACATATTTTATATTTTTCTTGCAGCAAATTTAATATTCTTTCATTTATAAGCATAATATTTTATAATAAAAGTTTATTGTTTTCTAAATATTTAGGAAAACTCTAAAAATGGTACCTAAAATCGAAGATGGCGGCCACTTGCCGACCACCTAGCAATGGGACTTTTGAGTATGTTAAAATATACACCTAGGAGGACTTTTTAAAGCAACTTCAAGAAAAAAAGATTTTTTTCCTTTTTTAAGCGATTTTTGGGTGTAAACTGACTGGGCTAACAGTAACAATAGCACGGCTGATGGTCGCGCCTTCAAATATACCCCCACTCGCCAGCTCGTCACAGCAACCACGCCTTTGTTTCTCAACGCTACCTTTCCTCCCTGTGCTGAAAATGGACTATTCCGAAAAATTTAACCATCAAGGCTAAGAAAGGAAGGAGGGATATTGGCTATCCTTCTCACCGCTTAATTACTATGGATGTTTCTTTCCCATCCTCGCTTATGGTGTTACAATTTGGGGACATGTCAGCTGAAAATCCAAAATTACTGTTACATATTTAACAATTGTAATCTCACAAAACCAGATACTTTTATTATTTAATTATTACCGATTTGGTAATTTTTTAGTGGAAAATAAATAAAAATTTAGCATCTGTATGAAATTAACATTGTTCTCATGGGACAAGCCTCTAAACGCGGCGGTTATAGGCAACTGCAGACTTAAGATACGCCCCGGCCCCGAGTCTTCCTTGATGTCTCGTTAGGAAGCAAAAAAAAATTATATTAACCAAGTTAATTAGTCAAAGCTTGGATAATCCAAATTTTAGTTCGGTTCGATTTTTAATCCATCCGACTAAAACTGAAAGTGTTACCAAAGAAGTAAACGCACTTACTTTGTCGGGTACAGGACGGTACCTAACGTTTCCAACGCAGTCAGTATAAAATTCACTACTAGGTACAACATTATACGCAGTTCGTTCATACACATGATGATTCAATCAAATGGAAAACTAATTGAAAGGAATAAAAAGTCAAGATGCTTATCACTCGGCCGGCTGCTGAGGAGGTGTGATAAGAGATGGCGGACAGAGGACGGAGTACGGAGCCCCCCCAGCCCCCCCCGGCCCCCCCTCGGACCGGGGCCCACAACACCTACCTCACGCACCGTGTGTTGGTTTAAATGGCTGTAATGATTATATATGTATGGTAGTACCTTCAAAGCGGATATGTAATTAAAAATCAACATGATATTGGCAGAGTTTGTATTTCAGAATAATCAAATATGGGATTTGATATACTGTATACGCAGAGCATATTTAAAGGGATTTCCACAGGATGGCAGATGCGCACCCAGGATTTTTTTTGGAGGGGGAGGGGACAAAACTAGCGGAAGGTTTTGGGGGGTATGGGCAGGGCCGCGATAAGGGATTTTTCTGGGACATGCGAGAGTCTACATTGGCGCCCCTTTCACTAGACTTGGGTATCATGCAGTTAACCACCATCCTCAGGGTGGTTAAAGCTATCATTTGCGAAATTTAAAAGAATATTTTGAAGTTACTGTGTTGATTTTTATTAATCACATATTTAAAGGTTTTATATTGATGGATACGGTTTTTATTGCTGGATAGCCTTCATTAAGTCAATTAAAATTACCTAAGTAAGAACAGGCACACCGCTAATCGGGCGATTCTTGCTTCAACTTGCAAAAAAAAAAATAACATTAGAGTCCAGTCAAATTAGACCAATTTAAGAAAGAATATACTAAACGGCTACAAAATGCCACAGTTGTTCGTTGCTCGGCCCATCTAAACCATTTGCTAAAGGTCCCCGAGGGCGAGGGTTGAGTTTGAGTTTCTATAGGTTTTCAGTTCGCCATGACTTGGTTTTGATCTTGTTTCTTGTATCTTGTATCCTGAAGTCGGCGAGTACTATAGAACATTAATTTAGCTCTTTAAGTTTGAAAATGCTCTACGGGTGCCGGAAAACGCCTCCAAGACGAATATTTTGCACGTTAAACAAAATTATAAAATTCTACCCGGGCGCCAACAAAAATCGCCAAAATAAATTTACAGCACTTTAAAGGCTCCTCGGGCGTCCCGCGTCGTTAGGGACTCAACAACGCGCCGGCTTCGATGGCGCCCTCTCCCAGTCGGCGCCCCATGCGGCCGCATGTTTCGCATGGCCCTTGTCGCGGCCCTGGGTATGGGATACCCCTTTGCGAAAGGGGGTCGAGGGGTCCTTCCCCTCGAAAAATGATGTTTTTAGAACGTTGTTACAGGCCAAGGCTGCCTTGTCAACGTCCAGGCTGCCAAAATAACTCAATTTGAAAAGTGTATAGCAGACCTTAAACAATCTGTGAAAACAAACATGTTTAAAGTATTCTCCGTAAAACTTTCATTAGTATTAGCGTATTATACTTATATACTTATAGTTTATGTAACAATGAACTGTAGGTTTCAGAATATTTTTTTACTTCTTACCTATGTCGCCATTACCCCATTAGACCAAGTCATTTTCGGTGATACTCGGATCACCGGGGAAATACCGACCCCTTGTAAGTTACGACATTATTCTTGATTCTTGATTCTTGATTCTTGATTCTTGATTCTTGATTATTTTTATATTACTAAACTATACTATATTACAAACTTAATTCTGATGCAGAAAATGCCAATTAAAATTAATTCAACGCTACAAATTACGCAACTAAACTTGAAAAAATATCAGAACTAAAATTGGTATTTCCCCAATCTACCCTAAAATTTTTAATTTTTGGATTTAATAATAATTTTAGGAAACGTCGGTTTAACCGGAGACCTGTTATCCGGCCAGGCCTCGGTCCCGAGGTGACCGGATAGGAGGGAGTCTACTGTACTCAAATTTTACAAATTATAAAGTGCCTCAATTCAATAGTGTTAACAATTCAATTCAATTCAGTAGTGTTCAACTGTTACAATTGGCAAATTTGTCATTACATATTTTGAGATTTGAGGTGTAAAGAGTTGGGATTTCTTTCTCTACACGTAGTCACAGATACGCTGAAGCAATGTAGTGGTGTCGTCTCTTGGAATTAGAAAAGCGTAGACTAACTTGTGACGGTAATCACCATTTTTCAAAATTATGTTTCTAAATTGTGGGTGTTATTAAAAAGAAAGAGACCTGGCATTGGGACTGTTAAGCTCTACTATTGCGTAGTGTCCTTTAAGAATTTTTACATTGTCCTTGTGGGAGAAGTATCAAGAACTGTAATATTTTTATGACTGGGTCGTTTTATACGCAATTTGCACGTGATTAAATATGCACGTTATGGCAGTTGTAAATGGTTATCGATGATAAGATTATAGAATGTCATTATGCAAAAGGGCGGAGGAATAATCCGTTTTCAAATTATCTTAGTTTATGAAAGTCTATATAGTTAAAATGTACATAATTGTTTAGAGCATAAGTCGCCATACTTTATGTAATAGTCTAAAAATAGAGAATCTATTGAATGGGAGAGGGGGTTATTTTTTATAGGAAGACCTAGGAAACGTTTTCCAGCCCCAGGCCTCGTACGCGCTAGGCACTGAATGCTTGGGCTGAAATTTAATGAAAGTCTGATGAAGCTGTTTTCATCAAGTTATCACAACAATTTTAAATGTATATTTTTCTATTCCTTTATAATAATTCTTCCGTTATATCATGTCGCGCGGCCCTTTTGTGGCGCGGTCCCCCCAGGTGCGGGTCCCCAGGTACGGGCCCCAGGTGCGGCCCCCAGGCACGGGCCCCTAGGCACGGGCCCCAGGCGCGGCCCCCAGGCACGGGCCCCAGGCGCGGGCCCCAGGCGCGGGCCCCAGGTACGGGCCCCAGGCGCGGCCCCCAGGCACGGGCCCCAGGCGCGGCCCCCAGGCACTGGCCCCAGGCGCGGCCCCCAGGCGCGGGTCCCTAGGTGCGGGCCCCAGGCGCGGCCCCCAGGCGCGGGTCCCCAGGCGCGGGCCCCAGGCACGGGCCCCATGCGCGGGCCCCAGGCGCGGGCCCCAGGCACGGGCCCCAGGCACGGGCTCCTAGGCACGGGCCCCAGGCACGGGCCCCTATGCACGGGCCCCAGGCACGGGCCTCTGTCACCTATGCTTTACATCCGACTCTGGGGAGGTGTAAGGAGTGGTCCGGTCGAAGTCCCGGGAGGACGCGCGGTCAGCATGAGTCACCGCTGAGACTGAGTGCTGACAACAGACAATGAAAGGCGCTGTCATATCAGCTGCAACGGATGTTGACGACATAGGTCCCAGTCAGGAAGCGAGCCGCCATTGTTGGAAATACACAACTTTATTAAGTACAATTCCATTATTCGAATTGCAGATTTTCACTTCGGTAATTTCATTCCATCGGCCATGGCACCTAAGGGATTAGGAAACCGCGTTGCGAGACCTACCTTTATCCCACCTTTCTCCATGATTTATCCCACGAAATATTTCTTACTTTCCCTTTTTTTCAAACAAAACAAATGGGATGAGTGGTTAAGAATTTAATCCTATAACTAAAAAAATTGTTTTCATGTAATTCAATATAATTTTGCCGGATTTGGGCGAATGTGATTCGAGCAATTTGCCGCATGCCGGCATCGCGGCCCGAGAACCCTACAGTTTGATTTTTTTGTGACACCGGAGGTGCCTTACTAGCCCAGAGCAGTAAGGCACACTCAGGTGCAAGGTTGGGGTGGTTATCTCAAGGTATTATTCCGCGGAAACTATATTGTATGTGCGAGAACCAAATGTTGAAAAACGATATTTTAACTTTAAAAAATTAAGCTATGGTTACATATTTTAAACAGACAACTTAAATTTTTTTTAGAATACTTAGAATATAAGTGTTATATTAATTCAGGCCACAGCCGAATTTAAGTCCGTAATACGTTGTCATATAGTATGTTGTTTAAATTAGCTGCGGCAGCACTCTGGTAGAGATTAATTAAAGAAATACGTGTCGTTAGGGAAGATTGTATGTGTGGTCCTAGGCTAGAATCGGCTTGAATAGAATGTATTAAAGTCGAGTGTCTTTACTTCTAATGTTAATAATTGCTGAAATTAGATTTCGGGTGTTTAGTTGCTGTGTTGTTGTCTTCATAACAGTTGACGAACTGTAGAATTTTATTGGCTGTCACAGGTCTATATTTTTGCCGCTTACCAGCTGGGATGTTCTTCCACTAACCGGTTGTTGGTTAACTTTGAGTCAAACTTTTCGGTGTCTGATTTGGATTGCCGGATTTACAGACGTTTAGGCCAAAGACCCTACAGGCACCCCATAAGGTCTCTGGCTCTTAAAAGTCGAAAATGTTTCTTTAATATAACTCCTGACGAACTTCCAAGTTTTTCCCTGTTAAGGTGATGGCCTTTTATGGAAACCACGAACCAGTTCGTTTCGTTGCGGGACCTAAAACGTCGGCAAAAGAAAACCTCTTCTTTGCCTTTGGATTTATTCCTACCAAAACTTATTATTTTCTTGCACCTTTAAAAAGGGTATTAGCATTCCTAATTTACTAATAAATTCTTGAATTTGTTCCTAAAGCTAAATACACCAGTGTTATCTTTAGTTTTAGCTTGGCTGTCAGAGTTTTGCACATAAAATAGTCATTGCATGTAATAATTGAGCTAATCTTACAAAAAAGTTCACCAAACTGATCTGCTGTCAGTCTCATAACCGCTTTATAATATTCTTGATATTAGATCTCTACTGAAAAATTAGACACGTAAATCTTTTTTACACTCATTCCATTTATAAATCTTCACAATCATTAAATTAAAATAAAACAATCAAGTAATATTTTACCATATAAGTTTTATAAACAGGATTTCTTCATTTCTTCTTTTAAACAAATTAGATAGATTATATTAAATACAACACTTGAGGACCATTTAAATGAAGCTCTCTAATTACTGTCTCCGACGCGACGCCCCCAAATTCTCCTTGGTAATCAAATCTCGAATCCATGTTTCTCTTTTTCCTCAACTCGTGGGTACATATGTCCAAAAGTTCTTGACACAAAACATTAGATAACGAACTCACTGCTTTTTAATGGTAATTTTTGTGGCGGTTCAGCCATTATTAGACAACACTATCCGCACAAACATGAAAAAGCACTTTCATATTCCAGTGGCTGTAAACGTGTAAACAGCAAATGGGACTTTAAGGGGCTAGGAAAACTTAAATTTAGGTGGTACATTCGGCACTGACTGTTACTCTAGCGACTATTCTCATGGGAAATATTTAAAACCAGTCACTTGTCTACACCAGTGTATTGGCTAATTATATATACATTAGAGTTATAATTTAAGGTTTTTAGGAGAAGACGGTTTAACCGGAAAAAAACGTAATCCAGATGAATCTTGGCCCCGAGGTGTTCGGATAAGAGTGAGGCTACTGTATAGTAAACAAAATTAATACACCTTTTAAATTGATAACAATATTTTTTTACTGTTTGAAATTTTGCAACTAGCTGATCTTACAGGATTCATAACTCGGATTATATGTTGAGGCTATGTTGATTATGTTTTTATTTAATTATACTTATAAAAAATGCTATACTTTAAATTTGAATTCTGGGAAAGGAGATACATTTTGTGACAAATGTACTTAAGGGAGTATTGAAATTGTGTTTGGTAAGGAAAGTTTTCGTAGTGGGTAACGGGAGAGGAATGGCAAACTCAGACCTAAACTATAAAATCCTCTGAGGTCAGTAGTGCAAGACGGAACGTTCTTGGAATTCCAAGTATATTTATTCATATACAATTTAAAGGCTAGATTTGTAGAAAGAAATAAAAGTGGAAAAACTTATAACGAGCAATTCTTATTTTTAGTCTAATTGTTATTTGATTTTAAAACATTTTACTTGTTTAGGAATTAAAAGAGGAAATTCGCTAATATGTCTGTAGTCAACATGTCAAATCATAGGTCAACTCATAACCATCAACCCATAGGTATCAAGATTACTTTTAAATATTGTTTTAGGTCTCTGAGGTTTTTTAATGTATTTATCAGTAAGAAGTAAGCCACTGTATGGAAGCGTACGTTATTCATGCAGAAATAATGAGTGAAGTTTTGTAGCATGTTTCCGCTTTTTTAAGGACATCTAATAGGTCTATTTGGTAATGAAATTATTAGACTTGTGCCTATCGTGCCTACTGTATTTACATTCGTCTATTCGTGAATTCTGTATTAGGCCTATACATGTATAATGTTTTATACATTCGGTTATATGTTATAGTTTTGTAATTATATCACAAATTAAAATTCGCCAGAAAACAAACGGTGATTTAATCATTTTTTATTTTTAGGACCTAAGATGAATTAAATATTATATTGCTAATCTGAACCTGACAAATCAACGGACCGCAAAAATACTACTGTATTGAGTGATAGGCCTACCTCAAGTAACAAGAATACAAGATACTGGTTTCAAGTCGATTATGGAGGTATATAAATAGACATGTGAACTATTCAGAAAACGAAAACTCAAGGGACGACCTCGTCAAAGAGAACGCCTCATTGGTTAACGCCTGCAATTTGCCCACCGTCAAAATGTGTACAGATCACGGCGCTCGACGCAATCCAGCTACACCGATCTTAGTTGGAAACACAGCAGCTATAAAATACCCCCGTTGCAGCAGACCTGCATAATCAGAGAATTTCAAATGCTTAAATAAATCACTTAGACGGAGCCTTAACTCGAGTGAAATCAACTTAAATCCTAAAATGAGCATACATAAATTTTCTCCATAAGAATAACATACCATGGGAAATGTGTTAGCCGGTTTTCTGCCATGGAAGTGTGAAATTTAGATATTTTAGCGAATTTCCCCTATAGGGAAGAAGCTGTTACCGTAGTGTACTCATGGTAAGACCTAAGCCCCAGGCCATAACTTTTTGTTTTGGGGCCCCAGGAGCAAAAAACACCATTTGTTTGAAATATATTTATCTCTGTTAACACGATAGCAGCCGTAAATATGGTCCGATCTTAATGAAATTTGTACAGACGTGTAAAGTGGTAATTACTCGGACGAGTTCGTGAACCAACCCGATCGGACCACCGAAAGGGGGGGGTAAAGGAGGATAAACCCCCCAAAAATGGTTTTTAGTTTTTCACATAGAAAAATAAAATACATAGAATTTTTGTTGGCACCATTGGATTCAGCTAAAAAACAAACAATTGAGTATTCTGAATCACTGCTCTATGTCCATTGGTCACCGAGGTATTGACAGTGGTAAACACAGTACGTTGTCCCAATGTTATCCTTATGAGAAATAAGTAAAATTCTATATCTCGCTTATTCTTCAACATATCTCAATAAAACTTGGTATATGGCTTCTTCTAGTTCAGATCTACTAAATATTGAATTAAAACCACCCAGTTATAACATACCTGTTGCAAGCAAACCTGCATACTCATTCTTCATGTTATTCTTATGGAGCTTACAAAAACATGGTAAATCTCGCTATGTTGCATGGATTGAAGTATGCTCTTTTGCATTTGAAATTTTCTGAGTATGCAGGTCTGCTACAACGGGGGTATTTTTACAATAATCCAGTAGATATAAACTAGATTAAGCCATATACAACAAATTTATTTCATTATGATATGTCGAGAAATAAGCGGGATATAGAATTTCATTTATTTCCCATAAGGTTAACATTGGGACAACGTACTGTGTTTACCACTAGCGAACCTCTCGGTAACTAATGGACAATGAGCAACACTTCATGATACTGAATTATTTTTTTTAAGCTGAATTCAATGGTCTAAACCAGAATTTTATAATTTTTATTTTTCCACATAAAAAACCCCAAAACCCCATTTTGGAGGGGTTACCCCCCCTTGTCCCCCTTCCAATGTCCGTACAGGCTGGTTATCGAACTCGTCTGAATAATTACTACTTTACATGTCTATGCCAAATTTAATTCAAATCAGACCATTTTCACACGAGTTATCGTGCTTGCTTAAAGACACATGTATATATGTGTATATATATTTATAAAAATTAACGAATCGTGTTTTTGGCATCTGGGGACCTCAAAACGAAAAGTTATGATGGTCTTGGGCTTAAGTCTCTCAATGAGACCTACGGTAACAGCTTCCTCCTTATAAGGGAAATTCGCTAAAAACTCTGTTTTTTTCTATTAACATACGTATACAGCTGCTAATTTGTGATGTTAAAGGTGCGGTTCCATTGCAACAAGTCGTGGCACAAGTCGCGGAATTATTCACGTTGTTCCGGCCAAGTCTCCGGCACAAGTTCCGCAACCGTCGAATAACCCTTTTATGCCAAAAGACAATTGAAATTGAATGGACAATGAGAGGCTCATTAATTTATTAATGAGAGGCTTGCATTTTTTTGCATGATGCAGAACACTTGCATGATGCATTTATTTGCATGACTTTGTTGTCAACATTTTTATTTGCTCTGTAATACTGGCCGAGGGCTTAAGATTTATGTTATGTTAGATTATTATTTAATTAAATATTCGTTAGAATATTTTCGGGGGTCGGGGGTCCATTTGACACTTTTGGACCCAAACCCTATATTTTTGGGCAAAAAGACAAGCGTAAGTTGCGGGCACATGTGCCCGACTCGGGCTCATGTTTTGTCGTGCAGACGGCTGGCACAAATCTGCTCCCCGGCACTTGTGCCCGGCTCTTTCAATTCCTACATGTTCGGGGATTTGTGCCGGGCACATGTAGGCACATGTGCCGGGCAAAATTTTGTTGTAATGGATATGTACCTTAAATAATATTTTTTTATTTATTTGATTTGAACTAAATATTTAGACATTATATTTCAAAAGAAAAGTTATATGGTCATACAAACCGAAGTATTTTATGTTGGAACCAGAGATTTTAAATAGGCAAAACCCCAAATAAGATTTAATTCTCATATGCTATAATCAAACTAACGCTTAGTGTTATTCTTACTTTTTGTGAGCGAGTTGCTTTACTGGTTTCCCAATCACGTAAAGTCTGAGCGGTCATAATACAAGACTGATGAAACTAATGTTAAATAATTTCCTTCTAATACGAGTACCTACCACGGAACCGGGCTTCAATGGGTATTTTAACCTTTACAATACATTAACACTTTATAATTTAACTTTTCGTAAAACTATTGCCAATTGTAAATTAAATCACCAGTAGTATCCCAAAAACTTCTCGTAAATAAATAACTGGTCGTAAGAAATATTTACTCGCTAAATGAGTGTAGGATGACTTTGTAAGTATACGTCTACGGATCCCTATTACGTCTATGGAACTCTTCATCAACAACTGATCTTCCATCAACAACTGACTCATTGCGTCAAACAACTCACCTCGCGCGATACGACGAGCACCGCACGGCCGCGGCGGACTGCAGAACTCGCTTCCTCCTTATTCCTTGATGTTTTTTATTCGATCGATAGACACAATTTCAGTAGATCTTTGTCATTGTAAAGGGTGTTTTTTAACGCATCCCAAAACTTTATTTTATCAGTGAAGGATTATTTCCCCCCAACATCCCCGGATTTGGCTCCGCACTATATTAAATTTACAGTAATTATTTTAAATTAAGTAAGAATACTAAATTTCTTTGGGGATACATAAAAAGTAAGGCCTACGAAAATAATTCACAGTATATTCAGTACCTCAAACCAAACATAACAAATTTAATGCAAGAAATTCAAAGGGGTATTTTGATTAGGATTTTTGCGGACATTAGCCATCACTGATTAGTAAAAAACAAGTTTCACCCAACTTGTGAAAAACAAGGGTGAAACTTGTTTACTAATCAGTGATGGCGAATATCCGCAAAATCCTAATCAAAATATAAAATCACCATCACCAACAATGAATTTCATTCAAAGGGGTACCTTGCAACACGTGTTCAGGAATTTGATGGAGAGAGCACAACTTTATACAAATGGCAATGGCGGATTGTTTTAGCACTTGATGTAAACTAAATGTGGTCAATAGTTGTATAAAATTGTACAAACAATAGGTTGTATAACATTTAAATATCAATAAAACATAACCTATTTAAAATTTATATGTGCATTATTCAATCTTAAAAATGGGTTACGT